>OX422220.1:365999235-367254235 GCA_949130495.1 Sambucus nigra | reverse complement strand
TGTTATATCTCTACCGGGGGTCATAGCTAGAGTATATGAGGTCGAGATCGGAAATTATTTTAAAGTGACTTGAATAGTGATTTTGAGGTTACAGTTGATTCTGAAAGGGTCAAAATAGTCAGAATAGTGTACCCGGGGGTAGTGTTTGGGTCACGGAGCGATTTTAGACTAAACCGGTATCACGAGAGGGCATTTCGATCATTCGGGAGTTTGTTGTAGAGAGAACTCCGAAAATTCAAGGAGTATATCAACCCATGGGAGTGTGGGGCTAAATTTACATCAATCTTGAGAGGGATGAGGCCACCAGAGAGGAAGAAAGGAGAGTTCTTAGAGGTGTAACACCTTTTCACTCCATCTAGTTGCCAAAAATTGAGATCGAAAGGAAGGGAAGGCATCCTCACCACACTCAACACGAAATCAAACCTACACCTGATAAGGCAAGTGTCTATCTTGCATATTTGTAATGAGTTATAATGCCCATGTAGTGTAGGGTTCTTGATTTGATGATAAGTGAAGAGATTCTTGGGGTTTAATGAATAAAACTTATGATTTAGGGTAGGATTGCATTTAGAATGAATCCATATATATAGAGGACACGAAATCGGATTATATATGATAATTATTATGAGAGAAATCTGGGTAAATGGTTGATTTGGAATGAAGAACACATAAACTAGGGTTTTGGTATAAATGTGGGATTTAATCCATTCTTGAGTAGAATTCGTATGGATTTAATGTGTTAATTATGATAGAAAGTTCCTACATACTCTTATTTGATGTTGGGATGAATCGTATTGGAGTTTGGGTATGTTGCATGAAGAGTTGTGGTCTAAAAATGGAGGAAAACATAACAGTTAAACGAAAAAGTGACCGGTGACATTTTCAATCGATTTGGCTCAGAGAGCGAATCGATTCGATCTATTCACCGAATCGATTCGGTTACCCAGAATTTCCCAAATTCTTTTATTTATGCCATGAATTTGCGAATAATGAATCGAGAGACTTTTGGGTTATTCTTAAACCATAGAAATGTGTAAGGATAAAATTTCCAATTGAGTTAATTTGTATGTAATTAACTTATTTCCAGAACAAAACTTGTTTGAGTCATAAATAGATTTTTATATTATCACGATCTCCATATAGTCTATGATGTAGTGTTTATATTGAAGACGTAGTGAACAAGCTTTAAGGATACATCATACCGAGTTTTATTGATGCACGTTTCAAACGACATGTGGTGTAGTTCTAACGACATCTTACTGTCGTTAGAACGACTTGTTGACTTAACTTTTTTATTGAAGGCATTTTTCTCTCAGAAATTCGAAGTGTGCAGAATCAAAATACAGTTTAGAACAATTTCATTTTCTACATTAGTTTTCTAAGGTTTTAAAAGTCTAAAACCATCATTTGAGTTTCAAGGTCCGAGGTTTCATATATATTTGCTATAGAGATCTTATTTGCACCATCTGGAGTTTATTCATCTTTGTTGAACATTGTTCATTGGGTTTTGCGGTGAAGAAACAGAGGAGTCCGTGTTTCGAATCGTAGACGGTTGCCAAAGATGCATCGGTGGACACCGATGTACTCATGGACGTGTGTGTTGTGGACGAGTATCGTGTAAATATTTCTGCATGGGCACTATGGAGGAGCGGTGAAAGTGAAGAAAAGCATCAAGGCTTGAGGGTATCGAGTCGTTGTGTAAATCTTTCCGTCTTCCTTTGTAAAACTGTATCATAGTGACGGTCTAGCTTGGGTCGTCCGAGATTTTTTCCCTTAGTGGTTTCCTCGTACATCCGTCATTGTGAACTTTACTTTATTTTACTTGCTTTAATCACCTATATGCATGTTTATGATTAAACAAGATAAAATCGGGCTTAAGTAAAATCGGTTCACAAACTTAGTGCGTGTTAAATTTGGAAAAAAGTATTTGAAATAAAAATTATTTTGTCACCTTAAAGCACACTTTGAAAAAAAGGGGCCTATAAATTGGGAGCTAGAAGCATTTTTTTCATGTGTGTAGATCCTTATTTTATGCTTTTTGGTAATCGTGCTTGTATATCACTCTTGGTGACTTTTTCTCTCAATGGATTCTCAATGTTTTGACGAATTAAATCTTTTGAATTTGAAGTTTTCAAAACAAATTGAAATTCTTGAAGAAGAAAATTCTCTTTTTAAACATATGATTGAATATTTGCAAACATTTCAAACTCAAAGAGATATCATTCGTGAGAAGTTTATGGCTTTGTAAGATAAGTATAATTCTTTGAAATTGGCTAAGGAAGAGAGTGAGAATAGAGTCCTTGTTTTAAAAAAAGAGTTAGAGGACTTTAAGAATTCTAGGGTTTGTTTCGTTGAAGAAAGTGTTTTGATTAATGAATTTAAGGCACGTGAGAAGACTCTTAGGGATAAGTTTGCTCACATTGAGGTGGAGCGAGACAACCTTCTAAGGGTAATTAAAAATTTAAAGAAGGGGTCCCTAAAATTTGAGGAGTCTAATTCTTTGCTTGAGTAAAAAAATTTGAAGCTGAAAAATGATTTAAGTGATTCAAGTAGTGATCGTAGTGGCTTATCTTACTCTAGTGGTTTGAATGTTAAAGCCAAAACCATAGTTTGTTTTAGAGTTTCAACCACATCCGAGGGTGTTAGAAAAGGTCAAACTAAATGTCTCATTCCTTGTCGTGTTTACACATGTTCGCATTGTGGTAGGAGAGGTCACCTTAGGCGTTTTTGCTATGATCTTAGAAAAGACCCTAGAAAGTTTAAACGTAGTGTCTTATCGGTTCCTAAAACCAGTTTAGTTAGGTATACACCTTCTTGGATTAGGAAATATGTTTTGGAGATGTTAAATGCTTCGTTGGTTGATTCTCACATGCTAGCACATGATGCTTCACACGTTATTTCTTATGGATGTTTGTGTTAGTCATGTTTGTCATACGCTAATCTTCGATTCATGTTTCATATTTTGCTAGTGTTATGACATGTGTATCTCTTTGTATTATATTTTTCATTTAATTGAGTCTTATTTGAAAAAATACAAAAATATTTTGTTTTGATAAATTTTTTTGAAAAACACAAAAAGATTTTTTTGTATTATAGATTTTTGAGAAAATACAAAAAGGCTTCTTTTTATTCAAAAATATTTTTTGAAAAACACAAAAAGAATTTCGATTTACTTTTGTGTCTTGAGTTTTCATGTTTGATGTGGCATATTGGTGTTCTTGGACCCCCATTATTTCATTATGTATGTGGCTAGGACATTTTGTCATAATTATTGATGCGTTGAATGATCTTAATCATTGTCTTAATGGGGATGTTTTGAAGTTGATATGCAATTGGATTCGACTTTGTATATATGCCATCTTTGCACACATGCACGAGTTTATATGAATGTTTGACATCTCATGCATATTTGAGTTTGGTGACACGTTCTCCTCTTAATTTTGTCATCTATGCATAATAAGACTTAGGAGGAGGTGTGCATGTAAGAACCATTTACCATGAGAATATTGCTTGAATTGAAAAAATTATGAGTGTTCACGGGAAAGGGCTACCAGAGAACAATTAACTCGTCGTGAAAGCCACTGCTTAAAAGAGCCCGAGAAAAAAATTAAGGTAATAAAAAGAATCATATGCCAAAAATAGGGCCAATAGGGTTTCTCTAAGTTGAGAAAAATAAAACCTCAAAAGAGCTAGAAAATAAAAATATGAATATATGAGGGTGTTTGGATGGAAAAACAACGGGTTTGCACCGCAAATCCTAATGTTGAAAAATCGTGACATGACGCTATTATTTGTTGAATCGTTAAAATTGTGGATTTGTGTACATGTTATTTGTTTAGTTCATTAAGCTCAATATATTAATCGTCACATATGTCGAAAACTAAGTTTGATGACATTTAGATATCAATTAGAGCTTCTTGATCGTTTCGATATGTTTATATTGTGATTCATTTGTAATAGTTCACACCCATTCATTACATATCCATATTTGAGAACATTGATACTATGTTAGCATGAAACTCACATTGTTTTTGCTTGTTTTATTTTCTGTTTTCTGTTTCGTATTTTCAGTACAAGTTTCCAAAAAAAAATCACTGGGCAAAACTTTGTCATTTTTGGAACTGGAATATGAAATTTTTTGAAGTCGTTCAAACAACTTTTGGATGTCGTTCGAATAACATGTCCAAGATGTTTGAACGACATGATTCTCATGACACGAGTTTCGAGGCAGTAATTGTGCCAGATATGGTCATTAATAAGTTCATTTATATGGTCGTTAGATAGGTGCTTCAAAAGATAACTTATTATTTTAGGTTATTTTTTACCTCATTCAAATGACATGCCTATGTCATTCAAACGACATGGCATAGTCATTCGAATTACCATGTCTGGATTTTTTAACCTTGTTCTATTTCAGTACCTGCTTCATATATGTGATGATGTCATTCTGTTTTGGTACTTGTGGGTTCATTTGGATAGTATACATGTAGCTGATTGTACTAATCCATGCTTTGATTCCTTTAGTCATGTCTTTGCTTAGATTGATGATTCATTCTTTGTGACTGTTTGCTAGCTACGATTTGGTATCATCTGGTTCTATTTAGCTGGCTTTCCTTATTTATCTAGATATGCTTTGTTGATTATTTTCATTCTAGATATGATGATGTTTGTTTATCTTTTTCACTTATTATCTATTCGAGACAAAAAGGGGGAGAGATGTATGTGATGTAGGGGATTTTTGTATAAGATGAGCATATATGTTCTTTTTGCATTGCAAATTGTTATCATATTTTTTATCATATGTATGTTTATATTTTGGTATCATATTGTCTTGCACAAATTGGTATTAGGATTTTCTCGCATGTTTAACAAATGGTTTGTTTTACATATTGGTATTTTTTATATCATTTGTTCCTTCATACTTCTCTGGGTATTAGTTTGTTTCATGTGTGTAGGTATGCTTACGAGATTTAAAATTTCAAGACTACATCACATTCAAACAGTTCATGCTTGTCAGACCTGTATATGCTAGTCCTTGTCCTGTAATTTTTTATTTTGGGTTTTATGGAATGGGATTTAGTTGTCATATGGCTTGACGACCCATCTTAGGCATTTCACTGTTTGGGTCTTGTCCCAGAATAGTCAAAGGGGGGGATTTGTGGGACAAATTTTCCAATTGAGTTAATTTGTATGTAATTGACTTATTTTTGGAACAAAACTTATTTGAGTCATAGATAGGTTTTTATATTGTCAAGATCTCGACATAGTCTATGATGTAGTATTTATATGGAAGACATAGCGGCCAAGCTTCAAAATTACATCATGCCGAATTTTATTGGTCCATGTTTCACGTCTTCATTCAGATTGCATTTTGAATATCTCTAAGTATGAACACATTATGTTTATTGAGTTCGAAAAGAGTTTTAAAGTATGGAAATTTCATTAAAATGTTTTAAAACGTTTATTCTGAGCTTATCTAAAGCTTAGTGTCGTATGAAACACTGACTTTGGTTTTAGTAGTTCAAATGACATGTGATATCGTTTGAACGACATCTCGCTATCGTTAGAACGACATGGGGATCTTGTTAGAACGACTTGCCGAATTAAATTTTTTTATTTAAGGCATTTTTCTCTCAGAAATTCAAAGTGTGCAAAACCAAAATATAGTTTAGAACAGTTTCATTTTCTACATAAGTTATCTAAGGTTTTCAAAGTTTAAAACCATCCTTAGAGTTTCAAGATCCAAGATTTCATATACATTTGCTATATAGACCTTATTTTCACCATATAGAGTTTGTTCATCTCTATTGAACATTATTTATTGGGTTTTGCGATGAAGAAACGGAGGAGTTTGTGTTTTAAATCGTAGACGGTTGCCAAAGCTTCATCGGTGGACACCGAGGCACTCGTGGACGCATGTGCTGTGGAGGAGTATCGTGTAAGGAATTCTACATGGGCACTGGGGAGGAGCGTTGAAAGTGAAAAAGAGCATCAAGACTTGTGGGGATCGAGTCATTATGTAAGTATGTATGTCTTCCTTTGTAAAATCGTATCATAGTGATTGTCTGGCTTGGGCCGTCCAAAAAATTTTCCCTTAGTGGTTTCCTCGTACATCCGGCGTTGTGAACTTCACTTTATTTTACTTGCTTTAATCACCTAGATGCATGTGTTAGGATTAAACAAGATAAAATTAGGCTTAAGTAGAATCGAATCACAAACTTGGTGCCTGTTAAATGTGGAAAAAGGGTTTTGAAAGAAAAATTATTTTGTCACCTTAAAGCACACTTTGAAAAAAGGGCCAACAAAATGGACATAATGAATTTAATTGGCCTATGATATAGCTTAGGCTTAGCCAAAATGGGAGAATTAAGGCTAGAACCTATCGAGCATAATGTGAAAATTAATCAAATTTGCGAGGATAGAACGGATCACATGGAGATAAGTGAACCTATGCTTTCGAACAGTAGGATAAGAGTGTAAAAGATAGTGATATTTATTAAGCGGTAACTAGGACTCTTCAGATAGTGGATGATACTCGAGAATATACAATAAGAGGTTATAATCGAAATTGATTGTACGTTGAGTATGCGAGAGATATATACTACGTACGGACTTATATGTTAGGTTGTGTGTATACCTATTGAATAATATGCATATGTAGTTTGTGTGAATACCGATGGGTGTAATTTGATTATGTTTGTGAACATACTTACGCTGCCTTCTATCCAGAGGTTTCCACACAGAGGGCGATCCCTCCTTGATGATTCCAGTGAGTTATGGATGTGTTCCCCAGAGCATGGAACTTAGGGAGGCTCACTATGCGTTGTGTATTAGTGGGATCGATATGTCTTTAGGGTACGTTAGGTATATGCGTATCCCAAAGGCTTATAACCATGTTCGCCTCCACTGTGTGTTGATTGATTTTTGGGTTCGAGGAGACATACCGAACTAATAGTCCTTAATTTAGTATGAGAGGTACATGGACTTGATAGAAGAGTATGTCAGTGTCACGAGGGGCCATACCATGGATTCTATAGTTGTATATATTATGTGTGTGTTAAATATATACAAGTTCGATATATCTACGTATGTGTGATACTAGAACTGATAGATCGTGTATATCTAAAAGTGAAATAAGTGGATAAACTTAAATAATTGAGTCAATAATAATATGAGGGTAACATATTATTGATATTTTGGTAGCATGTCGTATGAGTAATATGAGAGTGTTATACCTATTGAGATTATTTTAAACCTTTTCTAATTGGGATGGGTAGCATAGGTAGATAGGGTACGTTAGGCATGCACATTAGTTGAGAGGTGAGGATCTCAAGGAAGTGTATGTGGAACTAATATGTGCACTAATAATTGATTTAAACAGTGATTCAAACACTTGCAAAATATTTTCAAACTATTTTTCTTGGGCTCTAACCCGTGTTAAAATATTTTTAAAACCTTTTTGGTGTCCACCCACAGGGACGTCAAGCTTGATGGTTCTATCCCGGGATGCATAGGTGCAGCACTTATCTAGTCTTGTAGGAGTTGCTCTAGATGATTCAGGTTATTCACTTCTAGATAGGAGTTGAAGAAAAGCTTTAAGGTTAAAATCTGGTTTACAAGATTAATAACAAATTGTTATAAGTTATATAAACTCTGAATAAACGTTTTAGACAAAACTCTTTTCAAAAAACACAAGATGTGTTATAAAAGACTTTCTGAATGTATGGTTTGACTTTGATAGTGGGTTACCTTCTTTTTAATTTTTAATAAACATCTACTAAAGTTACCATGCAATACCAATCACAACAACGGTTAAGAATATTCAAAGAAATAGACAGAGGAATATTAACGTGGTAAAACCCTTAAGCAAGGGAAACATCCACGGTGCCATCTACGAAACAAAAAAAAAATTCACTAGAATAAAGAATCAAGTTACAACACTTAAGAAAGCAACAAAGATCCTAACCTAAGTTCAGAATATACCTACTTGAGATTCTCCACTCCAAAGGTAATCTGAATTGGACTGATCTTTTCTTGCTACTTCTTTGTTTTTTTCCTTGATCTCCTTCTCTTTGAATTATGATTCCAGCTACTCTTTCAAAATCCAAGATTCTCTGACAGAACCACAGTGTCTAAGTGTTCGTGCGAGATAGTGTTTGTGATGTGCTACTACATGAAAACATTCTACTCACCCTCTCAAGATTTATACAAACTTTCCTAACAAATTACAGCAGTTCTAAAATGATAGGTTATTTCAGAATCTTGATTTTTCAAGCCAAGACTTCTTGATCTTTTATTTATCCACAGATATCGAGGATGCCTTGCTCAGAAGATGGTTCAAGGTCTTAAACAATTTCAGTGCTTTGAAAATATTTTTGAAATTGTAAACATCCAATTGAGATCCAAACTAGACCAGAAGTCTACTTTATTAAAACAGGTTTAGACTTAACATGCAGAGACTGATTCAACACTTTTGACATAAAACTTCTTTTCAGATCTATGGATGCACCTTAAAACTTTAGCAAGAATTCTTTGTGTTCTTTTTATTTTTGTACACCAATATTTCATAAAACATGAAATAGAAAACTAGAAACACGCAACTCACTAGATCTAAAAAATATTTTACAAAACTTAAAAGTTTTTATTTCAAAATTTATTGAAACATAATAGATCTAAAACTCCAAATCTAAAAAGAGAACAGAAAATAAACGTGTAATGTTCTCTTTTAGAAAAACTCAGTTTCAATAATGAAACTTAAGTCTCTTTTAGAGATGAGTTCTAGGAAAATCAAAGATTTGAAGAGGTCTTCAAAAGAAAACACAACACCCAAAAAAAACAGAATCCCTAGAAGGATCTAACTCTTAAAAATATGGATTTTCTGGTGCATGGAACTTTTAGGTTTTGGTGTTTAGGTTGGAAGAAAACACTCAGAGGTTTGAACTACAAAGAAAACTAGGGTTTCTTCTTTCTAATCTCTCTATTTTCTTATCCTCTTTTCTCCCTTCTCTCTATTCTCTCTCTACTCTCTCTTTTCTCTCAGATTTAACGAAATGGAAAAAGTCTCAAAATACTGAGGCTTGGGTCCTTTTTATACTGATCGAAGAAGGATCCAGAACCTTGAGCTTAATCCAATGGCTGGAATTGAAGCTTAACTTATTGACTTTAATCCAACGGTTCATCACAAGTGGTGGGTTAAATGCTTGGCGATTAGTTTAAACTGTGTTCACGCGTATTAACACTCAACATAAACATTGATAAGGTTGATCCAAGGGTTGAGATTGGTTAAGCAGAATGTGTTTACGAGAAAGCACAAATCCAATCGATAGGCTACCAACACGTGTACGCACAGGATGAAGGCAAAAATGCGTGTATGAAAATAATTACAAAGCCTACCCTGAATTCTCTAGCACTTTTGGATTCTACCCAGGCAAACAATCAGCCAGGAAATAAACTTCCTGAAATTCAAATTTTACCCACAATACTTTTAAAAACATTTTTTAATTACTTCAAAAATCATTTGAAAATTATTTAAAAATATGTAAAATGATCTGAATTGAATGAAACTGATTCTAAAATGACCTGAAGTGTTGAAGAACCATTAATGCAAATAGGTGATATGTACGATGCATAGTGTGTGTCCTATTTGTGGTTTAAAGGTTAGAATTAACTTCCCTTTGATGGTTCTCTTAGACAGGATTTCTTCTTTGAGCTTGTCCCTTTGAGGAGATGGAGTTCTCATAAAAATCTAATCTATTTTATCTAGATATCCAAACTAGTTGGAACTCCTATATATGTAGACTCAAGTAAGTCAATATATAGTGTGTTCTCAATCTCCCCCTTTGGATATTAGAGACAAAATTCCCATGAGTATTCAGAACTCGTGGGTCAAAATAAAAAGAAATCCTATTTATCCTATATAAAAATTCTAATTACCCATTCCCATCCTAGAATCGAAAATAAGGTAAAAAAATACATCACTGAACTATATACAGACCAATACCCTACAAAATAGTAACAAGATATACAACGGGTCTGAAATGCCTGTGATAAAATAAACACTTGAATGGCATATTAGTTGAGTTAAAATCAAGAATAGATAATAAAATCGCTAAGCAATACTTAGGATCCTCTCCCCTAATTTTTCTCAAATATACAAGGGGTATAAATCATAAGAAATAGAGATTAATTCAGAGTTATCATGCCTATAGTTGTACGCAAATACTCAAACCGAATGTTATCTAAAGGTTTTGTAAAGAGATCTGCAAGTTGCTTTTGAGTGTTCAGATATTCAATAATGAGATCTTTGGATTCGACAAGGTCATGGATAAAGTGATGTCAAATCTTAATATGCTTAGTTTGTGAGTGCATTACAAGATTTTTGGAAATATTAATGGCACTTTGGTTATCACAAAAGATGATTAATTGTTTTTCTGTGAGACCATAATCACTAAGCATCTGTCTAATCCATAGTAATTGAGCATAACAACTATCGGCTGCTATATATTCAGATTCAACACTAGATAATGAAATACAATTATGTTTATTACACGAACAACCAACAAGATTATTGCCTACGTAGTAGCAAGCACCAGAAGTGCTCTTACTATCGTTAGAACACCCAACCCAATTGGCATCGGTGTATCCTACAATAGAACTAGTTGTATCATTTGTGTACCAAATATCAAATTTTAAAGTACCCTTAATATATTTAATAATTCTTTTTACACTTAATAAGTGAGGTTCTTTAAGGTTACTTTGATATCGAGCACATATGCACACGGCAAAGGATATATCAGGTCGAGACGTGGTAAGATATAGTAAACTCCCTATCATACTTCTATAAAGAGTGGGATCAACACTTTTCCCAATATCATCCTTAGAAAGTTTAGTTGAAGTACTCATAGGGGGTTCTAGAATGTTTAGCATTTTTTAAGCCGAATTTTTTAACTAAATCTGCAGCATACTTGGATTGAGAAATAAAAAGACCATCACTGCATTGTTTTACTTGTAAACCTAGAAAATATTATAGTTCACCCATTAAAGACATCTGAAATTCAGTATGCATGATATCATAGGAGTTCTCTACTTGTTTAGGAGAGGTGGAACCGAAAATAATATCGTCCATATATACTTCTGCGATTAAGACATGTTGATTTTCCTTTCTAACAAACAACGTTTGATCATTTCCGCCACAGAAAAAATTGTGGGACACTAAAAAAGTAGACAGTCGCTCATACCAAGCTCTAGGAGCTTGTTTCAAACTGTATAAGGCTTTATTAAGTCTAAAGACGTAGTCCGGGTGTTTAGGATCAACAAATCCTTTGGGTTGTTATACGTAAACTTCTTCAGATAAAACTCCATTCGAGAAAGCGAATTTAACATCCATTTTGAACAATTTGAATTGCATATGAAAAGAGATGGCAAGTAAGATACGAACTGATTCTAGACGAGTAACAGGTACAAAGGTTTTGTCAAAATCAATTCCCTCAATCTGGGAGTATCCCAGTGCACCAACCTAGCTTTATTTCTAATGATCTCCCCATTTTCATCAGTTTTGTTTTTAAAAATCCATCTAGTTCCAATAACCTTCGAATCTTTTTGTCTAGGAACAAGATTCCACACATCGTGACTCTTAAATTGAATTATCTCTTCTTGCATAGCATTTATCTAAAATGAGTCAGTAAGGGCATCATTAACATTTTTAGGTTCCTCAAGAGAAACAAAACAAGAAAATTGTGCCACTTGTCGAAGTTAGGATATAGTTCTAACTGGTTCCAAAGGATTATCGATAATGGTTTCAGTGGGATGATCTTTAGAAACCCAAGTGGGTACATAAGGACTCTCTGGTGGAAGTGAGTCAGTGTCATTTGGAGTATCAATGGATAAATTAATTTCATCCTCATCAAATGTTACTGGTTTACTTTCACTTTGCCTTGCACTAGTACATCTACAATTACATTAATTTATCCATAATGGTTTTGATTCTATAGTTAAAAACATGCAAAGCCCTACTATTTTGGGAATAACCAAGAAAAATTCCCTTTTCTCCTCGGGTATCAAATTTTGAAAGTTGCTCTCTATCTTTGCCAATATAGCATATACTACCGAAGGTTTTAAAATATTTCAAGTTTGGCTTTTTGTGGAACCATAACTCATAAGAGGTTTCTTTGGAATTTTTTCTGAGGTACATACAATTAATAATGTGACAAGCGGTTTGGACATCTTCTACCCAAAAGTATCTAGGGAGATTCTTAGCATGTAGCATAACCGTAGCCATTTCTTGTAAAGTCCTATTCTTACGTTCAGCTATACCATTCTGCTGCAGGGTTTGGGGAGCACTAAACTCATGTTTATATCCATTAGCTACACAATACTAAAAAATTCCAGAGTCCTTGAACTCTCCTCCTCTATCACTCCTAATTCAATATATCTGGGTATCCTTCTCATTCTCAATTTTCAAGATGATTCTTAAGAATTCATTGAAGGTATCTGATTTCTGTTTCATAAAGTATACCCATGTATATCTCATATAGTCGTCCACTATAACTAAGATGTAAGAATTTCCATAGAAACTAACAGTTCTTGAGGGACCCATGAGGTCCATGTGGATAAGTTCTAGAGGCTTAGTGGTAAGGATATCTTTAACTTTCTTGTGAGAGGATTTACTTATTTTTCCTTCCTAATAAAGTCCACATACAGGATTAAAAGAATTTTTAATTTTAGGTAAACCTCTAACTATCTCTTGGGAACTCAATCTTCTGAGGTTATCATAATTTGTGTGTCCCAATCTATTATGCCATAGATCAGAATCCTCTCATCTGGCAACATTACAAGATTCAGAATTGGGGATTACTGTGTAACAGTTTTTTGGGGTTATATTTCCTGTTAAAATACAATTACCTATTTCATCTGAAGTTGCAAGTTTATATGAACTAAGTTTATTTCGTGGAATACACACACACAACCCAATTAAAATTAGCTAAGAAGAGATATTTCCCAATTTTAATTTCTATCGCAGATTGATAAGTTAGCAAGAACAATTTCCAATTAATGCGATGAGATTAATAACTTGATTAATTAAAATAAAATTATCCAATTTTATTCATTATATCCTAAGCATACATTTATGTGATTTAATAAAGTAAATTGGGAAAATCACAAACACAACGCGCCAATGTACGAGGAAAACCCAAATGGGAAAAACCTCGGACGGCTGGGCCTAGACAAAATCCACTACAAAATAGGTTTTACAAGAGGCTCAAAAGACTTACAGACATTGACTTACTCAATACATTCTTATGCCGTCCATGACCTTCGAATTTGTAGTACGCGAAGCTCTAACGCGTTGCTCGACATTCCTCGTGTCGCGGTATCCACCGAAGCCCAAAACCACCGTCTCCACTAAGCTTGAATGTAGAGATCCACCGCAAATTTTCTTGTTGAATGTCAAGTTGATTGTAAGGGGTTTTATTTCAAAAGTTGAAAATGGTGTTGGAGATTGATTTTACCAAAAAGAGGGAAGTTATGAAAAATTCTCTCAAAAGAATATAAAACTTCCTTATGGAAAATAACTTATTTTCGTCCATATATTGAAACTGTACAAGGAGTGGACCAAAATAGTTTTGTGAAATAACTTCCCAAAAATAAGTTAAAAAGTTTGAAATTTGGCAGATCTCTTTCGAACGAGGTCGTTCGAATGACATGTCGTTCGAATGAGTTATCTAAGGATGTTCCACTATAGAGTTAGAAAGGTCGTCAGAAATCTTGTCTGAACGAGGTCGTTCAAACGACATTTATAACGAGTTTCCAGTGTGGCCTAGGGAAAGTCGTTAGATCCAGGTCATTCGAACGACCTGGAGAAATATCGAACGAGATGACAGATTTTTCCCAGAGAGGGTTAAAATAAATTCTAAAAATAATTCTTTATGAAAATTGAATTTTTGTGAACTTTACTCTATGTGAAAATTTCTTGCATATATAAAAAATTACTCCAACACTTAAAATGATTTTGGTCATATACCTTTTAGAAGAGTGAACATGTCGTGCGTAGTGATGTCGCGTGAACTTTGGATGCAATGCTCGAATATTTACGGTTGAATGATGCTTGATGAGGAATGACCCAAAATTATTTTGTCCAACAGAATGTAGCCAATATAACGAATGACTCGATTGGAAATTTGTCCTTACAAATCTCCCCCTTTGGCTATTCCGAGAAAAAAACAGAATAATAAAAAAGAAATAAAAGACTAAATTTGCTAAGCCAATCATCAAGCTGATTCTAAAACCCGTCCCAAAACCCCAAAAAAAAGACAGACTCGGTAACACGACAGACGATGCTGTAAAAGGGTAGGTGATGTGTCCTACACACATAAAACAAAAAATTCATAAACGCATGGGGAAGTAGAGAATGTAACATATATAAAACAATGTGTTAATGTGTTATGAGAGATTAAAGCATATGTTGTGAATAATAAATGAACTCCCCCTAAAATATGCATATGTTTGAATATTACGAAATTAACTCCCCCTAAAGTATGAATTCGCCCTATCAATGTTTCTCCCCCTTTTTGTCCAAAAAAGAAAAAGGGATAAATATCCTGCATGTTAAAAGGTAATCGAGAGAACAATTGGCAATAAAACCAAAAAGAATAACTGACCAAGGGAATAACATGATAATTCATTAACCAAAAAGGGAAATGCCAAATATCCAATGTGCATACACTGCAGAAGAAAAAAAATATCCAAACCAAATAAAACAGTACAAGAAAGAAAATATTCCGCTCAGCCTCATAATTACAACGATAAAGAAGACTAAAATAAAGTAAATCGAGGAGAAGGATCATCATGAGGAGAATCATCGGGAAGGGAGCCGAAATCGGATGAGCCAGCACCTCGACGCACCTTCATGCGGTGAATGGCATCAAGGTGCTCTAACAGAAGATAATCCCTACGTGCATGTGCATCATCTATGCGCGCTTGATCCTCCTCCCGACGAGCTTGTGTCTCTTTATCCTGCTGCATTGAAACCAAAAGCTCCTGCAACAGTACCCTGTCTTGACGTCTATCTTCCTGAATCTGCTCAACCTGTGAATGGACAAACAAAATATCCTCCGACTCTATGGGTGCGGGAGCATACAAAGAAGATGGTCGATGGGTAGTACGAGAGGGTGCGGGATGACTAGGGGCAAGGGTGAGAGGAAGTGTCGGATTAAGAGGAGGCGGAAGGAGTGAATTGAGGGGTATCGGGGGTAAAAGACCACGAGACCGACTGACCGATGACATGTCAATTATTTGGTAGCGAGTGACGGGGACATCGGTGGATAGGCAGGGGCAGCCGATGGCAAGACAAAACCTGGTAAGAATAGCAGCAAATGGGAGGGCTTGGCGAGCGGGACTGTAAGGGAGGATCCTAACCGTCTGAATGACACTAAAGAGGAAGGCGGGGATATCTATGGCAGTAACTGGCTGAATTAACATCATCCTACCTCCTAATGAGAGGGTGCATAGAGGCATGGACCTCAAAAATTACTGAATTAATATTATCCTACCCAATAAACTATCAATGCACTCCTAGATATTAAAGTTACTACAAACTGACTTCATAAACTCTACTCCATAATTTGTATCTAACAACTAGTAACAAGTCTTTCATTTAACGTAAAATAAAACTAGTTGCATTCAATCACATTTTTTTACTAATTGTTATCAGTTTGAGCTAGTGAAATTAGCTCTCTAACAAGAACATTGTTCTCTTGGAAATCAATCCAATAAAATAATCTATATAAAAATGTTTCTATAAGGATTTGTTGCAAAGAGATGATGGCTCATAGACACATTCAAAAATAATCTCCCGAAAAGTAATTCATGGAATCTTTAACATGCCAAATCAAAGTTTTAATATTACATCTTCTTGATGATGTCTTCAATAAGCATTAAATTATTTCGTACACATATATCTATACAAAAGGGTAAAAATAATTAGGAATAATAAAAATTATAAGATGCAAGATAAAAATTACCAGCGTGTTCTCATTTCCCATCAACTTATCTGGCCTGAATATGGCCCACTCCCTAGAAAACATGGATGAATACATTATACTGTCAAAATAGAGATTAAAATAATAAAATATACATCCTTGAACAAGATCACAATTCAATTATCTAACCATTAAAGTCCTTGGAAATCCGCACATGTATAGTGCCGAATTTCATTTTATTTAAATCTATATACAACCGATTGTCCTGCATCATTAGGAACATGATAAAACCTCCCTAAAGAACATACCAAACATATGATATGTCTAAGAAATCTTACAATATCACAAGTATATAGTATTATGTATCCAATATTTATATAAACCATAATCATTATAGCCCGTCCAAAAAAGGGGGCTTGTAATTTAAAGCTTCATCATATTTCTCATTTGCATACCACCAAGGTTGAGGTACATCTTAATATGAACACTCCTATACTAGCATTAAACAAGTACATTGGCAAAAAAAATAAAAGCATCATTTAAATAGAAAATAAGAGCACATTCATCACCACTTCATCATGGATAAAAATTAATTAAGCTATTTAGAGAAAATACTTCAAACCCCCATGTAAACCAAAACACTATACATCCAAAGAGTGATCTCTTCCAAAATAAATCTACAAACTAACTATCATCTTCCACAAATAAATCTACTATAATTTAAGTCTAATGTCAATCTTCCTCTCAAGCAAGACATATAAAACTCAAAGATTTATACAAAGGCAAGTGCATAAGATGAATGGAAATAATATAGATCCAGTCACAATAACAAAAAAAATGCATTCATATTAACGAAGTACCGTTACACGAATGTGCAGATTTTCGTCGCACAATCCTACCATCATAAACCCCTTAAAGTCACCTTGCACTCAAAATATCAATAATATCCAAAGTTTAACATGGTTTAATGTCAAGGCCGATATCGTTGCGATATAGTCGAATTCATTAGGTATCGGTACCCACCGATCCGATTTCGAGTTATGAGTATTGGTGTAGATCCACCTTATATCGGTAATTTTGCGATAGTATCGACCCATATCGAGATAGATTCCACCCATATCAGTGATATCACGGTAGTATCGACCCATATCGGTGATATATCGATCGAGATGGTATAAATAACTAAAATTCGATCTCTCTATCTCAACTTCTAGCTCACTCAATTGAGCCTCAATTTTGCAACCATGTCACGATCAGAGCAATCACTTTAAATTTGATACATGTTATATGATATTTTGTGGTCACAAATTGGGTGTTGCTTGAATCTCTCGTTTCTTTTCTTGTAGTGTTACAAAAGGGATTATCTGTAATACCCAGTATTTTATTGATTTTATTTATTCGGACTAATTAAATTAAATGGAATAATTAATTAAAACTTAATCCGGATTTAAATACTAGCGGGACGAGACATAGTATTTGATTATGATAAATATGTTTAATATTACTGATCGAATATAGTAATATATGATTTTGAAATTATTAAAAAATTTACGAGTTGAAAATGCAACAGTTTTGGTAATTAAGTTGGGACACGCGTGTAAGTCATGTCAGGAGCCAATTTAATGGATTTAAAAGTAACTTATTTTTATATCATCCATGTGGTCATTTTGATCATGCCAACGTGTCCAAAAGGGTCGATATAGTCAGAAAACACTAGCCGGGGGTTTAGTTTCGGTCCCGGGCATTTTGAGCCAAATCGACAACCCAGGAGGGTATTTTAGTCATTTTTAATTTTAATGAATAGTAACCTATGAAATTTAGGTTTTATATATCAGCAAACCGTAGGGTTATTAGGGCTATTATATGTTAAACACAAGAGAGAGAGCAACATGAGAAGAAAGCAAGGGTTTCAAGAGAGTTCCAAGGCCAAACAACTGCTATACACCACACCATCGTCATATATGTAACCGAAAAGAGAGGGAGAACCAACTGATATCGTCATTAAAGGATCAGGAACTTCTAATCAGAGGTAAGTAATTTATCTTGAAATGATTTATGGCATATACTTTACATGTTAGTTTAGATTTGAAGACAAATTATGAGAAATTGTAATGATGTGAAATTGGAGACTAAATTATTGAACTTGGATAGGTTTGTATATAGTGGATCTTCTAGAAATATAAAATGAACGAATTTATAAACTAGGATTAGTAAATCATGAATTTAAATTGAGATTTATGATGATTATTGAAGAGATATTGAAGAATTAGGGTTGTAGAAATATTCATGACTTTTGATCCAATAAATTGATATTCTGTGATTGTTTGATGAATCTTGAACATTAAAACTAGTGTAGATATGTTAGTTTAATATTTAGTATACTTATTTGGGAGTTTGGGACGTTATAATGGAGAATTGGAGGTGTAAAAATGGGAGAAACCGTAACTGTTAATGGAATTATGGGCAGATAACTGCTCGATCGATCGATCAACCTAAGAATGTCAATCGATCGACTATTCGATCGATCGATCGATCCCTCTGGAAATTGTGATTATTTTTCCCTTAAATAATTGATTGAATCCCAACCTTTAAAACCCTTTAGTGAAGATTGATTGAACATATTGGTACTTATGGAAGACCAGTAGGGATGTTTTTGAAGCCCGGAAGATATTAGGTTAGTTTGGGATTTAATGTTAAACTTACGAATGTCCGACGAGTGAGTTACGTTTGGAAGTTATGAGAACTTGAAAGTAATTCACACAAAAAACAACATAAGGTTGGAGACTGTATTAGGGGGACCTTAATTCCTGGAATAACCTTAAAAATGAGAGGGAAACTTAGTAACCTTTTGGGTTAGGGGTAAGTACCTGAAATTACACGAAGAGAGTTATTGCGTTAAACTTATTACGTGGAATAAACGGGATGATACTATAACACGTATGAGACTTATGATATAGGGCTGGGATACACCCATATTAATATGAAAATTACCTAAGTGTGTGATTACTTAGTATATGGATTATTTTTGTGTATGACATACCTACCATACTTGCTATCACGGGAGGTTGATTTTTGGGAAAGGACCATCTTATCTTTGTGTGCCTTCGGGGGGATTTAGACTGGTACCTTAAGGATATAGGACTGTGAATGACTTATTTGTGAGTTGATAAGTCAGTTGACCATGGGAGCGTAGGTATGTATGTGACCCATGGGTATGTGAGTTATGTTCGCCTCCAATATGTGTGACTTTTATTGAAACGATTCTTGAGCAATTCGAAACACGTGATCCTTATGTACGTGATATACCAAGATTCGATAGCAGAGTATGCGTGCACCGCAGGTTAGCCTAGGGGTTCCATATATATATATATATATATATATATATGTGTGTGTGTGTGTGTGTGTGTGTGTGTGTGTGTGTGTGTGTAATGAGAGTAACTTATATAAGTACATGTGACTGGTTCACTGTTACTTAGTAGATGCGAATGACTAAGAGATTCAATCGGGTTAAGAATAATGTGAACTTAACTAATACTTGAGATAAGTAAATTAGCTAACGAACGTGTGACTTATGAATATAATTTATTTGAATAATACGGGTGGCATCTAAAATAAGACCGTCTTGATTAGGATTAGAACAGACTAGTCAGGCAACAGCATAACTAGATGGAATTTAGAGGATGCATTAGGCGTGCACAATAGTTAAGGGGTGCGGATCTCAAGTGAGGGCAGGTGGCTTTGGCCCGTTTGCTTCCAAATCTATTTTTTTGTAAAAACATTTTAGGTGCCTAGCCACAGGGACGCCAAGCATAGGAGTTCCATTCCATTGACGTGTTGTAACTGTTGTGGAAGTTACAGGATCTCGTTACTAGACTCCTACACATATATCCTTGCTTCTTTCGGAGTCATTAGCTCCAGTTAGGGACTGTTGCTCACTCTTATTCAGAGACGGCAGTTTAGACATTTGTTTTATTTCAGTCTTGGGATTTATTGATTTCATTTAAACATTTGTATTGGGTTTATTTACATTTCTACTATTATTGGAGAGTTTACTCCAGACATCCGTTATTTCATTCAGTTGATTACCTTATGAGATTGTTCATGTGATTGTTGGATGATGATTTAAATTATTTAGTTGATGGTTAATTCTAGTATTAAAATTTGACACTTCGCTATTTTAAATATTAGGTGGTTAGTAATTAATTAAATGTTTTCGACAGTGATGCTATGAACTGAACCTACTTGACATTTTGAATTAATTTAAATAAAGGAGTAGCTACCCAGTATTTAATTAGTCGGGGTGTCACAGGTGGTATCAGAGCATTAGGTTCTAGAGTGCTTAGGATCTGTACGGCTTATTATGTTTTCCGCGTAATGTCTTTTGATATAGAGTCCTATATTCTAGGATTGTTGTATTCTTTTGTGCATTATACGTTCTTCATCTATTTTGAGATATTAATTGTAGACTTATAAAACTTCTCTCCCATTTCAGATGCCTCCTCGACGTGCACAGCGAGTTCCCAGGGATGCCTAAGCGTCAGCTTGCACCAGTTCAGGGTACTATGAATGAACGTCGCTGAAGTTGCCGCTATTATAGCCCAGGCAGTAAATGCAGCATTAGCAGTTGTGCATTAGGCACCACCTCAGGCATCGGTGGTGGCCCCAGTCTAAGCTCATGCATTCTCGTATGCTTGGGAACATATTCATGATACCTTTCAGAAGGCATATCCTCCAAAGTTTATATGGAGCTCCGATGTTGTAGTGGCAAGCCAACGGTAGAAGGACATCCAAAGGCACTTGAGGATGTATGAGTGCACAAATGTACAGAGGCAGATATTGGCTATGTTTAAGCTAGTAGGATAAGCATTGTTGTGGTGGGAGTTCATTACCACCGTCGAGGAGAGAGATGTCCTTACTATTCAGGAATTCTGGGTGCGGTTCGACAGCAAATATTTCCCCTCTGCAGTTCAGATAGAGATGAGGCAAAAATTGATGAATCTTAAGCAGGAAGGGAGGACAGTGGCAGAGTATGAGTCCGAGTTCACCAATCTTCTAAACATAGTACCTGATGAGATCCCAACTGAAGAGAATAAGATCAAGAAGTTCATGGAAGGGTTGACGTGCAGGATTCACCAGCACCTGTTAGGGAATCTCTCGTTGACCACCTATTCATATGTGGTTAACAATGTTTTACTCCACTGCCAAGACCACCGCTTTCATCTGTCAGAGGGTAAGTGTGTAGGAGAGTTCATCTAGTAGGGCAGGACAGGAGGTAATGGTACTAGTGGGCCACAACCAACTCAGGGTCAGCATAGGCAGGGTGATCAGAGTTCCCAGCAAGGGGATTCTAAGAGATTTAGATCAGGAGGTTTTCGACATGGCCAGGGAGGTTTTAGGCATGTCTAGCAGGGTCATCACGACCATCAGGGCTAGTAGCAATTTTAGCAGAGCCAACATGGCCAAGGTAGAGGTGGTAACGATCACCAGGGTCATGGGCAGCAGGATCAGAAAGGGGGAAACTTTGCAGGTAAACTCTTCATATATGGTAAGATTGGACACACACGCTAGGAGTGTCCTGAGAGGGGTGTAATAACCCGTACTTTTAAAGGTATTTAAATTACACTGTGGATGTAATTTGGTAATTTGAGGAATTATTATGAATAGTAATTCTGGGATTAATGAGTGAAATTAAATAAATTCGATATTATAAAGTGAATAGTAAATATAAGTTTTCGAGTGACAGATTAATATTTACATGGATTATATTTCGAGATTAAGTATATGAGTGGATTATTTTTAGTACATGTCGCAGTTGGGTAAAGTGACAAAGAAAAATATTTTAAATTGGAAAACGCGCGTATTGAACGTGTTGGGTCAAATTAGTGAATTTTAGTTAAGTGACTCGAATGGAGATTTAGACTCCATCATTGGGTTCGAAATGGCCGAGATAGTCAGAATAGAGTACCCGGGGGTAGTATTTCGATTCCGAACATTTTCGGACTAGTAGGGACTCGTAAATGAGTACACAAGTCATTTAACAATTGGGTATACACCCAATTTCGGGTTTAATAAGAGAAAACCCTCATATTTGTCCTAAAATCAGATTTAAGAGAGAGAAGAAGAAGAAGAAGAAGAAGAAGAAGAAGAAGAAGAAGAAGAAGAAGAAGAAGAAGAAGAAGAAGAAGAAGAAGAAGAAGAAGAAGAAGAGAAGAGAAGAAGGAAGAAGAAGAGATTTCTGGGCCAAACTTCGTCGGATTCGACTCGAGGTCATCGAATTTCATCCTCCAGGCAAGTGTGTACTTGCTTTATATCATTTTGTGCATTTATTTCATATTATGGTTGGTAAACCATTAAAATAAATTTGGGAAAATTTGAATATGAGTTTACATATTGATGTAATGTAAATTCTTAATGATTTCTAGTGTTAAATCCATGTAAATAGAGTGAAGAAATGGATTAAAATGGGTTAAAATCATAAGTTGGGGTATTTATGCTTTCAGGGTTTAAATCTAAGGAAAATGGTTTAATACCCCAAATTAATTGATGTGTTAGTTGTAAAACATAGATTAGATATTTATGGAGTTTTTGGATGAGATTAGAAACAACCAAAATTGAGAAAAATGGAGGTTGGGATTTTGGAGAAGATAATGAATAGTAACTTCGTAGCTTGTGGGGTAAATTACAACCGGAAGAGAGCAGATTCAGCTCTCGGTCAAAACATGAAAGTTGTAGATCTTTTCGATACGGTCGCGTGGACGCCAACCGCATATTTTTCTATTTTTTCTTCAAATTGTTATGATTTTTACAAGATGGCAGTTCCGAGGTGAAATCACCAACTCGGAAATGCACTCGGAAATTGAAAAAAAATAAAAAAAGGCTAGAATTCTTTGGAGATAAATATTTGGGGTTCCTAAAAATAGTGGGGGACTTCTAAATATTTTTTTTAGTAAGATGTGTATCTTGGGTTAGATGAAAGTAAACCCCAAGATTTACCCCAATAGGGGTATTTGGGAGGAGTAACACTCGGAGTGATGTTTCGGTGGGAAAAATTTTATATATGTAATTGTGCGCATAAAAAACACACCTATATGCCGATTTTGGTTTAGTAAAATCCTACGAGGTGACTAGGATGAAATTTAGGATACGGGGGGCTAAAAAGAATTGAGCAGTTATCCGATACGTCTATTTATGACAATTATTATAGGTGAGAGGAATGCCTACAGTTATTTATGGGATGAATAAATATATCGGTGTTGTTGGTATTATCATCGTGCGGTGAGAAAAGTTCGGAATATAAAATATTGAGGAATGATTTAAATTTAATAAACGCGTAGGATATTCGAGATATAAATATACTAGGTGGGAAATTTATTATACGGGTTGTGCGTATGCCCGAATGTTATTATATACGTGGGTTAAATAATTACCGATGGGGAATTATGTATAAGTGAGAGAAATACTGTAATACCCCGTATTTTTGTGATATTTATTTATGGGATTAATTGAATTAAATGAGTATTAATTGGAAATGAGTTGGTATTTAATATTAATGAGTATATATGGCTATATATGAATATTGAACTATGAAACTTGTCGTGAGATTGAAATACGGCAATTTGGAAATTTTGTTGAGACGCGTGTGACAGTCGCGTCAGGAATATAATTATTTTAATTATAAAAGTGAATTTTATTTCTATTAACCGTATGGTCGTTTTGAGTGCGCCAACGCGTCCGGAAGGGTCGAAATAGTCAGAAAACACTAGCCGGGGGTTTAGTTTGGGTCCCGGGGCATTTTTAGACCATACCGACAACGTATAAGAGTAGTTTGGTAATTTTGGATTTTTGGGAATTAAAACCCACGAAAATTTGGAATTAATATCTGATTTGGCAATTACCCACTAAACCCACTAATAACCTAATAGGCTACGGAGGTTATCCAAAAGAGTTCCTAAGGCAAACCCTAGCCACCATTGTCACTTTGGAGAAGAAGGCTTGTAGAGAGAGAAGAGAGGAGAATTCTGCAGAGAGAGAGAGAACCATTCATCAGATCGACATCAAAATCAGAGATATACATAAGGCAAGTTGTTTAATTTCGTTTATTACAAAGAATGTTTCTTCCATGCGTAGGAAATTGACAGAATTTGTATTGTTCTTGGGAGTTTGATAAAAACCCATTATTTGGAATTAAAACTTTATATTTTGATGAAAGGATTGCATGTAGAATTGTGTTAGGAGGATTATTCTGATGGAAATACACCTTGTTCATAACAAAAACGGATTTAATTATACCCATTGGTGATTTTAAAATTTTAGGGTTCATGTTCATATGATTTGGGGATAAATGAAGGGATTTGATGATTCAATGATGTTTAGGAAGTATTGGCCCTATATAAACGTTAATATATTACCTAAGTATGTTTAGGAATGATTAAAACCCATGTACAATTGTTGGATTGATGTTTAGATGAGTTTGGAGAGGAAGAAAAGTTGGAAAAACTATATAGGGAAAATCTGGGCTCGAAGCTGGCCACTCGTTAGAAGACCTGCCCAGGTCGTTCGAACGAGCTTCTAACGAGTTGACAGTTTAACTTCTAATGAGAGGGGTGTTCATTCGATGACTTTCGTTCGAACGATATCTCATTAGAAGGCCCACTTCGTTCGAACGAACTCTCGTTCGAACAGCCTCGTTCGAACGAGACTTCTAACAAGTTGACAATTTAGGCTTTTTAGCCTGTTTTGATTTCGCGTGTCCCGTAACCTTATTTAATGGTAGAGATAACCTTCCCTTGATGATAAATTGATATAGTAGGGACATTTGAGATATATAGAGGAGTAAAACCTAGAAGTGTGATTCGAACCAAATGGAAATTATGGATTAGGACGTGAGTGTCGATTACAACGTGAGAACAATTAATGGCTTGTATAATTGTATCAACCGGGAATATGTAAATTGTGTAACATTATACGTAGGTACGATAATGAGAAGTGTACTACAAATAAATTATGGTGATTACTAAGATGTGTGCATACTTAGTATATGTATTGATTTTATGTGTATGACATACCTACCATACTTGCTATCACGGGGGGTTTACGTTCGCTTAGGGCCCTCTAATCCTTGTGTTTCCCGGATTTAGACTGGTACCTCGATGAACATAGGTCAGAGAAGGACTTATTGGGATGTTAATAAGTCTGCTGATCGTGGGAGCGCAGGTATGTGCGTGACCCATGTGATGTGACTGTGTTCGCCTCCATTGTTTGTGATTGTTGTTATCTGAGAACGATTCCTGAGAGATTCGAAATGCGTGATCCTTATGTACGTGATGTACCGGGATGGATAGCAGAGTATGTGTGCACCGCAGCTAGTTTCGGGGTGCTTGTATTGTATATTTAGGACGTGAATAATATACAATTAATTAATGAGAACTTTCATGTGATATTGTGTGTATAAATATGGAAACGTTTTGAGAAAACATAAAGGGATAACCTGAAATGAATTGTATTACTAATTGAGAATCTGAGTTTAATTAAAGCCCTCTATTGATTTGATAACGCTAGAATGTAATATGGGAATCGAGTAGTAAGGGGTAGAACTTATTACGGTTTGGTTAGATATGTATGTCATTTAGATGGGTACGGTACGTTAGGAGTGCACATGTAGTCGAGAGGTGAGAATTTCATGTGAGTGCACGTCCTAACATGTATTTTGCATTTAATGTTTAATGTTATTAAAACACTTGTTGTTTTTAAAATGATTTCCACTTTCGGGCTCTGACCCATTTGCTTTCAAATCTATTTTTGTAAAAACCATTTTAGGTGCCCAGCAACAAGGACACCATGCTTAGGATCCTCATTCAGGTGACGAGCTGTAGCTGTTTGTGGAAGTTACAGGACTTTGCTTGTAGACGCTTCATCTATCTTGACTCTATATTCAGCATTTATCAGTTGTAGGGCATGTCGCCCATTTCTTTTAGAGACATTTCATTTATTTCAGTTATTCAGACTTCTGGCATGTAATTAATTCAAGATTCAGACTTGTCATATTATTTTTCAGTTGTGAGATTGTGGTGAGGAGTTTTCCTCCGGACTTATTATTAATTGTTGGTTATTTCATTACTTCGTTATGGTGAATGGATTTTGTTGTTCTTCCATTTTTCTTCTATTAATCAGACTTAATTTAAAATTTGGCAACTTACTTTTTAAATACTAGGTGGTTAGTAATCTTTAAAATGTTTTCGACAGTGATGCTATTAACTGAACCAACTTGACATTTTGTATTGATTTAATAAAGGAGTATCTACCCGGTATTTAATTAGTCGGGGTGTCACAAATACCTATAATTATAATATGGTTGTGTGAATACCGAATTGATGGTATATTTATATAGGTGGAATGTGTACCTATATGATTGTTTATTATGTGTATGACATACCTACCATACTTCCTATCACGGGAGGTTGGCATTCGGAATAGGACAATCTTATCCTGGGTTGCCTTCGGGGGGATTTTAGATTTGGTTTCTCAAGAACATAGGGCTGTGAAAGGTTTATTTGTGAGTCGATAAGTCTGCTGCTTATGGGAGCGTAGGTATGTGCATGACCCATAGGTACGTGAACTATGTTCGCCTCCAATACGTGTGATTTGTATTGTTGCATTTCCTGAGTGATGTGGAACGGGTAATTCTTTTTGTACGAGATGTACTTGGATTTGGATAGCAGAGTATGTGGGTACCGCTGTTAAGCATATGGGTGCCGGATATGGATATATGCATTGAGATTAAAATATATGTACTTGAGATAATCCACGATTGCTTAATATTATAGTTCGGTGGATGATTAATATACTTGTTGCGTGTAGTATATAATTTATATATATGATATGAGATATCATATAACGTAACCCTGTATAAAAGGGAAAATAATGAATAAAGTGATATACTCCTTCCGGTAGATTTATATCCGAATTTATATGAATATGGATCATAAGTTAATGAGAACTATTAATATATATGGGATGGTATAAATGTGGTATGTACTTAAGGCTTAATGGATTCCGATGATCAACATTGTCACGTAGTAGTGTATCGGGGGGGGGGGGGTCCTTTTTTGGATTTCGCTTCGCGAGACACCCCACGCACGAACGTAACGTAATGTTGGGAATAGGGAGAAGCTTAGTCCTTAGTACTCGGATTTTTGGGGATTTTGGAATATAAGGGAAATACCTTAGTAGGCAGGGTAGCTTAACTAGGTTGTTTAAAAATGTATGCGATAGTTGTGCACTATTAGAAGAGGGGTGAGGGGTATCTCATGGGAGTGCGATACTAATTTAAATATGAGATAAAACATAATTTCCTAAATAAAGTATTTATGCACTTGCAAAATATTTTCACAATTCAGGCTCTGACTCGTTTCTATATTTTTCCCATCTTGATATATCTATATATATATATGTGTCCAGACACAGAGACGCCTGGATGATGATTCTTCCGAGTCAGACATTTGCTGTAGCAGCTGTGGATGTAAGCAGGTTTATATTAGACGCTTATATCATTGAGATCTAGATAGGAGGTATTGTAGAAACATTCGGGCTTATGGCCCAACTGTACTCATTTATTCTTTTATTTCCTTTTAGTGCGGCATTCGATTTGGTTGTATTATTGTACCGAGTGTTCGGTTATTTTCTTTTATTTCATTTCAGTTGCTGCATATAAACTGTTGTAATTTTTATTTGAATGGTTTGGTTAAAAAGATTAGTTAATTAAAAATTTGACGCCGGCCTAATAGGATATTAGTAATTAAATTTGTTTTCGGCAGTGATGCTAAGAATGAACCATATGAGACTCCTGTTTTAATTTGATATAGGAGTGATCGCCCGGTATTTCATTAGGCGGGGTGTCACAGGTGGTATCAGAGCATCAGGTTCTAGTGTCCTTAGGAATCTGTGCGGACGTACTACGCTTTCAGTGTTGCTTTTGATTTGATATAGAGCCTTATGATTAGGATTGTTGATATCCTCATGTGAGATTTCGTTCTCCTGCCATTATGTAAAATTATTATAAATCTTTTGTGCACTCATTCGGGATTCGTGTGTTGATCGACGAAGGGGGACTAGGGAAGTTCGTTGTGTGGGCTGCAGGAGGCGAGGCTTAGTTAGAGCTATAAGTTGATATTGGAAATGAGGACCGCGGTAAAGGTCATTTTCCTTGTGGCATTGTTGGATTGCTGCAACGACTACTAAAATATAGTAGTCAAAACTATCAAGAATCGTTGTACTTGAGAATGGTGCTAAACTTGAATTAACAAGTAAAAGACTCAGAAGATCTTGCTTAGAGTTCGGTATGGAATTACTCATATGTGAAAATTTAAGGAAATTTTTTCACTCGTGAGAGCAATGTTGAAATGGTGGGGACGATAATCACCATATTCGGTGGAGCATGACGTATTGCTCATAAATTAATCTTACAGATGGATTTTTTTTCCCTTAATAAGAATGTGAAATTTGGTGAATTAGATGTTAATCACTAAATAAAAATGGAGTTTTTTATAGATGAAGAAAATAATTTTGGGTTTATGTTAATATAACTCATGGGAAAATTTATGGATTTATTGGATTGACTTGAAGATTGAAAGGATTTAATCCCTAAACTATGCTAAGAAGTGTTTTAGGGTGACTTAGAGTGGTTTGGGAACCTTGTATTTGGGTTGGAATGAGTTTTGGATTGAATTGGAAGAAGGAAAAATGGGAAGAACAAATTTTGGAAGATGAACAGTGCATCTGCAGAAATCTCGTTAGAAGTCTGCCCAGGTCATTCGAACGAGACTTCTAACGAGAATTCTAACGAGGTTCCAGTAGGTAGGTAGTTCGATGTTGGAAATGTCGTTTGAACGAAATATCGTTCAAACGAGAATTTTGGGTCTTCTAACGAGATTCCAGAATGACTCTTAAGGCCCGATTTTTGTTCCGAACTTCTCGTAGGCTTATTTAAATGAGTGTTAAGCCTGTACGAATGTCGAGTAACTTAAAATTTATAAGTGAGCGAAGAATATGTATGATTAGCTGAAAAATATTATATTATATATATATATATATATATATATATATATATATACAGGCATATTCAGATTTAATATATGAGATATGTTGAGAATATATGTGTGTGATTATTATATTTATATGATATGGTTTTTACCGAGTCGGTGTGATAGTCCGACCACTAGTACCCAGGATGTTGTGTAATTAATTCCCTAGAAGATTATAGCATTGAGAGACTGCATCCATTGAGTTATAGCTCTGAGGGATGGTTATTATACTTATATAGTGTATGATATATAAGTATGGATGTACTTGATGTGTATAGTATATTGTATATATATTTATATGAGATGTGAAACATATATATACGGACATATTAAAGAATGGAATGCGAGATAAATTATGGATGAGCTCGCCTTGATTATATGTTTAGATGGAACTTCGACGAGGAGATGTTTCATTAGCATGAATTGAGTGCATGGGGACCTTATGGATATAATTTAAGGTATGCAGGATTTATAGTTAAGCTGGGAGTTTAAGCTTGTTGGTGTTCGCGCGAAGGACTTAGTGTTAGTGCAAGCGCTTGTGGTATAGCTCCTTGACAGAATTGAGAGTTCTGACCATATTGTGTTGGTAGATGGGATGGGATTATCCCGATTGTATATTTGAAGATAACAAGGCACTCCATATGTGAACCTTAACGACGCCGGGAGTGGACAAATGTTAGAAAATGCAAGAATGTGAGTTTTGACGATAAGTCATCTAGTGTAGAGGAAACACTATAGAGTGAGAGTCATTTGATGACTATATAATTATATAGAGATATAAGTGCTATAAAGAAGCACTGAAATTTTCCTCTCACCTCAAGTATGTGGGTGAGGTAAGATAAATGAAATTAATTTGAGACTTATAGCCAGACTTTGAATATAAGGAAAATTCAGAGGAAGTACATTTTGGGTATGATGTTCATAATATTTTTTTGCAGAGAGTAGGTGCCCTAATTAGTTGGACTTTCCATTTGTATAAGATGGAAGGATATAGTGGTAGAAGTACATTAGTAGGTTAACGAGGTAGGATTTAGAATGTCCTGTTGGTGTCCCTTAGACCGCTATATCTCGATGACTAACGAAGCGAGGGAGTAGTGTATCGGGAAGGTTCCTTGTTTGGATTTCGCTTTGCGAGACGTCCCATGCACGAAACCAAGCAAATGTCGAAAGTCGGGAGAGGTCTTGGGCACTAGGGATATAGTTATAATAGTACTCATATTACGTGTGTTAGAAACACCTTAATCTTAGGACTACCACGAAGTAAGGGCAATAAGACTATCGACACTGATATAGGAAGGCTATTGTGAGCTAACCACAAGAAGATCGATGAGATAATATTGAGAAGGATTGAATTTCCAGGTATTGGGAGAATTGAATTTCAAATTATTCGGGTTAAGGGATACCCAAGTGTTAGTAACAGGCCGATGAAATAATGCCCATTATTTAGAGTGAGTGTAAGGTATCAAAACGTTTACAATGGTTGTGCAGATATACACGAATGATAGGGGGTATGAGTACCCTGGTTAGTTAATTTTAAAAAAAACATATCCGAGATAGAAGGACGCAAAAATGAATGTGTAGAATATATTCCTGAGGGACATCTATAAACAAGGTTAATATGGTATGACGAATTGAATGTCGTATGAGAATGACAATAATTCAAGCATTTATGTACAACAAGAGCTAGCACACCCGACATGGGTTGGAAGGCTGCGTAAAGCCATTTAAAAGGTACCTCTTAATGAAAAGGATATCAAATAATGTGAGAAAGTAGAGCAGAAGTTGACTCGAACAAGTGTTGAAGAGTGTCTTACACATGATTGTATTGTTAGAATACTCCAAGGAAAGGAGTGTATGTAGTACCAAATTCCGGAAGAGTATATGAGAGTTAATACTTTAATTATTTGGTATAGGGAATGTACCTTGGAGATTACGAGAGAGATAGTAATTCGAATATTTATACAATACGTAGCGATGAGAATAAAAATACGTATGGTAAGTATACAAATAGGTTGGGAGAATACCTATAAATTTTAATAGGAGGTGTGCATGCCTATTATGTGATATGATTATTAAGAGCACTAATGGGTGTTAACCCGGGGGTGCAGGATTAGTATATATATGCATAGCGACGATGAGAATATATATATGAGCATACGCCTTGAGATGGGTGGAATATAGTGGGAGACCATCGTGTTAAGCTATATCTAAATTTGGTTAAGCTAGGACGTAATGTATATACCGATCCTAGAGTAGGTGGCACAGGCTATATCTAAATTTCGAGGACGAAATTCTATTGTAAGGGGGGAAGTAAGTAATACCCCGTACTTTTAAAGGTATTTAAATTACACTATGGATGTAATTTGGTAATTTGAGGAATTATTATGAATAGTAATTCTGGGATTAATGAGTGAAATTAAATAAATTCAATATTATAAAGTGAATAGTAAATATTAGTTTTTGAGTGACAGATTAATATTTACGTGGATTATATTTCGAGATTAAGTATATGAGTGGATTATTTTTAGTACATGTCGCAGTTGGGTAAAGCGACAAAGAAAAATATTTTAAATTGGAAAACGCGTGTATTGAACGTGTTGGGTCAAATTAGTGAATTTTAGTTAAGTGACTCGGATGGAGATTTCGACTCCGTCATTAGGTTCGGAATGGCCGAGATAGTCAAAATAGAGTACCCGGGGGTAGTATTTGGATTCTGAACATTTTCGGACTAGTACGGACTCGTAAATGAGTACACGAGTCATTTAACAATTGGGTATACACCCAATTTCGGGTTTAATAAGAGAAAACCCTCATATTTGTCCCAAAATCAGATTTAAGAGAGAGAAAGAGAAGAAGAAGAAGAAGAAGAAGAAGAAGAAGAAGAAGAAGAAGAAGAAGAAGAAGAGAAGAAGGAAGAAGAAGAGATTTTCGGGCCAAACTTCGCCGGATTCGACTCGAGTTCATCGGATTTCATCCTCTAGGCAAGTGTGTACTTGCTTTATTTCATTTTATGCATTTATTTCATATTATGGTTGGTAAACCATTAAAATAAATTTGGGGAAATTTGAATATGAGTTTACATATTGATGTAATGTAAATTCTTAATGATTTCTAGTGTTAAATCCATGTAAATAGAGTGAAGAAATGGATTAAAATGGGTTAAAATCATAAGTTGGGGTTTTTATGCTTTTAGGGTTTAAATCTAAGAAAAATGGTTTAATACCCCAAATTAATTGATGTGTTAGTTGTAAAACATAGATTAGATATTTATGGAGTTGTTGGATGAGATTAGAAACAACAAAAATGGAGAAAAATGGAGGTTGGGATTTTGGAGAAGATAATGAATAGTAACTCCGTAGCTTGTGGGGTAAATTCGAATAGGAAGAGGGCAGATTCAGCTCTCGGTCAAAACACGAAAGTTATAGATATTTTCGAAACGGTCGTGTGGGCATGAACCACGTATTTTTCTGATTTTTCTTCGAATTGTTATGATTTTCACAAGATGGCAGTTCCAGGGTGAAATCACCAACTCGGAAATGCACTCGGAAATTGAAAAAAAAAAGGCTAGAATTCTTTGGAGATAAATATTTGGGGTTCCTAAAAATAGTGTGGGGACTTCTAAATATTTTTTTTTAGTAAGATGTGTATCTTGGGTTAGATGAAAGTAAACCCCAAGATTTACCCAAATAAGGGTGTTTGGGAGGAGTAACACTCGGAGTGATGTTTCGGTGGGGAAAATTTTATATATGTAATTGTGCGCATAGAAAACACACTTATATGCCGATTTTGGTTGAGTAAAATCCTACGAGGTGACTAGGATGAAATTTAGGATACGGGCTAAAGTGACTTGAGCAGTTATCCGATACGTCTATTTATGACAATTATTATAGGTGAGAGGAATGCCTATTGTTATTTATGGGACGGATAAATATATCGGTTTGGTATTATCATCGTGCAGTGAAAAAAGTTCGGAATATAAAATATTGAGGAATGATTTAAAGTCAATAAACGCGTAGGATATTCGAGATATAAATATACTACGTGGGAAATTTATTATAAGGGTTGTGCATATGCCCGAATGTTATTATATACGTGGGTTAAATAATTACCTATGAGGATTATGTATAGGTGAGAGAAATACCTATAATTATAATATGGTTGTGTGAATACCTAATTGATGGTATATTTATATCGTGGAATGTGTACCTATATGATTGTTTATTATGTGTATGACATACCTACCATACTTGCTATCACGAGAGGTTGGCGTTCGGAAGAGGACAATATTATCATGTGTGGCCTTCGGGGGATTTTAGATTTGGTACCTCAAGAACATAGGGCTGTGAAAGGCTTATTTCTGAGTCGATAAGTCTGCTGCTTATGGGAGCGTAGGTATGTGCGTGACACATAGGTACGTGAACTATGTTCGCCTCCAATACGTGTGATTTGTATTGTTGCAGTTCCTAAGTGATGTGGAACGGGTAATCCTTTTTGTACGAGATGTACTTGGATTTGGATAGCAGAGTATGTGGGCACCGCTGTTAAGCATATGGGTGTCGGATATGGATATATGTATTGAGCTTAAAATATATGTACTTGAGATAATCCATGGTTGATTAATATACTTGTTGCGTGTAGTATATTATTTATATATATGAGATGAGATATCATATAACGTAACCTTGTATAAAAGGGAAAATAATGAATAAAGTGATATACTCCTTCCGGTAGATTTATATCCGGATTTATATGAATATGGATCATAAGTTAATGAGAACTATTAATATATATGGGATGGTATAAATGTGGTATGTACTTAAGGCTTAATGGATCCCGATGATCAACATTGTCACGTAGCAGTGTATCGGGGGGGTTACTTGTTTGGATTTCGCTTCGCGAGACACCCCACGCTCGAACGTAACGTAATGTTGGGAATAGGGAGAAGTTTAGTCCTTAGTACTCGAATTTTTTGGGATTTTGGAAGATAAGGGAGATACCTTAGTAGGCAGGGTAGCTTAATTAGGTTGTTTAAAAAGGTATCCGATAGTTGTGCACTATTAGAAGAGGGGTGAGGGGTATCTCATGGGAATGAAATACCAATTTAAATATGAGATAAAACATAATTTCCTAAATAAAGTATTTATGAACTTGCAAAATATTTTCACAACTCGGGCTCTGACCCGTTTCTATATTTTTCCCCTCTTGCTATATCTATATATATATAGGTGTCCAGACACAGGGACGCCTGAATGATGATTCTTTCGAGTCAGACGTTTGCTGAGCAGCTATGGATGCAAGTATGTTTATATTAGGCGCTTCTATCGTTGAGATCTAGATAGGAGGTATTGTAGAAACATTCGTGCTTATGGCCCAACTGTACTCATTTATTCTTTTATCGCCTTTTAGTGCGGCATTCGATTTGGTTGTATTAATGTACCGAGTGTTCGGTTATTTTCTTTTATTTCATTTCAGTTGCTGTATATAAACTGTTGTAATTTTTATTTGAATGGTTTGGTTAAAAAGATTAGTTAATTAAAAATTTGACGCCGGCCTAATAGGATATTAGTAATTAAATTGGTTTTCGACAGTGATGATAAGAATGAACCATATGAGACTCCTGTTTTAATTTGATATAGGAGTGATCGCCCGGTATTTAATTAGGCGGGGTGTCACAAGGGGTAGGGTCCCGCAGCAGCAGCAACAGCGGGTGCTCGACAGGAGCCCCAAAGATCGATGTTTCTCGTTGTCCTCCCAGAAACACCACAAATGCCAGCACTACCACCTATTCCAGTAGTCCCAGTTCAGCAGGGATAGCTTCAGTATGGTCGGGTTTATAACATTCATTAGGTCGCATTCCCTCAGGATCCACCCGCGATTGAGAGTATGTTTTCTACTCAGGAGACTATAGGGAATATTTTATTTTACACGAGGGCCACAAACTACTTTATTGCCACCAGATTTACACGCGCTATGGGATTATTAGATAAACTGAAGAGCACTATTACTTGTGTAGATTCATCATTGAGTAAGGGTTCTGTGATTTCTTTTATATGTAGAGGTGTGGGTATAGAGATTTGTAGATTTACTTTACCTGCTGACATGCTCATATTAGATATGTGTGAGTATGATGCGATTATCGGTATGGATTGGCTGGTTACATATAGAGCCATGATCGATTGTTTTAGTAGGGGTATTATTTTTTCCATACCTAGTTAGGAGATGTTACTAGTGGTGATGCCTCATCTTGAGGGAGGATCGTCCACTAACTTGTATTATATATAGAGGAGGAGACCTCTAGGGAGGTGGTGATACCACTTGATTCAATTCATGTTGTTCGGGAGTTCACTGTTATGTTTCAGGATATTCCTTGATTACCACCGAGTAGAGAGATAGACTTTGTTATAGATTTGGCATCAAGCACTTGTTCGATAGCTCGCGCACCTTACCGAATGGCTCCAGCGGAAATGAGGGAGCTACGGGATCAGATAGATCAGCTATTGGGTCAGGGGTTTATTCGTAGGAGTAATTCGTCGTGGGGTGCTCCCGTACTGTTCATTAAGAAGAGGTATTGATCTTTGAGGTTGTGTGACTATTACCGTGAGTTGAATAAAGTCACGATACAGAATAATATCCATTACCCCGAATCGATGACTTATTCGACCAGTTGAGAGGAGCTACGTTCTTCTCAAAGATTGACTTGAGATTAGGATACCATCAATTGCGTATCAGGGAGAAGGATGTCTCGAAGACTGCCTTCTTGATGAGATATGGTTCCTATGAGTTTAGGGTTATTCCTTTTGGTCTAACAAATGCCCTAACAGTGTTTATGGACTTGATGAACTGGGTGTTTAGAGAGTTCCTAGACTAGTTCATCATTATCTTCATAGATGACATTCTGGTTTACTCCCAGACCGAGGAGGAGAATAACAAGCACTTGAGGCAGGTTTTGCAGACACTACGTCAGCACGAATCGTATGCAAAATATGAGAAATGCGGGTTTTGGCTGAAGAAGGTATAATTTTTGGGGCACATCATTTCTGATAGGGGGATATCTGTAAACCCGAGGAAGGTATCAGCAGTTAGGGAGTGGGGACAGCCCACGACACAGACAGAGATACGTAGTTTCTTGGGCCTAACAGGATACTACAAGAGGTTCATTCGGGGTTTTTCACAGATAGCGGGTCCATTGACGCATCTGACTCACAAAGGGGTGACATTTATCTGGAACGATGCTTGTCAGTTAGTTTTTGATGAGTTGAAGGACAAAGTGACCTCTGCACCAGTGTTAGCCTTGCCCAGGCCGGGAGTAGAGTATCTAGTCTACACTGAGGCATCCTTACTAGGACTTGGGGGTTTACTGCAACAGGAGATTCATGCTATATCTTATGTTTCCTGCAAGCTGAAGCCTCATGAGAGGAATTACACCACCCATAATTTAGAGTTAGAGACCGTCGTGTTTGAACTTCGGATTTATAGACATTATCTCCTGGGGGAGAAATTATTTGTATTCACAGACCACAAGTCATTACAGTACCTCTTCACACAAAAGGAGATGAATATGCGTCAACGTCGGTGGCTCGAGTTTGTGAAGAATTACCAATTCGATATCCAATACCACTCAGGGAAGACTAACGTAGTAGAAGACGCGCTAATCCGTAGGCCATTAGGTGAGGTGGCCGAGGTGTGGAAAGTGAAGTGGAAGGAGTTAGGACACCAGGATGCAGTGGCCCGATCATTCATGTTCGTGATGACAATTATGTCCCAGATCATTATGAGACTAGTACAGGCTCAGGCAACAGACCCCTTCTGTCAGGAGCGGATAGTGTAGTTACTAGTAGAGGGGGTCGAGTCTTATACTGTTAGTTCAAACGGGGGCTTACGCTTCGATGGGAGATTTATTATTCCTGAGGGAGAGGACTTACGACACGAGGTGATGACAGAGTCGCACAGTTCACAATTCACGGTACATCCTAGTGGGGATAAGATGTACCTGGATATGAGGCGACAGTACTGTCTTGCCACTTATCAGCTGGTAAAGGTGGACCATCAGAGATCGGAAGGACTCCTACAACCATTAGAGGTGCCTAGATGGAAATGGGAGAGAATTTCAATGGAATTCATCAATGGGTTGCCTACATCGCAGAGGGGTCACGATTACATATGGGTGATTGTGGATCGGTTAACCAAGGTTTCTTACTTTCTGCCAGCCCGAACAGATTACACCACGGGACAGTACTCACAAATCTTCATAGCCAAGATAGTGAGACTTCACGGGGTACCTCTCGATATCGTGTCTGATATAGATAAGATATTTGTATCTTAGTTTTGGGAGAGTTGTTACACCCCGCCCAATTAAATAAAGGGTGATCATTCATGTACCAATTTAAAACAGAATGTTCGGTTGGTTCATTCTTAGCATCACTATCGAAAACTTTTTAACATATTAATCACCTAATATAAAATTAAGCTAGGTGTCAAAACATTTCCAATTTAGTAAAACCAAGTAAATCCATTTTCATTCGGTCTTAAGATATAAACCATTCACCACACATAGGAATATGATAAATACTGAACATGAATCAAGTACTGAAATAAATAAGACTGGGTAAAACCTCCCATTTTAAAACTCTAAATCATAAAATAAACTGAATACAATATCTCTGATGAAGGACTAGAAGTGGGCGACACATGCCCTAGATAATAAGTCTAGATGAAACTGAGTGGAAAAGATAGATACGTATACTGCAAGGACCTGCAACTTCCACAACAGCTGCAGCAGGTCTGACACTCCAATCTCTAATTCCAGCACCGTTGTGGCTGAGCACCTGATATAATATATATATATATATATATATATATAACAAAAGAGAGAAGAGATGCAAGAAACGGGTCATAGCCCGAGATTTAAATATGATTTAGCAAGTATTTAAAACTAGTTCTTAAAACAAGTCTTATACGCATGTTAGTTATCGAACTCTCACATGAGTTTTTCATCTCTCATCTATTGTACATGCATAACGTACATCTAATCTCCCCCTAGTTATACCACCTAGTCTAACTAGTCAGAAACAGTACTAATACTAACTATGCTCACTAGTAGTATTCCCGTATCGCCCATATAATACGCTATTCAGATAGTTTATCTCACATACTAAGTTTCATTATTCACCGTTCGAATGGTTAATCTTTTATCCACTAAGATTATTTTATTTCTCATCTCCACTTTATCTACTAGTTTCACAAAGTAGAATGTTCTTCCAGTATACTCATATATATATATATATATATATATATATATATATATATATATATATATATATACAGTCTCATCATCCTTATATATATACACTAATCCTTCACCCTTAGGTTAAGACCACTTGGCGCAATGTAATGATTATTATTATTACCAAGTCTACTAAATTCACACAGTAGAAATATTCACAAGTTCATATATATATATATATATATTAATCCTACATCCCCGGGTCAGCACCCATTAATGCACCTATCAATAATAATCCAGCACCCCTGGGTTATCACCCATTAGTACGCCTATCAAAAGAATCCTGCATGCCCGGGTTAGCACCCATTAATTCACCTATCAATAAAATCATGCATCCTCGGGTTAGCACCCATTAATTCACCTATCAATAATAATCCAGCACCCCCGGGTTATCACCCATTAGTGCGCCTATTAAGAGAATCCTGCATCCCCGGGTTAGCACCCATTAATGCACCTAACAATAATCATACTTATACCCCCGGGTTATCACCCATTAGTACACTTAATCAACAATGTTCTTGCACCCCCGAGTTATCACTCATTAGTGCACCTAATAGTAAGATTCTTGCACCCCCCAGGTTATCACCCATTAGTGCTCTTAACAATAATATTACATAATAGTCATACACACATCCTATTAGAATTTATAGGTATTTCTCCAACCTACATATATACTTCTCATACGTATTTTAACCTCAACACTACATATAGTATAAATATTTAGATAACTATCTCTCTCGTAATATCCAGAGTACATTCTCTCTATACCGAAATAAGTAAAGTATTTATTCTCACATACTTTCTCGAAATTCCGTCTTATTTAAATTTACTATTTGGCAGTTTCTCTCACTCCAATAAACCGGTAAACTCAAAACTGGACTCTAAGAAAATTTCCAAAAATTCACCCTGTCGCTCGAACCAGAAGGTTTCGCTCGAACGACTTCCACGTGTCATTCGAATGACATCGCGCGAGATACATATCTCGCTCGAACGAGACTTCGTGCGACTTCGCGCGGCGCACACAGGTTCTTCCCCTTTGCCCAGAATTCAGCGTTTTTCACCATTTTTGAACCTAAAAACCTCTAAGATTCAACACCCAATGCCTCATCATCAATACCCATCAACACATAACAGGTTATAAATCATTCCTAACATCCTAGGATCATTAATTCATCCTTAATCATCAAAATTATATAAAATTCCCAAATTAATTCATATGAACCCTAGTTTCCAAATTTTCAATTAAAGAACCTAATCAACCCAGATTCGTTCATAAATATATAATTCAATTCCGTGATTAATCCTCTATATACATGAAGGACTTTAAACTACTAATTAAACCAATCCTTATTCATAATTTAAATCTCCAATTTTCACCCAATTCATATATAAATCATGATTAATTTCACCTACACTAACATGAGCATGATTATTGCTAAAAGAAAGCAAGTAATAAACATTTTCCTTGAATATGACAGTTTGATCCGTTGGTGATGTTGGTATATACGCGTTCCTCTCTTCTCGATTTACGCGTTGATGTTCATGGTTGTGCAAGGTGGTGATAATTTGGCCTTCCATCTTGGAAATTGGTTCTCCCTCACACCCTCTATGGCCGTTCTTTCCTTTCCGTGTCTCACAACCCTAAAGAATTTTTCTTGGATGATAAAATAACTCCCAATTTTCGTCCATTAATTAAACCCAAAAATACAATTTACCATAATGCCCTCTCGGGACGCCGGTTAGGCCTAAAATTGCCCCGGGACCCAAACTAAACATCCGGGTATACTATTTTGACTATATCGACCCTCCTGAACTCAACGTCGCACTCGAAATGACCATACGAGTTAATAAAAATAAGTTCTCTTTTTATTCCATTCAATTAGTCCTGACACGACTCACACGCGTGTCAGACTTAAATTACCAAACTGCCGTATTTCTCACTTCCGACAATTTATCAAATGTTATAATTCCATATTACACATCACACGGTAATATTCAATAATTCTCAACAATAAGCATTAACCCTTGGCACGCTAGTTAATAATTATTTTAATCAGGATTAATAACAAATTAATTTCTCGCATTTTAATTTAATTAATCCAACAGTAATAATTAATTACATACTTATTCCCACAATAATAATTAATCACATAATTATTTAAGTCATAAAAAATATGGGGTGTTACAAGAGTTTCCAGGAAGCTATGGGTATGGAGTTGCGATTGAGTACAGCGTATCACCCACAGATAGATGGACAGGCCGAGCGAACGAATCAGATGTTAGAGGACATGTTGCGTATGTGCATCCTCAATTTTGGCGGAGGTTGGGAGCACTATCTCCCACTGGTGGAGTTTGCTTATAATAACTCCTACCAGTTTACTATTGGTATGGCTCCATTCTAGGCGTTGTACGGCAGGCCTTGTCGCTCCCCAGTATGTTGGTTAGAGGTTGGGGATAGCCAACTATCTGGGCCGAAAGTGATTTAGGATAGTTCAGCGAGGATAAAGATGATACAGAGTCGTATTCAGGTTGCTCAAGATCGACAGAAGAGTTACACCGATGCCAAAAGGTTCTTCCGAGAGTTTAATGTGGGGGACCAAGTGTCTCCCATGAAGGGGTTATGCGTTTTGGGAAAAAGGGAAAGTTGGCGCTTAGATATGTGGGGCCATTCTCTATCATCGAGCGGATTGGGTCAGTTGCTTTTAGACTTGGGTTACCGAAACACTTGCATAGGATCCACGACGTGTTCCAGATTTCTTCGCTGAGGAGATATCTTCGAGATGAGTTGGCTCAAACTCATATTACTTTAGAGGAGATTGATCTACAGCCTGATAGTTCCTATAAGGAGGGGCCGATTTCTATCGTAGACCGTAGCGAGAGGAAGTTGAGGTCGAAGGTAGTACTGCTACTACGTGTTCAGTGGCGGCATCATAGAGCTGAGGAGTCTACCTGGGAGTGCGAGGATGAGATGAGCGAGCGTTATCTAGAGTTATTTTTGCTAGGTATATCCTATTTCTGAATTTCGGGACAAAAATCTGTTGTTGGGGGGAAGTATGTAATACCCCGTATTTTTATTGATTTTATTTATTGGGATTAATTAAATTAAATGGGATAATTAATTGAAAATTAATCCGAATCTAAATACTAGCGGGACGAGAGTTAGTATTTGATTATGATAACTATGTTGAATATTACTGAGCAAATATACTAATATATGATTTTGAAATTATTAAAATTGTTGCGAGTTGAAAATGCGGCAGTTTCAGAAATTAAGTTAGGACCCGCGTGTCAGTCGTGTTAAGAGCCAATTTAATGGATTTAAAGGTAACTTGTTTTTATATCATTCGTATGGTCATTTTGAGTGAGTCAACGTGTCCAAAAGGGTCGAGATATTCAGAAAACACTAGTTGGGGGTTTAGTTTGGGTCCTGTGGCATTTTAAGCCAAACCAACAACCCGGGAGGGTATTTTAGTCATTTTTAATTTTGGTGAATAGTAACCAATGAAATTTAGGTTTTATATATCAGAAAACCTTAGGGTTATTAGGGCTATTAGATGTTTAACACAAGAGAGAGAGAGAGAGAGAGAGAGAGAGAGAGAGAGAGAGAGAGAGAGAGAGAGAGCAACATGAGAAGAAATCAAGGGTTTCAAGAGAGTTCCAAGGCCAAACAACTGCCATACACCACACCATCGCCGGATCTCTGACCGGAAAGAGAGGGAGAACCAACTGATATCTTCATCAAAGGATCAGAAACTTTTAATCAGAGGCAAGTGATTTATCTTGCAATGATTTAAGGCATATATTTTTCATGATAGTTTAGATTTGAAGACAAATTATGAAAAATTGTAATGATGTGAAATTGGAGACTAAATTATTGAACTTGGATAGGTTTGCATGTAGTGGATCTTCTGGAAATATAAAATGAACGAATTTATAAAATAAGAGTTAGGAAATCACGAAATTTAAATTGAGATTTATGATGATTATTTAAGAGATATTGAATAATTAGGGTTGTCATAACATTCATGACTTTTGGTCCAAGAAATTGATATTCTGTGATGGTTTGATGAATCTTGAACGTTAAAACTAGTGTAGATATGTTGGTTTAATGTTTACTATAATTTATGGGAGTTTGGTACGTTGTAATGCGGAATTGGAGGTGTAAAAATGGGAGAAACCATAACTATTGAAGGAATTCTGGGCAGATAACTGCTCGATCGATCGATCGACGATCGATCGACTGTTCGATCGATCGACCCATTTCTTCGATTGATCGATCCCTCTGGAAATTGTGATTATTTTTCCCTTAAATAATTTATTGACTCCCAACCTTTAAAACCCTTTAGTGATGATTGATTGAACATGTTGGTACATAGGGAAGACCAGTAGGGATGCATTTGAAGCTCGGAAGATATTAGGTTAGTTTGGGATTTAATGTTAAACTTACGAATGTCCGACTAGTGAGTTACATTTGGAAGTTGTGAGAACTTGAAGTAATTCTCACAAACAACAACTTAAGTTTAAATACTGTATTAGGGGGACCTTAATTCCTGGAATAACCTTAGAGATTAGAGGGAAACTTATTAGCCTTTTGGGTTAGGGGAAAGTACCCAAAATTATAGGAAGAGAGTTATTGCATTAAACTTATTACGTGGGATAAACGGGATGATTGCATATGAGACTTATAGTATAGGGTTGGGATACACCCATACTAATATGATAATAACCTAAGTGTGTGATTACTTAGTACATGGATTATTTTTGTGTATGACATACCAACCATACTTGCTATCACGGGAGGATGATTTTTGGTAAAGGACCATCTTATCTTTGTGTGCCTTCGGCGGGATTTAGACTGGTACCTTAAGGACATAGCACCGTGAATGACTTATATGTGAGTTGATAAGTCAGGTGACCATGGGAGAGTATGTATATGCGTGACCCATGGGTATGTGAACTATGTTCGCCTATAATATTTGTGACTTTAATTCAAACGGTTCCTAAGCGATTTGGAACACGTGATCCTTATGTACGTGATGTACCGGGATTCGATAGCAGAGTATGCGTGCACCGCATCTTAGCCTAGGAGTGCCATATATGTATATATGTGATGAGAGTGACTTATATAAGTACTTGTGACTGGTTCACTGTTACTTAGTAGATGCGAATGACTAAGACATTCGATCGGGTTAAGAATAATTTGAACTTAACTAATACTTGAGATAAGTAAAATAGCTAATGAATGTGTGACTTGTGAATATAATTTATTTGAATAATACGGGTGGCATCTAAAATAAGACCGTCTTGATTAGGATTATAACAGACTAGTTAGGCAGCACCATAAGTAGATGGAATTTAGAGGATGCGTTAGGCGTGCACAATAGTTGAGGGGTGAGGATCTCAAGTGAGGGCACGTGACTAACATGTTTAATATATGTGTTGTTTAATATGGTAATTTAAACACTTGGTGTTTTTAAAATATTTTCACCTCGGGCTCTGACCCGTTTGCTGTGACATCCCGCCTAATTAAATACCGGGTGATCAGTCCTTTATTAAATTATAATCAAGGTGAACGGTTGGTTCATTCTCAGCATCACTGTCGCAAAAATATAACTTTTCCAATAAAATACCCTAATTAATTAAGCTAAGTGACAAAACCATTTTTAGACTTCAATTTCCCAATTTAATTCAAAACCAATATTTAAAACCTTTGATAATTAACAGTTTAAGAGTCACACAATAATAACAAGGATATAAATGATCATTCCAGAATTTAACTATCAATAGTAAATTCCAACTTCAAACCACCAAAGAAAACATTCTGATAGTAATAAATCCCAAAGTAAAACTACTGAAAGTAAATGAATTACAATCCATCACAAAACCAACTGAATAATGAAAAGGGCGACACATGCCCAACTAGATAAAGTAGAACTAGGAGTGGAATCAACAAATGAGGTCGTCTAAGCAATGGCCTGCAACTCCCACCTAAGCTGCAGCGCGTTCCTTCCAAAGGATCCTATGCAAGACGCCCCTGTGGCTGGGCACCTGTAATATATACATATATATATACAAGGGAGGAGAGATAACAGTAAACAGGTCAGAGCCCGATGGTAAAACAGTTTAAAATTTTAGTTTAGCAAGTATTTAAAATGTTTACTGGCTAATGCAACATCATATTAGTAACGACACTCTCTTGAGAACGTTTCACCTCTCTTCTAATGTGCACAACTATCGCACTAATCTCCCCAACAGTTTAACTTCTTTTATCTTAAGTTACTCGTAAGATTTCAAGTTGATGATTTCCAATGTTAAGGAGGTTAATCTTATTTAACAGCACAATTCTTACATAAGCCTTATATGATAATAAAGTTCCTCGGTAATATATCATACTTTTCAAACACTTATTCCCAAGTTGAAATAATTATTCTTTTCTTACATACCATAATCACAGCAGGTAGTTCCCAAATACCAGATTTAAATATATATTAAATACTCATATAATATATATATTCTAACAGCACCCCACATAAAATCTATGGTGTGGGCATACTCTGCTATCCAGTCCCCGTATCACTCATACTAAGGGAAATACTAGTTCGGAATCACTCTCGAACTGTATTAACACAAAACACATACAAAATGAGGCGAAGCATAGTTTCCAAGTCACTAAGAGGATAGTACATACCCTCACGTCTCTTAGGACCGTCTGACTATCGATCAGATAGCCTGTACCAAGGATTCCTATCTTCTAGGGTACAAGTCAATATCCCCCATAAAGGTCCCATCGAGATAAGACTGTCCCAGCGCGTTAACCTCAGGGATAGCAAGTAGCGCGGACATGATTTTTACACACAAATAAAATATATGATCAATCATAGAGTCATATAGATATATAACTATTCCCATTCATAAGTTAAGTACGCCTACGGCCCAACATTATATTATTCCATTCTTAGTACATTTTCATTCGATTATTTCTTATAACGAACTTATTCATTTTTATTTTTGAAATTTAATTTATTTCAACTCACTTCTCATCTCTCGAAGTATTTTCCTTAGCTAAGTACAAATTCAGTAGGCCCTCTCTCTTACCTTCTAATCCAACTCCTAGACATTTCGATTATTAAATCTACACACATTAAATTTCTTAGGTATGAATCTTTCCCGTTTACCCTTCATTTTTCCCATTTCATTAAAGTTCCACTAAACGGGGTTTACCTTGACCCTACTGGTCCTTTTTATGTTTCATTAGATTCTGATAACATTAGTCATGATTTATTACGCATTTAATCGGATTAGGTCAACGCAAGGAAAAATCTAGTTTTTCCGAAGAGGGGTCGATCGATCGATAGAAAGGGGTCGATCAATCGAACCGTCGATCGATCGAAGCTCTTGGCTCGATCGATCGATCAAGAAGATATGGCGAAAACTGCAGAATACCAGTTACGGGAATTATCATCCAAAATCATCCAAATCCAAGTTTTTAACTCCCAAACTCCCAGAAATTTATACCACAATCATTATAAACCCAAATGAACAATATTCTACGTAAGGCATGCGAGTTTTCATCAAGTACCATGGATTAAAAGGGCCAAAATTAATATAATTCTCATGAACCCTAAAAATTTCTTTAACTTAATTCTTCTCATTATTTTTACAGAATTTCTACTTCTAACCCAATGTAAATTCGTGGTTCAACCTTTACATGTGAAAGGAACTTCCAGAACGATGTTTATATCTCTACAACATGCGATTTCTAACCTCCAACATAGGTTTTCTTCCATAAAAACTCATCATAATCAACCCTAAACTAATATGATTGAGGCATTAACTAAATTAAGCAAGATAAATGCTTGCCTGGGAATTTTTGTTTCTAATTTGTGGATGAAATCAGTGTGGTGGTGATCCTCGTTGCGCGATCTAACTTTTGGCGGTGACAGCGGTGCAAACGGAGGGGTTCTTGGCCTAGGACTCCTTGGTAAGCTCTTCCATTCCTTCTCCAATGGCCGTTTTTTGTTTTTGGTTGTGTTAACCCTAGAAGAAAACCCTAAGCATATGATATAAACTAGAAAATTCGTAGGTTTCCAAGGCCAAAAATACAAAACGCCTAAAACGCCCTCCCGGGGTGTTAATTAAGCCTAAAAATTCCCCGAGGCCCAAACTAAACCCATGGGTACATTATTTTGACTTTCTCGACCCTTCCGGACACTTTGGCGCACTCGAAATGACCATACGGGTGACTTAAAATTTATTCACTTTTATTAAACAAAATTTAGTCCCGACATGACACGGGTGCGTCCCGACTTAAATTTCCAAAATTATCATTTTATTCACTCGTGACATTTAATAGAACCAATTTTATATATTACTTTGCTCATTAGTAATATTCAACAAGTTTCCAATAATTTCTAACTCTCGTCACATTAGTAATTAAAAATAATTAATTTTTGAATTTATATTAAATTAATAACTCACATTAAATTTAATAAATCCCCAATTTTAGAAAGCATAAAAATACAGGGTATTACATTTGCTTCCAAATCTATTTTTGTAAAAACATTTTAGGTGCCCAGCCACAGGGACGCCAAGCATAGGAGTTCCATTCTATTGATGTGTTGTAGCTGTTGTGGAAGTTACAGAATCTCATTACTAGACGCCTCCATATCTATCCTTGCTTCTTTCGGAGTCATTTTCTCCAGTTAGGGCCTGTTGCCCACTCTTATTCAAAGATGGTTGTTTAGACATTTATTTTATTTCAGTCTTGGGATTTATTGATTTCATTTAGACATTTGTATTGGGTTTATTTACATTGCTACTATTATTGGAGAGTTTACTCTAGACATCAGTTATTTCATTCAGTTGATTACCTTATGAGATTGTTTATGTGATTGTTGGATGATGATTTAAATTATTTAGTTGATGGTTAATTCTAATATTAAAATTTGACACGTCACTATTTTAAATATTAGGTGGTTAGTAATTAATTAAATGTTTTTGATAGTCATGCTATGAACTGAACCAACTTGACATTTTGTATTAATTTAAATAAAGGAGTAGCTACCCGGTATTTAATTAGTCGGGGTGTCACGTTATCTCCCATTTAATGTTCTTTTTGTATTTACTTAATTTGTATTAAAATGGATCATTATTCATCTATCTTTAAAGTGTATATATATATATATATATATATATATATATATATATATATATATATATATACACTTAATCAATAATAAGTACTATTATAGCATTCACGAAGAATATATTACTAAATATATAATGATTTAGACAATCTTATGCATACTAAATAACGATTCAATATAAATAATTACACAATATTATGCTTACTAAACAGTGATTCAGTATAAACAATTACATAATGGTATGCCTAATAAATGATGATTTTGTACTTGTCTAATTGAGCCACATCATTATTCTTATTTTTCTAACATTTTCTATATTTTTTCAATTTTTTTTAGTTCTCTAAATAGTGTATAGTTGCGTATTTTCCGAGATTGATACCCATACCGAGTCAAAAATTGAGCTTCTGAGTCATTGACCAATGCCACGACTTTGAACTAAACATTAGTTCATATATCGAGCACACAAATTTTACTAGCAAGTTGAAGCACATCAACAATAGTTGCAGGATCCAACCTATAAGGTTAGAACCATTATAGATGAAACCACATACACAGGCCCCTTTTAAACACAATCACACACAATACCTGAAGAACGTGAATGGAATAGTGAAAAGATAATTAATAAAGTATCTATCATGTCTATTATGGAATAAAATCAATTATTGGCTCCAATTCCATGAGCCAATTGAATGAAATTATGTTTTGGAACATTAGTATTTACGAACTTTAAAATTTTTATTCAGGACTTTCTCCACGATTTGTAATAATATAGGGATGATTATGGGTTATTTGTCATTTAATTAGCATCGTGGATTAAATCGAATTTTTATAAATAAACCTTGTAAATTGACTTAACTACTTAAAGTCTCCACCCATTTTCTAACTTAAAATATGTAAAGTTGTCTTTAATAAATGACGCAATTGAAAGGATTTAAAAAATATAAAAATGGACTTTCCCCCTTGCCTTCTAACTTAATTAATATTCAAATTAAAGCATGTATAAGTTAGCGTAATTCAAAAGTACATTTAGTGTGAAAAAATACAAAAATATGTCTTACACGCCCCCATAATAATTTATAGTTGAATGGAATTTCAAAAATTATATAAATTAATACCTGCTAAAAATTATACATGAGTACTAAATACACCCACTTGTATAATTATCCTATGGTGACTGTACCTAAATTAAACAAAATAAAGAGGGGGCTAAGCCCCTTTGGTTTTTCATTAACACGAAATTAATTTCTCTCTCTCAGAGAAACACTCACAAACCTTAACCACTTTCTTCTTTCCTTTACTCGATCTCCCTACCACCGGACCTTACCCCCGTTGTCTCCCTCTCCCTCACCCCGATCCATCGTCGACCTGCTCTTCTTCTTCTTCTTCTTCTTCTTCTTCTTCTTCTTCTTCTTCTTCTTCTTCGTTTATTTTTATTTTTTTCTTTGCTGCCATGTATATATAGATGTATGTACGAATGAATATGTATAACCGTGCATGTGTGTACGATTATGAACTTCGACCACTACCCATTTCAATGGTAGTGGTCGGCATCCATGGAAACCATTTATAAGATTGGATTGTTGGGGGGTTTTCCAGTTCAATTTCATATGTATGTGTATGTGTGTGTCAACGGTTTGCAGCTCCGACCCCACCCTTTCCATGGTGGTGGCCGCACGACTGTGAAACAACCCTAAACAAGGGTGTGTTTATACTATTTCATTTTTTTTAAATATAAACGCATATATATATATATATATATATATATATATATATATATATATATATATATATATATATATATATATATATATAGACACACACACACACACATACATATGTGGATTTCTCGATTAGAGGTTATTGGTATGTTGTTATTTTGTTCGAATTCCATCTCATTTCGGGTTGGATGTTCGGGTAGTGTAATATCAATTTGGTATTAGCTACACTAATTTTTATCCTAACAATACGTGTTCATTATTTATATTCGATTATCTATGAAAATGGTTGAAAACACGAAATCCCGACACGTACGAGTAATAGTATATTTTTTTTAAACATATTTGCACTTGTTGTCATTTTTCTAATAAAATTATCACTTTTGTTATAAAAGTATATTTTAAACTATTTACGACACCAAAGGACTCGAAGTTATGTCATTATAATCTCAGACACTATCACGAGACTTTTTTATTAAAACATGACTATGCAAGTGTCGGTCAATTTGTTGTGTTGCTTTCACTAATATTGAAAGTGGCGTGACCACTCGTTTATAAGGAAGGGAGTTTTCGACTTTATTTTAATTTTATTGTGCCATGAACATTAATCTTATACTCACCGTAACGATATTGACACTCACATAATATAAACATGACTGAAGAAAAATAGTAAACATGAACACTCAAGAAAATTAAAATTAATATTTTTAATTGATTCAGTTAAGAAATTCATCTTGGATCAATTTCAAAAATTAAGGTTTTGGAATATAACCAATTGGTACAATACCCGAAAAACAGGTCTATACATTCATATAAATTGGAGAATTTATTAAAATAGTCAACCCAAATATTTCACCAATTAATAATTTCATAAAATATTATATTGTTATTTATTCGATTTATTTAAACAAATTTAATCCCTTGACCCCATTTAAAGACTAAATTTTATTTGTATTGATCAAACGACCTCAGATATCCTAAACCCAAATCATTCTTCCCAAACATCGATATAACCACTCTCATTTAAACCCTCAAGCAAAGAGCTATGAGAACTGGAACGCAAAAATCAAAGATCCTTGAATAACACGAAACGCTTGTAAACACCGATAGGTGGTTTGATTTCACTATTATACCTTGAACTTATGCCTTTGATATTACTTCTTATTATATCAATGTGTGATAGCCTTGAACTCGTATTATCATTTATTAACTCTTTGATGGTCTAACTGTACCGTGAATATTGATTCAATCTTTTATCTGACAAGTCAACCCAGCCATGATAACCTATTTGATTTCAGTAAATGATGCATGTGATTAAACTTTAGTTTCAATTATCTGATGTGAAACATAGCCTACCATTATATAACTATTATCATTGAAACCTTTAGTAGCATACCTTATGATCCAGTGATTAAACCCGACAAACCCCTAGTAACTCTAATTGTCCTGAAGGAATCAAATGTTGAGTGCCTTTTTGTTATATTATCTCTACGTATGAGTTCCACTCTAGCTAAGTGTGCCAAGTTATCTAGTTATTCCCAAACTATTTGGTATTACCTGTTCAAGTGCATTTTATGCCTTGAGCGATATTATAACGCTATGTCTACGAATTTGCAGCCCCTATAGACAATAATTTATGGGTTATCGTATTATAGTTTGAACCTTATTTATAACTCCATAAACACTATATCCAGTTATAATCACCATAAAGTTCTTTTAGATATCACAAACTTCGGTATACCCCTGTTTAGTTCTGTGAATATTTCCTGTTGCTTCAGATTACTATACAGTGTATATATTCCAAGCATTTTAAACCCAATTATGTTATTCCCATATTTACATTGTTATAGAAGTATAATTATCTATTGGGAAAAGTTTTGCTTATTCCTTATTTTTTAGTTATTTTACACAGGTACCAATAAGCCATGGTGAATAGTTTAAAGATAAACTGATGCATAGAGACAAATAAAGGTCATATTCGAAGAAAAGGAGCCTAGTTAGCAAGATAAATATTTTTGTATTATTCATATATTTTAGTTGCAACATATTTGAGAATCAATAAATGCCTTAGTTATTTCAGTATTCAGATTTATTTATGATTTAGTAATTATCATGTTAACCCTCACCCTCAGCAAAACTGAGATGTGACAGTTGGTATCAGAGCTCAACCAGGTCAAGTAGCTTATGCGGGATGTAAGTTGAGCATTAGTATCAAGTGGGTGGTTTAGACCATAAGGATAGTGAGAATAAGATTTTTAGACTTGAGTAAGGAAATCGATATTGACAATACATGTGAAATACTAGGATTTTGGTTAGGAAATGGTTTCGGACAATATAAAGAGTAATTAATATTCATAAGCTATGTATTTCATAATTGTGAGAATAATTGCTTAAACTACGATTTGGAGATATGTGATTAGTTTTGATATTAGATGTTACTTGATCAGACGAATCATTAAGAATTTTAGGATTGTCAACATTGTGATTGAGTATTTAGAAATATACTTAGAAAATTATCTTAGGATAGGATTGTATACACTATAATCCATGAGTCTATATGTACAACATTGTTCTTTTGTCTACATTATACAATTGATACTCCTCTTGAAAATGATCTGCTTCATTTGAAATTCTAAAAACTTTCATTCTTGAAAGTTATTTCACTTCTCTATTGAACTTTTATTATCATCTTTCGCATTGTACTCTTGTTATATTACATACTATTCCCATTAGATTACGAGAAGAATTACTTATGTTAGAATGGTACCTGTTCAGGAGTAGATAAGTAACTAGTCAATGAGATTGTTAATGGATATTGGGAGTTCTTTATAAGAAAGTTGAAGGCATTAGAAATATTACGATTGACCGTTCTACTCTTTGAAACGTAACGATATTACTTACTGGATCCTACCCTATGATTATGATTTTCCCAAATTTTATATTAACTTGGATACAAATTTTGATTATTTAATCAATACCATATGCCTTATAACCAATATTAATTATTTCCCCAGTTTATCATGACTTATAATTTTATTGAAAATCTTATCACCAGAATCACTATGGGCTCCGTAGACAAATACAATTCTTATCCTAAACAACAATCCTAGTTGTAATTACATGAAAGATTACCTCATACCTCTACATGACTTGGATACCCCAAATGTATCTTTCTCATAACACATTTTCATAAAGGAACCCTAATATTTGACTAGATAATCTTGTTATTAGACAATATGGATTTTTATCCCGATAAGTAAGTGATAAAATGAATAGTTCCCCTTATCCTTTTAAATGGGAAGAAATATGACTTAGCCAAATGATTGTTATCAACCCGTGCTAATTACTTTGTCATATATTACGATGATGACATAAGCTTTGTGTGAATTAATAGTTGTTTACTTTAATCAACTAGAGTTTTGCAGTATTTAAAAATCCTTAGTCCCATATTACTCGTTCCTTTTCTTAATAAGTTATTGTGAATTATTAAAAATAATTACCCGTTTAAAGAAAACAAATCTATAGACATGTACCGGAACCTTATGCTTTAATCATATAGATCCCATGACCACATTCGATAAGTTACATTTGACATCATGTATTCCTATTACGTTACGATAAACTTTGGATTAACTGATTCCTTGTTCGGTATAGTTCAATTACTTGTGACGTACGTAAGAAACTTTAATAGATAGTTGAATTAGTGACCCATTTAATTTTAGAACTCTTTCTTTCGAATATATACCAGGTATCCTGGAATAATTATTCAACATCATACCCTTATAACGTTTTGGAATTTGAAAGCAGTAATAAATTAGAATTAAGCATCAATGGAATACTTTAGCATATAAAATTGTTACACGTTTAGTTACCAGTGATGTACCATAACCTACCCAAATTAAGATTATCATCGGTTCAGAACCCTTTGCATCTATTTATGTTCATCCTATTAATAGTGCTTCAGATATTTAGTTTGCCACTTCTAAGAGTACTTTCTAACTTGTATATTGGTGTTATCTTTTGGATAAATATAGAAGACCTTAATATTTTAGTGGATGAGAAAAAATACCGAGTAACTTTAGGATACCCAGGTTTGAAATACGTCTTCACCCGATAGAACTCGAGTTGGAAGAAGAAATGCCGAATGGACTTTTGAAAGGATATAATTCAAGTTAGACTATCATCCAGAAAGATAAATGTTGTATCCAACATTTAGTATTGTAATCTTACTAGTAAACTTAACCATCTGACCTTATAGAATGTTGTTGATACAAAAGAACCATGTGAACTTTAGCAAAACCCCCACTTTTCCAAAATTTACCAATACCATTGTATATTTGAGACTGATAAAAATAACATTAGAATAACTGTCTTGAATGTCCCTTGTGATGAAACATAAACCAGAATGAGAACCAAGAGTTATCTTATGATAGGAAAATGGACCTATAATTTAGAAATAGATTACAGTCCCCTCAGCATGGAGAGATATCACTAAAAGATCATCACTCTATATTCAAAATACATCCTAGGAACTTATGAACATATCATGAAGAGACGGAATATCAGTAGTGACCAATATAAGAATGATGTTAAGAACTTTTTGAAGAAATATCGCACTTGTTACCAAGTCCAAATAAGATAATAGTATTCCCGAGAATTCCTTTAACTTATTTCGAACTTAGAACACGATTGGATCGCATCAAAATGAATTTTTTTATTTGAATTTTTCATGCGTCTCAAGGATACAATCCGGTATGAATGATAGTAGACTGAATCACCAAAGTTTCCATTGTCTTCTAACAAAGACTACTGATTTTTTTTAATTTTTCGATTGAAGATTTATTGAAATATGATTAATATGAACAAGCGTATAATCATTGAGTAGAAGAAACAGACATATCTAGAAGGCTAGATAATCCTAAATGTTGGAATAAGAATATGCTTGTGACAACCCGCCTACTAAAATAATAGGTGGCCAGCCCAATACTCTAATAATCACAAGAATCATAGATGGTCCATTCTCAGCATCACTGTCGATTAAAACAATAGTATGAGATAACCACCAATCATTTTAGAAAATGGGCTATCAATAAAAGAAAATTTTGAAAGTAAAAGAAAAACATTTAGACAATCCCATTTGCAAAAATGGTGGGTATCAAAAATCGATAAATGAAGAATGACAATATCTTACATAATCACCGAATAAGCTGTTGGTGCACAGACTAATACAATTAGTTACACCGAGTATTACATTTCAATATTTATAATATAATAAATGAGTGCAAAAGTTGGGCAAACACGCCCGAATAAATGACTGAACATAACTAGAGTACAAGGGAAGGAGCGTCTAAACAATAACCTACAACATTCGCAATATGCCGTAGCTCCATGACAACCGGAATGGAAATGTAAATACGGGTGTCCATGCAGTAGAGCACCTATAACGGCAAAGAGTATATGCAGAAACAAAGAAATATAGATACGGGTCAAGGCCCGATTTGATATGATTCCCATGTAAATAAGATGCATGACAATTAAGTGCGTAATTCTCTCGCAGTGGTCAATAATATCTCTCACCTCTCAGTCTAAAAACAACCTAACGCAATATTAATGATGCTCAGGTTAAACAAAGAACAGAAGGCTAACTTCTCTCCAGTCTCAACATTATGCCCTTATTCGTGCGTGGGGTGTCTCGCAAAGCGAAATCCAAACAAGGAACCCCCCCTCCCCCCGATACACTACTACTAAGCAAGGTTGATCATCGAGATACATTAGACCCTGTCCTAATTAATCTAAGTACTAAAGTCTAACTTCTCCCCAGTCACAACATTATGCCCTTATTCGTACGTGGGGTGTCTCGCAAAGCGAAATCCAAACAAGGAACCCCCCCGATACACTACTACTAACCAAGGTTGATCGTCGAGATACATTAGACCCTTAGCACAATTTTATATATATATATATATATATATATATATATAAATGAGAGGTCTCATTTCCTGCTACTCAAGGATACATAATTATATCTATTCACTATCAAAACATAATTCCCATTTCTTTCTTTAGAAATATACATAAATGGTACAACATTTTATTAAATGTTTACCATTCAATTTCATTGTATACTAATTCATTTCATACGTTCATTCCTTATTAGGAAATATAATAATAATTTTTTATGCTCTTTGTGGCATTTCATCTCAATCATACACTTTGTAAAAATCTCTTCCTTAACGGGAATATAATCATCATCATATGCTCTTTGTGGCATTTTCATCGTGCTCTTTATGGCACTTCCTCATGCTCTTTATGGCATTTCATTGTGCTCTTTATGGCACCAATCATATATCAAGTCCAACTTAATTTAGAATAGTTATAATCATATATATATAACGATTCTAAGACCGCCCGTCCGGGTTTCCCCACTGTGCGCGCCCCTAAATGGCTATCATCTTCCAGGGCCTATCATTGAGACAACCTGGGATCCTACCGAAACGTCGAGAAGGGGCCATGTGCCTGCGGGATAGTCAAGACCACACCCGGAATCTCCTACCCATCGCAGAAAAATATAAAACACAAACGGTCACATGGCCTAGGGACTATATCCACCCTGCATTCATTAGTCAGTGGGCTTCACCATAATGCGCGAACTTCCCTTAAGATAGCGATTTAGAGAGGGTGTGTATCCATACCTTTTTAACATTTATAAAAATCATTTTCCTTTTTCATTTGAAAACATCCATTTTTACATTCTAAAAATCATTTGCACTTAGTCATTTAATACCACATTTGATAATCTGCATTTCTTATTTATTAAGTCATATTTTATTAAGGACCTAAGACCCAAAGTACCATCATCCTCAACTAGCCTCCAAAAGTTCACATAATTTCATAAGCCATCAAAGTGAGTCTCCCTCAAGGAATATCTCCCCAAAGTCTCACATTTACATTTTATCTCCAAATTTATCTTTAGGTTAACTTCCTATATCATTCGGACATTAACCTATACAAACTAGCCCTCGGGGTAAGCCCAATCATCCCATTTTATCCTAGGACATTACTCTACCCAAAACAACCCTCTAGGACTCTTAATTACTTCCCAAAGGAAGGTTCTAAACCTCGAACCTAAAAGAAAAGGGCTAAAACAAACTAAGAAAAATCTCACTTTTTCAGAAGGGGTCGATCGATCAACCCTTGGCCGTCGATCGATCGAAGGCTTCGATCGATCGATCCCCCAGGCTCGATCGATCGATCCTGGCGGACAGCTTCTTCTTCGATAAGTTGTTTTGGCCATTAACGAAACCTCCAAGCTTTTATTCGGTATCTTACCCAACAACAACAACAATAAATGATACCAAATCATCTTAACACCATTTATAACCAATATTATTTCTTCAAATCAAATTAAAACTAAGATTAAGGGATTAAACATCAAAAATACCCAAAACCCATAAATGGTTTATATGTCCCAAAACTAAACTATACATGCAGTTTATCACATTAAATCAATATCTAGCAAGTAAGAAACTTGCCTCGAGGTTCGTAGTCTCTGATCCTCCTCCGATAGCAATGGATTTCAGCCCAAATCTCCATTTCTCTATCTTTTCTCCATTTCTCCCAACTCTCTCTTCTCTCTCTCTCTCCTTTGGCTTTTTCTCACAAAATGAAGAAAATGAAAGGGGGTGGGGGACTTATACGGGTCATAAAACACAATTCCCCTCTTTTAATTACTAATACACCATTAAAATGACTCGTAACCACATAATTGAGTCATAACACCCCAAAAGTGCCCGAAACTAAAAAATACAACGTGACACTTATTTCGACTATCTCGATTATTCTAAAAACAACCACACCCCCTATTTTGGCATTCGGGATAACGTGAACAAATTTTATGTTCTGAATTCATTTTATTTCATTAATTATACTCCAATTTAAATATGAGTCATAACCGTCGTTTTACATATAACGACGCAGTATCACACAATATGATGCCATTTACCTTCTCATACGGTAAATAGACAGAACATAGTAAATATTATCCCTTAATATCACGGGAAACAATATTTACTCCAACATCCCCTATTTTATAATATTAGCCCATTAGGCAAAATAATATAAAATAGCCGCCCAAAAACTTGGGTTGTTACAATGCTCTTTTAGATTATACCTACCAGCTAAATAAATGAGCTTAGAAAAAACCTCATCATGATTTAATAGTATCTTATTTTGATTATATAATCCAATGCTAGTAATCCAAGTAATAATAACTACGACTTCTGATACATCAGTATATATAACCGTTGAGAGCAATACACCCTTATAAACATATTCCCAACATTAGTATCCCTATATAAAACAAGTTTTTAATATTCCCAACATTAGTATCCCTATATAAAACAATATTAGTATACCTTGGATTACGTAAACCCCATTTATTTAAGAGATTCAAATTTTCTAAATTTATAGGGTATATCTAGCATAACCCTGGTGTACCTTAAAAGAATCCTTTTGTCTAGTATGATTACGAAAAATCTCGGGAGCATGGTTACAAACTATTAGATATCATATTTTTTTTATTTTTTTTAAAGAAAAGGAAACATATATAAAATAAGTAAAGAAAAGCCCTTCACTGGTGGCTTACAAAACAAGATATAGAGAAATTTGACAAAAATCCTATTAAAAATCTAGTTTTTGCACCTTTATAAGGTCTAGCTTTGAAAGAGATCCTGACATCTTCATGAACCAAATCAATAATCTTTGAAGCTTTCATAACTTCCCCTTCAAATTCCATTTTATTTCTTGAACACCATATCCTCTAGCAGACAAAACAAGGAATGATAATAGAAAGAAGAGCTTTAATGTTTTTTCCTTTGGAGCTTAACCACCATGACATAAGATACCTTTTAAGAGATGAAAAAATGAAAAGAGAATCCTATCAGACCGGCGAAGTGGTTCCATACTGTTTTAGCAATAGGGCTAGAACCAAACAAGTGATCATAATCTTCCTCTGATGAAATAGAGCAGCATCTACATTTGGAATCTAGAAAAATGTGAAGTTTCTTCAAATTGGGGTCTAAAGGAATAGCATATTGTAATAGCCTCCACATGAAAAATGAAACTTTTGGAGGAATTCTGGGGTTCCATATCCGAGAGTAGGAGAAGGTATGTCATTTTTTGTTTCAAGCTAGATCCCATGCCGATTATAGAGTGAAAATCCCATCTGAATTCACCGTCTATTCCTTCAGGTTGTCAATACTCACATTTTCATGATAAAATTCCCACACTTTTTGCATTCTGCGCTATGTGTTACTAGAGAAAGATGGATATCTTTGAAAATCAGAGTCACCAAGAGATCGATATCTTTTTTGCATGAAGATATCCCATAGGTTTTCCCCTTTATGAAAAGAATCCCAAAGTTTACTAGAATAGGATTTAATTATATCAGAGAGCCTTTTAATCCCCACTCCACCTTCATCATACAGATAGCATATATTTTCCCAGCTCACCCATTTATGTTTTAGCTTATCTTCCTTAGTTCCCCAGATAAACGCTGCAAAATTCCTTTCCATTCTTTGAATCACACTGTTAGGCGGGTCGAGAGCACAGAATAAATAGAAATTCATGGACTGGACCGCTGACCGAAGCAGCGTTAACCTCCCTGCATGCGACATCAGCTTTTTGGCCCATTTGTTCACCTTAGCTGTCATAGCTAATTCCAGCGAAGCAAATAGATGGGTTATTTTTCTTCCTGTGTAGATGGGAACACCTAGATATTTTAGAGGTAGCGATTTTTCAAAGAATTCAGTTGTGGCTGAATAATAAGTCGATGAGCTGAAGTCGTGCTGGGAGGGCATGAGAAAGAGGATTTATAACTGTTTATTTGTTAACCTGAATAGAGCTCGTAATGCTTCAAGAATTTCATTATACATCTTAGACTTTTTTTGTTCCCATTTGTAAATATGAGGCAGTCATCCGCAAATGATAGAGAAGAAATAATATCATAACCTGGAGGAATTGAAAAATGTTGCACTTGCCCATTAAGCATTAGATTATGAAGACCCTTGGATAGCAGCTCAGTGACGATGATGAACAAACTTGGAGAAAGGGGATCGCCTTGTCAAACACCACACTTAGATTAGAAGAAACCACACCCTTTGCCATTCACGCATATTGAATACCAGCAGTTTGAAATAGCTCGCCAAACCATATCAATCCAGGTTTCTGAAAAGCTAAAGGTACGAAGAACTTTGATGATATAAAACCATGAAACCCTCTCATATGCTTTTGATATATCCAGTTTAATAAGAACGTTTGATCCTCGCACTCTATTGTTGAATTTTGACATGAGTTCCTGGGCCAACAAAATATTATCCATGATATTCCTACCATGAATAAATCCCGCTTGAGTTGGAGAAATTATTTTTGGAAGCAAAATTCCAAGTCTATTATTCATGATTTTTCTAATAATTTTATTACAAATATTACATAAACTAATAGGCCTGAAATCGCTACAAAAATTAGGTTTTGAGTTTTTTGGTATAAGAATAATATTTGTGGCCGTCCAGCTTCTAGGGAGAGAATTACCTATAAAAAAAGATGGCAAGGCTAAATCAAGGTCAGCTTTTATTATATCCCAACACTATTGAAAGAACCATCCATTAAATCCATCCAGTCCCGCATCGCTATTTTTATCCATCCCAAACACTATGGCCCTGATTTCACTCAAATCAGGAGGAGTAGTAAGTAATTCATTATCCTCCTTTGTAATTATAGAAGGAATAATGTCTAGATTGAAATCGTTTGGAATGGCAGTTGGCATAGTGAGAATCTCTTCAAAGTGTTTGACCAATTTCTCCTCAATATTTTTCTGACAACTAACTTCTCCCCCGTCATCATTCTGAATATTATGGATAATAAGATTTGATTTTTTTTCCTGAGCCATAGTATGAATAAAACTGGTATTATAGTCTCCATCCAAAGCCCATTTAACTCTAGCCTTTTGACGCCAATACTCCTCTTCCATACTCAATTCTTTATTGTAAATGGATTTTGCTTTAAAAAATTCCTGTCTATTTTCCGGATTAGGGTCCCCATCATATTCACTTTCTTTCAAAATTAAATTATCCTCTGCTACTTTAACCCATTGGTGAATATTTTGAAAAACATTTACATTCCACCCTATCAAAACAAATTTCAGCCTTTTAAGTTTAGAAGCAAATTTAAAAAGATCTTCACCACCCACATCTTCATTCCAAGAATCCGAAACTAGTTTCAGAAATCCCTCATGCTTTGTCCAAACATTTATAAATCTAAACGGTTTAGGGACTCCATCGTTTTTCTTTCTAATTAGTCTCATTTTCTTATAATATGACCTTTATTTGTCTCTATACATCAGTTAATCTCTAAACTATTCATCATGGCCTATTGGTACCTTCGTAAAATAACTAAAAAGGAAGGAATAAGCAAAACTTTTCCGAGTAAATAATTCTAGTTCAATAACAATGTAAATATGGGAACAACATAACTGGGTTTGAAATGCTCGAAATATAAACAGTGTATATAGTACTCTGAAGCAACAGGAAATATCATCAGAACTAAACAGGGGTATACTGAAGTCTCTGATATCTGAAAGGACTGTATGGTGATTATAACCGGATATAATGTTTATCGAGTTAAAAATAAGGTTCAAACTATAATATGATAACCCATAAATGATCATCTATAGGGATTGCAAATGCGTAGATATAGCATTATAATATCGCTTAAGGCATAAAATGCACTTGAAGAGGTAATCCCAAATTGTTGGGGAATAACCAAATGACTTGGCACACTTATATAGAGTGGCAATCATACGTAGAGCAAATATAACAACAACGCACTCAACATTTGTGTCCTTCAGGACAATTACAGTTACCGAGGGTTTACCAAGTCTAATCTCTGGATCGTAATGTATGCTACTAAAGGTTTCACTGATAATATTTATAAAATGGCAGGCTATGTTGCACATCAGATAATTGAAACCAAAGTTTTATAACATGCAGGGTATACATAAATATGGTAAAACAATTTGCATCATTGTTCAACAGGATACAGTGGTATACGGTAATCCAGATCATTTACTGATATCAAATAGGTTATCATAGTTAGGCTGACTTGAGTTTAATCGGATAAAACATTGAATCAATATTCACGTACAATTGAACTATCAAAGAGTTCATAAATGATAATACAATTTCAAGGCTATCAGATAGTGATATAACAAGAAATGATGTCAAAGACATAAGTTCAAGGTATAATAGTGAAATAGAACCACATACCCGTGTTTACGAACTTTTCGTTGTTATTCATTGATCTTTCTTTTTTGCGTTCCTTTTCTCGTAGTTATTTTCTCGAGGGTTTAAATGAGAGTGGTTATATCGGTGTTTAGGAAGAATGATTTGGGTTTATGATATCTGACGTCGTTCAATACAAATAAAATTTATTCTTTAAATGGAATTAAGGGATTCAATTTGTTTAAATAATTTGAATAAATAAAAATTTAATATTTTATGAAAATAATAATAGGTCAAATATTTGGTTCAACTATTTTAATAAAATCTCCAATTTATATGAACGTAAAGACCTATTTTTCGGGTAAATTGATCCAAGATGAATTTATTAACCAAATCAATTAAAAATATTAATTTTAATCATCTTGAGTGTTGATGTTTACTATTTCTCATCAGTCATGTTTTATATTATGTGAATGTGAATATCATTACGGTGAGTATAAGATTAATGTTCGTGACATAATAAAATTAAAATAAAGTCGAAAACTCCCTTCCTCATTTGGACAACAAACATGTGGTCATGCAACTTTCAATACTAGTCAACGCAACACAACAAATTGTCAGACACCTGCATAATCATGTTTTTAATAAAAATGGCTCCTAATAGAGTCTCAGATTATAACAACAAAACTTCGAGTTGTTTGGTGTTGTAACCCGTTTTAAACGTAATTTTAAAAGAAAAGTGACAATTTTAATAGAAAAATGACAACGAGTACAAATATATTTTAAAAAATGTATGATTACTCGTACGTGTTGGGATTTCGTGTTTAGGACCATTTTCATACGTAACTGGGTATAAATACTAAACAAGTATTGTTAGGATAAAAATTAGACTAGATGATACCAAATTGAGATTACACTACCCGAACATCTAACTCGAAATGAAATGGAATTCGAACAAAATAATAACATACCAATAATCTCTAATCGAGAAATCCACATATGTGTGTGTATATATATATATATATGTGTGTGTGTGTGTGTGTGTGTGTGTGTGTGTGTGTGTGTGTGTGTGTTAAAAAATGAAATAGTAGAAACACACCCCTGTTTAGGGTTGTTTGGAAGTCGTCGAGAACCACCAAGGGTGAGGTCGGAGATACAAACCGTTCACACACACACATACACACACACACAAACACATATATACATATAAAATTCAGCTGGAAAAAAAAAACTAACAATCCAATCTCACAAATGGTTTGCATGGCTGCCGGTCACTACCATGGAAATGGGTAGTGGTCAGAGCTCAGAATAGCATACACATGCATGATTATACATATCCATACATACATACATCTATATATACATGGAAGCAAAAGAAAAAAATGAAAATAGAAGAAGAAGAAGAAGAAGAAGAAGAAGAAGAAGAAGAAGAAGAAGAAGAAGAAGAAGAAGAAGAAGAAGAAGAAGAAGAGAAAGTCAGGGTGGATCGAGGTGAGAGAGAGGGAAACAGTGGCATGAGGGCCGGTGGTAGGGCGATTGGGTAAAGGAAAGGGGCAAGAGGTTAAGGTTTGTGAGTGTTTCTCTAAGAGAGAGAAATTGATTTCGTGGTAATGAAAAACAAAAGGGGCTTGGCCCCCTATATATAGTGTTTAATTTAGGTACAGTCACCACTTGATAATTATACAAGTGGGTGTATTTGGTACTCGTGTATAATTTTTAGCGGGTATTAATTTTTATAATTTTTGAAATTCCATTCAATTGTAAATTACTATCGGGGCGCGTAAGATATGGTTTTGTATTTTTTCCGCATTCAAAGTACTTTTGAATTACGCTAATTTATACACGCTTTATTTTGAATAATAATTAAAAATAATGCATTTTAAACTCGTTCTACTATCTGTTTTAGATGAAAAATATTCTATTTCGAGTGAGAATAAACGTGTCGACCCTATTTTCATGCTACGGACAATATGTACGGGTCATAAATGTCACAAAATTATAAATAGTTCGTTAAAGGTCATTTTGACACATAAATAATTCAATTTAATTTAAAATAAAAATTAGGATGGTACATTTTACCCACCTTAAAAAATTGTCCTCAAAATTTTGATATCCTGAAATTTTAAAATCTCATAGTGCGTAAATCGTCTAGGTATGTAGCATATTGGGAATGATAATTTATAAGTTTATTACTGACCGAGGTCAGTCTTTTCACAATTATGGATATAACACAATCACATAACAAATATTGACATAATCAGGAATATAATTAAGAAATTTGATTCAACAGTTGAAGTGAAATAAGCACAATAATACATGTCGATACTGCTCAACAAGTAGAAATATCAGTAACTAGTCCATTTTAAAGGTTGCGGGAGGTTTATAAACAACTATCCCATAGGATTTAGGGCACGAGTAAATAACAACGTCACTCCAATAAAATTGGAGTCAATAAATCCAGATAATTTGAGATAACAATAACCGAAAAGGAGTTCAGATAATTAATCGATTTTTTTACAAGCTTTTGCAGGTATCGTGTATCGAAATAGGGGATTTGGAAGCACGGTTCATATATGATCTCATGGTTTAAGGTTCGTTTCATACAATGCATTTCATCATGTTATACCAATGGGTACAGGTAGGAGAATATTATAAGTCGAATCATGGGTTTCTTAATAATAGTATTGTATAGTTGTTTGCACCATAGGTATTTGCAAATACAAGTTAAGGTTCAGCAGTTTATACTCGAAGGTTCAGAAGTTGGCTTTCCAAAGTTGATGTTGACTAAATTGCAATTCATGATTTTAGGATTCTCAAAATTCATCGAAAGAAATTTCTTATTCTAGTCTAAGGATATGTATTTGTAATAGTCACTTAATTAACCTTTTGATAGTTGATATATAATTAAAATGTTCTCATCTTCATTTTTATAATAAAAACTGGTAATCTTTACGGTTAAATAAAGACTTTCTCGACTAATTCTCCATGTTCGGTTCAAGGTTTATTAAGTCCAAGGTACCATGCCATAAAAGTAATAGATGATAAGGGTAATCGTCCTTGAGGTTGATAAATGTTAATTTAAAATATGCCAAAAATAACTTAAAACTTCTAATAACTTCCATGCTTCATTAATTACCATAAATGTGAGCAAGGTCTGGTGATAACATGTTTATAACGATAACTAAATCCAATCTCTTTTTCATCTAAAGACCCGGGCTATTATAAGAATTTCAATCCACTAATTGAGATATAAGGCAGCGTCTGATAAGGGTTGGGTATTTTAAGTAGGTCCATTGTTTTGACCAGTTTGGGGTTTACATGAATTTACTAAAAGTTACTACATGTATGATATCTAATATTATTTCCTCATCCTCATCAATTGAAATTGTTGTAATGCTTAGTCCAACCCGTGGTGGGTTGGGTATTGTTGGAATAGGCTCCAACGTTTTTAATGCCCTCGAGAAAAAGATTTCCCTCTCTCTCTATGGCGGCTCCCTCATAGGACTGCCAATCCGTACCAGTTAAACCTCCTGGCCTTGCTAGGGATGAAAAGAAATCCTTTGCATCACTCCCTAGTCCCTCATCGCTAAGAGATTTGCATGTTTTCATTTTCATACTGTCCCGATGTAACCATAGAACTAATTTGTCGGCCAAGTACTTTTGGTTGAGTAAAACTGTTTTCAACACATAGTCCAATTAGAAATGTGATGGCATTCCAATTAGGAATGTGTGGGCATTATAATTAAGAATGTGATTGTGACACCCCGACTAATTAAATACCGGGTAGCTACTCCTTTATTAAATTAATTCAAAATGCCAAGTTGGTTCAGTTAATAGCATCACTGTCGAAAACATTTTAATAATTACTAACCACCTAGTATTTAAAAAGTAAGTGCCAAATTTTAAGTTAAGTCTGAATAACATGCAGTAAGAGAACAATGAGGGAATAACAACCATTCACTATAATGAAGTAATGAATAACCAACAACATAAATATAAATCCGGAGGAAAACTCCTCACAACAATCCCACAACTGAAAAATAATACTACAAGTCTGAATCCTGAATAATTACATGCCAGAAGTCTCAATAAATGGAATAAATGAAATGTCTCTAAAAGAAATGGGCGACATGCCCTATAACTAATAACTGAAGAATCTCGAGTCAAGATGGATGAAGCGTCTATAAGAAAAGTCCTGTAACTTCCACAAACAGCTACAGCTCATCACCTGAATGAGAATCCTAAGCATGGTGTCCTTGTGGCTGGGCACCTAAAATGGTTTTTACAAAAATAGATTTGAAAGCAAATGGGTCAGAGCCCGAAAGTAGAAATCATTTTAAAAACTGCAAGTGTTTTAATAACATTAAAACATTAAATGCAAAATACATGTTAGGACGTGCACTCACATGAAATTCTCACCTCTCGACTACATGTGCACTCCTAACGTACCGTACCCATCTACATGACATACACATCTAACCAAACCGTAATAAGTTCTACCCCTTACTACTCGATCCACATATTACATTCTAGTGTTGACAAATAAATAGAGGGCTTCACTTAAACTCAGATTCTCAATAGGTAATATAATTCACTATCGGTTAAACCGTTATGTCCTCTTATTACATTACCTTAATTATGTTCACAATAACACATGAAAGTTCCCATTAATTAAGTGTATATTATTCACGTCATAAATATACAATACAAGCACCCCGAGACTAGCTGCGGTGCACACATACTCTGCTATCCATCCCGGTACATCACGTACATAAGGATCACATATTCCGAATCTCTCAGGAATAGTTCTCAGATAACAACATCACAAATAATGGAGGCGAACACAGTCACATCACATGGGTCACGCACATACCTGCGCTCCCACGATCAGCAGACTTATTAACATCCCAATAAGTCCTTCTCTGACCTATGTTCATCGCGGTAACCAGTCTAAATCCGGGCAACACAAGGATTAGAGGGCCCTAAGCGAACGCAAACCTCCCGTGATAGCAAGTATGGTAGGTATGTCATACACATAAAGTCATATATATACTAAGTATGCACACGTCTTAGTAATCACCATAATTCAGTTGGTACATATCTCATTCTCGTATCGACATATAATACTACACAATTTATATGTTCCCGGTTAATATAATTAATTTGGTCGCCAATAGTTCTCGCATCGTAATAGACACTCACGTCCTACTCATATTTTCCTTTAGGTTCAAACTACACTTCTAGGTTTGACTCCTCATTATATCCTAAACATCCCAAATATATCAATTAATCATCAAGGTAAAGCTATCTCTACCTATACACAAGGTTACGGGGCACTCGGGATCAAAACAGGCTAAAAAGCCTAAACTGTCAACTCGTTCGAAGTCTCGTTCGAACGAGGCTGTTCGAACGAGAGTTCGTTCGAACGAACTGGGCCTTCTAACGAGATCTCGTTCGAACGAAAGTCTTCGAACGAACATCCCTCTCGTCAGAACCCAAACTGTCAACTCGTTAGAAGCTCATTCGAACGAGCTCGTTCGAACGACCTGGGTAGGTCTTCTAACGAGTGGCCAGATTCAAGCCCAGAAATTTCTATCTCGTTTTTCCCAATTCTCTTCACTCCTAATCTCACTTAAAGATCGACCCAACATCATTTTAAGGTTCATAATTCGTACTAAACACTCATAGGTCATAATCAAACGTTTATATAGTGCTAACCCATCTTAAACCTCATCAAATCTTCAAATCTCTTCATTTATCCCTAAATTATATGAACATGAACCCTAACATTTGTAAATCATCATTGAACCTACTATAATCCGTTTTTGTTTCATCCAAGATATTATTAACATCAGAATAATCGCCTACATATAATTCTACATGCAATTCCTCCTCAATATGTAAGATTCTATTTCAAATTTAATGGATTTTTCAATAACTCCCAAGAACAATCAAATTTTTATCAATTCCTACACATGGAAGAAATATTCTCTATAAAAACGAAATTAAATCACTTGCCTGATATAAATATCTGATTTTGATGATGGGTTGATGGAGTATTCTTTCTCTTTCTGCAAAATCCTTCAATCTCTCTCTCTACAAGCTTCCTTCTCCCAAAATCAATGGTGGCTAGGGTTTGTGCTCTAAGGACTCTTTGGAACCACTTTCAATAACCTCCGTAGCCTATTTGGTTATTAGTGGGCTTAGTGGGTTATTGACAAATCAGATATTAATTCCCAATTTTCGTAGCTTTTAATTCCCCAAAATTCAAAATTACCAAACTACCCTTATACGTTGCCGGTATGGCCTAAAAATGCCCCGGGACCCAAGCCAAACCCCCGGCTAGTGTTTTCTGACTATTTCGACCCTTCCGGATGCGTTGGCGCACTCAAAATGACCATACGGTTAATAGAACTAAAATTCTCTTTTTAATTATCACAATTATATACCATGACGCGACTGTCACACGCGTCTCAAATTGCCGTATTTCAATCTCACGACAAATTTCATAATTCAATATTCATATATAAACATATATGCATATTATAATCAAATACCAACTCGCATCTCGTTAGTATTTTAATCCGGATTAATTTCCAATTAATACACATTTAATTTAATTAATCCCATAAAATAAATATCACAAAAATACGGGGTATTACAGTGATATATTCCAATTAGGAATCTAATTCTGATACGTGCCATTGATCGTCGCATTGTGGAGCCCAGTTGGGCTTGGAGAGTGAATAATAATGATGATACCCGGGCATTTTTAAGGACTTGATAGAATGATCTAATAATAAGCTTGATTGAGAATAATATATAATTTGCATCGAATATCCGTGCAAATCCATATAGAAGCACTGAGAAATCCAGATAAATAATAAGAGTGCCGACCATCCGTCGGGCTTTAATAAGAAGTCCAGATAATAAGAATGAAGGGATCGATTGATCCTGCATTGTTAGAGAATAATAGATTTCCAGGGCATAAACAATAATATATAATCATGAAATTTATCTGTTGTTAATCTCTGTATATGAATTGATGGTTTGCCAATTTGATTTGTCTTAGTGTGCCTAGGCAATGGAACATTTATCCCATGCTCTTGCCTAGTTATAGCGATCTTTTGATCACCCATAGGTGCCTAAGAAGTGGAATGATTTTCATCCCATGATCCTGCTTAGTTGTAGTAATCTTACCAGTATTACCTTGGTGCCTAGACAGTGGATGCCCCGTGAGATCACCAGTCTTCTTGCCTAGTTTTAGATGCCCCTTGAGGTCACCTATAATCAAACAGGCTTTGCCTTGGATGATTGTTTTGCCAACATTTTTGGTGCCGACCAACCCTTAGGTTAGCAGTTGCTGCTACCGACCAACTTTTGTCTAGGGGTTATTGATGCCGACCAACCTTACCCCCAACTATATCTTTTAACCCTTAAAAGCATGAAGCACTTGGAGTGGATTTCATCTTGTAGTTCATTTATTTTTCGTACTTTGTTATTTTTTTTTAGTACCATTTTTCTTTATTTTAGAAGGCTTGTATTTAGGATTATTCTATTCTTGGCTTGTATTGCGGTGCATAGAGATACCATTTATTTTTATTTATTTAAGTTTGTAATAAAAAGAAGATAAGCGTGATAGGGAAATCGTATAAGGTGGATAGAGGGTGTCCAAAGGCGAGAAAAAGAAGCCTCTCTACCTTGGGTCGGTAGGACTTCCGGGGCCGACTGAGATAGGCGTAATCTCCCCCCGATCGACTCAAATTTTTTGGCGCCCCACGGCGTAAAAATTGTGGGAGGTACATCTCTTAAACACTCGCGCCTCTCTTATTAGCAAGTCAATTATTTTGTGTTCTTTGTATGCTCTTATTTGATTTTATTTTCGTACTTATTTTCAAATGGTGTGATGAATTAATTGACTAAGACCTACACACGGTCACTCACGAGAAGGGATTTCATCACCCGACTCACTCGCTTACCAATTCTATGCTACCCTAGCCATCACTAAATTTAAAATCAATTAACTAGATAGCCCAATAGGAGAACACTTTTGCAATGACGCAAGCACATGAACCGAAAGTAAGCAAAATAAAACATAATAGTCGCATCAATCACAAATAGCTCCAACAGATAATCAAATAAGGAATAAAACAAGCACATGGATGAAAATCCATTTAGTCACTAGAAGATTGAATCCTCAATTCCTCATCTAATGAGTTTAAAACAAAATTAAACACAATTACATTTATTAAAAACCATGGCAAAGCCCATAGAAGCAACCAAAATATACGAAAAAGTTAACCACTAAAATCAAACAATAATTACAATGCTAAACTTTTGGGCATTTTATCGAACAACAACTATATGGCTCATCGAAACTTTGTAGAGAGTTGTTCAGATTCATGGGCGAATACATAATAAACACGGGAGAACTTGAAATTTCATAAATCTATACCTATGATGTAGAAGGCATCATAATTCACATCGTATTTAAAAATCAATACTTGTATTTCATAATCATATTTGAAAAATCTAACTCTGTTATTATTTGTAATAAAAAATAAAATTAGTGAAAAACTTTTATTAGAGTCATACTTTCAATTAAAAACATCAAACATGAATTCATAAAAATAATTAAATCAAATATAGACTATCTGTTGCAATATATGTTTAATATCCTATAGGATATTATTCTTCATCAACAAGTCCATGGAGACAATTTATGAATATTCAACTCCATTGAACCATCATCAAACCGAGTTGGGTATTTTATCAAAACATGCATGGAATTATGAAAAAATATTCACACTTCAATCTGGTGTAAATGTCGAACAATTAACACTAAACTGCATAGGTTGGGCACAATAGGCTAAGATAAAAAAATAAACACATTGTCAATACATAACATACATCATTTTAGGTATAAATGTTTCTATCTCTAAATCTATACCAAATATGGAAATAAAATCTATCATGTTAAATAAACAAAACTGAACAAATTAAGAAACTCAATTGATTGAATATGACAAACTAAAAAATATTAGCTCCAATTGTTAAGGATTCTTATTAAACATAAACTTAAATGGTTAGGGATCACACATTCCAATTGAAATAACAAACAAAGACACAACCCTCTAATTGACAGCATTGCATTCCATTAACTAAAATTGAAGCTTATGTACAAAAATGTCTTCAAAACAAAAAAAATTCAAGTTAATACCTAAAAAACATTGAAGATGAACAAAAAAAATCCACAAAACCAATCGATCCCCTAAATTCTTAACCCTAAAACACTATAATTTATGTCAAAATTATATGTAAAAGATAAAGAGTATTACAATAGAGATTATAATCCAATATGCCCAACACATCAAACCTACATTATAAAATAAGAACCGAAATCTCAAATATACAAATCAGATAGAATAAAAATATAACAAAACATAATCTCATAACTTTTTCCCAAAATTCTGAACCAAAAATTCTTAACTTCGAATTAATCAAATTTCAATCCACAAAATGAGATATATATATATATATATATATATATATTAAGAGAGAGAGAGATGTTAGTACCTTGAGACTGCGAGGGAAAGAGAAAAAAAGAGGTGTGTAGACGTGTTTGAGAAGATGAGGTATGTTTTCACTTAGGGTTTCGTAGAGAAAGAGGTGTGCATCGGAAAAAAGAAAAAACCATTTCCACCGAGTAGCGAGATATGAAAATTGGCATCCCGCCTTTTTTGGGGGGTTATGTCAGTTTTTTGTTAAATTGTGAAGAATGTGTTGATACATATATCACACTTTTATACAATGTAATATAAATTATATCTCATTTATCTCACATTTATTACAAATGTTAAAAAAGATCATCCTTATACATAAATTGTGATAAATTATATTGTCTAATTGTTATTCATCTCATTTAAATCTTATCTCACATAACGTCAAATTTAAAATAACATAAATGATTATTTTTCTTATAGTGCCCTACAACATGCCTTTAACACCGTTACGGGACAATAACAATTGATAATTAGAGATAAACCCATGCCGTTTTAATTGTAAAATATATCTTTTATATTCACTTCAACTTATTCCTTCAACCTAAAACTTTTAACCCAAAATATAAACCTTAATTAATTGCAAAACATTAAAAAAAAAATCTAAGTGATAGGACTGACATATTAAATTTAGTGTGGAAGATTTGGAGTATGTGAAGTAAAATTGTTCGAGAAATCTTTTTAGGTCAGCTTACAATTAGTTCCAAGTATAAACTAAGGAAAACACATTTATGCTAATTATAATTTTGAGATGCTTTTGAACATTTGTTATGATTTTTCCACTTCATGTCGAAATTCAACACTTCTGTTACAATCAAACTCAATGCATTTGTTACAATCATGTCAAAAACGTTATAATTTTGAACATTTGTTGCAATTCTAATTATAATTTTTCCACTTCTGTCAAAATTAAACACATTTATTACAATCAAACTCAATAAATCCACTTTTGAACAGATAATTAACCTAGAATATCAACACATCTACTTAAATAGTTACCTAAATCCAAAATTGTAAGAAAAAGCTCAACATTCAATTTAAAACGGTTATCTAATAGTTACCACCATAAGAGTTCCATCAATTTTTAGTTTGTATGAAAATCTGAACAAGACCCCAACCATGAGAGTTCCATCAATTTTGGAACATTAAATAGAAAAATTAATACCCTCTTTCGATTAAACAAAAAAATTAATACACCGTTTCAATTAAAAAAGATACATTTTTTTATTATTACCTTGTTTTGATTAAATAGAAAAATTAAACATCCCTAGAATCCTATGGTCAAAAAATTAAAGAGAATAATTAATACCTTATTTCGATTTCTTGAGCCTCGATTTGTTATGAGGAGAGGGAATGACTGAGAGAGAAAATGTACCAGAGAATGAAAAGGAGAGCGTGAGGGAGAGGGAGACCAGCCTGAGAGAGAATGGAGAGGAGAGCCGTGAGGAGAAAGGAGAAGGGCATCGTGAGCAGGTAAAATCAAATGTTTTGAGGGATCTGGTAAAAGACAAAAAAACATTTAGAGGAAAAATGCCGCTTCTAAATTAATATGTATATTTAGGTTAGAAACTCTTCAAAATGTCATAGTATCAATAATAAAACATGATTTTTACATTTAAACTGTCATACAAAAATAATACTAGTATGTATAAAATGAATTTTATATTAGAAATGTCACATTAATAATAGCATTAACCTTTAAATAACATTTTTTGTAATAAGTGTCTTTAAATTGTTTTTGCGAGCGTCATAAAAAGGCATTTTTCTTATAGTGAAAAGAAATAAAACTAACCCTAGATCTCCAAAACTCGACGATGATTGGAATGAAAGACTACATACTCGGGTGGGAAACTAGGTTGGGTAAGTTGGAGCTCCTAAAACAATGCAATAGGTCAAGCCCACCATGAAAAGATAAATATACATAGTCCGATTTTTTCTAATTTTTAAGATCCTAAACGACCTTTAGGGAATTTTGTTAAAACACGAAACTTTTAGAAAATTATATTTTACTTAAGACTACAAAGTTTCATAAGTTTTTAAGCATAGTTACTATTTTTAAAAAACATTCGAGACTATCCCAGATTTAGCATAATCCATAAACCCCAAATGAAGAAGTTAACATTTAGTAGAACCCCAATTCCCAAAAGTATGAATTCTAAATAAAATTCTTGATAACATATGAATTTAATATATTATCATAATTTTCTATACATGTCATTCATTAAACGTTATATTTAACATTGAAAATATACTAAGAATGTACAATTCATAATCCAAATTAATTATATCAAATTATAATAAATAGATCTAGTATATGATTTCATGAATTCGTATAATTAATTTATTCATCAGAAATCATAATTTATAAAAGTGTGATAAATAAAGGATAAAGTTCAATTATCTCTACACCAATTTACACCAATTTTAGAATCTATAAATATTTTTGGGTAGAAGATACTATTTATCTCATGAGAGGAGAGAGTGGGATCATCTTGCCTTAATGAAGGAATCTACAAAAAAATAATATATGAAGCATTATCCAAAATTACTCATCAATTTTACAATAAACTATATAAATATTTCTCCAAAAAGTGTTCCAGAAAATTGTAGGATTGTTGCTAAATTAAATAATATAATTTTAGGAATGTAATGGTGTAACTAGAGTGGGAAAATGGATTAGGTTGTTGGGTTAAATTGTGTACTGGGAATGAAAATGTAATAGGGATTTTTTGTTGGTTATTGAGATAAATGAAGAAAAATGAGGTGAAGCTCATTCTTAAGACAAATGCATCGATTATAAATGTTATAATGGCTATCCCACTAATTATAAATGTTATAATAGTTAATCCACTAATAGTTAAAAATTCTGTAAAGGCTAACCTATTAACAATTATAAATTCTATAATGGCTCCACTAACAAAGAAATCTTCATGATATTAGGCACTAATGTTGTTGCATGATGACTTACCTATCATTTTTATTATTAGTAGTATTTTTATTTTTATTTTTATTTTTATTTTTATTTTTATTTTTATTTTTATTTTTATTTTTATAACTTGAATAGATATTCCTATTCACCACTGTGAAAAGAATGTACTATTCACGTTTTATTTGGCTATTTAAATTTTCAATTCTAATTAAATAATTAATTAAAATTTCCCAAATTTAACATTTAACTATTAATAAATATCACTAAATTATGGGGTATTACACTTCTAGTTAGCGGAGGTATTTCTTTAAACCACATATCTTGTGCTTGTGTCATCATTGTGGGAAATTATATGCTCCACTATGACTTAATTGTTATGGATATGGAAGGTTTTGAAGTAATACTTGGGATGGATTGGCTTTCGTGATTTAGTGGCACTATTAAATGTCAGCGGCATAGCGTTTTGGTGTTATTCTCTGACAGGTCCAGTTATAGATTTAACTGTGAGAAACTCATGGACTGTCCTAGTAAATACACTAGCTTTAAGGAATGATGAAATTATTTTGGGTGGATTTCAATCCTTGTGGCATAGGATGGTCCTGCCAGTATGGTCCTTGATCATTCGGTTGTACTGGAGTTCCCAGATGTCTTCACAGAACGGTTTCTAGGGTTACCACTACAAATGGAAATAGACTTTGAAATTGAGATACTCACGTGTGTCTCACCTATTTCCATTCCTCCACACTATATAGCACCACCCGAGATAAACGAAATGAAGATACAGTTAGTGGACTTGTTATTAAAGTGTCGTATTAAGGCAAGTGTGTCACCATAGGTTACACCAACCCTTTTTTCCAAGAAGAAGGAAAATTCCCTCAGGCCTTGTATTGACTACAAGTAACTAAATAGTGTTACAATAAGGAATAAGTATCCCATGCTAAGGATTGAGGATCTGTTCGATCTGTTGCAAGGCATGGATGTATTCTCGAAGATTGATCTTCGGTCTGGCTATCATCAGTTGAGGGTTAAGATTGAGGGTATTCAAAAGATAGTATTCAGGACACACTATGGGCATTATGACCTCTTAGTGATGCCATTCGGGTTAACAAATGCGCCTGCAATGTTTTATGGACCTGATGAATCGGATTTACCGTCCGTACTTATATAGGATTATTGTGGTGTTTGTTCAAGATATCCTGATCTACTCAGCTTCAAGAGTGGATCGTGAGGAGTATCTCCACACAACTTTACAAGTGATATGTGAAAAAAATTGTATTCCAAGTTCAAAAAGTGAGTTATGTATGGACGAGGTTAGGTTTCTTGGTCATGACATCTCAAGACAACGAATTTCAGTAGTTCCAGCGAAGTTTGAAGGAACAATGAACTAGGAACAACCGATGATACTTGTAAAGCTAAGGAGTTTCTTGGGACTCATCGGGTAACATAGGAATTTAATCCAGCGATCCTCACAAATTGGTTCACAGATCACAAAGTTGACGTACAAATATATTCACTTTGAGTGGGCAAATGACTATGATGCAGTCTTCCAGGAGTTGAAGACTAGACTGACTTTAGCACCGATACTTATCGTCTCAAAATGAGGAAAGGGCTATGTCGTTTCTTGTGAGGTATCCAAAGAAGGTCTATAAGTTGTATTGATGAAAGGAAAGAATGTTTTAGCTTATCCATTAAGGTGGTTAAAGTTTCACGAGAAGAATTACTTGATGCATGTTGTAGAGCTAGTAGCCATTGACTTTGCCCTTAAGATTTAGAGATATTACTTGTATAGGGAACGATTCGTGGTGTACTCGGATTATAAAATTCTCCAATACATTTTCACTCAAAGAGCTATGAATCTCAGGAAGAGATGATGGATAGATCTCATAAAATATTACATTTTTGTCTCCACTACAACTCGGGTGAGGCAAATATTGTAGTCGATGCATTATTGCAAACAAACCAAGACTAGTCGAGTTCGAGAGGAGCATAGATAATCTTGTTTATTAAACGACCTTGAAATTATGTTTGATCTCTATTCATTTACCAAAATAATGAGCCAAACATGAGCCGAGATCTAGCAACTCGATTTTTAAGGGCCTAATGGAGCTCATTTATGCCTTAAAACTCAAGCATAAGTCGTGCTCGAGCCAATCCCAATGATATAATTTTTTAAATGAGATCAAATTCGTGTTCCAAATCGGTTCATTTTCTTAAAAAATGAGTCAAGCTCAATATTTAATCGAGATGAGAGAGATGTTCATGAATAGCTCGTTTCATTTGGAGCCATATTCATTGAACAGGAACACGAGAGCATCTTTGGAAGCAATGAGATTATACCATCATAAGATGATGCAATACCTTCAGATCTATGAATTGAGGGTTAAGCATGGAAAACATAACATCTACATCTACTGGATGGTTTCAAGGCATGTAATACAATATAAGGTTCTTGATGCATAAGCTTTCGATGATGATATGGAAAATTTACAAAATCATATCTTGTCAAGTAAGTTAATTGAAAACTTGTTGGTTGACAAAGATAATGGTGTGAGATTCTGAGGAAAGTTGGTAGTTCGTAGTATTGAGGAACTTAGGGAAGAAGTCATGGAAGAAGCACACCAGTCTCGTTTCAACATTCATCTAGGTAGTACAAAAATGTACAAGGATTTGTGCAGAGACTACTAGTGATCAAGAATGAACAAGGAAGTTGCATTTTTTTCTTCAGGAAAAGTGTCTCACTTGTCAGAAAGTAAAGGCAGAGTACCAGAAGACAATAGGCTTTTTGCAATCACTACCAGTAGCACAGTGTAAGGGGGAGCAAATAATAATGGACTTCATCATAATGTTTCCTAGGACTCAGGTTGGGTATGATGCAGTGTTGGTTTTAGTTGATAGACTCACCGTTAGCACACTTCCTTCCTATCAAGGTCATAGATAGCGTGGACAAGCATACCATACTCTACATCCAAGAAATCATAAGGTTGCATGGCGCACCTTTATCCATTATTTCGGATAGTGATCCAAGATTTGTATCCATATTTTGGAATAAACTGCCGATGGAGATGGGAACAAATTTAAATCTCAGTATCACCTATCATCTACAGACAGATGCACAGTCTGAGAGAATTATTCAGGAAGATATGTTACGGGCTTTCATTATAGATTTTCAAGATAGTTGAGCTGATCATCTACCGGTAGCAGAGTTTGTTTTATAATAACAGTTTTCAGACTAGTATCTGGGTAACACCATTTAAAGCTTTAAAGGATGATGTTTTCTGTGAGTCTAGGACAATGGCTATAGTAGACCACAAGCAGAAGATGCTTCTTAATAAGACAATTCCCCTCATAAAGGTTATTTGAGATAACAATGGAATTGAGGGAGCGACAGGGGAATTATAGTCTATGATGAGAAGGCTGCACCCCAAATTATTTATTTAATTATGTTTAATGTTTTAATTTCGGGGATGAAAATTGCCAAAGTAGGAAGGTTAATAAAGTCACATTTTGAGAAATTAATGGAATTAAATTAAATAGATTATTTTTAATTGTAATTTAGGTTAAGGAGAAAAGTTTAAAAAGTTTGTGTACTACATTACACGTGTTAATTAAGTTGCGTATTTTAAATTTGATTAAAGAAATAATATGAACAAATTATATAATTATATTTAAATTTATGTTATAATATCATTAAAATAAGTAAGAAATTCAAAAAAAATGTTATTAGAAAAAAATCGCACCTCTCAGATGCAAATCGATTGGATCTAGGGCCGAATTGATTCGGCACCTGCAGAATGCCAACAATTGTAAACTGTCGAGTGTGTAAAAGTGGAGGGTGTTTTTGGACAGCCTTCCATCCGTGTGTTGAAGAACTTTAGCTAACTATGGACCCTTTAGATAGTATGGTATAAAGACCTAAAGGGTTGGATCCATTTGAGATGGGTGTGGGTCATATAGGGTGGCTAATAGGGGGTCACCTACCCCATTTCCTTCCATTGATGCGGAATGAAATTTTGCATCAAGTCTAATCTGTAAATACTCATTCTATCCATAATTTTATCTCAGCAAAAGCTTGTTTATTCTCTTTATAGTTCACTCACACTATCCCACACAGTTAGCCTTCCATTATCAAGGGTTTCCAAGTGTTATAAAGGTATTATTTTGGGAGGAAAGAGGATTGCTAGAATAACTAAATTTCAGAAATCTTGCAGCTTATTGGGCTTTCTCTTCAACATCTTCTTCAAAGTTATTATCTACAATAGGTAGAGGTTCTACAGTCAATTTTTTAGTTTAAAGACAAAGAATGATATATATATATATAACATGATTACATACGCTTATTATCACTATATATGAAATTATGAGATAGAATATGGGATAAAAATGGATGAAAGCTAAAGATTGAAAGAAGGTTAAATTTCAGAATATTTAAGCTAATTATTTCGTATAGAAATCATGTAAAACTTGTTGATTTCATGATAAATGTTATATTGAACTTGTTGAAGAAATGATAAGATGCATGTATGAGTTTTATGGGTATAAAACCTTACATTCGTGAACATAAACTTATGTAGTTGGGAAAATGGGTTAAATAGATTGAAAGTATGTTAAATTGAGCCCTGAAATGTGAAATGATATATGCTAAAAATTCTAGAATGCTAATCACATCTAATGGTACAAACATATGTGAAGCAAGTCCATAAAGATGATGGCATAAAGGACTAAATGTGAAAGTAGTAAAATGTTTAGGGTAAAAATATGAAATAATGTAATGTTAACACAGAAAAAGATAAGAAAATAAAGCACAGAGTGTCAGTTAAATAAGTTAAATTACAAGGCTTGAAATGGAAAAAAGAAATTTTTGGTACAAAGTATAATTTATGTAAAAGTTTAACTTAAGAGTAAATTCACTAAACTAAGAGTACTTTAGTTAAAGAGTTTGACTTAAAAGTATATGATGAAAACTCATATTTAGGAAAGTAAAGGTCAAAATAATCTTTTTTTACAAAATGAATAACACACAAGTTTACTAATGTGCGTGAATAATGAGAAGTCCACACAATATAAGAAATGGGTATTTGAACTCAAAAGATTAAGTTTCACAAGAAATTCTAAATAAAGTTGTTTTCAAAAGGTGAAATATAGAATTTTAAAGTGAAATGAAAATGGACTTTTGATAAAGTGTGAAACTTAGAAATAAAATCTGTCGGGATTAATTTCATCTCGGGTATTTAGCCTTAACATCCAGTAAAGGAAATAAAGGGAAAATGTTTAGAAGAGGATAAGAATGAAAGAAAGAAAAAATGGTTACCATGATGAAATAAGTAAAAGACACACATAGGTAATCGAGAAGTTTAAGTACGGCCCAGAGCTTTAGGGTGTGGCTTAATGTTTAGACCCAAGAATACTGATCAGGAGCATATTGTGGCATGATGGCAGTTGGTGAAAGGACGTAAACACACATGGATTGGTACTCGGTTAATCAAGTGAAAAGATGACTTTGAGCATGACGCACATTAATGTAAAGACAAGTTAATGTGACAACTTGGAAAAATGTTAAATTACATTGATGGTAGTGCAAGTACAATTATTTAATCAATAGTGCTCTAGAGCTATTCAAATGCCTGAGTGAATTTTGGTGACCACTAAAATTGGTCCTTCCTCAACATGAGTGTTAATGGTCTACTGATTAGGCCATAATTCTTCATTAATCTTCTATAATAGCCTATCAGTCCTAAGAAACCCCTTAGTGATTTCATGGTCTTAGGTAAGGGTCGTGATGTCATAGCCTCAATATTGTATTTATCATTAGAAACTCCCTCTCCATATATGACGTGGCCTAAATACTCCAATTGAGTCTTCCCTAAAGATAATTTGTTTCTTTTTGCAAACAATGTGTGTTTTTTCAATAGTTCCAAAGTGATCTTTAGGTGATGTTGGTGGTCATGTAAATTGCTGATGTAGACCAATATGTCATCAAAGGACAATAATAAATCTCTTTAAATATGGTTTAAATACATCATCCATTAAGGACTATAAGGAAGCATGAGCATTACTGAAGCGAAAGGGCAACGCTAAAAACTCATAGTTGCCTTCATGTTTCTTGAAGGCTGTTATGGGAATGTCATTCTCATTCACTCGTATTTGGTAATAAACTGCCCTTAGAACAAGTATAGAAAACAAATTTGCACAATGGAATTCATCACGAAATTCTTCAGTAGCTTAGATAGGAAATTTATTTTTAATGGTGAGTTTATTAAGCTCCTTATATTCAATACATAATCTTAATTTATTGGCCATTTTAACCAATAAAACTGGTAAGGCAAAAGGGTTGCGTGAGGTTTTAATCACACCTAATTTGATAATTTCATTTACTAGTTTCTCAATTTTATTTTTTTGAATGTGGGGGTATCTGCATGGTGTTATGGAAATGGGATTTCTCCCTTCTTTTAGAAGAATGTGATGGTCATGGTTTCTTTTAGAGCATCGTAATCTTGAATGATAGAAAGTAGTTCTTTTGGATTTATTTCCTCCTCTAGAGTATTCGTGATGAAAAACAATTGACCCACAATGTTGTAGTTGTCCCTCCTTCATAGTTTTTGAATAGATTTTCTAGTGATGAGCTTGGGTTGTGCCTCCGCTCTAATGCCAATAAGAACCTTCTTCTTGCCTCCCCCTTCAAAGGTTAATAATAATTTCTTGAAATTAAAAGTAACATCTCCCAACTATTTGAGCCATCCAACACCCAGTACCATACCACAACCCCTAAGGGTTATTATTCTTATACAACCTTCAAACTCCTCACCTTGCATATTCCATTTGAAATCTAGACATGTAGCCATGCTAGTAATCTTACTACCATCAACCAATGTAACCCACATCTTATTAGTTAAAATGATGTCACAAATAATTTGTTTGGCAGTTCTTGGATCCGAGAAATTATATGAGCTACCTGAATCAACCAATATAGTCGTATCTCTTTTTTTGTCTTTTCATTTGATCAATAGAGTTTGATGGGAGGGGGTACCAGTTATAGCCTAAAGTGAGATGGGCATGTCCACTCCCAAATCCTTACTGTTTTTTTCTATGACATCTTCATCATTAAGCTCATAAAGAACCAGTTCTTCTTATCATTCTTTTAAATAAAGAGTTATCTTCTTGCACTCATGCTCAAAAGACTATGCCTCATCTCAACAGTAACACAACCCTATATTCATCCTTTCTTACATTTCTTTGGCTAGAATTCTTTTAACAGGTAGGTTGATTTGATTATTTTGGGGGAATTAAATTTAAGGATTATTTTGTGTGGGATATTATGGTTCTTAATGATGGGTTTGTACAACGCCCAGACCCGGGTTTATGGATTACCCGACCCGACCCGAGATTTAGGTGTGAAGTGCAATGGAACAATCTTATATAATGTTTCTAATACAGTTTTATTTTAATTAGCATTTCACTTGTTTAGCATGCGATTCCAGTTTCAAGATAAAATACGTGTGGCACCCATGGGGAAGAATCTGAAGTCCAAGTAAACAGAGCTATTAACGTAAAAAAATAATAATAAAGTACTAACCTGTATAATTCCCTCAAAATACGAAGTTGCTCCCAACCTTTTATTACAAAGCGAGGGTGTGAGCATTTTCCTAGTGGAAAATATACAATGAAGTATTGAAACGAACGGCAGTAAGGAAACTCAACACGTTATGCCTACGTGCACATGTAATTGCATAGCACACACACACAGATAAATATATATATATATATATATACCCATACTTAATGCTTGAAAAGGGTTTTTAATCTCGAAAACCTTACTTATCCAGATTAATTTACCGTAATCTTGTAAAGAACTCATTCTTTTAATACTTAGCATTTTTTTCATTATTTAACTCATGCGGTTAAATACTTAAACAACTATGCTTTGTTTAATCGAAAATCATACCTTCACCGAAATTTCCTTTTTTACACAGAAAACCCACTTTAGTATTTTCATTGAAAAGCACGTTTTCAACGCACACGAATGCCATGTTGGAAAATACTTTTTTAACTTTTGGAAAACCTTCACGAACACATTCTTGTGTTAATTACGGGTTGAACCTATTAGGTTGCTTAACACACCCATTTAACTACTATGCTTTACTCATCTTCTATCCCTTTATGGACATTAATCAATTTGCGCATTACTAATCCACTTAACCCATAGCCGGAACACATTATTTCATTCAAGTTATGTTGTAATTACATGTTTCAACACAAGACCCATTTCTTGATATGTTCCACATTCCATTATATTTTTCTCGAAATCTTCCAATTAACCACGTACTTTAACGGGATCCGCACCGCTGGTGATGCCACCATATGCTATGGCCAGTGATTTTGGACTTTTCACCTTAGGGCTCCGAGCCCTTCTTGCTTACTTCCCGATTGCATCCGAGTATTTATTAATGTGTTTAAAATTCTGCACATGTCCACATTATTCCACTTCTTTCCTTTTATCCGGCAGAAGCCAAAACCCGTGCCCCCTAACTCATAATACATTTTCAATTAGTCAGTTCTTGTCCTTTACGTAATTACGTTGATTTTATACCAAATTATTTACGTCTTAAGGACCAATGCAAATTCCATCCACACTAGCGTAACAAATTTCATTAAGATTTTTAAATTATGAAAAATATTCCACTTTATGTAAATTTACCATTTTACCCTTTGATTACCAAACTTGCAATTTAATCCTTTAACAAGTGTTATTTCCCGAAATGATTATTAAGTTTACAACTTAACATCTAAAATATTCTTAATCATTTTAACACTTGTTTAATATCATAATTTTACCAAACTTTCATGCTTGTCCTTTTAACACCTTCAATACATAAAATAAAATCTTTTACATATTAAACTCCCATTTTCTACGCATTATTTATCAAATAATCCAACCACATTTGAAGACTACTTTTTATTAGAAGTTACCATTTTTTTCTTAATAACATCGGTAGTCTAACAACCTTGTATTATTCATACTTTCAATACCCCTTTTCACCTACTTTGAAGACTAAAATTTCAATTTGTCTTATTACATGTTTAAACCCAATAAGACTTTCTTTAAACTTGTTCATATATTTATTACCAAAATACTTCAAGTTTATATGCACGAGAAAGTGGACTTTAAATCCTATAATCCTATTAAATGGTTTAAACATACACTTCATTCTAGCTATTAATACTATTTGCAACATCATTCTTTTCAAGACATTTGTAATTTCTTCAAACTCAACAAATGTCCATTTTTTATAGAGTCTTTATTTTTTTACAAAATCTTTGGAATGTTTATTTCATAAACAGATTTTGGAAAGATTACCATTTCAATATTTTATTTTATAGAAAATACACCATTTTCCCAAAATCCTAATTCTTTATTTCAAGAAACTTCAAAATATATGTTCTTCCTTTTATTTTCAATAAATGAAATTTTCTTACATTTTTATTCCATAAAAATATTTATTATTTCTTCTACTAGAAAACCCATCATCATGTCCATAAAAATCCTACTCTTAACATTCAACAACAACAGGACTATAATATACACCAAATAGAGTCTTAAATCTAAAGAGTAGATTATCCCACCTCAAATGAAGCTCTAACAATGGTAGAAATGTAGGTGTAGAAACTCCAACCTCCAAAGGTGGCCTCAAGGGTTTACCAAATGCCTCCTCCAAAATGTGCTTCTTCCAAGCTTTCAAGCAACACACACTTTAAACTCCACGAAAACCCTCATCATCTTCGCCAAAATGCCCCAAATACTCCTCCAAAATTCGTAGCTCTTCATTATTAATGGTGGAAATGGGTGTGAACACTCTAAATATGGTGGAATATATAATAAAAATGGTGTTGGGGTGGGGATTTGTGGTGGGTGGAGGTGGAAGACCACTCACCTCTCTCTCACTCTCTCTCTCTCTCTATCTCCTTCTTCTATTTCTCCAAACACAAATGACCCAAAAATACCAAACAAACACTTATAAAACCCCCCTTAATCCCAAAAATTCCATTTTGCCCCTACTGGACAAATCTAGGATAGAAACCACACAAAATCAATGGCTGAAAACGTGACAGTGCACAAGGGAAAATTGGAATAAAAACTCGACCAAGGTCATTCGAATGACTTCCCCATGTCATTCGAACGACTTATACCATATCCTTCCTTTCCTAGATCGGGCGACCTGCTAAGTCAGTAGCACGTCATTAGAATCGGTGTATCTCGTGACCTATACATTATCATTCAAACGACAGTCCCATGTCGTTTGAACTACCCTATTTCTTTTTCTTTTTATCTTTTGTTTTTCTTTAACTTTACCCACGATTATACTATAATGGTTATTAGCTCCTCCTCAATTATAACCCATACGGGATAGGGTATTACAAACTGCCCTCCTTGGGGGATTTCGTCCCTAAAATTCTCGATACTTAAATCCTCAAGCTTATGGGGTTCACTCACTTTTATTCTAAGACATAAACTCCTCTAAGAAAAACTATCGAAATCCACAACACTAAAGTCACCAAATAGTTGATATGATCGATGCTCCTCCCATTAATCCTGACATTACATAATCGACTTCTATTTTCCACTCGCCTTATGAGCAAGTCCAAACCATTCCTAACAGTAGTTATGCTAGTGCCTGAGGTATATTGGCACCTCTTTGGGAAAATCCCTTTCTAGCGCACAATGCTCATCCAAAGTAAATCATAATACAACCAACTGTGTATATACCACCAAAAAGCAATTTTAGCTTAGGATCGTACATCCCATATTTCACAACTTTTCATATGAATATAACTACACAACTCGAATGGGCTTGTTGAGAACCGTACTATGTTATTCTCTCACTCCATGGAGGAATAATCCCATTAAATCTTTACCGCATGCCCGGTTCACACCTTTCATCGTGTTACTTCGATGAACCTAATACAACTTCATGTGCTAAGTTTCCTAATTTTTAACACTATACCGTATCCTCAAGTCATCATCCCGCTCCTCACAACCTGATCCGCGGACTACCAAGTCGGCCAGTCAAAACTTCACTAGTTGATTGAGATCGTAACCACCCATGCGCAAAACTTTATGAAATAACAAGAATACCTCAGATGGGCACACCCAGTTACTGATCTGCATTGACCATATTCGTTCCATCACACCCTCCCGGGCCCAAATGCGTCATGTCATGACATGGAACCAATTCAAGTCACCTCATATGTGAGAATATCAATTCTCGATTACCAAAACCGAAAGGAACACACTAGAGTCTGAAGGAATGAGAAACTGCCTCGATAAATCTTTCCATAGGCGTCCAAATATGATCTATGAAACAGAACCTCCACCATATACTTGAAATCATACCACTCGTTCCTAGAGTTATTACCATGATCAAATCCTAGCCACACACCCTGATTTGGATCACTAGCCGTGGTGAATCAAATCAAAACCATTCATTCTCGTAGCATGGAATCAATTTTCAAATCGATAGTCCTTTAGGGAGTCAATGCCCGACTTCCCTCCTGGGAGTAAGGCCCTACCTTTCACACCCTTGGTGTACATGAACCATTCCGATTTCGGGCACCTCATGCCCTAGTATTCATTGACATTATCTAATCCTTAGTGATGATGTCACCAGCCTACTATACCTAGGTTATTACCTTCCTTATTATACAATGATCGAGATCAAAAATTTCCATAGTCGTTACTTACCTCAAGTGAGATACTCACCTTGTCGTGTCTCCCGACCACGTGAAACTACCACCAAACTTACCTTTGATTTCTACCCACACAAAATTTTTGAGATGACCACATCCCTCACCTTTAGCGACCTAAAGGTAGTAAATACTACACTGGACTACATCTACTATCACGTGCTCATTTGTCAAGACGTTTTAAGAACTAATCCTTACATTTCTAAGGCTACCCGAACGTATATCATCAACACATCAACATAATGATCACGTTCTGGTGTTACCCCACCTCGATTTCCATTTTCAAGTCTCCACATGATGTCACCACCATAAATCTCAACTACATTTCATAGTACATCCCGTCACCATGTATCACCACACACATATTAATCATTCCATGACATCTGAGCATCACTCCTATCACGACACAACTATCATCCTACCCTAGGGATTATATCACCCATTTATGCCGATTTGGGACGCCACAGCCAGTACGTACACCATACGATCAACAATATGGGATCATCCCCTCACCCTCAACACAATTTTTACTAGAATGACACCACCTTTTTTATAAGACTCAATTGTTCTCCTAAGAACATCAAATGCATCTCATGGGAAATTCCCAGCATTCGACAAGATTCTATCGTCAATACCTTTATTATCATAGGTTCACTCTACAATTCTCTTGATACCAACATTAATATTACTTGGTGCTCGAAAATAAACTAGTCTATGGACTTCTACTTGTAGTGCACCTTAATCATCAAACGCCTCCAGTCATTATAACATTCAAAATTTATCCTCAAGGATACCATACATAAATTATCGTATGGGGAGCTCAATGTGCTTATGAACTTCCCTCACACCAAGATTACCTCGCACCTAGACATTACCTCTATGGCTAAAACGAGTCTCAACACTTAGATACTAATCACGCCTTTCTTTCAAACGGCTGTGACTATAAGCCACGTACACCCACAACTATTGCTAATAAGGGCTTGATAGGATATGGGATATCGCCTAAGATCTATATACTCAAGATTTGTTTCACCCAGTCTTCAATAAATGTTAAAATATGGCAACTAAATTGCCTTACTATGTAAATATCACACCATGGGTCAACATATAAGTTTACTCGACTATATAGATCTTGGTAGGATATGGGATGTCAGGTATTCCCTATAAATACCAAGGCCTACGCCATGGATGCCTTGCGGGATACTATTACTCAATATCACATTATAATCAAGGTACACCAAGCCTAAGTCCTCATCCAAAAGAACTAAGATGTTGTCACCATAATTAAATACTTATGAATGCCACTCAATCATCTAGTCTCCACATATGAAATATAAAACCTTTATAGTTAAGTCACAAAGAACACTACCCACTATTGACGTGTCTAAGTCTACTATCATCACCGAAGTCATCACATAATACATATCACACAATATCACGGTGTTGCCGCTATTAGTCTACACAACTTCATATGCTCATCGAATTACCATCAATTGCGATATTACACCTAGAATTGAATTTGACTAATTACATCACCAATCCTTAGTGTCTAGTCGAGGCACCCTAACCGTCAATCTCTATTGTCGACTATATGCAACTCATGCCACTTGCCCATTGGGCGTCATTTTATTCTATCGATATCTCATATGATTCCATCCCATTAATATTCAACACAAGCACCTCACACTAACAAGTAGGGTGTCACCACTATAGGCTTGCATGGACACCAGTAAATTACTACAATTCTAATAAGAAATGCGAAATAGATTAATAACTATCAACTTAACTGTGTGCCACTTAGCACTAACTTACTTGTCGTGCTAACCTCTTTGGCTTTATCGTTAAGGACACAAACAAAACCGTCATCAAGCTAGAAAACAGACCCAAACCAACATCAACGTCAACGGACCTCACCACGGCACTCCCGAAAGGAACCCTGAAACTAGAGCTCTAATACCGACTCGAATTTATGGATTAGACGTAGTCAACCCGATCCGACCCGAGCATTAGGTGTGAAGTGCAATGGAAAAATCTTATATAATGTTGCTAATCCAGTTTTATTTTAATTAGCATTTCACTTGTTTATCATGTGATTCCGGTTTGAAGATAAATTACGTGTGAGACCCATGGGGAGCAACCTGAAGTCTAAGTAAACAGAGATACTAATGTAAAAAATAATAATAAAGTACTTACCAGTATAACGCCCTCAAAATAAGAAAATGCTCTGCCCCCAACCTGGTGTAACAAAGCGAGGGTGTGAGCATGCCTAATGGGAAATATACAATGAAGTATAAAAACGAACGGCAGTAAGGAGACTCAACACATTACGCCTACGTGTACATGTAACCACATAGTACACACATATCTCTCTCTCTCTCTCTCTCTCTCTATATATATATATATATATATATATATATATATATATATATATATATATATATATATATATATACACACTAGGTTATGCCCGTGCCTGAAAGCACGCTAATAATCGCAAAACGATAAAATTTTAAAAATTACGTAATTGCAAAAGGGCACAAATTTCATCCCCCAAACAAAATAAAATGTAAAAATGAATTCAAGCTTTTCATAAATTAGTTTCTCATATTTGAAAATGAAAAAATGAATTCCAACTTATTATAAATTTCTAAAATTAATTTTACTCTTAATAAATTTCATTTTTTGTTAGGATGAGATAGAGATAATGCTTAATCCTATAAGATAAAGTATATTTTGTGTTTAATGTAACCTATATTTTTTTTAAATCACAATACACACACAATCACAAACATACCTGCCCAGTATTTAGCACTTATGCCATGAGAATTGTTTACTTCAAAACTAATAAAGAGTTCATACTAAACTTTGTCTCACCATTGAAGGTTGAACCCACCTACAAAGTTGTATATGTATATGCACTTTTGAGACAAAGAAATGGCAAGAGATAATAAAGAGAGAGAAATAAGATGTTGTCCAACTCGGGCATATGAAGTTTGGGAAAAACCCCATCTGCTTTCAACTCATTCCAAACCCATAAAAAAAACACATGCGCCAATTATACTCAAAACGGGTTCAATATTATTAAAAAAATGTTAATCTTAAATTAAAAAAAACTCCTGATACCTTATAGAAAAAAAAACAATATAAATCACCTGCCATCCAATTCATGTTAAAATGAACCAATCCCACCAATTCTTCACAGTGGATATTTTCGCTTAATTCATCCATCCCAAGATTTCGATTCTTGATCGAAGGTCAGGCTTTGAATGAATACACAACACTCCCAACAAAAGGCTTATAGCCAAACTGAGACAGCAAGCCAAAAGTTATTCCATAATAATAGGAATCCTCTTTCTTAGTAGGCGCATAAACCGAGACAGTAATCCAAAATTATAAAAAAAATCCTATAACTTATATATCCCACACTAAAATCTTGAAAATCACCATAACCATCAACCAAATAATAACTTACCCAAAAATAGTTCACTTTGATCAATGCAACCCTGGGTTTCTCTGTGAACAAAAGAAATAAGAACAAAGAGGCAATTAGATTTTCACAACCACTGTACTTACCTAGTTAAATAGAAGTAAAAACAGATTAGAGAAGGAAAAAATACCCTCTGGATTCTGGAGCTGTGTGTGCCGAAAAATATTCACCAGTTTGCCTTCTCCTCAAAAATACCCACAGTACATACCATCACCCCTTCACTACCATATTCATGTCAGAATTGGTGTTTCGGTTTGGTTTAGTTCACCGCCTCCGGAGCTCTAAGGTTCGAGGTTGCTGTCGAGATTCATGACAGCTGGTGTTGGTGATAAAAAAAATCAAAAAAATTCGTATACCTTGTTAAGAACAAAATGAACAGCTAAAAAAAAGGATTAGAACTAAACGATTAGAACAACCAAAAATGATTAGAAGAAAATGATTTAATAATCATGAGGCTCTTCATTTTCGGATTTTGTCATTTTTAGTAAAATCAGGATGGCCATATATATTGAAACATCTGAAATATACATTATAAAGAATTAAGCTCTGAACTGTGAACTAAACTGAAGGAGTATGCGCACAAAAACTATATACTTTGTACCCCAATTCCATTAATAATAGTGCTCATGTAATTCCCATCCTTGAATAAACAAATATACTCATTAAAAGGGAACATCCATTAGAATCTCAAATTATGGGTGAACACATAACCGTTAACAAATTACAGAGAACAAATTAACAATCTAACAATATAAGAGTCCTCAAATGGCCACATCCAGCAAAATCTCAAATTCATAGTATGTTCAGCATTTGTAGAATACCCCATTACTTGGTTGGCTGGATCATAGGCTCCAGGATATGTGTAGTTAATAATAAATAACCAACACCCACAGCAATAAAAGCCCTTCCACATCTTCTCAAAGACCTTAAATGAAACAAAGAAATGCCAAATTATGAAGCCCTTCAAATCACTTACCTAAAACAGTCTAATAAAGTGTTACACCAAAACATGATAATGAATATTCCTACCTATCACAAATGCAAAACATGATAATACCTAATCCTACCTATCACACATTGGTTCATTAATCAATACCTACTCCTCCACACAATTCTATGGTTTCAAAATGCAGTGGACACTTAGCACATACCTGTTTAACATTATAACAAAAATGAAAAAGAAAAACAATATCTATATACAGGTATGAGCATATACAAAAACACAAACTTGACAACAAAATGAACTTCAAACCTCAAAATTAAGCACAGAAATTTTATAACCAATTACTAAAAAAGGAAATATGATGTAATTAAACAAATTAAAGATAAAAATAAAATAAAATAAAAAAAGCAATGGATTAAAGACAGTATTTTTCCAATCAAATAGCTACAATCATAAACAAATTAAAGATAAAATAAAAAATAAAAAATGCAACAGAGTAAAGATGGAAGTGATAGATGGCGTGGATGAAATGAATTGTAAAATAAATGAATGGAAGAGTTTAAAGACGTAAGTGATAGGGCATAGGGTTTTCATAGGGAAGAGATCGTGAAATCGTGAATTCACGACGACTTGCATAGGGCAGAGACCCACTCTGCAAACCTTCAAAGCATTAAGCGTTAACCTTCACGGCGACTTGGCACACAGATCGTGAAATTGCGATTGCAGAGCGGGTTCGACAACCATATCCATCGAATCGTGTGACTATACTCTAGACCTCCAACCACTAGACCTTCCCTAAAAAAATGCATAATGAAAAAAAAAGATGTGGTCTCTGTGTGCAGTGTTGAATTCGTGTGTGCGGTGGTGGTCTGTGTGCGGTGGTTGTGCGTGTGTGGTCGTACGTGGCTGTGTGTGGTTGTGTGTGGTTATGCGTGTGTGGTGGTCGTGGTTGTGTGTGGTTGTGCGTGTGGTCGTGGATGTGTGCGATTGTGCGTGTGGTCATTGCTGTTTGGGTGGTTGTGCCTGTTTTGGTGGTTGTTGCTATTTTGGGGGTTGTCTGTGCGGTGGTATGTGATCGTGTTGTCGTTGCTGTGAAGAACCTAAAGAAAAACAACAATGAAAGAACCCAATACAAAATGGTGATAATAAACATTAATAAAAAAACATTAATCTTTAAACACCTGAGTGTGGAGAGTTTTGAGGGAGATGAAAAGACCCACTCTGCAAACCTTCAAAGTGTTAAGCAAATGGAGAAAAAATTATACCTAAAGCCTGATAAGTGTGGAGCTCGGAGAGAGTTGATAGTTTTGATGAGTGTGGAAGAAGAATAAAATTGTAGACCCTTTAATTTAAATAATAAGAATAATTATAAATCACTAATCACCCCATACCTTTACCCATGACTGGTAGATAGAGCATAAAATTTTTGAGCGAGATAATGAAATTTGGGTTTCATCACCACCGTTCATTTCTTAGATTATGTTAAAAGAGGGGGCAAATACCATTATACCCTTATTTTTTAATTTTGAAGAAAGGAGGAAAAGAAATTAGACTTCAAAATTTTCAAGGACAAAATATGAAGTGTTAAAAAAAATCATCTTGTGACATCATCAAGCAAACTTATGACATACATAAGTTTGCTACTTTATTATATAGATATATATACATGCATGTACCCATACTTAATGCTATCCCAAAAACCTTACTTATCCATATTAATTTACCTTAATCTTGTAAAGAACTCCTTCTTTTAATACTTAGCATTTCTTTCGTTATTTAACTCACGCGGTTAAATACTTAAATAACTACGCTTTGTTTAACCAAAAATCATGCCTTTACCAAAATTTCCCTTTTTGCACAAACAACCCATTTTAGTATTTTCATTGAAAAACACCCTTTCAACACATAAGAGTGCCATGTTGGAAAATACTTATTTAACTTTTGGAAAACTGACATGAACACACCCTTGTATTAATTATGTGTTAAATCTCTTAGGTTACTTAACACACCCATTTAACCACTATGCTTTACTCCTCTTCTTTCACAATGTGGACATTAATCAATTTGCATATTACTAATCCACTTAACCCATAACCGGAACACTTATCAATCCCTTCAAGTTAGGTTGTAATTACACATTTCACCACACAGCCCAGTTCTTGATATGTTCCTCATTCCATTATATTGTTCTCAGAATCTTCCAATTAACCACGTACTTTAACGAGCTCCACACCACCAGTGACACCACCATATGCTATGGCCAGTGATTTTGGGCTTTTCACCCTAAGGCCCTGGGGCCTTTTTTCTTACTTCTCGGTTGCATTTGAGTATTTATAACCGTGTTTAACATTTTACACATTATTCCACTTCTTTACGTTTCCCCGACCGAAGCCAAAACCGGGACTTTCACCCCAACTCATGGTACACTTTGAATTAGTCAATTCTTGTCCTCTACATACTTATGTTGATTTTATACCAAAATCATTTACGTCTTAAGTACCTATGCTAATTTAATCCACACTACTGTAACACATTACATTAACATTTTTAAATGATAAAAAATGTTCTACTTTATGTAAATTTACCATTTTACCATTTGATTGCCAAACATGCAGTTTAATCCTTTAGCTAGTGTTGTTTCCTAATATGGTTATTAAGTTTCCATCTTAACATCTAAAACATCCTTAATCATTTTAACACTTGTTCAATATCACACTTTTACCCAACTTTCACGCATGTCCTTTTAGCACCTTTAATACATAAAATAAAAGTTTTTGCATATTAAACTGCGATTTTCTATGCATTCTTTGTAAAAGAATCCAACAACATTTGAAGACTACTTTTTCTTAGGAATTACCATTTCTTCTTAATAACATTAGTAGTGTTACAACCTTGTATTATTAATACTTTCAATACCCTTTTTAACCCACTTTGAAGACTAAAATTTCCATTTGTCTTATTATGTGTTTAAACCCAAAAAGACTTTTTTTTAAACTTGTTCATATATTTATTACCAAAATACTATAAGTTTATATGCATGAGAAAGTGGACTTTAAATCCTAAAATCCCATTAAATGGTTTACACATACACTTCATTCTAGATATTTATACTATTTGCAACAACATGATTTTCAATACATTAAAAAATTTGTAATTTCTTCAAACTCAACAAATGTCCTTTTTTCGTTAAGTCTTCATTTTTTTTACAAAACGCTTTGGAATGTTTATTTCATAAAAACATTTTGGCAAGATTATCATTTCAATATTTTATTCCATAAATTATTTAACATCAAACCCTTAGAAAATACACCATTTTATCCAAATCCCAATTCTTTATTTCAAGAAACTTTCAAACATATGTTCTTCCTTTTATTCTCAGTAAATGACATTTTTATTCAATAAAAATGTTTATCATTTCTTTTACTAGAAAACCCACCATCATTTTCATAATAATCCTACTCTTAACATTCAACAACAACAAGACTACAATATACACCAAATAGAGTTTTAAACCTAATGAGTACATTATTCCACCTCAAATGAAGCTCTAACAATGGTAGAAATGTTTGTGTAGCAGTAGCAACCCCCGCCTCCAAAGGTGGCATCAAAGGGTTACCAAATGCCTCCTCCAAAATGCTCCAAAATGTGCTTCTTCTATGCATTCAAGAAAGACCCACTTCAAACTCCATGGAAACCCTCGTCATGTTCTCCAAAATGCCCTAAATACTCCCCCAAAATTTGTATCTCTTATTTATTATGGTGGAAATGGGTGTGAACACTCTAAACATGGTGGAATACATAATAAAAATGGTGTTGGAGTGGTGGTTTAGTGATGGGTGGAAGTTGAAGACTACCTACCTCTGTCTCCTTCTTCCATTTTTCCTAACACAAATGACCCAAAAACAACAAACAACCCCTTATAAAACCTCCCTTAAGCCCAAAAATCCCATTTTTCCCCTACTGGACAGATCTGGGCTCGATTGCACAGAAAGTCAAGGATTGAAAATGTGGCGTCGCACAAGGGCAAACTGGAATAAAACCTTCAACCAACGTCGTTCGAACGACTTCCCCATGTCATTCGAACACCTTATACCATGTCGTTCTTTCATTGGATCGCATGACCCTTTGCGCAACCTGCTACTGTAAGTCAGTAGTACGTCGTTAGAGGCCTGTATCTCGCGACCTATACACCGTCGTTCGAACGACAGTCCCATGTCGTTTAAATGACCCTTTTTTTATCTTTTGTTTTTCTTCAACTTTACCCACGATTCTACTATAATTTTTATTAGTTCCTCCTCAATTATAACCCATACATAATTTAATCGAATTTTTGGGGCACGTTATTACAGTTTGAAACTCTTGAAACTGGAACTATATGTAATGGTAGTTTTTTGGTTAGTTTCACTGCTTGGTGAAGAGAGTTAGGGGATAAAATTCTCACCCCCATCTTGATCTCATGCTTCAAACCACTGAGAAAGCTCGATATGAAGTAACCCTCATTAAGACCTTTTTTCCCTTTGAATCACCACATGTTTTAACTTTTCAAACCTATCTTGTTAATTAGCAACTATCGCTTCTTGTTTAAACTTATTGAATAACTCAATGACATCATCTTGTTTATCTGGGACAAATCTTCCACACAGTTTATTTAAAAAATCATCCCACTTCACAAATCTCTCAAATTCTGAATGGAACCCTCTAGAAGCAATAATCTCTAGATGTAAGGATAGAAAAGCACCCTTTGTTCTGCTAGAATTTGATTGTATAAAAAATACCATTGTGTTCTTTGTAACCATCCTCTAATGTCATCTCCCCTAAATTTGGAGCATTCCATCTTGGGTGTCTTATGTCCCACATATAAGGAACTCCAAATATGATTGTACATCCTTTCTCAATCCATAACCAATGTGTGAGGATGTATGGTAGGTGGAATACCTAAAACACCTTTGTTCTTGCCAAATTTCCATCCATTTTCTCAATTCTTTCTTAAAGCTTATGTGATTGGGTATTGATGTTTCTCACTAATGTTGCGAGGGTTTCTTTAACACCCTCAATGTGTTCTCAATAGATTCAAACCTTTAATTGACCTCTAGTGCGAACCTTTCCAACTGGATGTTTATTATTTATGTCATATTATACTTTCATCTCCACAGTTTGTTAACTGGAATGAGAAAGCATATGTGCCATTAGGGTTTGTAGAGAAAAAAACCATCAATTTTATTTTCATAAGTTTAATAAACTTTGCACTAATTTTAAAACCATAAGTGTTAAACGAAACAACTTACTAATTTTAGTATTGATCTAAGCATGCATCTAGTTAATAATAAACAAGAATAAAATAGGCAAACCACACACGAAGATGTTCGAGGAAAACACACAACGAAAAAAATCTCGGACTGCCCAACCATAAAAGTCCACTATGATATAGGTCTATTTACAAGAACCACTTAGACTTACTCAAAGACTCGATGCTATTAAACCATTATGTGCTCCTTGTAACCCATTTTGCAACCACTGTTGGACAGCTTCCAACAACCACACAATGCAAGCGCATTCCCACATCTCGATATCCCACCGATCTTACTTGTCTCATGACCAATGCAGCCACCGCTCAACACAAACATGGTCTCCACTGCTCGAAATACTCATTGTATGAAGAGCAAACAGATATGGTGTAGCATAGAATAGATCTCAAATAGACATATAAATGTAGGATTCTTGGATCTCAAATATAGATGTAAACTAGGGTTCGGGAGGCACAAGATTTATCTTGGAAAATCATTTTCATAAAATACTTCTCAAAAATTGATGGAAGACCTTCATTGAGATCCCTCAGGCGTTGAAGATGAAAACTTGGCACATAATCCAATTTAACCTTGATGTGTCTCTTTAGCTTTTCTGCATAGTCTTAAATCACCCATCATGGCTTAAAGGACCTACAACTCAACTCCTAACCTATGACTTAAATAAGTTTTTAAACACGGAATGAAGCCAATACTTACAAATTGACTCAATTCGAAAATTTGTCCTTTCAAACCTCCCCCTTTGGCTATTTTGGGATAAAACTCAAAACAAAAAACTATTGGTCCGTCAAGCTCACTAAGACTCAATTCCCAACCCCAAAAGGAAAATTTACAGACTGGCACAAACTTGAGTAGCTTTTCCCTTGTGTAAACCTTTGTCACATTGCTGCTAACTTGCACACTTAAACACACCTTCAAATTCAAAGAGAATATAACAATATATGAACCGTTCCGCCTTTGTCTAAACATATCTACCTAGGAAAGGATGTTTATTCCTAAGATAAAGAACTCCATCACTAAAAGATTTAGATATCATTTCTCCCCCCTTTTTTTTCAGGAATAGACAAAGAACAAGGTGCACAATATAAAAAAAATTCTCCTCAAAAGACCAAATGCCCCTAAGTGAAGCATGGTAATCATAAGGAAAAATAAATATATCACTAATTGGTGTAAAGCAAGTCATGGAATGATTAACCGTTCAGCAACACAAGCACAAATAATCCAAACTATGAACAAATGATATCAACTATGATGCAAGTATTTAAGTATAAGATACCAATATGATCATAATAAATTCCAATATAAATCAAAGATTAAGCATAAGGCACCCATGGATTAAATGAAAAATGCAAAAACTCAAAACACAAAAAAATACCATATATATAACCACACATATACCAATGAAGCACCATTGTATAAAAGACCACAAAATACATAAACATCAACACATATGTTTTATGCACTTCCATAGTATCAATGTATCTAAAAATGATGGTACGAATAAAATGGTGTGAACTAGAAATAAGAGAAAAAGACCCAATCACTCAAACATGTCCAAGTAGATCTATTTAACAACAATAATATATCAACATTTGATTTGTCCTCACATATCAAATAAAGAGTTAAAAATGACATAAAAGAACAATGCACACTTGCCTAGAATTTTAGTGATTCTCGAATCAATATCGTCAAAACAATTAAGCTCAATTAGGAATCATTATGCAACCCCATTGTTCTTCAACTAAACACCATAAATACATACATACACACACACACACACACACACACACACACACACACACACACACACACATATATATATATATATATATATATATATATATATATCATCTTTCTTTCTCTCTCTCTTTTGCCTTTGAATATATCTAATTTTTGAAGCATTAATGCAAAATTTTAGCCTTGGCAGTTTTTCTGTCCTCATTACCTCTCAATTTTTTTTGGCTCTTGCCAACAGTGGCCTAACACACAAAGTTGATTTCTTATTTCATATCCCTTTCCCATGCACACTCATATTTTTTAAGAAAATATCAAACAAACTCACATGCAATGGTTTTTATACGCACACCTCCCCCTTAGTCAAAAAATTTATGTACATGACAAGGTTGTTGGGAGAACACCTCACTTAGCTCATGAGACATATGAAGAGCTCATGCAAAGTGTGTGTGGACGCATATTTAAAGTTAATACATCATGCAAATCAATTCTAATCTACTTCATGTAAACACGATTAAGAACAATCCAAGTATTGACAATCAAAATCAAATGTCCTAGTCACATGGATACATGGAATGAATGGAATTCAAATACATCGATATGACACACAACATGTGTAAAACTAAACTACAGAAAAACCAAAAATATTTTTGAGTTTTTAAATGTTTTTCCAAATGATATCAAATTTAGATAAAACAATATCAAAAGATAAACAAAATCTTTTTATATTTTCCTTATTATGACCCAAAAATGGAAACTCAAAATACAAAGGATAAACACATCATAACAGTAGCAATAACACATAGCACGGAGAACAACACTAATATATCACAAACATGCAATCGTAATAACTTATAAGATAAAACATGGGATGAATCATGTAAAAGAAAATAAGATTTAACAAGCCTAACATGCAGTTCCTCCGAATCAAATTTTCTAACCCACATAGGTGTAACGTGACGAACTCGATCTTGGCGAACCTTGGTGACACTAGCCTTAATCTTCCTAGAACCTTTTCTAAGATCATAATAGAAATGCCTAAGGTCATCTTTCCTAGAACAATGTGTGCAAGTAAAGACACGAGGAATGTTACCCATAGGTTGACCTATTCTAATTCCTCAAGCTTTGTGTAGATATTTCAAAATCATGGTCTTGGCTTTAGAAGTGGAAGTATCTATATCATCGAATCCAATCCGACACTTGTCATCTTTAATTCGAATCATTCCTAACATTTTATCTAACCTCTCTGACCTAAACTCCAAATCAACATTGAAAAAACTGCTTAAATATGATATGCATGATTATGTGACTCAATTATGTTGAATGTGTATATTCATGTATAATTAAATTTCATGTCACCAAAATTATTATTATCTCATGATTAGTAATATAAATGTGTAATTTGTGGTAGATGTTGTTTGGGTGCGTTCTGGAGTACTTTAAGAACCCATTTAGGCATTTTAAACATCTTAAGTTGGGCTCAGGAGATAGGTATGCCCTTAGGGGTATTTTGGACCATTTCGAGTACTATTTTGGGCTTGTTTGGCAGCCCAACAGTGGGTATTAAGGGGAGATACGAGATTAAGGGTTTAATTAGCTTAATAACCCAACTTAATCACATATCCCATGCACATTAGAGTTAACTTAATGGCCCTACACCTTCTAGAAGAAGTTACCAAGGATGGAGAAGAAGGAAGGAATAAATCTCAAGGGAGGAGGCTCATTTCATCTTTAAAAGGAAAGAATTTTCTTCCTAAACTAATTATAATTTGTTTCTTTATTTATATGCATATACTTTCATACCAATTCCAAGTTAAAAATTGATTTGGAGATTGAAAACAAATGAATTTGAATCTAGGACTATTTAGAATTAATCGAAGAATAATTATGTTTTGAGAATTAAACACTTTGGTGAGAAACCCGGAATTGATATCATTTTATTGGGAAAACTACCATTAGAATCCATGTGATAGGATTTATTTTATTGATGATTGAAAATCATGTATTGATCTTATGATTCAGGAAATTTTAAATAAGAATTATGATCTTAGATGACTTCTAATGTTTAGATCCAATTACTTGAATTTATGGGGGGGTGTTATCATGGATAGATTGGCTATACAATGGTGTAATCGTGTTTTCTTGACCATAATAGGTTTATAGTTCTTCAAATTGAATTGGGTAAGCCCTTAGAAACTAAAATAAAACTATACGGATTAAACCGTATTGAAAAATTGTAGTAGATTTGGGCTACTTCCAAAAAACAAATCGATTCGACCCGGAGAATAGATTAAGGTTAGGAATGGGAATCGACTCGGCTCTTGGGCTTAGGTTAGGGTTGAATCATTGAAATGTTCAGCGGACTTTTATGAGTTCAAGCGAGTATGTGGGAGGTTATCTAAGTGAGGGGATATTTAATTAAAAATAGATTTGTGTCGCTATTTATTAATTGGGGAATTTTATAATTAACCAGAGTCTTTGATAAGAACCCAAAAGTGTTAAACTAAATCCCCAAATAGACGGTTTTTAATGGTTAATTCTCGGTAAAATAGGTCTTATGCGCGTTTATGTCTATCTTGTAGGTAAATTGTTGCTTGTTAATTTTAAAAGACTTAATTCAATTCAAATGCGACACATATGTTGTGAAATGAGCTAAACCCCAATCCTCGTACCTATTACCCTGACCCCTAATCGAGCCCAGACCAACCCCAGTCTGCCATATTATTACTTAGTGAGTGTGTGTAGTATTATTGTTCTTATTATTAATATATATTTTTTATATGGGTTCGTGTCATTTTTATTTCTTATTTTTAGTGTGACTTTATTTTTACATTGATTATTTTATTATTTTATGCAAATATTATATCATGTTTGTCATTACGTCCATGTCTGTATATAGTAGGGGTGCGTAGTTATTAGATTTTAGTTATTTTATTTTAATTGTCTTTAGTTTTTAATTTTAATTTTATAAGTTTAGTTTTATTATTAGTATTTTTTTTATTTGAGTATTTTATTAATAGGTTACAATTTTAATTTTTAATTGATTTTATTTTTTAGTTTTTTTAGGTTAGTTGTAAATAATTAAATAATTTTAATATTTGGTACAAATGACACACACACATACCTCTTATCATACACCTCACACGCACCTTCACTTACACCTTATCCTCATACACCACACATTTAAAACAAATCTATTTATTTATTTCTCTCTCCTCCCAACGACCACACCTGCCTAAGCTTAAACTCCATTCGCATTAACCCATTATAGCCCGAGCGTAACCTCCAACCCAACAAACCAGATCCCTAACCTGAAAAAACTAAACACGCTGGCGATTAACTCCCATATCCAGTGATCTAAAACTAGTCCTCGGAGTGCATACTCGAGATCTCCGTCTTAACCCAGCTCATTACCCGATTTAACCTGCCATACTCCCAAAGCCTGCAGTAATTTCAACCCAACTTGGACCCATTTCATCTCATTTGGAAAACCCAAATCCATTTCAATAAGCACCTTCAACCCTATTCGACCACCCCCTACCTGGAGCTACCAAACCCACCGACCCAGAACCACCATACCCCTGATGTCCTCCAAACTAGGCTTATAACACCCAAGACCCATATACCCCTTTACTCGATTCTGCCCAAGGCCAACACCAAAGACCAAATAAATAAAACTCACATGTTTAATGTGACTCGTATCCATTTTCTAAAAATGCCCTTCATCATCTCAACCCACATGCACAATTAAAAACTCTCAAAGTGCCATTTAGCTTCATGTGCCATGATATATAACCATGAATTCTAATTCATTTGGAAGATATAGAAGCTAGAGAGAGAAGACCTTATAGAGAGAATTAGTTTTAGCTTAGTTCTATAATAAAATTAGTAAATAGAGATAGTTTTTTTGTTTTTATTTAGAAAAAAAGAATAACAAGTGAGTGAATTGTAATTAAATTGAGAGGATGGATAATGTAATTGAAGGAGAATTAGTTCAATTTTTCTTCCTCTTTAATTACTCTTTGTTTACTCCTTGCATGCTCTTTTTTGTTTACATTTATTCTTGGATGATTATTATGGATGGATAATCCCCCATTCAATGGATGAATTGAACCCCCTATCAATCCAATTGATTTAGCTTGTTAATTTTAATTTTGTTTGATTTCCTTTGATTAGCAAATTTAATTCCTACTCTTATTTTCACATTGAGAAATGCAAAATCATCCTTGAAAAAGGGTTGAAAATTGTGTTATCATTTTATCTTTTGATTCAAACTAGAGATAAGCTTATCAAATTGATTAAAATTGTAATATAATTTTCTTATCCTTTTATTTTTATTTTGTCAAATTAAAATTGGTTGGGTTAATCAATCCTAGCAGGTGATTCATTTGATTAATTTTAATTCATTTTGAATAGTGTTGTGGGAATTAAAATTACTTTTCTAAAAGAATATTAAATTAATTCATTAGTGTAATGAGAATTAACTTTTGAATTAAATGAATATTTTGAAAATCAATCAATATAATATTGTCAAAATTAGTGTTAATTGTGTGAAATGGGGGTGGATTTGCATACCTTCATCTTTCTCTCTCATTTAGTTATCTTTCACTCATTTATAATCACACTTTTTAGTTATTTCATTAAACTTGTATTCTAGTTTAAGTAATTTCCTTCATTTAGTTTAGTAAATTCACCATCATCATAAAATTGTTTTAATATTAAAAATCATAAGAAAATAGAAAATAAAGAAAAAGAAAAAGAAAAATAGAAAAATTAGGAAAGAAAATAGCTATAAACTTGGATTACATCTCTTTTCCAGTGTTTCACTCCATTAAGTTGGATTGATACCTTTACTTACCTCTATACTAGTTTTGTTATATTTTTGTACGTAAATGAAGGATTTTTTATTGGCTTGGCTTATTATACAACGACATACACACAAAAAGCCGAGTGATCAATGTTAATTCTTAAGACAAGGGTATTAACTCGAGATTGATAAAATCTAGCTACGGTTATTATGACTGTAATTACCTATACATATTGTGTGTTACATATATGTAATTATTAATTGTGTGAACATACCCGTGTTCATTGATGGCCTATCGGTTGGGGTTGCGTATGTCTTCGAATCGTAGCACGCACCGACACAAGTGTGATAGATATAGTGTAAGTCATTATTTCAGGTCTTATGTTTTGGGGCACACTTCATGATGAGACAAGTGGGATAGTCGGATCCATTGTCATCGTCAGGGGTATGGAACATGAGATGGTGTATTGCATAGACCCCCCCCCCCCCCCGCTTATGTGGGTTTGTTCATGTTCTTTAGTGAGGGACTCCTCGAGACTTACCAATAGAGAACGGACTAGACAACGAAGGTAGATTCCTTCATGTTTAGTGTGTATATATATACATATATACATATATATATACATAACAGAAGAAAAAATCCCTGTAGTCTAATGATGTAGACAACTATTAATGAACACAATGCTACGTAAGATACATAATGTGATAAAATGATATTTCTTGTGGGGTAGTATTATGGGGGTTAGTCTTGGGACTGAAATCATGTATGTAGATATTTATCTCTCATTTTATATATGTGTTAGATGCACTTTATATTGTCACATTAATGTACACACCAAATTTTATATTTAGGCTTGGATTGAAAATGCATATAGTATTACACTTACTTTTGGGGTGAGATACTTACTACATGCAAGTGTCGATGGGCGGTGTGTAATGTGAATTGACTGTATTATTATATGTTTATTTTGTAAGTTAATTCTTGCAACTTTAGGGCACTGGACCAAATTATAAAATGAATTTACCCCTGGTTATCCTAGACAGGGAAACAGGGTTGATAGGAGATCGAACTTGTCGTTGCACTTGAGTAGTAGAGGACTCAGTTGATTTGATTCTAGTATAGGTTTATACTATCTATCTCATTCAGTTTTTATTATTTCATAGATTTAAAGGGCATAAGCCTGAGATTTATTTATTCCAGTCATTTATTTTCCAGTAATGTTGGGATGGATGTTTTATGACTTATGGGAGTTGAGAATTATTTATTATCAGTTTATTACTTCTTATGGTTTTATTGTGTATGTATGTTTTAAATAAAAATCTCATTTTCACGGTTTGATGCTCACAATGGTATAAATTATTAGACAAGCCCCATCTACGGCTAACTATGTCTATCCAACACATACGTGAAAATGGGTGTTGTTACACTTGGTATCAAGGCATCTATGTTCTAAGGTCCATAGGATTTGCGGCATGCTAATTACGTTCTAATTTGAGTTCCTTTCATATGTATGGCCTTATCTTTAGGATTCGTTATACTCTTTATGATTTTTTACTGATATGAACCTTGTTTGCGTTCATATGGCAAACACTCAATGGGGTAGACCACAATGTGTTATAAATGAGGCTACAGGGGATAGGGCTCAATAGGATCTGCATCCACACCCATCGCCAAAACAAGTACCCCCCATGGTTACTCTAGTCTCTATGACGATGGACACCATGCTCCAACACTTTCAGCCACAGCATGATCCATCCCCACACCCCCCAGTAGGTGGTGCTATTCGTTCAGGCACATAGCTGAGTTTGGAAGAGATCCAAGGAGGCCTTTACTAAAGGCCACCCTCCAGAGTTTGCTGGGAGTACAGACATCTTAGAGTCCATTCAATGGAAGAAACACATTCAGACACATTTGAGGATGCTTGAGTTCATGGCGGTGCATTAGAATATTCTAGCTTCGTTATGACAAGTAAAAGCAACCCTGCAGTAATGGGAGTCTGTCATCACCCTAGAGGAGTGGGACCAAATGACCATTGATGAGTTATGAGTTAAGTTTGAGGGAAAATATTTCCCACCCGCCATGAAATCAAAGATGAGAAGGAAGTTTGTGGACCTTAAGAAGGAGGGTCGTACCATAGCAGAGTATGAGGAGGATTTTATCTCATTGTCATTCTTTATTGAAGATGAGGTAAACACCGAGGGAAAGAAAATGGAGAAGCTTGATTTAGAGATAGCTTGGCACATCAGGAAATCCCTATTATGGAACATGATTTTTACCATCTACACTCAGGTGGTGAATGTCGTACTATTACATTATCAAGATCAGCAGTCATTCCAGAAAAGTAGTGGGGTGAAGAGATCTTGTTCAGAGACATTGAGCCAGTAGGGAAAAACATGTGGAAACGGTAATCAGGGGGCCCAACAGTTTAAGGGGTCCTGTAAAGGAGATCAAAATAAGAGGCAAAAGGGTTTCGATGATCATAACAAGCAAGTCCAACAGGGCTAGGGACAATAATAGAGGGGACATCAGGGCCAAGGCCAACAGAGGAAACAACGGGATAGGCATCAATTCCATAGAATTTGTTACGTCTATGGAGAGAAGGGACACATAACGAAGAGGTTCCCTAGAGGAAATCTAGGGGCACAAAAGTAGGGAGGTCAGCGTGGGTATCAGGCACCTTAGGGGCAGTGTTAGTAATTGCCAGCACTACTAGCTCCACCCGCCCCACATCAGAGGCAACAGCTGCAATAATAGTATGGACATGTGTATCACATCGCACCTAGAGAGGGACCCACACCAGCACAGGTAGTGGAGGTTATGTTCCCTAATTTTGGGCATGTACGGTGTATTTGATTTAATAGTGGTGCATCGTACTCATTTCTTAGTACTAGTTTTGCTCGGGCATAAGGGATGGTAGACTTAACAGCTGAAATAGTATTTTACATTGATTTACCCGTGGCTAGAGGAACACCTATACGTTTTGTGTGCAGAGGTATATGGATTCAAATTGGGAAACTTGGATTCGTGGCAAACCTACTTGTGTTAGATATGTTAGAGTATGATGTTTATCCTATGGATGGATTGGCTAGCTACTTACAGGGCTTGTATTGATTGTAATGGAAGGTACATCGTCTTTGCCATTCCGTTGTAAGATATGTACTTGGTTATGATGCCGCACCTGGAGGGAGGAGGCTTATAATGAGGTCGTTATTCTGCTAGACTCTATCCAGATTGTTAGGGTGTTTTCATATGTGTTTGGAGATATTACAGGGTTACTACTGAGTAGGGAGATCGAGTTTATGATTTACTTGATTTCAGGTAAGAGACCCATAGCATGTGCACCATATCGTATGGATCGTTTGAAGATGAGAGAGATCTTAGAGATCAGCTTCAACAGTTACTAGGTCAAGGATTTATTCGCATGATTACTTCACCTTGGGGTGCCCCCGTTCTATTCATAAAGAATAAGGACGGATCATTTATGCTTTGTATTGATTATTGGGAGTTGAACAATATCACTATATGGAACAAGTATCCATTACCCCGTATTGATGATTTATTTGACTAGTTGAGGGGTACATCCTATTTTTCTAAGATTAATTTAAGGTCGGGGTACCATCAGTTACGAATTCGAGAGAGAGATGCTTCAAAAACAACATTTTTGATGAGATATGGGTTGTATATGTTCTTAGTTATGCCTTTTAGCCTAACCAACACATCGTAAATGGTTATGGACCTGAAGAATAGGGTATTCAAGGACTTTTTAGATCAACTTATTATCGTGTTCATAGGTGACATATTGGTTTATTCTCAAACTCTGGATGAGCATGCACAACACTTGCAGATAGTCCAAAACTCAATGCTAAGTTTGAGAAATGAGGATTTGAGTTCAGGGAGGTTTAATTTTTTAGCCACATTGTATCTAAGGATGGGATATCACTGGATCCCGGAAAGGTTTTAGTAGTGATGGAGTGGGGACATCCCACTACACCTACGCAGATGCATAGTTTTCTGGGTTCGACAAGGTACTATTTTCAATTCATCAAGCGTTATTAAAGATAATCAGGCCTCTAATAAATTAGACACAAAAGGATGTACCATTTGTTTAGGATGATGCATGTCGATAGGCTTTTGATGAGCTAAATGTCAGGTTGTTTTCGGCTCCACTACTTTCTTTATCGCGGGGAGGGATAGACAATAAGGTATACTGATGCGTCCTTACGAGGACTTGGAGGGGTATTATTGCTGGAGGAAAGGTTGATAGATTATGCTTCCTGTTGATGTAAAAAACTAGATTATATCTAATTAGTCAATCACAAATAAATAAGACAAATGATTTTTAAAGTGGTTCAGCCTTATGAAAATGGCTTACGTCCACTGTTTTTGTATTGTTGACTGTTTGCCTTGAATCTCGATAATAGGTTTACCAAGAGATCCAAAGTCCCCTTCTTATGAGGAGGTTACAATGTATTTATAGCCTTGAGGCTGTACATATGAAAAGGTAATGCGTTGTTATCTATTAGGCATATACATCTGTACAACAATAATGCGCATTTAATGCATAGTTGCCTTTTGATTTTCTTGATTTGGATGCTCTGCATGCTAAGTAGCTCGGACCGCTTAAGTTGCTTGGTATGCTTAAGTTGCTCGGAGCGCCTGAGTAGCTCGGTGACAGTATGCTTTTGGTTGAAAGTATTTGTATTTGCTATGCATGTTGACACATGTCTTTATATGATTGGTCCACGTCTGCTGACTAAATTTGCTATCAACAGAATCCCCCAGTGTTTCACAGTTGAGGTTATAGAAGAGTGTGGAACATTTTGCTTGAAAACTGCTCGGATTACTGGTCTTCAGAAATTTAGGAAAATTTTCATTGTATATAATTCCTTTTGAGCGCATAATATCAAGCTTCATAAATATTTTAAATTTTCACGATCACTTCGATATTTGTGCCCTTTTTCCTCTTTTAGCCGTCGGAAACGCAAATGTCTTCCCTTGTAATCATTGTTTTTCCCTATTCCCGAGGTAAAGTATTTAAGTGCGACATAAATCTTATCGTCTTCAACTTTTTAAATCTATATCTTTGAACTTTTCATTTTCTTTCTATCTTGTGCCTTCGTTCTTTCCATCATTCATTGTCAACCGATCTCTTTTTCTTCTGTAATATTTTCTTCCTTCTTCTTTATTTACTTTATTCACCATGGTTTATCTTGTTGAATCGTTGGATAAATTTTGGTCTGATTTTTCAATCCCTTCATGGGTTATTTTGGAAGAACCTCCTTGTCCTTCTGATTTATTTTCTTTGGTTGAGGGACACTGTGTAACAACCCGCGTAATTTTGGGCTATTTTAATTAATTTTTGGAAAATGGAGGAAAATAAAGTTTTTGATAAAATTATTTATTTTGCTCAAATATGTTGGTTATTATTTTTAAAGGCGAGAATTTCAAATGGTTTCGAAATCGGAGTTATAACGGATTTTAAAATGATTTTTAAATGTTTTTAACTCTTGGAGTTGTTTTGACTTCCAACTCTTCATTTCTTTGCCTTATTTAAAGGAGTCTTTTGGATTCCAACTCTTCATTTCTTTGCATTATAAAAGGAAGTCGTGGGAAAGCCTTTTAACCTACTTTTGGCAAAAATTTTGGCAGCAAATATATTTTATATTCCTCTTCTTTTTCTATACACATTGGCCCTTGAGATTTGTGAGTTCCAACCTTAGATTAGAGGTGTTCTTGGGGCTATTTTGTTGGAGGTTCTTGGAGGAGCTTTTGTAGATCTTTTGTGTTGATCTTGAGGATGTGATCTTTGGTTTCTCATCATGGTTTGAGGTATGGGGTTTTACACAATATGCTCCTTAAATCTCGCGAGTGTCATTCTCTTTGAATTCTTGTTTAATTGAACTCATATTTGAATTGATAAATTCATTAAAATCTGGAAAATAATTGTTGAAATTATTTTGATTCATGTGGTATCATTATATTATTGATGAGCACGTTGTCATGAGATTTTAATATGGCACGGATGTTGGGCACCCGCCAAAATTCCTGTTTCCCGGGCTATGGCTTGATAAAGTATATACGGATGTGGTGAGGCCTGGTGACCCAGTTAAAGTATTGTTGAGAAATTATATTGATAAATGCTTTGAGATTTGCATTTTGATTTGAATATTCGTACTCGTGTTGTTACGCTTTATTCATCGTTAATATAATTGTTGAGCATCTTTCTTGTCGTATTGTGTACTTCCCCATATTTTCTTTAGTTGGCAGGTTAGCATGGATTTGAGCGCTATGGACCATTTAGGATGATTTTAGCGTGGATTATTTTGGGAAGATTTTTAATACAAGTTGAGAAGATTGTATTATTTTGATGTATAGAGCATTGGAGATTTGTATTTTATTTTTGAGTTAGTTGTTATATGTAATTCGAGAGACTTGGTATTTATTTGAAGAGATTTGAGATTTGTAGTTCTCTTTTGTTGTTGTGGGACTTAGATGCTCTATACCTTGTTATTTGTGGATTTGGATTTATTTTATCGCATTAGCGCTCCGTTCGCTCTCCCCGGGCGAGCGGGGTGTTACACACTGGTTCCCAAGTCTTTTTGTAGCTGAGTGTGACTTTTCTTTCCCGCCAAATCCCCTATGTTTGGAGTCTTGCCAATATTTTGATATTGTACCTGCAAGAGTAGCTCCAAATACATAGAGGGTAGTTAATGGCGTACATAGGTTGAATAAACTTCATGGAACTCATTTGGGAATTCCAGAAATTATGTATTGCTATAGATGGATTACCAGTGACACTACTTTCTATTTAAAAACTAGGTTTTCGAATAGAGCTTTAGTTGTCAATCTTCTCGATGCTAATAGGGACTATTTTGATCATGGGGTTGTGATGAAAAAATGGCAACACCCCCCATTAAATGGGAATGATGTGTATTAAGGTCCCAGGTGTCCGCTTTATGGCAATGGGATAGGTTATTTTTGTTTTTGAAATCTTATTTTCTTTATATTCGATGAAATGCATTACTGACATTAATTTTGTTTTTTACAGTTGACGGTAAAAGGAAGCCTCCAAAAGAGACTGACGTTAACATAAAATATTTAAAACTTATCTGGAGCTTGCATCAATCAGTTGTCGGAGAGCATGTGAGGTCTACTTCATATTTGTTGAGATACAGAAGCTCCACTTCATCTTTCATTGCTCGTCCTGTGGTGGTTGATCTTGATCGGATACCAACTTCTGAAACCAGTGTGAAAGGATCTTCTTCTAATTTAAGTACTCCTATTACTGATCCGATGAAGAAGAGGAAAGCTCCCGCATTTTTTGACAAGTCTGCCTTTGACACTGAAGAGGCAATAAAGAACAAACAGGATGTGGCAGATGAGGGGAGAAAGAATATAGATGTACCCCCCTCTACTGCTGCTACAGAAACTAGCAAGAAGCCCCATGTGCCTCCAAAAGAGGTAGCACCTTTGAGTGAAACTGTTGTCATTTCACAAAGAGAGACAACACCTTTAATTGAAAGTTCTCCTCTGAGGAGATTGAAAAGACGTCCTACTGAGAGACCTGTTGACTCTGTTTCTCAACCTTCAAATGTTGATGGTAATGTTCCAGCTCTTATTCCTCCTAGCTCTGCTATGGGCTTGATCAGATCTTAGACTGTTCCAGAATTCCAAGGTATTAAAGACACCTTTTCTCGTGAGAGAATTACTACTTTGGCTGCTCAACACATTACAACAATAAGTATCGTTAGCTCGGGTCCTTTATCTTCCTGTATTATATTTATATATTGAATTAAACTTCTTTTCTTTTTTCATCTCGTGACGTGTTTCAATAGTATTTTGAAGAAAGATGAAGCCATCGGGGCTTCCACTTCTTCGGGTGGGATAGAAGAAGCTTTTGCTGGATTAACTCAATCTTTGAAGGAGTCTCGTCAGAAGTACGAGGAAGACAAAAATGCCTGGGAGAAATAATTCCCGTTTGTTGAAATAACTCGAGATCAAGCTGTGACTGCCTCCAAAGAGTTGGATAAGAAATTAAAGGATGTTGAACAAAATAATAAGGAGCTTGAGGTTAAGCTTAAATCTGCCGAGGAAGAGGTCGTCAAGCTTCAAGATGTTGAACGACGTAAGACGGAGGTAGAAGAAAAATTGAAAGCTGCCGAAGAGCTCCTCAGGGAAGACTTCCTCGGAGAGAGCAAAAAGGAAAGTTTCTGTTAAGAAATATTTTAGTGCTGGTTGAGACATGGGTTGGAATAAGGGCTTGGCCGTTATGTCTTCTCAGATATAGTATGCCAGTGTTAAGTATTTTAGGGATGGATAAATAGTAGCTTTGAAGAAATTGAAGGTTGCTGAAGATTCTGAGTTATTCCAGGAGCATACTCATGGCCCTCCTCCCTCTCCTAGAGAAGAAGAAGAAGATGAAGTTGCATCAGATGAGTCTTCTATGATGATAGGAGAGCAAGTCCCTGTTGTTGCTGTTGTTCAACCCTTCGAGCAAGTCCAAAAAGCTAGCATATTTGCCGAGCAACTGCCATTGCTCTCCGAGCAACCAACCCCTTCATCCAAATCGTTTGAAGAAGTCATAGGAAATAAGGAGAATGTGTAAAGTTGTTCGGGTCTTTTATTGCGTTATTTCTTGGATGTAACCCTGAACTATGTTTTCCTTTATCGTGATGAATAAAAAATAAACTTTTGTTGTTCGTCTGGAATTTCTCTCTTACTTTCTCTGTTCGCATCATTGTTGATTTTGTTTTTTATTTTCTCTTTGCTAGTTTGTGGCCAGGATGGAACTCTTATCAGCCCATGATACAGAGTTGATGAAGAAATGTAATGACTATTTTAAAGCTGGTCATCCAGACTTTACTGAGGCTCAAATAATTAACATCCTCGGATCAGATGCCTCTAAACGAGCAATTGATGCTTACCTGTACTTGAAGTGCTTACATGATCGTGTTGTAGCCAATAATGTGGCTTATTATGAAATGATTAAAGATCTTTAAGGAATGATCGAGGAACTTCAACAGCAGTACAAAGAATCCACTACACATTCGCATCAAGGTTATGACAAAAAGTACCAACAATTTAGTGCCGACAAGGGATATGACAAGTACATTTCAGCTCATGAGAAAAAATAAAGTGTGTTAAAGCTTGAGATTGAAGAGCATAGACATATTTCTAAGCTGCTAGAGCAAGAGAATATCGCGTTGCAGGAGGAAATAAAACAGCTCAAATCTGTTGCCTCCTCTTCTTCGGGAGCCTTGGTCCCAATTAACGATGATGGTTTTTCCTTTTTAGAAATATAAAATGCTAACTTATGGGATGAGTTAGAGACTTTGAAATGAATCAGACCTTCCACACCTGCTCGTGGCAGATCAAGATCTTCTTCCCGTGGACGAGCAAGGGCTGGTCGGGTTACTATTAATGAGACATGAACTCAATTGGCCTTAGAAAATCAAGTCATTCAATTGATGGCGAAGAATCAGGCTTTGGCAAAAATTTCTAAGAAGATTCAGAGTTTCACCAATCAACTCTCCAATCAGAGTTCTGCTCTGAAAAGTAAAGAAATTCTGGTGAAAAGGCTCCACGAGCAACTTGAGGGATTGACTTATCAATTTCACAAGTAGCCCGGGGAATTTTGGATGGCTGGGTATAATGAAGCTCTGTATCATCTTGATGCTCATTTGCGGCAATCAAACAATGAAGGATATAATCAGGGGTGGTTAAATGCCTTATGTGTTCTGAAACTGGAGCAAGGTCATTTCTTATGGAAAAACTATGAACCTGGAGTTCTTGATTTACCTGTGCCTCCCTTAAAACTTGACCTTAGTTGGATTCCATCCCATGCCATTCCTAGGATTTTGATCTCCAAGTATCTCGGTGATTATAGTCTTCATTCAGACTTTGAGATATCTCGTCCAGAGCACTTTCTTGATCAACCGTCCATAATGAATGTCAGAATGCTGCGAGATATGAACTTTATAAACTCTCCTTATGCATTAGAGATCCTCCAGCTGGGGTGGAACCTGTGTCAAAAACAGAGGTAAAGAAACCCATAGAATAGGACATTTGTATGTAATGAATCCAATTTCACATTATATGTAATTTGTTTGGTTTTAATAAAGAAAGATTTAGCTGTTTTTATAATTTCATTTTCTTGGAAATATTTTGTAGAATGTCCTCGTTATTCGTTGGTGAATATATATATATATATATATATATATGTAGAAGGACGAAATATTTTGTTTCATTTTTAGATAATGGAACTTATCCCATTTGTGGTTTGATTATAGTGACTTGTCACTCTTTGGGCCTAAGCAATGGAATGATTTTCATCCCATGTTCCTGTTTAGTTGTAGTGATCTCGTCAGGATTACCTTGTTGCCTAGACAGTGGATGCCCCGGGAGGTCATCCATCTTCTTGGCTAGTTTGGTACCAACCAATCGGATTTGGTGGTTATTGAATTGTCGACCAACCGGAGTTGGTGGTTACTGGATTTTCGACCAACCGGAGTTGGTGGTTATTGAATTGCCGACCAGCTGGAGTTGGTGGTTGTTGCTCTGAATTTGCGTTTTTGTAGTGTGTAGCACTAATATTCCGAAAAAAATTCAACAAAGGAGGAAATATGGGAGAAACGTCACTTTATTCTTATTTAAAGAACTGTCTTACATATGGATTTTAATTACTGATAGTACTTTCGCAGATGCTCTGCATTCCATGCGTTCTTGAATTCTTCCCCCTCCAAAGTTTCAATTCTGTATATCCCAGGACCAACAACTTCAGTTACTCTGTAAGGTCCATGCTAGTTGGCCTCCAGTTTGTTATGCTTTTGGATTACTTTCTTCAGAACATAATCCCCCTCTTTCAAATCATACTTCTTCACCCTTTTATTGTAGAACAAGGTTGTTCGTTGTTGGTATGCTGCTTCTTCCCTGACTTCTTCGAGCATATCCAGGTCTAATAGTCTCATCACGTCATTTACAGGAGAATTGAAATTAAGCACCCTGTGTGTAGGTAGACCCAATTCAGCAGGTATGACAGCCTCACTCCCAAATGTCAACATGTATGGAGACTCCCCAGTTGCTGTTCGTGGTGTAGTGCGATAAGCCCACAACACAGAGTGTAGCTCGTTAATCTAATTTCCCTTTGCATCATCCAATCGTTTTTTCAAACCATTCAGTAGGGTTCTGTTTGTCACTTCAGTTTGCCCATTGCTCGGGGGGTGGCCTGGCACGGAGTGGATTTCTGTACATTAAATTGATGACAATATGCAACGAATTCCTCGTTGTCAAATTGGGTTCCATGGTCAGTAATGAATGCGTGTGGGAGACCATATCTGCAAATAATACTCTTCTAAATAAACTGATAGACCATGTCATATGTCATATTAATGAGAGGTTCAGCTTCCACCCATTTGATAAAATAATCTACAGCAACCACGAGGTATTTGAATCTTCCTTTGGTCGTTGGAAGTGGCCCGACCAAGTCTATCCCCCACATGGCGAATGGCCAAGGGGACGTAATGGGTGTTAACAATGCTTGGGGAGTTCTTCGGATGGAAGAGAAACGTTGGAATTTATCTCACTTTTTAGCATAAGTTGCGCAATCAGCTCTCATCGTGGCCAGTAATACCCTTGTGTTGTTATCCTCTGCAAAAGTGTTCGACTTGCTACATGGACTTCGCAGGACCCTTCATGAACCTCTTCAATCAAATCTTTAACTCGAAGGGATGGACACATCTTTGTAGTCTTGCTATAAGTCCTCTTATATACAAGATGCCACTGGTCAATACGTAACGAGCAGCTTTAAACTTCAGTTTCTTTGCTGCGAGTTTATTAGGTGGCACAGTCCCCTCTTCGATATAGGCCCTGATGGGATCCATCCAGGATGGTCCCAAGTCGAGGGCAATGAAGTTCATCATCAAATCTTCGTCTACGCTCCAATCTACCAGGATTTCTATTGGGATTGTTCTTCGTAGCTCGTTAGGTGTTACTGATGCCAACCGAGTTAGGGTGTCGGCTCTTGTATTCTTCAATCTCGGTATTCTGATCAACTGAACTGCGGTAAAAGTCGAGATAACCTCCATAGCTTTTGCATGATACTTGACCATTAGTTCTCCCTTCGCTGCATACAATCCGAGAATTTAATTTACGATTAATTATGAATCACTGAATACAACGACCTGCCCAGCCGTCATGGTTTTGGCCAGACTTAGACTCACGATCATAGCTTCATATTCAGCCTCATTGTTGGAAGCCTTAAATTGAAAACATAGAGCATACGCCATATCAATTCCATCTGGACTGTTTAAAACGATTCATGCTCCACTGCCTGTGATACACGAAGAGCCATCCACATATAGATTCCATATAGGTACTTCATTATCAAACTCTTGGTCAGACAGAGTTCCTCGATGGAATATTTGATACATCCTTTTATCTTCACCCGACACTTCTTGATGCTCGTTGATTATCTTCTCTTGATTATCCATGGAAGGAAGTTGGTCGGGTGCTATCTTCAATGATCCCGTAACATCCACGAGTTGATCTGTATTATTAAACTCCTCCTCTTCGGAAGTATTAGAGTGAGTAAACTCTGCGATAAAATCCGCTACTGCCTGCCCCTTAAGTGATGACCTAGGCTCATAAACTGCGTCATATTCACTAAGTTCTACTACCCAGTACATCAATCTTCCTGATTTCTCCAGTTTATGCAGAGCTTGTCTTAATGGCATATCAGTATATACCACTATAGTATGGGCTTAGAAGTATGGCCTCATCCTTCTGCTCGCTTCGATTAGTGCTAGTGCTAACTTCTCCAGTCTTGGATATCTTATCTCTGCTCCTCGGAAGGCCTTGTTGGTGTAATAGACTAGTTTTTGTACTCCATCCTCCACTCTTATCAATGTCGAGCTAACTGCATTCTCTGAAACTATCAGATACAAGTATAGTCTTTCTCCCGTCACTAGTCTAGATAACAATGGAGGTGTCCCCAGATATTTCTTCAACTCTTGAAAGGCCTCCTCGCATTCATCATTCCACTCAAAAGTTTTTCGAAGTGTTTTGAAGAATGGGAGGCATCTATCTGTTGCTCGTGACACAAATCTGTTAAGTGCTGCAACTCGCCTTATGAGACTTTGCACCTCCTTCTTCGTAGTTGGAGATTTTAGCTCTAATAGGGCCTTGATCTTTTCAGGGTTCGCCTCGATACCTCGTTGATTAACAATATATCCGAGGAACATACCTTCTCGTACTCCAAATATGCATTTGGTGGGATTCAACTTCATTTGATATTTCTCTAGTTGATCAAAAGTCTGACCCAGGTCAACTAAATGATCAGCATCTTTCTTGCTTTTTGTCATCATATCGTCGACATAAACCTCCATGTTATGACTGATTTACTCTGCAAACACCTTATCCATCAGCCGCTGATATGTTGCACCTGCGTTTTTAAGTTCGAAAGGCATAACATTATAGCAATAAGTTCCTCTTGGGGTGATAAAAGAGGTACTTTCCCTGTCCTCAGGTTTTATTTAAATCTGGTTGTAACCAGAGTAAGCATCCATGAAACTCAACAATTTATGCCCTGAGGTAGCATCCACCAGCTGATCAATTCGGGGCAAAGGAAAATGATCCTTTGGGCATGCTTTATTAATATCAGTGAAGTCCACACACATCCTCCACTTATTATTTTTCTTCTTTACCATCACCACATTTGCTAGCCAATCAGGATACTTGACATCCTTAATAAAAAAGGCTTTATGTAGTTTCTCTACCTCTTCCTGTATAGCTTGATTCTTTTCAGGGCTAAACACCCTTCTTCATTACTTCACTGGCTTAACCTATTTGTTCACGTTGAGCTCGTGGCACAGGAAACTCAGTTCTATCCCTGGCATGTCTTCATGACTCCATGCAGAGGTCTATTTTATGTGCCTTAGAAATGCTATCAATTCCTGTTTTTTCGATACATCCAGTGACGCACCAATTTGGGTTGTTCGTTCTGGGTGTTCATCATCCAGAATGATATTTTTGGTAGCTTCCATAACCTGGACCTTCACGAGCTGAGACTCGTCTCTAGGATCTAATGTTTCAATCTCTGCATCCTCTGTTTCATCTACTTGATAGGTAGTAGTCTTCTTCCTGTATACTTCTCGTTCTTCCTGTTCGGCAGATGAATAGTAGCATTTCCGAGATACTTTCTGGTCTCCTTTCATAACTCCCACTCCAAAATTAGTTGGGAATTTTAAATATTGATGTACGGTAGATGGTACTGCTCGAACTTCTTCAGACCTACCCTTCCTATGATGATGTTGCAGGCTGATTGGACATTTTTATCCATTATGAAAAAGCATACTCTTTCTGTTCGGCAAGCAGTCCATGTACCAATAAGCATATCCAACTTGATCATCCCAAGTGGAAAAACCTTTTTGCCAGTAAACCCGAGGAGGGGCCTATGATATGGCTCCAACTGGGCTAGCTTCAGATTCAAACTGTCAAAGCATGGGTAGAATATGAAGTCTGCAGAGCTACCATTATCCACCAATACCCGTGAAATCACCATTTCCTTCATTCTCATATTGATCACCAATGGGTCATTATGAGGGTATAGTACACCTGTCAGGTCGTTCTTAGAAAAACCGATGACCTGTTTGTCCCTATTCACCTTCCTCGGGCGATCCTCTTGAGCTAAGTTTATACGCTGTATGTAAGAGCAAGCTTGGGCCTCATTGAGGTAAGCTTTTCTCTCCACAGTTAGATCTCCACCTCCTATATCTCCACCTGTAATGACATTACATTCAAATGACCCAAAATGGATTGAAAATACCTCGCGCTCTGGCTGTCTTGGCCTTTTGGGGAGGTCGGGATCATCTTCGTGATCTCTCTTCTTATCTTCTTTTGCTCGACGAGGAGATTTAGATCTTTGCCTTCCTATGTTACTGGTTTTTCCACTATTTTGGCGATCAACGTACTTAGTTAGTTTTCCTCGCCTGATGAATGCTTCAATTTCATTCTGAATAGCTATGCAATGTTTAGTCGTGTGGTTGTGATCTTTGTGGAATTCGCAGTATTTAGACTTGCCCCTTTTGTTAGGATCTGCCTTTATTTTCTCTAGCCAGGTTAAATCCTCGTTGTTCTTAATCTCTTCCAGAATGTGATTTATGTCTACCTTCAGGGGAGTATAATTTTCATACTTCCTCATCTGCTCCAGCGCTTGCTTACCTTTCGATTACTTATTGCCATTATTGTTCTTCTGATCTTTCTTCTAGGTTTTACCAGCCTCAACCTTGTTCTCCTTAGTGTTTGTATTTTTCCTCCAACCATGGCTTCCTCAGGGTTCATGATCTTGGCTGCCTTTGCCATCAATTCTGCCATGGTCCTAGGCGGATCTTTGGTCAAAGTATAGTACAACTTGTCTGGTAACAGTCCACTCATCAGAGCAGTAATTATTATCTTCTCCTCGTAATCAATTACCTCAAGTTTCTCGTTATTAAAACGAGTAATATAGTCCCTGGTACTTTCTTTTATCTTCTATCTAACGCTCAGTAAGTGTGCTACTATTTTAATTAGTTTTGCTCCAAAACAGAAATTCCCTATGAAAAGCTTTGCCAGTTGAAAAGTTGCAATCTTCCCCCGAGGAAGGTTGTTGTACCATATCTGAGCTGATCTGGTGAGAGTTCCTGAAAATGCCCTACATCTCATCTCATCTAAAACCGCATAGATATCGGCAGCAGCTTGGTATTGTTCTATATGAAGGACAGGGTCAGTTTTTCCATCGTATTTAGGTGTCACCATAGGAGCTTTGAATTTTGATGGTGTGGGAAAATCCATAATTACCTGCACGAATGGTGTCCCTTGGATAAAAGTTCTTTGTAGAGGATTCTTGGCCTTAGCCATTTCCCTTAACCTGTCCTCCAACCTTTGAATAGAGCCTTTCTATGCATCGTTTCCCACCTCGGGCCTATTTGTTCGAGCGGCTGATCGCATTGAGTTTTCCTCTTGGGACCTTTCATTACGGACTATTGGGCGTGATTGGGCAGAGCCTTCCCTTAGGTCGGATGGTCGTTAAGAGTTCCTCGACGCAATCCTAGGAGGACTTTTATTCCTCTTAGGGCTCAATCGATCAAAAGGAGAGACTCTACTCAACCTTTCTAGAGCGCTAGTCCTTTCTGGAGTTAGAGTGACGTTCCGTTGAGAATCTGTAGCTCGTACTGATGAGGTCCAGCCAGGTTGATATGAAGGATCATTGGATCTCTCAGTACGAAATAAGTCAGTACGTCTAGATTAAGAGACCTCCGGGAATAGCGTTTGTCTAGTTCTTGAAGATGGCAAATGGGTATCTCTCTGAGCATTTCGTTGTCCTGATTGAGCCGGCACTCCATCTCGAACAGTTTGTATAAGTTGACGCATGGTTTCTTGCATGGTCGTTTGCCGTTGGGCTAAATTAGCCATTATGCCAGCCAGATCTTTAATACATGGTGGAGTAGAGGGGTTTGGAGGGAGCCTTGTGTTTCAATCACTGGACTCCGGAATCTCAGCCATAGATGATGAGTTGTTTGGTGAAAAACGCTAAGTATAGTCATTTCCCACAGACGGCGCCAATCTGTTGATGTAAAAAACTAGATTATATCTAATTAGTCAATCATAGATAAATAAGACAAAGGATTTTTAAAGTGGTTTAGCCTTATGAAAATGGCCTACGTCCACTATTTTTATATTGCTGACTGTTTGCCTTGAATCTCGATAATAGGTTTACCAAGAGATCCAAAGTCCCCTTCTTTTGAGGAGGTTACAATGTATTTATAGCCTTGAGGTTGTACATATGAAAAGGTAATGCGTTGTTATCTATTACACATATACATCTGTACAATAATAATGCGCATTTAATGCGTAGTCACCTTTTGATTTTCTTGATTTGGATGCTCTGCACGCTAAGTAGTTCGAACCGCTTAAGTTGCTCGGTATGCTTAAGTCGCTCGAAGTGCCTTAGTAGCTCGGAGCTCCTGAGTAACTCGATGATAGTATGATATTCGTTGAAAGTATTTGTATTTGCTATGCATGTTGACACATGTCTTCATATGATTGGTCCACGTCTGCTGACTAAATTTGGTATCAACACTTCCCAAAATCTTAAACCTCATGAGGCGAATTACCCCACCCACGATTTGGAGTTAGCAGTCGTAGTTTTCTCATTACGCATTTGGAGGCATTATCTCTTGGGGAAGAAATTTTAATTTTTCACATACCACAAAGTTTACATTACTTATTTACGCAAAGGGAGTTGAACATGAGGCAACGTTGGTGGCTTGAGTTTCTAAAAGACTACCAGTTTGATATCCAATATCATCCAGGCAAGGAAAATTTAGTAGCAGATGCCTTGAGCCATAAATCGATAGTCGAGTTAGCAGCGGTGTGGAAGGCAAAGTGGAGTTCACTTCGTACTAATGATGAGTTGTCAAATGCTTATTGCAGTTCTTAACATCACACTCGAGATCATCCTTCAATTTTTAAAGGCACATCAAGGTTGTTATCTTTTCTAGGAGATGGTCAGGAATTTATTAACAGGGGGCAGAGCATTATTCGATTAGTTCGAACGGGGGATTGAGATTCCACATCATGTTAGTTATCCCAGAGGATGAGGAATTATGACGAGAAGTTATAATTGAGGCATATGGGTTACTTTTTTGGTACATCCCGATGGGGATAAGATGTACCAGGACATGAGGTTGTAGTATTGATGGGCATGCACGAATAAGGACATAACCATTTTCATGTCAAAGTGTGCCACATGCCAAATGGTGAAAGTGGACCATCAATGACCAGCTAGTGTTCTATGACCTCTCGAGATTCCGATGTGGAATAGGGAGAGAATTTCTATGGATTTTACTATAGGGTTACCTACATCAAAGCGGGGGTACAATGCCATCTGGGTGATCATTAACAATTTGGCAAAGTTGGCTCCCTTCTTAATAGTTTAAACAACCTACACTTCAGACTAATAAACTAAGATTTATCTTTGCAGAGATTGTGAAGTTGCATGGTGTACCTCTCAATATTGTTCCAGATAGGGATAAGATGTTTGTGTCCCAATTTTGGAGTAGTTTCCAAAAGGCGTTGGGGGTAGAGTTGAGGTTGATTACCTCGTATCACCCACAAATGGATATTCAGACAGATAGAGTAAATTAGATGTTGGAGGAAATGTTGCGGATGTGCATTTCGGACTTCACAGGTATTTAGGAGCAATACTTACCATTTTTGGAGTTTACTTACAAAAATAGTTACTATTTTACTATCGGGATGGCACCTTTCGAGTCATTGTATAGGAGGCCTTTTCCTTCACCCTCTTGTTGGTTATAAGTGGGGGAGAACAAGATTCTCGGACCGAAGTTTATCCAGTACACTTCGGAGAAGGTGGAGTTGATTAAGGATAGGATTTGAATTGCCCAGTTTCAACAGAAAAGTTATGTTGATTTAGACATGAGGCATTTGGATTTTGAGGTTTGTAATCAGGTGCTACTCAGGGTGTCTCCTATGAAGGGAGTGATGCAATTTGGGAAAGAACGGAAGTTGTCTCCACGGTATGTGGGGTCATTCAATATTATTGAGAAGATTGGACCACTAGCATATCGATTATCTTTATTGGATTATTTGTATGGGATCCATGACATTTTCCATATTTTGGCAATATGGAGATTTCTTAGAGGCGAGGTAGCTTGCTAACACATAGATCTTGACAAGATAGAGCTCCAGCCCGAAGCGAGTTACGATGAGATACCTGTAGCTATTCTGGACCGTCGGGAGTATAGAATTCATTCCAAGGTTGTTCCATTAGTACGCGTGCAATGTGGATACACAATGAGGATGATTCGGCGTGGGAGAGGGAGGATGACATGCGATAAAAGTATTCGAAACTCTTTGAGCCGGTACATTTCGAATTTTGGGGACAAAATTTTGTTACTAGGAAGGGAGAATGTAACACCTCGTGTATTTATAACATTTAAATTGGTAAAATATTTTAAAAAAATAAACAACGTGAATAAACTCCTTGTATAAGATATGCATGGTTATGTGATTCATTTATGTTGAATGTTTATATTAGTAGATAATTAAATTTCATGTCACTTAAATTATTATTATCTCTTGATTAGTAATGCAAATGTGTAATTTGTGTGTAATACCTCGTATTTCTGAATATTTCTATTTAATGAAATTGGAGAATTAAATGAGAAAATACGATTTAATTTAAATTAAGCAAGATAAGTAATTTAGTGAGTTTTATTAATAATTGTGATTTATGGAGTATTAATCGAGAGATAGATACTGATTAATATTGCCTCATTCGATTTACTTAGCGCATGTAGTAAATAGTTACTTAGCACGTGTAGACCATTTTAGGGTGAGAGAAAGTAATATATTTTTTAAGTGACTCAAATGATAATTTAGAGGACACAGATGAGTCCGGAAGGGGTGAATTAGTCAAAATAGTATACCCGCGGGTACTAGTTGAGTCTCGGGGTAATTTTGGACTAAACTGAGACCGTTCGGGGGCGTTTTGGTCTTTTAACATATGAGGGTATGGAGACCTACGAATTTGAGAGTGTTTTATTAGCTGTATGAAAGAGGGGTTAGGGTTAGAAAATCCATGTAAACACCAAGACCATTAGAGAGAAGGAGAAAACCATTCTCAAGGCTTAGAAGATGATTTTGAGGAGGTTGGGTTTGGATCTTGCATCCTAGGAGCCAAAGGAGGAAGGATTGAAGAAGAGAAGCATCAATACATAATCAACGCCACGAAATCATAATCCCTATGTCAAGGCAAGTTGTTTATTACAAAAATTATAAAGATATAATACCCATGTGTAGGGTTTTCTGAATAGTTTTGTTAAATCAATACCTTGGAAAGAAAAGAATGATATTTATGCATGTTGGGATAGGAATAACATGTAGAATGATTTAGCATATGTAGAGGAATAATATTCAGAGCTGACTTGATAATTATTTCAGAATAAAATCTGGTTTTGAATGAAAATATGGGAAGAAGACCATAACTAGGGTTTTAAGAAATTCTGAGTTTAATCCACCATTTCTTTAAATTAATTGAGGTTTTGATGTATTTGAAATATTAGAAATTATCCTAGTATATGTGGGAACACGTTAGGATAATTGGGTCAAAGTTTGGTTTACTATAATGAAGTTTGGAGGTTTGTTAATGGAAGAAGAAACTAACGTAGAAGACGAACTGAGGCTGCCCCAGATCGATCGACTAGGTCGATCGATCGAACCCAGGAGTCGATCGATCGACTTAAGGAGTTTTTTCTCAAATTTTTCCTTGGTTAAGGTTTATTTGATTTTCGGTAATGAATGGGAATCCTAGGATTTATATTATACTTATATGGGAGTGAGAATAAGACCAGTAGCTATATTGTTGAGGTCCGGTAAGGCCATTGGGTGTAGAACTTGGATTATGGACCGACGAGAATAAATCGATTGAGTAGAGCATCGGGGAATTTGGAATTGAGTTATGAGGTGAGGTAAAGTCAATTCAAGTAATAGACCAGTAGGGTAAGTTATAACTACTGAAATTATATATGAGGGGTAACTAGGTCCCTTAGAGTTGAGTGAATACTCAAATAAATACGATAGTGAGAAATCATAAATTGACGAATACGGCTAATATAAGAGAATACTATATTACGTACAATCATGATTGATAGGTCGGGGGTGTACCTACTAAATTGTATGAACTATTAGGTTGAGAGATGTATACCTAAATTAACTATGTTGGGTCGATGAAGTATTTCGAACTAAAGTAAGGTTATGATACGTTAGGGTCGATGAAGTATTCTGAACTAACATAGGGTTATTATATGTTAGGGTCGATGAAGTATTCTGAACTAACATTGGGTTATCATATGTTTAGGGTCAATGAAAAATGCCGAAACAAACCTTCGAACTGGTGGTGTGATGAAAGAGTCCATACCAGAATATATGTACACAAATAATTGGGGTCGATGTATCATTCGAAACCAAGCATCCTTTACGTGTGTCAGAAGGACATAATAGTAATGACTGATATTTAGTATATATTGTGTGTTAAATATATACTTAATGATATTTTATTGCTGTATATTAGTAGATTGATATATTATGTGTTTAACGATACATGTCAAACTGGTAAGTTAAGTAATGAAACTTAATTACGAAACGTAACGTTAGATAGAGAATATCTAATTAGTAATTTGAGTAGTGAAACTTGATTACAAAAGTGGGACGATATTAATTGTGAGAATCTTAGAAATTTAGTAGTGAAACTAAATGAGAAGTTTTGAAACATAACATAGGTGAAATGTTACTTGAGAATTAATTAACCTCCGTGAGATGTTAATGAAATGGATGTACTGTATGGGCGGTACGAGAACTTAGGTATAGATAAGTTCAGATGATTACTTTAGTCCTAGTTAGCTTGGGAGATATGGCTAGGTAGGATAAGAGTAGAACGTTAGGTGTGCACAATAGGTGAGGAGTGAGTAAACTCAAGAGAGTGTACGAGAACCTGACATGTGTAATCAATAACCGCATTTTATTTTGTGATAAACGCTTGCTAAATATTTTCAAAATGTTTTGAGTACTAACTCTTGCTATAAAATATTTTCAAAACCTGTTAGGTGTCCAGCCACATGGACGCCATGTATGATGATTTCATTATAGGGACTCAAAGCTGTAGCACAGTGGATGCTTATAGGATTTTGATTAGACGATATCTCTCATTCAGATCTAGTGTAGGATCTCACATTATTCTATGTATGGACCTGTGGTCCGATGTCAGTCTTAGATGTTTAGTTTCAAACTAGTGGTTTTTCAATTATTATTTTGGGATTTTAGGTGATAATTTATTCGGTAATACTCTTATTCTTTTGTACTTATACTTTGTTGATTGGGTTATAGTATATGGTGATTGTTATACTTTGTTCAGCATGGTTAATTTATCTGTTTTAAGAAAGATAAAATTTGGCACTGGTCTAATTTTCACTTAGGGGAGTAGTAATTAAAAAGTTTTCGATAGTGATGCTAAGAATGAACCATTTGAGAAACCTGCTTTAATTTAATAAAGGCCTAATCACCCGATGTTTAATTAGGCAGGGTGTCACAAATGGTATCAGAGCGTTAGGTTTTAGTGTCCATAGGATCTGTACGGCTTACTACGTTTTCAGCGTATCATTTGATTGATATAGAGCCCTATCTTAGGATTGTTGTACTCCTCTACGTACGTGGTTTACGTTCTCCTGCTATTTAGTAGATGAAGTGATATATATATATATACGAGTTCGATTGGGTATGGTACGTCGAACATGGCGGTAGGACCAGGGTAGGCATTGGAAGAATTACAGGAGGAAGGGGCTCGGCATGAAGCATTGAGTGTTCGAGGATGGTAATCGTGGAAGAGATGAACATTGTCGAGGTCACTCCTAGTGTGTAATGGAAGTAGATGCTACAAGGACTATTGGGGCATAACAGGCATTTTCTAAGTACCGCGATGGCAAAGGGTGATGCTGATCTAGACCCGCCTATTGTAGTGATAATCGGAGGACGTCTGAAGGACTGAAAATGTCTATTGTGCATGTTAACCAATGGATGTAGAATATCCAGAGGTCTTGACATTAGGGATAGAGTAGAAGTACTCATAAATGAAAATTTGGGTAAATTTTTATAGAGGCAACGTGGTGGGGATACCAGTCACCACATCCGGACCGAGGGTCAGTATATAAATAGAGGGATCTTAAGTATAGTTTAACTGCAAATTCCTCCAATGATGATTCAAAAAGAAAGTAAATTGAAATTTTTGAACCCATCACGTGAAATCCTGGTAGAGGCAAATGGTAGGAAACAAATTTATCTATTGAAGTGAACTTGTACCCGATGAGACAGGTACAATGGAAAAAGATCCTTTGAGAGAATGAACTCACGAGTTGTTGTTGCCCACAATTTTGGGAAAATTCTGATTGGACGACTAATGTGTATTATGGAGGTATGGTGCTTCTTACACGGATGATGTAAATGCTCCTAAGTAAGCGGAGCTAAAAGAGTTTAAGGATTTAGTCAAAGAGTAAGACTGGAAGTAATGGGGCTAGTGATGCGACTAAGAAATGTGTCTAGTGTGCGTGCTATGTAGGCTCAAGTGCAAGCATGTCGCTCAAGTAATAATCCGATAAGTCGGGTATCGAATCTCGGGGAAATAGGACGAACGAGGTCGTGACGACGTTGGACAGACGAAGGAAACCTAACTTTCACTCTAAAGAAAAGAAAAAGGTGATTTGATTTCTAAAACAACACAACTATATGCACTTTTGAAAATGATTAACTAATGAAATTATGAATGCAGTTTTTCTAATGCAGAATTTTGAATGACTTGACTAAAACTGTAACTATGAATGGAGAAAAATAGGTCGGCTTACAATCCCCCACACCCTAGTAATTCACCTCGTAAGACACTAGATTTAGAATTTAAACTTTAAATGAATCCAACTTTTTAATACTCCTAAGTATTACATATATGAGGGATCATAGCCCGCACAGTACGTAAGCAAAGGTTAAATTAAAATTCGGTCTTTATTTCTCCTAAGTATTACACATATGAGGGATTGTAGCCCGCACAGTATGTAAGCAAAGGCTGAAATAAAGTAGTATCGTATTAATTATGATATAATTCATCTAATATTTTGGTTCCAACTTCTATTTATACTATCGTGAATCACATCAGGTGGGGTTCATGCTCCCCAACCCTTGAAAATTTAGACAGACATATGAAAACTGGAAGAAAACATTTTTTGGATGAAAGAAAACAATTTTAAGAACACTTAAAGGTGATGAAGAATGAAATTGCTCACTATAGAAATAACTACTACAGATATGAAAACAAGAATTGAAATAATATTACTTGAATTGCAAAACTGGAAGAAACTAGGGTTTCTTATTGTTCTTCTTCTCTAAACTAATTACAAAGCTTCCCTAATGAATCAGAAGCCTCCTCATGTATGGGAGGATTTTACATTTTATAATCTATGAATTCTAAGAGTTTCAACCATGGAGGATTCTAATTTTACAAGTGTAAAAGTTCGAATTTCCAAAACCAGAACTGATCCAACTAATAGGGTTCGGTTCGGTTCCATCTTTGACAGCCTTTACAGGAAGTTCTTCGAGCATATGATCGATTCTTTTTTTCCCTTCTTCGGTTCGGTTCCATCTTGATAGCGCTTTATAGGAGCTTTCCTAGAATGGGATCGGTTCTTTTTCCTTCCCTTAGGTTCGATTCCATCTTTTCAGGAACTTTTCCTCCTTGTATTTCTTTGAATCTTTTGATACGGAACTCGGATTGGGATGCCGAACCTTCCTAAATCCTGAATACCTGCGAAATGGATGGAAAATACACGAACTCGGCATACTCATTAGAAACTTGTCAATAACAATGATATGATATAAGTCCACTCGAATTACACTTTGCAGAGCGATAAAAGCCTTTAAATTAAGGGGATAAATGGGAATAATTTATGCCTAATCAAACCCCCTAACTTAGAACTTTGATCGTCCCGAGCAATGTAAAAAGAATCAAAACATGGTCTAACTTGAAAATGGGATAGAATACCTTTTTCGCTGGCGAGCGATAGCATTTAGCGTATGCAACAAGCCTTTAAACCCCTAGGTTACCCTAGTAGGACGAGTTGTGTCTCGTGAGGGTTTGCAGATGAATATAAGTACAAAATTCGACTCAAAGAAAACACAAAATACGCAAAAATTGTGTAATTCAAACTTTTCCAGAAAATAGTTATCATCAATTCATGTTCAAGAGTCTCAAATCATAATGCGTGTGTGCGAAGCCAGAAATTTAACTGCGAATTTCCACCGATTGACCCTTACGTTACTTATCCAAAAATTCGTTTTGATTTCAAAATCTCACGAAATGCTCTCACAAACGAATCACTCGGAATGTGGCTATGCTCTCGGTATGCATGGTTTATAAGAGTAAAGGTACTGGAACCAAGTTCACGCATACAAGTAGAAAGACGAAAATTTTATAGTAACCGGATCTCATCATCGGATTATGGTTATAAGAAAGCGGGAACATTTCCTCTACTTCATATTTTCGATCTATTTTATTATCTTTTTGTGTATTTTCTCTCCACGCGGCAACTAATTTCACATAAAGGACTCGGTTAGGACTTTTTCAGGTTAAAGGTGTATTGGGTAAAATGAGAATGGTATGGGAAATCTGGAATTGGAAAGTTTTCTTATGATGTCCGTTAGTGCATTTCCGGGCTTTTGCTCATTTTTTTTTCTTTTTCTCTATTTTTTTACTCTTTTCTTTTCTTGCTATTTTTGTTGAGCATATCTATTTTTTTTCTTGCCCCCTTTTCTGCACTTTTCGGACTTAATTTCTGGGATTATCCCTTTTTCACAATTCCGGGCCAGTTGGGGTTTTTCGAGTTGTCAAACAAAAGGGAAAAATTTATTCGGCTCGATTTGGGTTACAAAAGGGATAATTTTTTGCTACTTTTTCTGGCCAATATTTTTGGGAGACAAACGAGTGCCTACTTCATTGTCCAAAATACTAATTGCGTTACCATATACGTTTAGAGATGAATTAAGTTTAGAGATCTATTTTGGCACATTTTTCAAGGAAATATCACACATTTTTAATAACCGATCAAAGTGAAAAGATTGAGATCCTCGACGACTTATTAGACGCCGAAAAGAACTTTTGAGTTAACAATTAACTCGGATTGATTTATAAATTTCACAAAAATGAAAGTGTCGAATCTTACCGGGGTTTTTAGTCTCCACATTTATTCGTTAAGTCGCCTACGTTTGCTCAATTTCTATCTTTGGTCAATTTCGGTTTTGTGTATTATGTTTTTACAATTTGAGACTTTAAACCGACTTTAATGATATTTTTGAAAATTTTAAATTCCAATTTTTATTTATTTTGAAAAAAATTATTTTTGGATTTTTCAATATTTTATGATTTTTTTGAAATTTCTGGCATTTTGAAAAATTTGTGAAGTTTTAGAAAGACGCACTTGTGACCCCCCCCCCCCCCCCCTAACGTAGACTTTTGCATTGTCCTCAAGAAAAAAGGACTAAAATCTAACTCAAAGCGAATTAAAAGCGCGAGAAAATAAAACAAACAAATGAGATAGAAATGCAGAATTTTTTTAATAGATACTTACACCTAAGTTACAAAAGAGAGGGTAGAACACACAACCAACATATGAAAATAACCACCACAAACACATAAACAACTAACAACAGACAAGGGCTTCATTGGGGAGGCAGATTTGAGGGTCTGAGTGTGCTAGGATCATAGGGATCATAGAAGAAAGTTGGGGGCGGTCCACCGAAGTTGAGCTCGTATAAATAGGCTTGGAGTTGATGCATCATGCTCGTGTACCTTCGGTAGGCGTCTTGATCTCGTTGATAGGATGCTTGGTCTCGATTGTATTATGTGAGGAACCCGTCAAAATGGGATTCCACCGCTGCAAGGCACCTATCAAAATCTGCACCCGGTGGCTCAAAGTCCGAATCATCGTCCTCGTTGTACTCTTCTTCTTCTGCCCAACCCATTTCTATACCCTCGGGATCTTCAACACGGATCTCCTCCTCGACCTCTAAATTAACCACTTCCCGAGCTGCTCGAAGGGCAGCCCTTTATTGGGAACTCCAAGTGCGTGACACCTTCCTAATGGGTTCCGGGAGGCATGGGAAAGCGTGAGATGGCTGGATACCAGCATCGGTAAGGAGGGAGGTTATAAGGCATGCATATGGGAGGGGCACTGCACCTTTTTGCTCCCAGACTGTGTAAAGAATATCGGCATAAAATACCACAAATGACTCGGCGATATGACCTTTTTGCCCTCATAAAGTGCGTGTTGATGCGCGTGATCCTAACCCTGACCTTACATAACTACCTACGGACTTAAGCTTAGCTACCGACACATAACTACTATACACAAGAATTCACCCCATACGCGTCGGGGGTGCGAAGACCTCTTAACTCAAACTCATTTGACCCCGTAAACGGGGTCCGACAACTGCATGGCGTCGATCTCTTCTACGCACGCCTCAGCATATAGCTTTAGGCGCTGTCCATTGACTTTGAATGCGTTCCCCCTTTTGGATCTTCCAACTCTACTGCTCCGTGGGGGAATACGCTTCTCACAACGAATGGACCAGTCCATCGGGACCGTAATTTACCCGAAAATATATGAAGTCGGGAGTTATAGAGGAGTACCTTTTGTCCCGGTTGAAACTCTTTTCATCGAATAATATTATCATGCGCTAGTTTCATCCGGGATTTTGCAATCTTGGCATTCTCATACGCATCATTGCGTATCTCCTCTAACTCATTCAGTTGAAGCTTGCGAGCTTCACCGGCTTTGTCCATATCGTAATTTAATATCTTAATAGCCCAATATGCTTTGTGCTCCAACTCAACGGGAAGATGACAAGGTTTGCCACACTCAAAGCAGAATGGGGACATTCCAAGTGGGTTCTTGTATGCGGTACGGTAGGCCCATAGATAATCGTTCAATCGAAGGGACCAATCTTTCCGGTCGGGATTGACGGTCTTCTCTAGTATGTGCTTGATTTCACAATTTTCCAATTCGGCATGTCCATTCGTTTATGGGTGATAGGTCGTTCCAACCTTGTGAACGACGCCATACTTTCTCATGAGCTTCTCGAATGGCCTGTTGCAAAAGTGCGTGCCATTATCATTAATTATCGCTTTCGGAGCACCGAAGCGAGAAAGTATGTGTTCTTATAGGAATTTTATCACCATTTTATTGTCATTAGTCTTCGTAGCTATAGCTTCCACACATTTAGAAACGTAGTATACCGCGATAAGGATGTATAGGAACCCAAAAAATAGGAGAAAAGGGCCCATGAAGTCAATACCCCAGCAGTCAAAGATCTCAATAATGAGTATCGGGGTTAATGGCATCATGTCTTTTCGGGTAATCGCTCCCATCCTTTGACACCTATCGCAAGATTCGAAATAATTGCTCACATCCCGAAATATTTTGGGCCAATACAAACCGCATTGAAGAATTTTAGCGGTTATCTTTTTCATGGAAAAGTGGCCTTCACATGCTTTCGAATGACAAAATTGGATGACTTTTGGGATTTCGTCATCCGGTATGCATCGTCAGATGATCTGATCGACGCAATATTTAAAAAGAAATGGATCATCATAGAATAACATGCGTGACCAAGTGATGAACCTCTTCTTATCTTGCGGTGTCCAATCGAGAGGGACGGCTCTCGTGACAAGATAGTTCACTATATCCGCAAACCAGGGCAAAGAAGAGGTGGCAAAGAGTTGCTCATCCGAAAAATATTCGTCTATGGGTGTAGGATCACTAGGTACGTCGGACAAAAGCCGTGATAAGTGATCGGCAACGACGTTTTCTACTCCTTTTTTGTCTTTAATGGAGAGATTAAACTCTTGTAGGAGTAGGATCCACCTTATGAGGCGCGACTTTGCATCCTTCTTCGCAAGTAGATATTTTAAAACCGCGTGGTTGGTAAAATAAGTGATGGGGGAACCGATAAGATAGGATTAAAATTTATCGAGCGCGAATACTACCTTTAGCAACTCCTTTTTCGTGGTGCGGTAATTTAGTTGAGGTCCGATAAGGGTCCGGCTATCGTAGTAGATGACATGAGCGTTATTGTCTTTTCTTTGTCCCAAAACAGCCCTTATCGCATAATCGCTAGCATCACACATAAGCTCGAATGGCAAGGACCAATCCGGAGCTTGCATAATAGGAGAAGACACAAGCATGTTTTTCAGTTTTTCAAAAGCGCTCTGGCATGCTTCCGTCCACTCAAATGGGGTGTCCTTCATGAGGAGATTGCTTTAGGCTCTAGCGATGGCGCTAAAGTCCTTAATGAACCGTCTATAAAACCCCGCGTGGCCCAAGAAGGAGCGCACATCTTTCAGCGATTTAGGTGGGGGTAGGTCATTTATGACATCTATTTTTTCTCGATCGACTTCGATCCCTTTGGATGACACGATGTGGCTAAGAACTATACCATCGGTTACCATGAAGTGGCATTTTTTCGAATTCACCACTAAGTTCTTTTCCACACATCGGGCTAGTACTTTCTCAAGATTGGCTAAACATAAGTCGAAGGAGGTGCAAAAAACACTAAAGTCATGCATAAACACCTTTATCCCTCTCTTAACCATGTCACTGAATAAGCTCAACATGAACCTTTGAAAGGTCATCGGTGCATTACATAAGCCAAATGGCATAAGTTTGTAGGCAAACGTTCCAAAAGGGCAAGTGAAGGTTGTTTTCTCTTGATCAAGTATATCTGCCTCAATTTGGTTATATCCGGAATAACCATCTAGGAAGCAATAATAAGGGTGTCCCTCCACTCTTTCAAGCATTTGATCGATAAGTGGCAACGGGAAATGGTCTTTTCTAATTCCTGCATTGAGTTTCCGATAATCAATGCAAACACGCCATCTGGTGGTGGTACGTTGGGGACTAGCTCTCCCTTGGAATTTTCAATCACAGTCATGCCCGACTTCTTCGGGACGACTTGAATGGGGCTCACCCACTTTCTATCCGAGATTGTGTAAATAATCCCGACATCCAACAACTTTATAATTTCAATCCTCACCACATCTTTCATTATGGGGTTTAGTCGTCTTTGCATTTCTCTCGAGGGCTGAACATCCTCTTCGAGATGAATCTTATGGGTGCAAATTAGAGGGCTTATCCCCTTTAAATCAGCTATACACCAACCAAAAGCATCTTGGTGCTTCCTCAAAATTTTTAATAATTTACCCTCCTACTCTTCATCTAAGCTAGAGGAGACAATAACAGGAAATGTCTCACTTTCACCTAGGAAAGAATATTTGACATTGGAGGGTAGTTTCTTCAACTCGAGAGTCGAGAATGTGTCACTAGAGGGCAGCATGTGTGCTTCCCTTGGTGGTAACTCTTCGGATCGAGAAACCCAATTAACATCTCTCGCATCCTCGTCCGACACTCTCTCATCAAGTAAGCCTCTCAACTCCTCTATCTCCCTCTCAAACTCGGTATAGGCGCCCTCACTCTCATGATTAGAAGCTAGGCAAAATTCTAAGGCATCTCCATAGTAATTTTCCTGAAAGTGTTCTTCTACGATCTCCTCAATTAAACTCACCGCGTGAAAATCATCTTCTTCCCCTGCTTGTTAGGCTATGTTGAAAATGTTTATTTCCAAAGTCATATTCCCAAAAGTGATTTGCATCTGCCCATTTCTAGTATTGATCACTACGTTAGCCGTAGCTAAGAATAGGATTCCAAGGATGATGGGAACATGATTTTTCGAGGCTAAGGAGGTATCCGTGTCCCAAATGACAAAATCTACTGGGAAGTAGAAAGTGTCCACTTGGACTATCACGTCCTCAACTATACCCCTTGGTATCTTCATGGTTAGATCGTCTAACTGGAGAGTGATCCTTGTGGGATTAAGATCACCCAGATCAAGTTTCCTATAAATTGAATAAGGGAGAATGTTGACACTTGCTTCCAAATCGAGTAAGGCTTTTTCAAATTTGCTTTCTACGATCGTGCGGGAAATGGTGGGGGCACCGGGATCTTTATATTTATGGGGGAGATCGTTAAGAAGTATTGAGCTAACATTTTCTGCTAGGAACACGTTCTTCTTTACATTCATCCTCCTCTTGACTGTCAACAAGTCTTTTATGACTTTTGCATAGGATGAAATTTGCCTTATTGCATCGAGGAAAGGTAAATTCAACTTTACGTTCTTAAGTACTTCTAGCACTTCTTCACTTATGGTCCTGTTATGGGCATGAACTAATCTTTGAGGAAATGGTGTCGTAGATGGTGATTTCACTACTACCTCGGGCTCACTAGTGTCTTCTTTATCACTCTCTTTCAAGGGGACATCTTCGGCTTCTTTTGTGCCGGGCGAAATCTCCTTGTCTTTGGTTGCGTCGTGTGGATGAGGTGATAAATCAACGACTCTCCCACTACGAAGAGTGGTCACAGCTTGACATTGCTCCTGATGTTCTGTAAAGGTGGAGATAAAACTAGTTTGACCTTGGGGAGGTCTTTAGACCTGGGTAGGAAACTTTTCCTTCTCTTGGATACTCAACGATGATTGCAACTTTAAATATTCCCATTTATGTCATTGATCATGCGCTCTTGTCTAGCAGTGGTTGCATTCTGGGCAGTTGATAGAAAAAACTTTTCAGTTTATATTTTTCGTCGTTGCTTGAAAAGCTCCTCTAATCAAAATCCTCAAATAACTACAAATATAACAAACTCAAGTGTAGAGGTAAGTAAGGGTATCAATCCACTTCCAATGGGGTAAAGCAAAGGGAACACAATTGTAATTCACTTTTTATTTTCTTTTTGTGCTTTTTCACTTTTCTACTTTTTTTAGCTTTTTTAAATATTAAAACAATTGGTGAGGTGAGGTGAAATAACACTAAACTAAAATGTGAGATGAAGACAACTAACTAGAAAGTGACTAAAAGTGAAAAATAAAGTCTAACACTAAAATAAGAGATAAAGTGAGGTAAAGAATTGTGAGAACAATCAAGGAATGGGATTACACCACAAATTTTAGGTATTCAAATTAATTAATTTAATTTATTGAATTCTCCCAAATTAATATCAAACTTACAAATCAACACTCGTTGCAAATATAATTTTAATAGTAACCTTTTAGAAAATTAAATTTAATACCCCATAACTCTAGGAAAATAAATATACACTACTTTTAATTAATCACCCGCTAGGATCGATCAATTAAAATTTATGTAAATCTTAGGAAATAAATTTAGAGTTGAAATTCAAGTACTAATACCCCACTTAAGAAACCCCTATCTCTAGTTCGAATCTAAAATGGGTATTATAACTAGAATTTTGATTTTCTCTCGAAAATCATTTACCCTCTCTCAAGGCGTAAATTTAAGGGCGAGGGATCAAAATTAATATTCAAAGGGAATTTTCAAGTAATCAAACTAATTAAACTAACATAGCATCAAATAAGGGTCCCCCCACCCACCCTTGAAAGGGGATTTAGCCTACCATAATATTAAACATGATGAACAAATAATCAAGGCTACTAAAATAAAATAGAAGGTAATAGAACAAGCAAACCAAATCTCTTTCAGAAAGTTGAACTCCAATCTTCCAATTTGAAGCATACAAACCCTCTAATTGAGCATCCAATTGATTTGAAATTAAATATCCACTCAATTAACTCTCTTACAAAATTTAACCTCACAAATATCTAACAAAAAAAATATTTACAAATATTTCTACCTAATTTATTCTAACCTAACTCTCTACTTTTCTCTAGAATCTTCTCTCTCTATTTGATGATGATCCTTCCTCTCTTTTTCAAATGGAGTCTTGAGTCTTCTTTTATAGTAGATGCATGGCACACATGGGGATAAGGGGTATTTTTTGGAAGGTTAGTGTGAACATGTGGGAGAGGTGTGAGCACATGTGCATAGGGTGTGAGGTCATGTGGGTGAGGGGATTGGAACAAATATGATTTAGTTAAAGGGGTAGCTTTGGAAATTGGGGTAGAAGTGGTAGTTGGGGGTATTTGGGTAAAATGGTTTAAATGGGGTTTAATTAACATGTGGGGTAAATGGGTTTTGGTTGAATTTGGTTTATTTGGTATTTAGTCTTGTATTGGCAGGTGAGAAAATCGTGGGAGGGAGACAAATGGGTTTGGATTAAAACGGTTTTGGGACTTTGGTTTCGGGTTGGTTCAGATGGCCATCGGGTTGTGTAGGTGACGACGGGTTTCGGTTTGTGGGGTAAGGCTGCGAACGGGTTTGTACTGGAGATGGTGGCAGGTATGAAGGTGCCCGGTTTTGGTTTGGAGTTTCGGATGTGGTCAGCCCGAGATAGAGGTCGAGTTGGTTCCGGTATTGGGGACGACGGCATTAGGGAGCAGGGGGCTGCCGGCGGGTTTAGGAGGATCTTGGGTATGGTGGGCTCGCCATAGCAGCGGGTTCAGCGCTGGTTGGGTCTGGCTTTTTCGACTGGGTTAAGCAGATCGGTTTCGAATGGTCGGAGCATGACGTCGGAGGGTAAGGGGCTGGCAGGGGCTTTGTTTTGGTGGTGTTGTCGGTGCTGGTTGTGGCTCCAGTTAGGTAAGGTGTAGGGAGGTGTGGATTTGGTGGATTGGGGAAGAGAGAGGAGAGAGAGTGAGAGGTGGGAGGTTGAAGACGAAGTGGGTTAGATTGTGTGGGTGTGGGTGTGGGTGTAGATTAGGATGGGTGAGGGTGAGGGTGTATTTGGGTGTATGTGAGTATATGGTAGGCATGAGGATTTGTTTGTGTTTAGGTGAGTGTATGGTAGGTGGGTGTGAGTGAGTTTAGGATAAGTGTGTGTGTTTAATTTGTGACCCTTAGAAGAATAAAATAAAAATAAAATTAATAAAAAGAAAACAAACTAAAAACAATAAAAATAAAAATATTAAAACTAAAAAAATAAAATCCTGAGCTTATATAAAAACTAAAATAAAACAAAAGAAATAAAAACTTAAAATCTAAATGAAAACTAAAGTCCTAAAAAATATAAAATCTAATAAACTAAAAATAAACTTCTAAAACTAATCCTAATAAAACTAAAAACTAATAAAAATCAAAATAAAATAAAATTATAAAAATAAAATAGAAAAATAGAAAATAAAAACTAGAAATCCTAAGTAAATAAAAAATAAATCCTAAAAATAAAATGACTCAAACTAAAAATATAAAAAAGGGACAAATTAGACACACACGGGGCTCGGGATAGGCTTAGGCTCAGTTTAGGGTAGGCTACGATTACGGGATTGGTATTTAGCTCCATTCAACGCGCATTTGCCTCGATATATAACTTTTGACACCACAAACGGACGTTTGACCTACAAGATAAACATTTAAGCACATAAGACCCATATTGCCGAGAATTAGCAACTAAAGTACATCTATTTGGGGTATAAAATATACAGTTTTGGGTGCTTATCACACCACCCCCAAACAGAGCGTTGCTAGTCCTCGAGCAATAAGATAGAGAGAAAGAGAAAGATAAGTAACCAAAAGTGTACCACTTTCGCGGGCACTTGCGATTGTACTTAGCATGTGCAATAAGCCTTTAAACCTATCGGTTTCCCTACAGGACGAGTTGTGTCTCGTGAGGGTTTGCAGGGAATATACCCATAAAATTCTTTATATGCAAAAATTTATTGAAAGGCAGTCAATCTCTTATTAGACATAGAATGATTGCACAATCCATCACATGAGAAATATTTTGGGAAATACAAGATAGAATGTGTAAAAAATTTAGCTAAGTAAATACACAAGGCACATCCTTCCTAGAACTCAACGTGTGTGGTGTGAATCCGTCAAAACGGGTCGAGTATCACAAGAGTAATTCCTAGATTGCCTCTTCGGAATCAACGCTTCAACTTCAAATCTCACTGGATATAACTCTCTCAAACGAACTCTCGAGATTAGGGTAGGTGTATCGCTCTTGTGTGTGAGGAGGTGAGTAAATGTAAGCAAGTTCAAACGTCTCACACACATATAAGAAAGAACGAATAATTAGAAAGAAAAATGATCTCATGAAAGAAATGCTAATCACTATAGTGAGAATGTCGAGTTATTCACCACGTTGACTTTCATTTGCCCGAACACCTAGGGGAAATATGGATGTATATGGGTGAGGGGTAAATGAAATGGGATATGTGGGATGAGTGTGTGAAATGATGGATGTAAAATGCGATGGGAAATGGGTGGATATGCGATGTGAGAGAGTGTACTATACATGAAGAACAAATGTCTTTATTTCAAAGCTAACTACTAATTAAAAACTCTCATTGTTTTCTTTTCTCTCTTTTCTCTTTTTTTATTTTATTTTTATTTTTTTTCTTTTTTTCTTTTTATTTTTTTTTGTATTTGCTTTTCTCTCTCTTTTCAAACCAACAGTGAAGACATTTAACATTTGGAATCAACACTCTTTTATTTGAAAATAAAATATGATATTGAGATGATAGGTGATGGTGTGGGGAATATATGGGAATATGGTAAAAATGGGTGAAATGGAAATGTGATATGGAAAAGTGGTAGGTGTATGGATGAAAACCTAGTGATCGGGACAAATTTCAAGACACGTGTTTCTTACAACTCGAAAAAGATGTCATTCTCAATGATCAAGCCAAAATTTTATGAAAAATGATGAGGTCATGCAACAATTAAAGTGCGAACCCAAACGAAGTTGAATCAACTTGTGACTCGGAGATTGCGTAAAACTCTCTGAAAGGGTGAAAGGCACGAATCTCACAAGCTAAAGTCTCCACTACTGATCCTTAAGGTTATCTTGAGAATTGTAGTACTCCTCAAATCTAAATCGTATTGATGTGATAAGTGCGTAAATTTTGTTGAGTTTAGAAATTCATGGTACAAAATGCCTTGTTATGTATTACATAAGTTATTTAGAAAAAATAATCTATCTTAATTCCTAGACTTAAAAGGATGGATGATTGAAAATTCACATCAATGATTGAGATGAAAGAAACTGCACGAAATTTTAAAAATTAGGTTTAAAAATAAAAAAAATTCAAAAGAGGTACGGTTTTGATAAAATTCCCCACCCCCAAATAAAAAGGAACATCGTCCTCAATGTTAAGTAAAATGATTTTTAAAATTGAGAGCATAAGGTAGGAAAGATAATACCAGAATCAATCGCTCATGAAGTGGAAAGATGTAGCCAAGAATAAACCTGAGTGAGTGATAAGAAAAAAAATGTGTACAAGTCTAGAAACATGATAAAGCATTGGGTGGTGTGAAACACCACCCCCAGACAGGATGAGACTAGTACAAGAAATGTGGGCTGCCTTCCGGTAGCGCTAAGTTTAATGTCTTCATCCAGATCAAACCATTCTCAACCTAAAGATAAGATTTATGAAAGCGCGGGGTGGCAAAAAAAATGGGTGATGAGAATAACCCCCAAACAATACTGAAGCGTTAATCTTGTTGGATAAATGCTAAAGAGGGTCAATGCACTTGTATGGAAAAGTGCATCACACGATGCAAAGCATCGGTGGACCATGGGCAGGTGGGTATTAAGGTAAAGGTGAGGGAGGAAAGGGTGAAGAGGTATCGGCCACGGGCCTTGTTGAGCTTAAAGGTGAGAGCAACTAGGGCCCTATAAGCATGGTGCTCTAACTGGTGACGAAGGCGAAATGATGTGAGAATTATAATGGGGTATGCCTCATAGAAAGGACACGACCGTTCTATGAATGGGCGATGATAATGGTCGAACCGTGACACACCAGGGAGCTGTCTATGGGAAAAATCTACACCACAAGGAAGTGGTGTGCATGGAGGAACAAGATCGATATCACGAAAGTGGAGAGTAGCACCGCATATACTCTCATGGGTGGTAGAGGATGGTTTCAGGTGAGAATCTAGAAATGTAGAGGGAAACATAAAATGTGTAAAATCAAGATCCAAACTAGGTGGTGGGGTGGAAGGGACAATGGGTGGGTCGGGTGGGATAAACGGTGGAGGAAGATGATCCAACTCAAGCGTGGGAGACACACACTCCTTGGGAAGAGTAAAGTAATACTCACAAGGGAGTGTGGTTTCTAAAGATGGAGTTGTCAACTTCTCCATAAGAGTAGCATCAGTAAATGGGGTGGTTGATTCAAACAAGGCACCAAGATCAGAGATAGAGGAATCTCTAGAAATATTGGGCTCAAAGGGAGCCATGCTTGGTGGGACATCATCCATATCCGGATAGGTAGGAACTATCACGGATTCTATCTCGGGAAAATGCTGAGCACTCGTAGCCGGAGCTAACCTAGGATAAATGGGTTCCTCGGGAACATAAGAGGTAGGGGCGATAGGTGTAGGCTCGGGCATTATTTTGGATTCAGCGGGAGTGGGAATGTGAACCTCAAGTGTGGGTTCATGTGGACATGGTGGGATTGGAGCAGGATCACTATCGAAAGGTAAGTCAACACAATTGTCGACTTGGGGCTCGGACCATGGGATGGTCTAAACTTCGAGATTCTCAGGGTGGTAGGGTTGGTCACACTCAAAATCCGTGTCATAAGAGGACACATCATCGTCACACTCGGTTGCAACGATGGGTGGGTCCATGGGAATGTTCGACTCTCTCACACACTCAATTTCATTTAATCTTTGTTCAAGCTGTTGGAGGGATTCATTTTGAATTTGAGTGGCTTTGCACTTGCTCGAGTATGAACTTCTGCAAGAGTCTTTCGAGAGCGGATGTGGATGGAGGTGGTGGAGTGACGGGTGGTGGTGGTGGATGAGGTGGACACAACTCGCTAGTATCAGGACTGTACGGAGAATACTCAAATGAAGCGTGTGGAGTGGGGCCAAGTTCATCATACACGAAAGGATCGCTTTCGTGATGGACAAAGGGTTGATATTCAGTGGGTGCATAATGAGGGTACTGATCGTGAATGGGTGCACAAGGTTGCATGAAAACTGTTGGAACGTGTGAGGATCCACAACATCGGGTTAGGAATCGTATTGCGGGGAAGGGTGATCAGGCCTCCATGAATAACTAGGGTACTCACACAACTCAGGATGAGATACATCGGGAAAATAGGCCGAGGTAAGTTCCGGAACAGTGTCATATGGATACACATGGTCCATGGTGGTTTCGGATGGATATGGAATGTAAGGGCACTCATGGGACATGTGATCGGCATAATAACAGTGGGTACACAACAAAGGATGAGACACGTCGACACTTGACATCGAGGGTGATGGAATAAGTGGTGCGTGCATAAATGGGTCAAGAGTACCAACGGTACTCGTGAGAGAGGTGAAACCACGAAAAATCTCATAAAGAGATGGCTGGAATCACTCTCACACGTGTCGCGTGACAATGAAAAATGACCAAAGTAGTCCCGTAAGGGACGTTCTTCGGCCATGAGGAGATAATTTGTTTTTGGGGAGTTTTTTAATTTTTTTTCAAAAGGAAAGAAAATATTTTTGGATTTTCTAAAAAGGAAATAAAGAAAATATTTTTGGATTTTATCTGAAAATGAAGAGAAGAAAAGAATTTTTTGGGTTTTTCTAAAATGAAAGAAAGAAAATATTTTTAAATTTTTTGGAAGAAAAAAAGGGTGGGGAAAAAATATTTTTGGATTTTTTATAAAATAAAAGGAAGATTTTTTTTTTTTGGATTTTTATGGAGAAAAATAAGGAAAGAAAATGTTTTTGGATATTTTTTTTTGAAGAAAACCAAGGAAAAAAAATATTTTTCGATTTTTTTGGAAGAAAAGGTGGGGAAAAATATGGACTCTTTATTGGACGAACTAACTAAAATCGACCACCGAAATATGGAATTGGACACACACACAAGTTAAGGATAATTTCCTAACTACCACATAGCCAAGTTTTATCTTTAGATTTAGTGAAAGGGTAGTCAAATTTTAATTAAGTCCGCGGGCGATAAAAAATCACGGAAATATCTTAATGATCGCCTTTACAAAAATATTCTCCTAGTGGGCTACCTAGTTGATTGATTTTAAATTTAGTGATGGTTAGGGTAGCACAAAATGATAGGCGAGTGAGTCGGGTGATGAAATCCCTTCTCGTGAGTGACCGGGTGTAGGTCTTAGTCAATTAATTAATTAATCACACCATTCGAAAATAAATGCGAGAATAAAATCAAATAAGAGCACAAAAGCACACACAAAAATTGACTCGCTGACAGGAGAGGCGCGAGGTTTAGAAATGTACCTCCCACGATTTTTAGGCCGTGGGGTGTCGAAAAATTTGAGTCGACCGGGGGGAGATTACGCATATCTCAGTCGTCCCCGGGAGTCCTACCGACCCAAGGTAGAGAGGCTTCTAATTCCTCGACTTTGGACGCCCTCTCTCTAACTTGTCCGGTTTCCCTATCACGCTTGTCTTCTATTATTACAATTATAAAATGAAAAATAAATGGTGTCTCTATGCACCGCAATACAAGCAATGATAAAAATCCTAATACAACCCTTCTAAAAATATAAAAATGGTACAAAAAAATAATAATAAAGTGCAAAAAATAAATGAACTACAAGCTGAAATCTGCTCCAAGTGCTTCACGCTCCCAAGAATGGCAACAACGCCATTTGATAGAAAAAACTTTTCGATTTATATTTTTCGCCATTGCTTGAAAAGCTCCTCTAATCAAATTCCTCAAATACCTACAAATATAACAAACTCAAGTGTAGACGTAATTAAGGGTATCAATCCACTTCCAAGGGGGTAAAGCAAAGGGAACACAATTGTAATTCACTTTTTATTTTCTTTTTGTGCTTTTTCACTTTTCTACTTTTTTTAGCTTTTCAAATATTAAAACAATTAGGTGAGGTGAGGTGAAATAACACTAAACTAAAATGTGAGATGAAAACAACTAACTAGAAACTGACTAAAAGTGAAAAATAAAGTCTAACACTAAAATAAGAGATATTGGAAGTGATATATAACACTAAACTAAAATGCGAGATGAATTGGTTTATCGTATCCTCAATATTTCTCCGCAGTGGAGTGATATATGGCTTGGAGGTGGTGGTGCCTGCACATGTCCTTGCATGTGTGGTTCTTGTTGAAAGTACGATGGTGGAGGAGGGTAAACATGTGAATTAGGATTCATCGCAGCATTTTGTTGCCCATAGCTAAAACCATGATGGTTTTCCATGAAGGGTTGTAAGAATTCCCGCGTGGTGCACCGAAATTACCCTTAAATCCTCCTATACCACTCACTTGCTCTTGAAGTATCACTTTGTAGGCGGGTATCATCGGGCATTCCTCTATTGAATGTCCCGCCTCGCAAATAGCACACACCTTCTCAATGGGGTTCGGGATGGAGCCGGTTGGTCCTCTTGCGCATATCTCAAGTATTTCTCGCATTCCTTTCTCAAGTAGATCGAGTCGACTGTCCATCATAGTATTATTTTCTATGTGAAATAGGTCGAACGCCGATGGAGTGGTGGTCGTTTGGCGAGTTCGATTATGATCACTAGGGTCAGATGTATCCCATGATTGGGTAGTCTCGGCGACATACCTCAGGTGAAGCTCAGTATCGTTGGCATCTAGGTCGACAAAAGGACCATCACACATGGTTTCAACGAGTTGTTTGGAATTTATATTTAGCCCATTATGGAAGAAGGAAATTATTTACAGTTTATCAAGTCCATGATGAGGTTGGGCACAAAGTAATTAACTCATTAAAATGCTCGTAACATCGATCGAACGACTCATTTTCTAATTATCGAAAGGTTTGAATTTGAGCCTTGATGGAGTTCGTTCGATGTGTAAGAAAGAATTTCTTGAGAAATTTAGATTGCAAATCGTTCCATGATGCAATCGAGTTTGGAGGTAAATACCATAACCAGGTCTTGGCCTTGTCTTTTAGAGAGAATGGGAAGAGTTTGAGGTGGATCACATCTTTTGTGCAAGTTTGATCGCTGAGGATCTCGCACGCCTCCTCAAATTCCCTGATGTGGAGATATGGCTTTTCTGACTCCATTCCATGGTAGTTGGAAAGTATCGGATCATCCCATTCCTAAATCGAAATTACCGTGCATTATACGAGAGTAAAATGCATCCCAGAGTGACAGTTCACTCGGGATATAATATTTCTCTCAAAGGGCGGTACGGGACCTCTTCCTTGTCGGTGGCTACACTACCGTGTTGTGATATGGCTCTCTCACTTGATGACTCAGTATACTCACTTGGTATACTAGGAGCGTGCTCTGTGGTGTTTCCTAAGAGGGATATCAGAGTGTTACTTGCAATTGAGTGTGGAGGCGTGGGAGGTGGGACCCAGAATTATGGAATGTTTGGAGTGTGAGGGCTGTCGGGGTCATACTCAACTATCGGGTTTCGTGAATGAGGGTTGGAGTATTTTGGGGAGTAAGAGTGAGTTCAGGATTTTACATTAACAGGCTTATGAGAGATGATGAAGAAATTTTTTTTGTATGTATTTTCAATTTTTTTTTTATGTTTTTGGAATTTTTGGAAATTTTTGGTCAAAGTTTTAGATTGACTTGATATAATACTAAGTCTACCTAAATCCCCGGAAACGGCGCTAAAAAATTGACGAGACTAAGAAATGTGTCCAGTGTGCGTGCTATGTAGGCTCAAGTGCAAGCCTGTCACTCAAGTAATAATCCGATAAGTCAGGTATCGATCCTCAGGAAAATAGGACAAACGAGGTCGTGATGACGTTGGACAGACGAAGAAAACCTAACTTTGACTCTAAAGAAAAGGAAAAGGTGATTTGATTTGAGAAACATCTACAACGATATGCACTTTTGAAAATGATTAACTAATGAAATTATGAATGCAAGTTTTCTAATGCATAATTTCGAACGACTTGACTAAAACTGTAACTATGAATGGAGAAAAATAGGTCGAGTTACAATCCCCCAAACCCTAGTAATTCACTTCATAAGATACCAGATTTAGAATTAAAACTTTAAATGAATCCGACTTTTTAATACTCCTAAGTATTACATATATGAGGGATCATAGCCCGCACAGTACGTAACCAAAGGTTGAATTAAAATTCGATCTTTATTTCTCCTAAGTATTACACATATGAGGGATCGTATCGCGTATAGTATGTAAGCAAAGGTTGAAATAAAGTAGTATCATATTAATTATGATACAATTCATCTAATATTTTGATTCCAACTTTTATTTCTACTATCGTGAATCACATCGGGCGGGGTTCATGCACACCAACCCTTAAAAATTTAGCCAGACATATGAAAACTGGAAGAAAACATTTTTTGGATAAAAGAAGACATTTTTACGAACACTTGAAGGTGGTGAAGAATGAAATTGCTCACTATAGAAATAACTACTGCAGATGTGAAAATAATAATTGAAATAATATTACTTGAATTGCAAAACTGGAAGTAATTAGGGTTTCTTATTGTTCTTCTTCTCTAAACTGATTACAAAGCTTCCCTAACGAATCAAAAGCCTCCTCATGTCTGGGAGGAGTTTACATTTTATAATCTACGAATTCTAAGAGTTTCAACCATGGAGGATTCTAATTTTACAAGTGGATGAGTTCGAATTTCCGAAACCAGAATCGATCCTACTAAGAAGGTTCGATTCGGTTCCATCTTTGACAGCCTTTACAGGAAGTTCTTCGAGCATAGGATCGATTATTTTTTTCTCTTCTTCGGTTCGGTTCCATCTTGACAGTGCTTTACAGGAAGTTTTCCAGGTGTAGGTTCGATTTGTTTTCCTTCCACTTCGATTCGGTTCCATCTTGACAGCGCTTTACAGGAGCTTTCCCAGGATGGGATCGGTTCTTTTTCCTTCCCTTAGGTCCAGTTCCATCTTTCCAAGAACTTTTCCTCCTTGTATTTCTTTGAAGATTTTGATTCGAAACTCAGATTGGGATGTCGAACCTTCCTAAATCACGAATACCTGTGAAATGGATGGAAAATACATGAACTCAGCGTACTCATTAGAAACTTGTCAATAACAATGATATGATATAAGTCCACTCGAATTACACTTTGCGGAGCGATAAAATCCTCTAAATAAAAGGGATAAATGGGAAGAATTTATGCCTAATCATCTAGTGCAAGACATAAGTGGAAACACACTAGGGGATTCATTGATTTGATTTAAAGTCGGGACTGTTAAGTCCAATAGTGCGTTCCTCTTAGTCATCGGAACTAAGGTAACCTTGATGATAGTGTTAAAAAATCGAGTCTGCCAAGTCCGAGAGAAGGAATATCCTAAATTGGTCGGTGTGGCCTAAAATAAGGGGATTTATGAAAAGATATCTGATGTGGGACGTAAGACCACGCGTTTTGATCTTGCCCGAAGTTATTTAAGGGAATAATAACTCTGATAAGTTTTTCACTCCTGGAAGGACAAGCGTATTATGTCAGGGAACCATTTGAACCACCAGTGCGATGGGTAAGAAAGTATATGAGTTTTAGCCTCGAGTGAATGAGGTATATAACGATGCCTCACCTGAAAGAGGGTCGAGATCGCATTACTCATTAGTATGTTGGAGACTTCAGAGATTATGGATGCCTCATAGTGATTGTGTATAGGGACTTTAATGATGTGATTCAAGGTATATCGTATGACCGCTGAGCGGAGAGATCGAGATCGTTGTTGTGATTAGTGCTAAGGACTTAGTGATAGTATAAGCTCAGTGCCACTTGACTCATTTAGAGATATTGGAGTATGGTTGCAAATATTATCGAGGAATGGAATTTGAGTATCTCGACTATGTGTTGTTCCAACAATGCTCAGTAAGAATGCATGGGGAGAAGTCCCTTGTTTAAGTCCGGTTGAGAAAGGGGATACGACTAAAATTTTACGCACGTCAGGAGAAGAGACGTTGTTGGATGCTAGGGCATCAGTGGAGCCGGTAGTGTTATGGATAAACACTGAAAGGTTTATTTCACCACGAAGGGATAATTGGGACTTTGTGGGCAAAAACTTTATTTTTGGTCTATAGGGGATTGAGAATACCCGCAAGATTGTAGTCACGTCATGAAGACAAGGTGAGAGTTGAGGAAAAGCATGTTACGAGTGCGACGGTTGCAATGTTTTTACAAATGTGCACGGAGAAAAGGGTGTATGGGCGCCCTAGTCAATTGGCTTTCTTAGTCATCCGAGACAGAGGGATGCAAAAAATTATTTTGATAAGTACGCCGATGGGGAAGTTATGAGGCAAGTCGTATTGATGAAATGGATTGAACATCATGGGAGATAGACGATGATCCAAGCTTATATGTGCTGAGAGAGACAGCACACCCTATGGGATAAGAATCATTGGGAAGCCGTTCAAAGGTTATCTCTTGATATGGCAGACCTAACTATTGTGAAGAAGTAACGCAAGGTGCTACTTGACTGAGTGTTGAGAGTGACTTGCACGTTACTAAAATGTTGATTCTTATAAGGTAACCAACCCTAAAAGTGCGCCAATTACGAAGAGTGCACAGATTGTAAAGTATAAAATACTCGGAGAGAAAGGGGAATAGAGTACCACTTGAGGAAAGATGACGTAAGTGGGAAGCGGTGTTACGGAAGAGACATAGTGAGATTGTCTCCAGATGCACCACTAGTTGATAGAGAAAGATGGGCTCAAAATGAGCAACCGAAATTTGGTAGGGAACCTACATTTCCAGTGATGGAATGCGTGGGCAGGCTTATAATTTATGGATGGGCTATGAACATCGTAACTAAGTCAACAATCCATTGGGGTATCAGAATAGGTTGATCGGGATGGACTAGTATGTCGTTGGAAAGAAAGAGTGCGCAAGTGCAAGGTGTTACCCTATATTGTTGTGAATCAGGATGAAATCCTAAAATTCCACCCTGTGAGAGATGGTCAGGAAGGAATGGAGATGAAGTTTTATTTTGGGTATGTTGTGTCACCTATGACTCAATGATTGTGAAAAATGAAGATACTACGCCCTAACGATAGTGGAATTTTGGAAGAACCCACTAATTAATTCATACGTTAAATGTATACCTATATGAGCATATTTATAGGTAGTGTGAGTGTGCCTATATGGACTGTAAATAAGGATTAGGTTTGTGGGTACCTATTATGAACTTATATGTACGTTGAGGTTTGGTTCGAGGAGACATTCTGAACTCTTAGTCCTTAATGCATGATATGAGGACATTCTATAGGAGTATTAAATTTTAGAATATATGAAGTGTGAAATATATAACTCCTAAATTGTCTACTCATGTGTGATGAGATATATATAAATATATTGGTGCTCGAGGTGTGATTTCGAAACAATATAACAAATCACTATTAGTGATCGAGGTGGGATTCCGAGCTAATAAATCCAAAAGTGTTATAGAAGGGGGTGATTATAATATAAGTGTTGATAGTATATGTTATGTTTAAGAAATATACACCTTATGATTTTCCTACTTATGTGCGATAATAAGTATGCTTAATTATGTATTGGGGTCGATGATGTTCCGAACCAGTACATGAAGGATCGATTTGGGGTCGATAATTTTCTGAACCAAATCGATGATGAATGATAAACATTGGTAGCGACGAAAGGTCTGAACCAACATATGCATTACATTTACCTTGGGGTCGAGGGATTTTCGGACCAACGTAAATGATAGGACTATTAGGGTCGATGATTTTACTGGACCAATTTTTCTTATAGTATATATTGTGAGTGAGATATATACCTTATAATATTCTACTTATGAGTGATAGTAGACACAGAGATATTATATACAGAGATATACATCGAAAGGGTAAATTAAGTAGAGAGAAACTTAATTTCAAGAGTTAATGTTAGATTGGGAAAAATATATAGGGAAATTAAGTAGTGAGACTTAATTCTAATATATGAGGCATGGATAACATGCAATAAGGGTTTACAATGAAGCAAGGCATGTATTAGGATGATATGATTTGATTTTTGGGTATTAGAGGATGCATTTATGTTTAAGGTCCTTAGTATTAATACCAGTCTTATCCTAATTTCGAGGACGAAATTCCTTTGTAAGGGGGGGGGGGGGGGGAGTATGTAATACCCCGTATTTCTGAACATTTCTATTTAAGTAAATTGGAGAATTAAATGAGAAAATGCGGTTTAATTTAAATTACACAAGAGAAGTAATTTAGTGAGTTTTATTAATAATTGTGATTTACGGAGTATTAATCGAGGGATAGATACTGATTAATATTGCCTCATTCTATTTACTTAGCGCGTGTAGTAAATAGTTACTTAACACGTGTAGACCATTTTTGGGTGAGAACGAGTAATATATTTTTTAAGTGTCTCAAATGATAATTTAGAGGACACAGATGAGTTTGGAAGGGTCGAATTAGTCAAAATAGTATACCCGGGGGTACTAGTTGAGTCTCAGGGTAATTTTCGACTAAACCGAGACCGTTCAGGGGCATTTTGGTATTTTAACATTTGAGGGTATGGAGACCTACGAATTTGAGAGTCTTTTATCAGTCATATGAAAGAGGGTTTAGGGTTAGAAAACCCATGCAAACACCAATACCATTAGAGAGAAGGAGAAAACCATTCTCAAGTCTTAGAAGATGCTTTTGAGGAGGTTGGGTTTGGATCTTGCATCCTAGGAGCCAATAAAGGAAGGATTTAAGAAGAGAAGAATCAATCCATCATCAATGCCACGAAATCAGAATCCCTCTGTCAAGGCAAGTTGTTTATTACAAAAATTATAAAGTTATAATACCCATGTGTAGGATTTTTGAATAGTTTTGTTAAATCAATATCTTGGAAAGAAAAGAATTATATTTATGCATGTTGGGATAGGAATCACATGTAGAATGATTTAGCATATGTGGAGGAATAATATTCGCAGCTGACACTATAATTATTTCGGAATACAATCTGTGTTTTGAATGAAAATATGGGAAGAACACCATAACTAGGGTTTTAAGAAATTCTGAGTTTAATCCACTATTTCTTTAAATGAATTGAGGTCTTGATGTATTTAAAATGTTAGAAATTGTCCAAGTATATGTGGGAACACGTTAGGATAATTGGATCGAAGTTTGGTGTACTATAATGAAGTTTGGAGGTTTGTTAATGGAAGAAGAAACTAACGTAGAAGAAGAACTGTTGCTGCCCCAGATCGATCGATCGATCGACTCTTGAATGTCGATCGATCGACTAGGTCGATCGATCGAATCCAAGAGTCGATCGATCGACTTAATGTGTTTTTCTCAAATTTTTCCTTGGTTAAGGTTTCTTTGATTTTCGGGAATGAATGGGAATCCTACGATTTATATTATACTTATATGGGGGTGAGAATAAGACCAGTAGGGATATGGTTGAGGTCCGATAAGGCTATTAGGTGTAGGACTTGGATTATGGACCGACGAGAATAAACCGATTGAGTAGAGCATCGGGGAATTTGGAATTGAGTTACGAGGAGAGGTAAAGTCAATTCAAGTAATAGACCAGTAGGGTAAGTAATAACTACTGAAATTATATGTGAGGGGTAACTAGGGCCCTTAGAGTTGAGTGAATACTCAAATAAATGCGATAGTGAGAAATCGTAAATTGATGAATACGGCTAATATAAGAGAATACTATATTACGTACAAGAATGATTGATAGGTCGGCGGTGTACCTACTAAATTGTATGAACTATTAGGTTGAGAGATGTATACCTAAATTAACTACGTTATGGTCGATGAAGTATTCTGAACTAAAGTAGGGTTATGATACGTTAGGGTCGATGAAGTATTCCGAACTAACGTAGGGTTATTATATGTTAGGGTCGATGAAGTATTCTCAACTAACATTGGGTTATCATATGTTTGGGGTCGATGAAAAATGCCTAACCAAACCTTTTAACTGGTGGCGTGATGAAAGAGTCTGAGCGAGAATATGTGTATATAAATAATTGGGGTCGATGTATCATTCCGAACCGATTCTCACTTGGGGTCGATGGATCATTCCAAACTAAGAGTCCTTTACGTGTTTCAGAAGGACATAATAGTAATGACTGATATTTAGTATATATTGTGTATGAAATATATACTTAATGATATTCTACTGCTGTGTATTTGTAGATTGATATATGATGTATTTAACGATACATGTCAAACTGGTAAGTTAAGTAGTGAAACTTAATTACGAAACGTAACGTTAGATATAGAATATCTAATTAGTAATTTAAGTAGTGAAACTTGATTACAAAAGTGGGACGATATTAATTGTGAGAATCTTAGAAATTTAGTAGTGAAACTAAATGAAAAGTTTTGAAACATAACATAGGTGAAATGTTACTTGAGAATTAATTAACCTTCGTGAGATGTTAATGAAATGGATGTACTGTATGGGCGGTACAAGAACTTAGGTATAGATAAGTTCACATGATTACTTTAGTCCTAGTTAGCTTGGGAGATATGGCTAGGTAGGCTAAGAGTAGAACGTTAGGTGTGCATAATGGATGAGGAGTGAGTAAACTCAAGAGAGTGTACGAGAACCTAATATGTGTAATCAATAATTACATTTTATAATGTGATAAACGCTTGCTAAATATTTTCAAAATGTTTTAAGTACTAACTCTTGCTATAAAATATTTTCAAAACCTTTTAGGTGTCCAGCCACAGGGACGCCATGTATGATGATTTCATTCCAGGAACTCGAAGCTGTAGCACAGTGGATGCTTACAGGATTTTGATTAGACGATATCTCTCATTCAGATCTAGTGTAGGATCTCACACTATTCTATGTATGGACTTGTGGTCCGGTATCAGTCTCAGATGTTTAGTTTCAGACTAGTGGTTGTTCTATTATTGTTTTGGAATTTTAGCCGATGATTTATTCGGTAATACTCTTATTCTTTTGTAGTTATACTTTGGTGATTGGGTTATAGTACATGGTGATTGTTATACTTTGTTCCGCATGGTTGATTAGTAATTAATTTTTTTTGACAGTGATGCTAAGAATGAACCATTTGAGAAACCTGTTTTAATTTAATAAAGGCCTGATCACCCGATGTTTAATTAGGCGGGGTGTCACATTGTGGTAGTTATTCTTTAAGTGTAATCTAGAGTAATTTAAGATGTGGTTTAGACGTTTCAAACATCCTAAGTTGGGCCCGAGGGATATGTATACCCTTTGGGGGGGGGGGGGGGCAAAAGTGGGTATCAATGGGAGATACAGGATTAAGGGTTTAATTAGGTTAATAATCCAACCTAATCACATATCCCATCCACATTAGAGATAACCTAGCAGCCTTATACCCTCTGGAGGAATTTACCAGAGAAGAAGGGAGGAAGAAGTATCAAGGGAGGAGGCTCATTTCATCACTAAAAGGCAAGAATATTTTTGCTAAACTAATTATAATTTATTTCTTGATTCATATGCATATTCTCTCATACAAATTCCGGGTTAAAAAATTTGTTTGGAGACTAAAAACAAATGGATTTAAATCTAAGACCGTTAAGGATTAATTGAAGAATAATTGTGTTTTGAGAATTAAACACTTTGGTGTCAAAACCGGAATTAATATAGGAAAACTACTACAAGAATGCATATGATAGGATTTATGTTTATAGATGATTGCAAATTATGCATTGATCTCGTGATTCTGGAAATTTTTAGATAAGAATTATGATCATGATTTGGTTAGATGACTTTTAATGTTTAGATCCAATTACTTGAATTTAAGGGGGTGTTATCATGCGTAGATTGGGTATATAAGGATGTAATCATGTTTTCTTGACCATAATAAGGTTATGGTTATTTAAATTGAAGTTGCTAAAACCTTAGAAATGAAAATGAAAATTTAGGGATGAAACCCTTATAGAAAAATTGTAGCAGATCCGGGATACTGCTAAAAAAAAGAATCGATTTAGCCTCCAGGGAGAATCGATTCGGCTCTAGAAGGAGAATCGATTCGGCTCCTAGGCTTGGTTAGGTTTGAACCGTGGAATGTTCAGGGGATTTTTACTAGTTCAAACGAGTATGTGGGAGGTTATCCAAGTGAGGGGGTATTTAATAAAAAATAGATTTGTGTCGCTATTTATTAATTGGGGAATTTGGTAATTAACTTGAGTTTTAATTATTAAGACATGGGTATTATCTGGAGATTGATAAAATCTAGTTGCGGTAGTTATGTGAGAAATTACCTATACATATTTTGCGCGACATATATGTAATTATTTATTGTGTGAACATACCTGTATTCGTGGATGGCCTATCGGTTGGGGTTGCGTACGTCTTTGGTCCATAGCACACGCCGACACGGGTGGGCTAGGCGTATTGTAGATCCTTATTTTAGCTCCTATGTTTAGGGGCACCACTTCGTAATGAGAGGAGTGGGATAGTCAGATCCATTGTCATCGCCAGGGCTATGAGCCATGAGATGGTGTACTGCGTAGAGATCACCCCGCTTATGTGTGTTTATTTATGTCCTTATTGAGGGATTCCTCTGGCTGGACATACCGATAGAGCATAAATTGGACACCAAAATTAAATGCCTTAGTGTGTCGTATATCCATATAATAAGATAACATCGTATTTGAATTGTCTAAGCACAATAACGATTGAGATTTTACCACTCACCCTCCAAAAATAAAGGGTTGAGATCAACTCTCTCCTTTTTTTAAATTTCAAATTTTAAATATTTGATATGTTTTGCATTCCCCCCACCCAAATTATTTTTGAATTTTAATTACCTTTTGCATTCACCCCTCCTAAATTATTAGTCCTTCTCTCTCATTCCAACACATTGATTTATCTCTCCTCATATCTAAGAAATCTCCTCTCAGATATCTCTCTCTTCAATGGTTCCTTCTCTCATTTCTTTCATGGTCTCTCTCCCCCATCTACAATAAACATTTATTTTTGTTCTCCTCATGCCTCTTTACAAAATATCCCTTTCTCTTCCCTCTATCAGTCTCTCACATGTTCTAACCATGGTGTTACTTTTTTGTAGTATATGGGGGTTTATGCTTATATTGTTTTTAGGTTAAATTGATAGATTTGTTTATGATTCCCTTGCAGCTTCGACTCTTCAACAATTAATTTTTTCTTTTTTTCCATTTTGTTTATTTTTAGAGGGTTGGTGTTGTTTAGATTTGTCCATAAAATCCCTAATAGTGGGGGTTTAAACTCTCTCTCTCTCTTTTGATGCTTTTGCGTTTTTCCCCTTTAGATTTAGATATTTAGGTATTTTGGATTTTAGCCATTGGGTTATAACGGGGATTTGAGAGCTTTTACTCTCGAATTTTAGGGTTTTACGTTTTTTGTTTCAATTTTTTCTGTTGTTTGCTATTTTGGGGGGTATTCTACAATATTTAGTTTCTTTGTTTTGGGGGTTTAGTCTGAGAGTGAGTCTATATCATGTGAGAGGTTTTCAAAAATTGTCTATTTCATTAGTATATACTAAAGTCAAGTGTTGTTTCTTTGTTGTTTGTTATTTTCTACTAATTATGCATTTGGACTTTAGATATTGCACCTGTGATTAGAGTGAGCAAGATGTTTGGTAATTCTTATTCCGATTTCTTGTTATTTTTTCATATACTACAATTCAATTTTAATTTCACATTTTTATAGGCATTGAAGATATGTTCAATTTGATGAACCCATATATACAATACACGTGGGGTTGATAAACACATGTATTGGACCTATACGTATTTTTTTTCATGCTGATAATCGAGATATTTACACAGTTGGCTTTGAAGAAGAAGCATAAAATGGACCTCTGTTTGAAATTAAGCTTGTTTTGATTTTAATTTATGTTTCCCTCTCTACATACATGTCTCTTTACTATTTTTGTTTCACATCAGATTTATAAAGAATGTTTAAATAGGAGTTTTTAAAGTAGTCAAGGTTTACTAATTTCCTTGAATGTTGGTTTCATTTTTATCCAGCTGGTGGATGTTGTTGGAAGAAGAGAGTTAATGTTGGTGGCAATGTTCGTTGTTTGTTTTTAGTGTTTTTATTTATGGTGGTGCAATGCAGTGGTGGTCAAGTCACACTATTTTTTTTTATGAATTATGCTCTTCTGCATGTGTTTTCTTTATCATTATGAGTGGGGATTTCCATACATTTCTTCTATGGTTTGTAAAAGTAGATAATATGTTTGATTGTTATTTTTTATTGCATTGAATTGTGCAAATGATATAATAAATTGACATTCATACATGGTAATATGATGCCATATATATCCTACCTGTAGTCCCTTCATATTTATTAAATTTATTGTCTTAATAGTGTGAATAATTAATGCTTGCTGCCATGGATTTCTGACATTTGAATTGGATGCTTGCAAATAGGAACTTCCATTAACTGCATTATTATTATTATGATATAACTATATATTAATTATATATAATGTATGCATGAAATCTATCTAATTTTTAGCAGTGGGATTGAGATTCATGGCTTGTTTTGAGAAGAATTTGTTTAAGCAGGCCGGGATGGGTGTGGGTTTTGTAAAACCCTCCCCAAATCCCACTAATCTGCTCAAACCCTTTATCTTGAAACTAAATAGACCAACTCGTCTCTCAATCACACCTTGTTCTCTCATTCTCTTCTTGGCATAATGGAGGTAGATGATGACACTTCTATGTCGACTTCACCTACAGAATCTTCTGCGGCAGTTCCTGATGGTCAGACCGTGGTTTCTGCAATCGATCCAATTCCCCTTCAGCCACTTCAACCGATCATTCCACCCTTAATCTCAACTCCGGTCTTACCTACAATTGCTCCAATACCTGCAGTTCCTCCCTCGATTCCTCGGCCACTGGCACCTCTCCCCATCCGCCCACCTAGCCTTAGGCCACCCCTACCACAAAATGGTGACGTGAAGGATAGTGATACAGATTCTGATCCTGAGGTCGAATCGGGAGCTGTGCGGACTACTGCAGGGTCAGCTGTGGAATATGAAATCTCAGAAGAGAGCAGACAGGTGAGAGAGAGACAGGAGAGAGCCCTGCAAGAATTTCTAATGAAGTGACGTGCTGCTGCTCTTGCGGTGCCAACCAATGACATGGCCGTGCGGGCCCGTCTCCGATGTCTCGGTGAACCCATAACCCTTTTTGGAGAGAGAGATATGGAAAGGAGGGACCGTTTGAGGATGCTTATGGCAAATCTTGACGCTGAAGGGCAGTTGGAAAGGCTGATGAAAGTTCACGAGGAGGAAGCTGCAGCTTCTTCTGTGGCATCTGTGGAGGCCGGAGACGAAGAAATGATTCAGTATACATTTTATACTGAAGGGTCACAAACTCTTTTGAAAGCCTGCATAGATATTGCAAAGTATTCTATTCTGAGGGAAAAATTGCGTCTCCAACCTGCGAGGAGGAAGATGGAGGATCCGGATGAAGATCTGGATGCGGAGATCGATTGTGCTTTGGACCAGGCAAGGATTTTGGTGCTTGATTGCAGTGAAATTGGAGATGATCAGCCACTTTCAGGTTGTTCGTTTTCCCATGACGGAAAGATGCTTGCGACCTGTGCTTTGAATGGAGTTGCAAAGATATGGAGCATGGCTCAAGTAAAGAAGGTTTCTACCTTAAAAGGGCATACAGAACGTGCTACTGATGTTGCGTTCTCTCCCATAGACAACCACTTACAACTACCTCTGCGGACTGAGCCGCAAAGTTATGGAACAGCGAAGGGTCTCTTCTGAAGACTTTTGAGGTGCATTTAGATCGTCTTGCTCGTATTGCCTTCCATCCAATGGGGAGGTACTTGGGCACAGCGAGTTTTGATAAGACGTGGAGACTATGGGATATAGAGACCGGTGAAGAGTTGCTTCTACAAGAAGGGCACAGTAGGAGTCTGTATGGATTAGCTTTTCATCATGATGGATCTCTAGCAGCATCATGTGGACTTGATTGTCTTGCTCGTGTGTGGGACTTTCGGACTGGGAGAACCATTCTTGCCTTGGAAGGTCATGTTAAGCCGATTCTTGGTGTAAATTTTTCTCCCAATGGTTATCACTTAGCTACTGGTGGGGAAGATAATACCTGCCGAATTTAGGATTTGAGGAAGGAAAAAACATTGTACATAATACCCGCACATGCAAATCTTATTTCTCAAATTAAATTTAAGCCTCAAGATGGATACTTTTTGGTAACTGCTTCATATGATATGACAGCTAAGGTATGGTCAACCAGAGATTTTAAACCTGTCAAGGTGCTCTCCGGTCACGAAGCAAAAGTTACATCTGTTGATGTAGTAGGAGATGGACAGTATGTTGCCACTGTTTCATACGATCGAACTATCAAACTATGGTCAAGCAGAAGCAACGAAAAGGGAAAGGATTTGGACGTTGACTAAATTGCCATCTAATTTCTCCCTTATATCACTTAAGAGAAAATCAAAAGTTTGTGGGTTTTATATTAGGATTCAGCTTCACACTTTCTTCTTCTTCTTCTTCAGGATTAAGACAGCAAGCATACGAAGATTCTTCAGGATTGTGACTTCAAATGTGGATACTAATTGTTCACTTTCGAAAAAAAAAATTTCTAATTTTTAGCAGCTAACTAATGGTTTTGTTTTTCAAAGTTTGGAATGGGAGATAAAGGTTGCTACTTATATGAGAGTCCAATGTAATGACACTCACTTGATTTTGTTGTTCCATGATTTCAATGAGTCATTTTATAGGGCCTTATATTTTGATGGTCCTTTTACAGGGCTTTGTTCCAACGGGTTGGTGAACATATTTATTGGTATTTTCTTTGGTACGTTGTTTTGATTTATTTATGTTAGTGCTTAAACAATGTATATGCTTTGTCTTTTATTTATATAAATTCTTAAACAATGTTTGTGCTTAAACAATGTATATGCTCTATCTTTACTTATTCAAAGTCGGAGGTGATGATTTGTTCACACAGAACACAACCTGTGTTTAGCAACGTTATTGCTCAAACAGAACATGACCTGAGTTGACAAGTCTTCTAGATGTTGTTCAAAAAATTTAAACAAAGGCGATGGAAATGTCTGCATTCTATCGTGATTGCTGTAACTTTTGGTATTGAAATAGAGAGAACTATTGAAATAAACAAACAAGTTCAGTTTTAAAAAAAAAAGACGTGTCCGAGTTTCGTGAACTAAAAGTTCCCATTGACATTTCCCCATAGCCCATTATAACTGCTTTTTTTTCTATTTTTAAAAATTGTCACACTTTGGATGCCACTAGAAGACGTATACTTTAACATTAGAACTTACCACTAGTTGTTATATGTTTTAACAAAATGTACGACTATGCTAGTCTTGGCAATTTCATGTCTTTCACGTCCTCATGGACTAGAACTCGCAGGCTTGGAACATGTGGAGTTTTAGTTTAACATGAAAGTTTTACTTTTTGATTTTTTTTATTTCTCTCTTTTGAGAAAAGAGTTTGTTCTGTTGGATTTGGGAGTAGAAGTAATAAACCCCCCCAAACATAAATTTCGTTATGAGGTTACTTTCTTTCTTAAAACCTGAAATGTATTTCATCAATTATTTACAGGGTAAATTTGTGTATCTATTTTCAGTTTCACTTATTAGGTTGTTATTCATATTTATCTCTAATCCGGAATTCTTTTCTTTACAATTTCACTATGCCCTAAATGGAAGAGGTCTTAAACAGAGATTAAAACCCAAGAGGGTTCCTGCACTTGAGGATTCGAGAGAGTGAAATAGAGTGATGGTGAACCACTCTCGAACTTTATAAATGAATTCTTGAACTCTATTTCACTATTTTGAAACCCACCCAACCCCAATCTCTATCTCCGTTCTCCACCTCAGTTTTTGGGTCCTTCAAGGGATATGGGCAATGTTCCCGTAGGGTGGGATAATTTTCAGAGAGACAAAAGAGAATTAATGCCTTCATATCAGGCCAATTGCAACCAAGGGGAAAAACATGACATTATGATCCTCAAGGGCAAAGAGATTCCCAACCAGGAGATCAGAGGAATTATGCACCTCCACAGGGTGGGCACTATGGGCAAGGGGCTGGTGGTATTCAAGGTCAATAATCTGGCTACATGCAAAGTGATATGGGACAAGGAGAATATCAGAGGTTCTCATATGGGGATCCTGGGGACAATGCGCAAGGGAAACAAAGGAACTATGAAGAAGTGGGGCTAAACTAATACTAAAATATAAACTAATTACTTCTTCATATATTCGTTTGTTTATGTTTACTCCTAATTTTTTATTTTGACTCACTTATCTTTTTAGCATTGACGAGGGAATTCTAATCACGCATGATAGTTGAAATATTACAATTCCTTAAGTGGATAAATACACGCAAATTCTACCAGGGCAAAGGAAGTGACTTGCTCATATCATTTAGGACAAATCAGTGATCTAAAAAATCTGCCTAGGCACGCCTAGACTTGAGGCTTGGGAAAAACGCCTCGTCTTAAGATTTTGACTCCTTATGCTTGGTAAAACCCTTAAGGCGCACTTTTTCTCTAAAAACAACAATGATTTACTGAAACGATATCTCCTTTTAAAGATTTTTTTATAATCCGGATCATTATCTCATCCAAAATAATCAAATAGTATTCAGACATATTTTTACGATATGTAAAATTTTAGTATTTTAATAGCCTTGTTATGGTTAAAAAATATTAAAATATATTAAACGCCTTTTCACGCCTTTTTACGCCTAAGGCTCGCCTAGGCTTCTAAGGCTTAAGGTTTGGCGTCCACGTCTCGATCACGCCCCGCGTTTTTTAGAACCTTGGGACAATACCTTGAAAGTTTTCTTCGAAGGAGTTGAATCTTCACTGGAAGATACTTTTATGGGAGAAGAATACATATCCTATATGTGAAACATATCACCGGAAATGGATAATGGTTTTACACCATTTATCATTTCATTCTATTTTATTCCTTTTCAATTTGTAGAAGTCGATTTGAAATTATCATAATTGGGTACAGTTTTTAAACACTTTCATATTTCTATTTTTTAAGAACTTTTTTACTGTTTTTCTAATTTAATTGTTAATATTGCGCAGTTTTTGGAAGATTTGACTAGGTGAAGATAATTTATTATTGTTGGATGCACTTTTTTACGAAATCGTCCATGTGTGTTTTCCTGTTATTTATGTAGTCTAAGAAGTTCATATATGATTTTGTTTATTGAAAACCCACTGGAAATTAAACATTTATTTGAGGGTAATTAGGGGTGGCAATTCGTGTATTTGGGTCGTGTTTTGACCCAACACGACACGACACGATAAAAAAATATTAAACACGAACACGACACGACACGATTTCGTGTTTTTTTAGGTGCCACGAACACGACCCATCAAAAACACGACACGACACGTTTAACACGAAATATAATTTTTCATCCAATTTAACACGAGAAACACGTTTGCCACGAAAAACACGAATTATCATTTCTAATCCAATTTTTGTTTTTAGCTCTGGATTCTAGTCTTCTAGAGCACTTAAAAGTGTTATGCATAATTATCAGTTATGGTGCATTTAAATTCTGCACTTAAATTCTGCAGTTAAAGTGAATTCTGCAGTCAAAGTGAAAATCAGTTATGGTGCATTCATCAGTTCTGCAAAATTCTGCACTACAAATTCTGCACTTAAAGTGAAAATTCTGCATTCATGAAAGTGCAATTAGAGTCCAAAAAAAGAGTTTTGCATTAATGAAAAATATGCGCTCACGAAGAGCGATTCTGCATTAACAGAATGACATGAAATACAAAAAAAAAATTGCACATTACAGTCCAAAATAACAGAATCCTGCATATTACAACCCCAAAACAACAAATATGCAATTCCAAAATGAAATAGCTGTGATTCCAAAATAACAACCATTCCTATATGCAAATCCCCCTATTCCCTCCTCAGCGCTGCAAAATCATAAAACATAAGTTAATATACATCACACATATTTTTAACACTACGCTGTTAGTGTTAAAAAAATGCAGTAGTATTAAAAAAATGAGAGTACTTCAACAAAAAAAAAATACACTTTCAGTGTAAAAAAATACGGCATCTCAGTTTTAAAAAAAATTAGAGAGTCAAAAAAATTGTTTTTGGGATAGTTTTAAGGTAACGAAGTAAATACACTAATAAAAAAATATAAACTCTAAAAAAATACAGATCAGATATATATTGTTGAGATCGAGTTCAATACATAAAAAATTATGTTGAGATATTTTTTTAGGGTTTACCTCGTCATTTTCATCCAAATCGGGTTCAATCTCAACAAGATTTGTTGTGTCAAAGGTGACTTTAGCTTTCTTATTCACATTAATGGTGTTAAAACCATTGTGGCTTGATCAGATCCTTTTTTTTGCTGTTAATAATGACCCTTGTGGCTTGTGGAGATGGAGATCGTAACTAGTGGCTTGATTCGAAATGGAGATGATGTTACAGACAGAGTGTTGCGTTGAGTTGAGAGAATGGAGGTGAAAAAAATCAAAAGGGATGGATCATGGATGGAGAGAGAGAGAGAGAGAGAGAGAAGTCTCATTTGCTAACTACGGCCGAAATGGGAATGAATGAGCCCTAGACAAAAAGGATTTAGGTCTCATTTGATTAAAGTGAGATGGATTGAGATTGTGACAAATGGCATAAAAGAAGGGCTTGGATTAAAGTGCAAGTGTGTAGGGTTTAATGGGTGTCTAATTCGTGTCTTTAATGGGTCGTGTTGTCGTGCCTATTGGGTCGTGTTTTCGGGTCAATTTCGTGTCTAATTTCTTGACACGAACACGACACGACTTTGTGTCAAAAAACACGAACACGAACACGACACGAACACGACAAGTCGTGTCAATTTCGGGCCAATTTCGTTTCGTGTCGTGTTACCGTGCCGTGTCCGAAATTGCCACCCCTAAGGGTAATGATGTCCAATGCAACTTTTTTTAGAGTCATATTAGAGGATATAATAATGACAATGCATTAAGGAGTCTAGGTGCAGATTGATTATTAATCGACCAACAACAATCACACTCGGCATAACCATTATGATGTTGAGGGCAGACTAAGGGTTGTGGTGGTGAATATTGGTGCTTAAACCACGGGTGTTGTTTTCTAAGGCACGTGTGCTTGACGTTTACTATTTAAACATTTTATTTGTTTGGTGCAATTTAAGCTCATGATATGCTCATGTTATTTATTTAGTGTTATAAATCTAATTTGAGAAGGGAGGGTCAGAATTAGTCGTGATATAGACCACATTGTCATTTCTAAATGTTTTTCTTAATTAATATTTCAATTTTATTATTTTTATTTTTTTAACCTTGCTGCCTCAATAACTTATCTTACCATATATGTTATACTTTTGCCATATACAGAGGTTCAGGCAGTTGCCTAACAATATAATGTATAATCTCTGGGGAAATTTATGATTTGTTTCACCCATCTATATCTCCACTTTGACCTCCACATCCAAGATGAGCCAAATTGTGTTATTTGTTTATCAAAGGCTTTTGTCTTACAAGTTTTGTTGAATTTCAAGATCGATCTACGAGTTTAAGATGCATAGAAGCAAAGCTGGGAAAATGATTGATACTTTTCATTCAATGTATACTGTAACACTTTCCTATTTATTTTTATGGTTGATACTTTCCTATTTAAGTACATGTTGAAGTGATATGGAGAAATATAAAGTGGGATTTAATGAAGGAAATTACGACTCTCCTATTTGGACATCCCATAATACATTGCTATTAATTTATTTCTTCATGACTAGAGTAACGACAAAAATGATTTCTATGTGAATGTTTCCATTAATGCCTATATGACTGTTCTTATTAATGCTTATATGAGTGTTCATTTTCTTCATCAGTGTTTTCATTCTCAGGTATTAATACAAAAATTCAAGAGTTAAAGTAGCGACTTTACTGTAAGCATTATCATTATGACCCGTGATTTTAACAAAGTCTCCACTATTAGGTATCGCTTTAGGTATGGTAAACTTTTATTAGTTTTGTTGTCTTTTTAACTATTGGTTTAATATGATTTCATGGCTTTTTAATTATTGGCAACCTTTTATGTTTTCTATCAGACGACTCTTTGCAGACTATGGACAATCCTTATACTGGAACATGTGATATGACCTCAATTCATGTGTTTGTTACTTTATTTTCCAATGTAATAATAATTGACGCCGAATTAAATATTTTGCGGCGTTTTTGTGCTCAAGTTCAAATATTGGTTTGTTGTGTACACATATTTGAATATTGTTAACTCAATGATGCGGTTTATATGAATTCTGTGATGGACTATTAGTATTATTAATATTGTTCTTTAGTATTTTTTATTTCTTAAATAGGGTTTATATTCTATAAACAAAGAAAGTTATGCCCAAATGTTTTAACTTTCTTACATTATTTGTGTTGTAAAATAAACTTTTTCACTTAAATTTTGTATATTTATTTTTATTACAATTTTGTCAGATTTTTTTGTTATTAATTATAGTGCCAACCAAATGTAATTTGGTGGTTGTTTTAGATTATAACTATCTTTAATAATTTAAGCGTCCAACTTAATGTAGTTGATATACCGTGCCTTAGTTAAATCGATGTTGTTTAATACTTTGGAATATTTTCTCCGTGCCTTCAGGCATGAGCATTTCGCTAGTATGTATATATATATATATTAATTAAGAGCAAATCCCTGTAGTCTACTGATGTTGACAACTATTAATGAACATAATGCTACGTAAGATACATAATGTGATGAATGATATTTCTTGTGGGGTAGTATAGTGGAGGTTAGTCTTGGGACTGAAATCATCTGTGTAGATATTTAGCTCCCGTTTTATATATGTGTTAGATGCACTTGATATTGCCACGTTAATGTATAAACTGGATTTTATATTTGGGCTTGGGTTGAAAATGCGTATAATATTACACTTAGTTAAGGGGTGAGATACTTACTGCATCCGAGTGCCAATGGACAGTGTATAATGTGAATTGACTATGTTATAATATATTGGTTTTGTAAATTAAGTCTTGCAACTTTAGGGCATTGAACCAAATTATAATATGTTTTCCACCAGGTTATCCTAGACAAGGACCATAAGGCTTACAAGGGATTAGACTTGTCGTTGCACTTGATTTGTAGAGGATTCAGTTCACTTAATTCGAGTATAGGTTCCTACTTTCTATCTCATACAGGTTTTATTATTTGAGAGATTGTATGAGCATAAGCCCAATATTTATTTAGTTTAGTCATTTATTTTCTAGTTATGTTGGGATGGATGTTTTATAACCTATGGGAGTTGAGACTTATTAATTGTCAGTTTATTACTTCTTTTGGTTTTATTGAGCATATATGTTTTAAATTAAAATATCATTGTTACGGTTTGATGCTGAGATTGGTATAAATGGTTAGTTAAGACCCATCTTTGGCGTATTGTGTCTGGCCAACCCTTAAGTGGAAAATGGGGGTTTTACGATAATCCAAGACTCGATCAAATGTCTAGACTCTTCAAACTCTAGAATCTCCTTCTTTAAATCCTCCATCAAACTACGAAGGCTACCTATCTCTTCCTTAACATAATCTAGCGTCTCTTTAAGAGTCCTTTCATGTTCTCTAAGATCCTCAATCAATTTATCATTATCATCTCTTATGGCACGTTCCTTCACCATAGCTTTTAAATGCAAGTTGTCCCTTTTTAACTTCAACGACTCGGTGTACAACTCCCGAAAGGCCACTTGAAGGTAACTTTGCTCCTCATCTTCTTCTACATCGCTCCTCTCTTCACTTTCTTGGGAACTTAAAGACTGGACCTCGAAACCATCATGTACATGATCATCTTCGAAGGGGGAAGATACTTCATTTAAGCCCATATGACTGGCAATGGATGTGGTTTAGGTTCTATCAGTGGGGGAATTAACTTCCTCTTCCTACTCATTATAACTAAGGGTGGTATTATATACCTCGATTTCTCACCCTCCTTCTTTAGTCTAGTAGGACAGTCACGAGAATAATGCCCAAAATCTTGGCATTCAGAATGCTTGTCCTGATCAACCACCTTTATAGGACCATCCTTATTCTTTCTATCACGATAGACAAAGTTCTTAGTTTTCTTTTCTAAACTCTTCTCAAAGCTCTTCTCATCTCTAAGTTGAAGAAACTTATTGAATTTCCTTGCAAATCTAGCTATCTATTCAACATTAAGCTCATCGTCACTATTATAATCCAATACGTCCTCTTTTTAGGCTTTCGTGGATCTTTATTAATTGGAGGACACATGTTCATCTCATAGGTTTGAAGATCACCTATAAGTTCTTGGACTCTCATAGCACCGAAACCACCTAGGGAATCTAGGACCGTGACTTTGGCATTAAATCTTTTAGGCAATGACCTTATGATTTTGTGCACAACTCTAGACTCGAGGATCGGCTCACCTAAGTTAAACAGGGAGTTGACAATATCCGATAACTTGTCATAGAACTCTCCAAAGGACTAATTATCTAACATCTTAATAGTATGAAACTTATTCGTTAGATATTATAACTTGGAAATTCTAATATTATATGTTACCTCATGTGTTGATCGCGAAATATCCCAAACATTCTTTGTGCTCTCGAAAATCATAATGCATCTAAACTCTTCGACAGTCACAGAGAAAAGAATAGTGTTCACACCTTGGAATTAAAGGTCGAGGGATACGCTTTAGGAGAACCACCTTCAGTGGGAGGAATCCACCCAACTCAACCAAGTTCTAAACGTTCTTATTTATAGATTTTAAGAAAAATCGCATTTGAGCCTTCCAATAGGGATAGTTTGACCCATCAAACAATGGAGGACGACCAATGGAACTAACCTATTGGTTAAATTACATAAAAATCCTAAACAATCACTAAATAATTATCTAACACCAAAAACTGGTGTAACCCGCTCTGATACCAATCTAAGAAAGCCTACGTGCCCCTAGGGGTTGTAGAGAAAAACAACACTAATTTTATTTTCACAATCTTAATTATCTTTGCACCAATTTTCAAACCAAAAGTGTTGAGTGAAAGAGTTTACAAAATTTAGTCTTATCCTAAGCATGCACCTATGTGAGAATAAGCAAGAATAAAATAAACAAAGCACAACATGCGATGTACGAGGAAAACTCACAATGGGAAAAACCTCACATTCACATAAGTCCACTACGATATAGGTTTACAAGAACAACTTAGACTACTCACATACTCGATGCCTTTAAGCCATGGTGTGTTTCTTCGTTCCTTGTAACCTTTTTCGCATTCGTTGTTAGACGCCTTCCAACAGACACACAACGCAGGCGCGTTCCCATGTCTCATTATCCCACCGATGTTACTTGTCTCATGATCAGTCTATCCCACTCTCAACAAAAACACGGTCTCCACCGCTCGAAACACTCGCATTATATAGATCAAATAGATATAGTGCAACACATAAGATATCTCAAAAAGACATATAGATGTAGAATTTTTGGATGTAAACTAGGATTTGGGAGGCACAAGATTTATCTTGCAAAATTATTTTTGCAAAATACCTCTCAAAAAATTAATGCCAGACTTTAATTGAGATCCTGCGGATGTTGAATACAAAAACTCGGCAAATAATCCATTGTAACCTTGATGTCGTTTTAGATTTTTTGCATAGTCTTCAATCACACATCTTAGGCTTGAAGAACACACAACTCGAGTCCTAACCTACGACTTAAACCTGTTTTGTCCAAATACGGAATAAAGTCAATACATAAAAATTGACTGGATTCAAAAATTTATCCTTACATGTAATTCAGGGTTTGTGTGAATTTTCTTATCAAATGGTTGACAAGATCAATGCTCTGATACCAATTTGTCAAATTCAAGAATGACTATCTTATTACTTGAATGAATTTCTAGCGTTTAAGGTAATGAATTACAAAGATAAAGAAGAGAGAGTGGAGGAGAACAAAGATGCAAAAGATAGAAATGACCATATTCTTCATTGATTCCAATCACCTACAGATTACATGTATTTATTCACAAAATGGATCCACTAAGTTGTAACAGTAAAAAATTCTAACTAACTAGCTGGTGTTTATTTATCAAGGTTCTAAAAGGCAGGAGGCGTGGTCGAGGCGTGAAGGTCAAGCCTCAAACCTTAGGAGCCTAGGCGTAAAAATGTGTTTTCTTTTTTTTAATAGTTTTCAATTATACTAAGGCTGGTATAATAATAAAATAAAAATATATGCAGACGCATAACTGATAGCAGAAAAACATAAGCATAAACATGCAATCAAAATAAAATAACACATACCTTGAAATTTGAAGATATATCCTTATATTTAGGGCTGAAAATTATAGGAGTTGTAATCAGTTTGTGATTAGCCAAAAAAATAAATAAAAGTGATTTACCAAAACTATAAAGGGTCATTTTGAGTTTGGAGCACAATAGTTCTTGTATTTGGGGATTGTGGTACGCTAGTTTACAATATCTCTCTTTGGGTGCCAAGTCTAACGAAAACCGTTCGTTGACCGTTGAGTTCCATTTTTTATGAGTCAAAAGATCATTTTGTCCCCACTTAATATACATATCCACTATATATATCTATACATTACATATATATACATCCTATATTTGAAATACATTAAAATGTATATTTATTTATAAAATAAGTTAAAAACTCTTTTTTATAAACAAAAAATTACAAAAATAAATTTGTTCTTTAATTAACTATTTTTTTAAAGTGACATTTTTTAAATAACATTCGTTTGATAAAATATTTGCTTTTACAAATAAATGTTTTGTTAAATAATCGATTTTTAAACAACTGTTTTTATATAATATCTCTTTTTTAAATATTTTTTTTTCAATAACAATTTTTTCAAATGAAAGTTTTTTTAATTAACTGTTTTTTAGAGAAACTAAACATTTTTTTAACGTTTTAATAGCTGTTATTAAAAATAACTCTTTTGAAAATAATATATTTAACTATTTTAAAAATAATTTTTTTGTAACTGTAAAAAAAAAGTAAATAAAAATAATGCTTTCGTAAATGTTTTAAAAATAACTTTTTTTAACTATTTTAAAAAGCTAATCTATTTTTAAACCTATTTTTCAATACTTTAAACAGTTAATTATATTTAAAACATGTTTAAATTAAAACCTAATTTAAATACATGGTAATGCATTTATCCAATGATTAAATCCCATTTGATTATTTTTAATATCAACATATCTGTTGATGTAAAAAATTAGATTATATCTAATTATTTAATCACAGATAAAATAAATGAGACAAAGAAGTTTTAAAGTGGTTCAGCCTTATAAGAATGGCCTACGTCCACTGTTTTTGTTATTGATGATTGTTTGGGAATTCTCGATTACAAGTTCAATCAAAAAAATCCGGTCCCCTTACAATGAGGGTAATACAATGTATTTATAGCCCTGAGGCTGTAATGTGAAAGGGTAATACATTAAATGCTGTACATGTGAAAGGGTAATACATTCAATGCCCCTTAAGAGTATACGTCTGAATGATAAGCATTTAATGAACAGTCAAACTGTTGGTTATCCTGTTATTAATGCTTTGTTCAAGGTGCAGCTCAGACCGCCTAAGGTCCTTGGTAATCGAAAGTTCCTCGCTACTCAAGAGTTCCTCGGAGAGTTCTTGTAGGTCGGAGCGTCTGAGTTCCTCGGGGATGCAGTGTTCCTCGTTGTAGTATGGTTCCTCGGAGCGTTTGTTGTTGTCACGTAGATTGCCATGTGTCTTCATTCGATTGAGCCATGTCAGCAGACTAAATTTGGTATCAACAGAAGCCCCCAATGTTTCATAGTTCGAAATTTGAGGAGTGTGGAACATTCTTTCTCGGAATATGGTAGTTTTAAATGGTCCTCCTGATTTTTAGGAGTGTTTCCCTTGTATTTATTTTTCCTTCCAAATTCATAGAATCAGGCTTTTTTGAATTTTTATAACCGCTTCGATTGCCGCGCCCTTTTTGTCTTTTTAGCCGCCGGTAGCGTAACCGTCTCTTTTCGTACTTATTACTTTTTCCTTTTCCCAAGGCAAGGTATTTAAGCGTCACAGACAATCCCATCGTCTTTTACTATTTCAAATTTGTGTCTTCGAGTTTTCTATTGTCTTACTCTCTTGTGCGTTCATCCTTTTCATCGTTCGTTGTCAACAGATCCACTCTTTTAACGTAAGATCTTCTTCCTTCTTCTTCATTTCCTTTATTCATCATGGTTTACCTTGTTGAATCTCTTGATAAATTTCGTTCTGATTTTTCTATTCCTTCATGGGTTGTTCTGGAGGAACTTTCTGAACCTTCTGATTATTTCCGTTTGGCTGAGGGACATTGGTTCCCCAGTCTCTTTATTGCTGAGTGTGGATTTTCTTTTCCGCCAAATCCTTTATGTCTGGAATTCTGTCAATATTTTGACGTTGTTCCTGCAAGAATAGCCCCCAATACATGGAGAATAGTTAATGGGGTTCATAGACTAAACCAAATTCATGGAACTCGCATAGGAATTCCAGAAATCATGTTTTGTTATAGATGGGCTGTAGGCGATAATACTTTTTATTTAAAAACTAGATTTTTAAATAGGGCTTTAGTGGTCAATCTCTCGGATGCCAATAGGGACTATTTTGAGCACGGGGTTGTTATAAAAAATTGGCAACATGCTCCTTTATCCGGAGATGAAGTGTATCAGGGTCCCAGATGCCCTCCCTATGGCAATGGGATAGGTTATTTTTATTTCATTTTATTTATTTTGAGATTATGCTTCCTTTATGTTTGATAAAATGTGCCACTGATATTTTAATTTTTATTTATTTGCAGTTGACGACAAAAGAAAGTGCCCAAAAGAGGCAGACGTTAATATAAGGCACTTGAAACTTATCTGGAGTTTGCATCAGACTGTTGCCGACGAGCACATTAGGTCAGCTTCATATCTGCTTCAGTACAAGAGTTACACAACTTCTTTTACTGCTCTTCCGGTGATAAGCGACGCAGAGCCAGTACCAGCTTCTACCAGTTCTTCGCCTGAGTCACACGTTCCTTTAAGTGAAAGGATGAAGAAAAGAAGACCTCCCACCCTTTTTGAGAAACCTGCCTCTGGTGCTGGAGAGGCAAAAAGAAGTAAAATTGATGTCCCAGAAGGGACAGAGAAAATTGATGCAGCCCCTCCAGCTACTCCTGCGAAGGTTGCCGAGAAGCCTTCAATGGCCCCGAGCAAAGCTGCTGCTCCAGGCGAGGTGATTGTCATATCACCGAACAAGAGTTCTTCCTTGGTCGAAACTATTCCTGTTCCTCCGAGGAGGCTGAATAAGTGCTCCTCGGTCAATTTGGCTGACACCGTCTCTCAGCCCCCGACTAGTGGAGTTCCCACTTTCGTTCCCCCGAGCTCTGCCATGAGCTCGGTGAAGACTTGGATCATTCCCGAGATCCAAGGTATTGAAGAGAACCTTTCTAGGGACATGGTTACCTCATTGGCTGCTCGCCATATTGCTTTTGTAAGTTTTATTGTTTTGAAGTTTTCATCTTTCCTTTGTTATATCTGTCTCTGACTTGATTTCGTTTTCTTTTCACAGTTGGTGAGCTGTTTTAACACAATTTTGAAGAAGGATGAAGCTATTAAAGCTTCAAGCTCCTCGTCTGGTGTGGAGGAAGCTCTGATGGGTCGGACACGATCCTTGGAAGATTCTCGTCAGAAGCATGATGCTGATAAGGCTGCTTGGGAGAAGAAAATTACCTCAACTGAGCAGGAGAAGGCTCAAGTTGTTGAAGTCTCCAAGGAGTTGGAGAAAAAATTAAATAGTCTGGAGGAGAAGAATAAAGAGCTTGAAAGGAAGCTCAAGAATGCTGAGGAGTTTGAAGATAAACTCAAGGTTGCTGAGGAAAAGTTGGGTCAGCTTCAGGAAGTAAGTCAGCAGAAGGAAGAAGCTGAAAATAAACTGAAGGCTGCTGAAAATCTTCTGTCCGAGAAGCTTTCCTAGGAGAAGTTAAAGAGGAAATCGGCTGTGAAGAAATCTTTCAGCGCTGGCTGGGATAAGGGGTGGAACAAAGGATTGGCTGCCATGATGTCGCAAGTCGAATATGGCAGCCTAAAATACTTTAGAGATGGGTGGGTCGCAGCTCTTCAGGAGATGAAGGTTGATGAAACTTCTGAACTCTTCCAGCGACACATCCCTGGTCCCCCTCCAACTCCTGAGGATGAAGAAGAGGATGAAGCTGCCAGCGCTCCCCGAGCAACTCCTGGTCCCCCTCCAGCCTACTAACGAGGAACTTCAGCAAATCATTACTTCCTCCGAGCAACTGCCAGCGCTCCCCGAGCAACTTTCTGTTCCCTCCGAGCAACCTACCTCCTCCTCCCAGCCTCCCGAGAAAGTTTTGGGAGACAAGGAAAAGGTGTAGAGTTGTTCGGGTTTCTTTCTATTTTATTTCTCTTGGTCAAATGTAACCCTGAACATGTAACTCTGAGCTTTATGATAGAATAAAATTTGAACTTTTGTTTATGCTTACTGTCGTTTCTGCTGTTCATACTCTGTTGGTACTCTTATTGATTATTGCTTTTTCTTCCTCTACTAGTTTCTGGCCAGGATGGAATTATTATCTGCTCACGATACAAAGCTGTTGAGGCAATGCAATGAATACTTTAAGGCTGGTCACACAGATCTGAGTGCAGCACAAATCGTCGACATCCTCGACCAAGATGCTTCGGAACAGGCAGTTGAAGCTTACCAATATTTGAAGTGTCTGCTTGATCGTGCGGTGGCTAATAATGTAGCTTATTATGATATGATTGAGGATCTCCAAGGCACTCTTGAAGACCTTCAGCAACAGTATAAGGAATCCACTGCCCTCTTGCACGAGGGGTACGAGAAGAAGTACCAGCAAATCATTGCCGATAAGGGATACGAGAAGCGTTTTGCTGCTTACGACGTGCGGGAGAGAACGTTGAAAGCCGAGGTCGAGGAGCACAGGCAAATAGCCGAGTTCCTGGAGCAAGAAAATAACAACTTTCAAAGAGAAGTATCTCAGTTAAAATCTGTTGCCTCCACCTCAAATGCTCTGGTCCCAGTGACTGACGAGGGATTCTCGTTCTTGGAAGTCGAGAACGCCAACTTGAGGGACGAGTTGGAAACCTTGAAAAGAGCTGGCCCCTCTACATCTTCTCGTGGACGAGCAAGAGCTCCTCGGGGATGAGCACGAGCTCATCGAATTCCTGCCGAGGAACAGAGGACTCAATCTGCTTTAGAGAACCAGGCCTTCCAGCGATGGCGAAGAACCAGGCATTGGCTGAGATGTCTAAGAAAATCAGGGACCTGGAAGAGCAGCTTTCTGCGCAAAAATCTACCTTGGAGAATAAAGAACTCTTCATCAAAAACCTCCACGAGCAGCTGGAAAGATTGACCTATCAATTTCACAAGCAGCCCAGGGAGTTCTGGATGGCTGGCTACAACGAGGCTCTCTACCACTTGGACGACCGTATCCAGAATGCAAATAATGAAGGCTACAAACAGGGATGGCTGAATGCCTTAGGTGTACTACAACTCGAACAGGGTCATTACCTGTGGGATTACCATAATCCTGGGCTGCTTGACCTACCCGTGCCACCATTCAATCTTGATATGAGTTGGATCCCTGCTCGGGCCATTCCTCGATGTCTGATCTCCAAATACCTCGGCGATTACAATCTCCATTCAAATGTCGAGATATCTCGTCCAGAGCATCTACTAGATCGACCCTCTGTGATGAATATTAGGATGTTAAAAGATTTTAACTTCATAAATTCTCCTCTTGCTTTAAATGATCCGCCTGCTGGCGAGGAACCTGTTTCAAAAGCAGAGGGGAAAAACCAATAGAATAGGAATATTGATGAAATAAATTTGTATTTCATTCCTGATGTATTTCATTCTACATTTAATGAAATAATTTTATTTGCAAATCTTGACTGCTATTATTTTGTAACACTTTACATTTGTGCTTGTGTATCTGTTAAAAAGATAACAATATTGTGTTATTTGTCGACCAACTTATTGTCGAGTAGTTTGAATTTGTGGTAGTCATTTGGCAAAAATGATGTTTTGTTTCTCGACCAACTTAGTAATAATAAAAAATTCTGCTCGATCACTTTCTCGTAAAAATGTTTCCGACCAACCAAGGTTGGTAAATTTTCCTTCTCGACCAACTACAGTTAGTGGGTTTTTATCCCCGACCAGCCATAGTTAGTGGATTTTTCCTCTACGAGGAGCTTTGGCACCTTTTGGAATAATTTTACCTCTCGACCAACTTTAGTTGGCGTTTTCGAGAATATATTTACTTCCTAACCAACATAAGTTGGCATTTTTAGGAATACTTTTACTTCCCTAGGAACACATAGTTTTACTTCCCGTAGGAATACAAGTTTTACTTCCCGGAGGAATACAAGTTTTACTTCCCGGAGGAATACAAGTTTTACTTCCCATAGGAATACAAGTTTTACTTCCCGGAGGAATACAAGTTTTACTTCCCGAAGGAATACAAGTTTTACTTCCCGGAGGAATACAAATTTTACTTCCCGGAGGAATACAAGTTTTACTTCTCGGAGGAATACAAGTTTTACTTCCCGTAGGAATACAAGTTTTACTTCCCGGAGGAATACAAGTTTTACTTCCCAGAGGAATACATTTGTTTCTCGACCAACCTCAATTGGCGTTTTCGAGAATAAATTTGAGTAGCCCGAGTTTTGTCGAGTAGTGTGTAGCACTAGTATTCCCCAAAAAACTTTCAATAAAAGGAGAGAATTTGGCAGAATATCTTCATTTTATTCATACTGACGGAACTGCATTACATGAGAATATACATCACTGATAATACTTGCGCAGGTGCTCTGCGTTCCATGCATTCTTAAACTCCTCCCCCTCTAAAGTTGCTATTCGGTAAGTTCCTGGTCGAACAACTTCTGTAACTCGGTATGGTCCATGCCAGTTTGCCTCCAGTTTGTTGTGCTTTTGAATCACTTTCTTTAGCACATAGTCTCCTTCTTTCAGGTCGCACTTCTTCACCCTCTTATTGTAGAACAAAGCTGTTCGTTGTTAGTATGCAGCATTCCTGATGGTTGCTTCTTCTCTAACTTCCTCGAGCATGTCTAAATCCAATCTTCTCATGAAGTCGTTGACAGGGGAATTGAAATTCAGTACCCTGTGTGTTGGGAGGCCCAACTCGGCAGGTATAACAGCTTCACTTCCAAATGCCAGCATATATGGTGATTCTCCAATTGCTGCTCAGGGAGTAGTACGATAAGCCCACAGTATTGACTGTAACTCGTTGATCCAGTTTGCTTTTGCATCATCCAGTCTTTTCTTCAAGCCATTCAGTAATGTTCTGTTTGTCACTTCAGTTTGTCCATTGCTTTGAGGATGGCCTGGTGCTGAGTGGATCTTCAAGACATTTGATTGATGACAATAGGCAGCGAATTCCTCTTTGTCAAATTGTGTTCCATGGTCTGTGATGAAAGCATGAGGAAGACCATATCTACAAATGATGTTCTTCCAAATAAATTGGTACACCTTGTCGTACGTCATATCAATGAAGGGCTCAACTTCTACCCACTTAGTAAAATAATCCACTGCGACGACGAGGTATTTGAACCTTCCTCTGGTCGTTGGCAGTGGCCCGACCAAATCTATTCCCCACATGGCAAATGGCCAAAGAGAAGTAATGGGTGTTAATAATGCTTGTGGAGTTCTTCGAATGGAGGAAAAGCGCTGGCACTTGTCACATTTCTTGGCATAGGCTATACAATCAGCCCTCATCGTCGGCCAGTAGTATCCCTGCATCATCACCCTTTGCAAAAGCATCCGACCTGCTACATGGGCTCCACATGACCCTTCATGGACCTCTTCAATTAAATCTTTCACCTCGGTGGGATGCACACATCTCTGTAAACCTGCTATAATTCCTCGTCTATATAGAATACCGTTGGTCAGTACATAACGAGCAACTTTATACTTCAATTTTTTGGCTGCGAGCTTGTCAATTGGTAATTCTCCCTCCTCAATATATGCCCTGATTGGATCCATCCAAGATGGTCCTAAATCAAGGGTAATGAAATTCGTCATCAGATATTCGTCTATGCTTCGACTAGCCAACACTTCAATTGGCATTGTTCTTCGTAACTCGGTACAAGTAGCTGATGCTAATCGAGCTAGGGTGTCTGCTCTCGCATTCTCCATTCTTGGTATTCTGACCAGCTGAATAGCAGCAAATTTCGACACCAGTTCCTTTGCCTTTGCATGATATCTGATCATTAATTCTCCTTTGGCTGCATATACTCCTATCATGTGATTTATGACCAGTTGCGAATCACTGAACACAATAACTTGTTCCGCCCCCATGGTTTTTGCCAAACTAAGACCTGCAATCATGGCTTCATATTCATCCTCATTATTCGAAGCTTTGAATTGGAAACTTAGGGCGTATTCCATGTCAACCTCGTTCGGACTGTTCAAAACTATCCCCGCGCCACATCCTGTAGTGCAAGATGAACCATCCACGTACAGACTCCATATAGGTACCTCGTCTTCAAATTTCTGATCTGACAGAGTTCCTCGGTGGAAAATTTATTGCTTCCTTTCATCATCTCCTGATATTTCTTGCTGTTCGTCGATCATCTTTTCTTGCCCTTTTACCAACCTGAGTTGGTCTGGGCTTGAATTTGATGATCCTGTAACATCTACTTGCCCTTTTACCAAGCTAAGTTGGTCTGGGCCTGCATTTGATGATTTTGTAGCATCCACAGGTTGATCAGCGAGCAACTTTTGCTCCTCGGGGGTATCAGGATAGGTGAACTCTGCTATAAAGTCTGCTATAGCTTGCCCTTTTAGCGTTGATCTGGGTTCATAGACTATATCATATTCACCGAGTTCTATTGCCCAGTACATCAATCTTCCTGACTTTTCTGGTTTGTGAAGGGCTTGCCTCAATGGCATATCAGTATATACTACTATGGTATGAGCTTGAAAGTATGGATTCATTCTTCTACTTGCCTCGATCAATGCTAGTGCCAATTTTTCCAGCTTTGGATATCTGATCTCTGCTCCTCGGAAGGCCTTACTTGTGTAGTAGATCGATTTTTGTACTCCATTCTCCACTCTTATCAATGCTGAACTGACTGCATTCTCGAACACTGCCAGATACAAGTATAATTTTTCTCCCATCACTGGCCTCGATAACAGTGGAGGTGCTCCCAAATATTTCTTCAAATCTTGGAAAGCCTTCTCACATTCATCATTCCACTCAAAAGTCTTTCGAAGCGTCTTGAATAATGGGAGACATCGATCAGTTTCTCGCGATACAAATCTGTTAAGTGCTGCTACTCGTCCTGTAAGACTTTGCACCTCTTTCTTCGTCGTTGGAGATCGCAGCCCTAATAGAGCTTTGATATTTTTTGTATTTGCCTCAATGCCTCGTTGATTGACAATGTACTCGAGAAACATACCTTCTCGTACTCCAAATATGCACTTCGTCGGGTTCGGCTTCATTTGATATTTATTCAGTTGATCAAAAGTCTGACTTAAGTCAACTAGATGATCGACAGCTTTCTTGCTCTTTGTCAGCATATCGTCAACATAGACTTCCATATTGCAACTGATTTGTTCAGCAAAGACCTTATTCATCAGCCGCTGATATGTCGCACCTGCATTTTTCAAACCAAAAGGCATAACATTATAACAATAAGTTCCCCTAAGGGTAATGAAAGAAGTACTCTCCCTGTCTTCAGGTTTCATTTTAATCTGATTGTAACCAGAATAAGCATCCATGAAGCTCAGCAACTCGTGTCCCGAGGTAGCATCCACCAGTTGATCAATTCGGGGAAGTGGAAAGTGATCCTTTGGGCATGCTTTATTGAGGTCGGTGAAGTCTACACACATCCTCCACTTGTTGTTCTTCTTTTTCACCATCACCACATTTGCTAACCAGTCTGGATATTTAACATCTTCAATAAAACAAGCTTTCTGGAGCTTCTCGACTTCCTCCTGTATAGCTTGATTCTTCTCGGGACTGAATACTCTTCTTCTCTGCTTTACAGGCTTGATCTCCTTATTCACATTGAGTTCGTGACATAAGAAATTTGGGTCTATCCCAGGCATATCCTCATGACTCCACGCAAAAGTTTGCTTTCTGCTTCTTAGGAAAGTTATCAATTCCTGTTTTAATGAGGCTTCCAACGACGAACCTACTTGAGTAGTTTGTTCAGGATGTTCGTCGTCCAGGATGATGTTTTCAGTAGCTTCCACCACTTGACCCTTCACGAGTTGCGACTCATCTCTAGAATCCAATGTTTCAATTTCTGCGCCTCCATCCACTTGATAGGTAGTGGTCTTTTTCCTTGATTCCTCCAGTTCCTCTTGCTCGGCGAATGAATAATAGCATTCCCGAGCTACTTTCTGATCACCTTTCACAACTCCTACTCCAAAATTTGTTGGAAATTTTAGGCATTGATGTACCGTAGATGGTACAGCCTCGAACTTCTTCAATCCTACTCTTCCCATGATGATATTGTATGCTGATTGAACATTCTTATCCATCACGAAAAAGCGTATTCTTTCTGTTCGACAAGCAGGCCACTTACCAATGAATATATCCAGTTTGATCATCCCAAGTGGAAATACCTTCTCGCCAGCAAAACCGAGGAGGGGTCTATGATAAGGCTCCAGTTGAGATAACTTTAGATTTAAACTGTCGAATCATGAGTAGAACATGATGTCCGCCAAGCTACCATTGTCGACCAGTACTCTTGAAATCATTACCTCCTTCATCCTCATTTTGATCACCAATGGGTCATCATGAGGATATAGAACACATGCGAGGTCGTTCTTTGAGAAACCAATGACCAATTTCTCTTTGTTCACCTTTCTCGGGCGATCCTCCTCAGCTAGATTTATTCGTTGAATGTATGAGCAAGCTTGAGCCTCACAGAGGTAAGCTTTTCTCTCGGCAGTAAGGTCTCCTCCTCCTGCATCTCCACCTGTAATAACATTACAATCAAATGACCCCAAGCGTATTGAAAATACCTCACATTCTGGCTGCCTTGGTCTCTTGGGAAGATCGGGGTCGTCTTCTGGATCAACTTCATGGTCTCTCTTTTTGTTCTCCTCTGCTCGATGAGGAGATCTAGACCTCTCTCTTGCTCGATCATTGTTTCTTTTATCATTCCTCCAATCAACATACTTTGCCAGTTTTCCTCGTCCGATGAGTGTTTCGATCTCATTCTGAAGAGCTATGCAATCTTTAGTCATATGGCCATGATCTTTGTGAAACTCGTAATATTTTGCCTTATTTCTCCTTTCAGGGGTCTGCCTTCATTTTCTCTGGCCAATTTAATTCCTCGTTGTTCTTGATTTCTTCTAGAACGTGGTTGATGTCTTTCTTCAAAGGAGTATAATTATCAAATTTCTTCAATACTTCCCATGTCGACCTTGTTCTTGAATGTTTGTCATTACCATTGTTCTTATGCTCTTTCTTTTTAGCTTTATCACCTTCCACCTTGGTTTCTTTGGCATTCATATTCTTCTTCGCAGCCATAGCCTCCTCGGCATTCATAATCTTGGCCGCTTTTCCCATCAGATCTGACATGGTTCTAGGTGAATCTTTGGCCAAAGTGTAGTACAACTTGTTGGGCAGTAGTCCACTCATCAAGGCGATAATCGCTGTCTTTTCCTCATAGTCAATGACTTCGAGCTTCTCGTTATTAAAACGAGCTATATAATCTCTGGTACTTTCACCAGCTTTTTGTCTAACATTTAACAAATGCGCTACTCGTTTAACAGGCTTTGCCCCAAAATAGAAATTTCCAATGAATAACTCGGCCAATTGAAAGAAATTTGAGATCTTACCCCGAGGAAGATTATTATACCATATTTGAGCAGATCCGGTAAGAGTTCCCGAGAATGCTCTGCATCTCATCTCATCGGGAAGAGCATAGATGTCGGCTGCAGCTTGGTATTGTTCTATATGAAGGACAGGGTCTGTCTTTTCATTATATTTGGGGGTTACAACAGGTGCTTTGAACTTTGATGGTGTTGGAAAATCTACAATGGCCTGGACAAAAGGTGTTCCTCGAACAAAAGTTCGTTGTAGAGGGTTCTTGGCCTTAGACATTTCCCCCAATCTATCCTCCAGCCTTTGAATAGAGCCTTTCCATGCATCATTTCCTTCCTCGGGCTTGTCGGTTCGAGCAACTGATCGCGTTGAGGTGGCTTCCTAGGATCTATCTTGACGAGCAGCTGGTCGTGACTGGGCAGATCCTTCCCTTAAATATGATGGTCATCGAAAACTCCTCGATGCGACTTTAGGAGGACTTCTACTCCTTCTAGGTCCTAATCGATCAAAAGGTGATACCCTGCTTAACCTCTCTAGCGCACTAGTCCTTTCTGGAGAGAGAGTGATACGTTGTTCAGTATCTGTGGCCCGCACTGACGAAGTTCGTCCAGGTTGATAGGAAAAATCTTCAGATTCCTCAGTACGATATGAATCAGTACGCCTAGTACGTGAAGAAGGTAAACGGGTATTTCTTTGAATACTTCGCAGTCCTGAATGGGTTGGTGCACCGCCATGGAGGGTTTGTATGAGTTGTCGCATCGTTTCTTCCATGACTGTCTGGCCCTGAGCCAAATTTGTCATTATTCCAGCCAGATCTGGAATATTTGGCGGAGCAGATGGATTTGGAGGGCTTCCAGCATTTCGATTGCTGGATTCTGGAATATCAGTCATTTGTGATGAATTATTTTTGATGAAAAACGATATTATCAGTCGTTTCCCACAGATGGCGCCAATCTGTTGATGTAAAAAATTAGATTATATCTAATTATTTAATCCCAGATAAAATAAATGAGACAAATAAGTTTTAAAGTGGTTCAGCCTTATAAGAATGGCCTACGTCCACTGTTTCTGTTATTGATGATTGTTTGGGAATTCTCGATTACAAGTTCAATCAAGAAATTCTGATCCCCTTACAATGAGGGTAATACAATGTATTTATAGCCCTGAGGCTGTAATGTGAAAGGGTAATACATTAAATGTTGTACATGTGAAAGGGTAATACATTCAATGCCCCTTAAGCGTATACGTCTGAATGATAATCATTTAATGAACAGTCAAACTGTTGGTTATCCTGTTATTAATGCTTTGTTCAAGGTGCAGCTCGGACCGCCTAAGCTACTCGGACCGCCTAAGGTCCTTGGTAATCGAAAGTTCCTCGGTACTCAAGAGTTCCTCGGAGAGTTCTTGTAGGTCGGAGCGTCTGAGTTCCTTGGGGATGCATTGTTCCTCGTTGTAGTATGGTTCCTCGGAGCGTTTGTTGTTGCCATGTAGATTGCCACGTGTCTCCATTCGATTGAGCCATGTCAGCAGACTAAATTTGGTATCAACAATATCCTTATTGTAATAGTTTAAGCCATTAGCAAATCAAACAATCATTTTTTAAACTTACCATAAGTTACTAACGATTTTTACTGCTAGAAATTAATTGAAAACGTTGCAAATTGCTCCAACATTTGTGGTAATGAACTATTACAAAAAATTACTAACAGTTCATACCGGTAATTTTACTCAATTAGTAATGGTTGTTAGCCTTTAGTAGAATTCCCCACAAATTATTCCTAACAGACTGTTAGTTATATTTTTACTAACAGTGAAAGACAATAGAAATATGTTGTTTTAGTTTAGTGAAAGCCTTAGAAACTTCTCATGAAGTATTGCCAATTAAGCTTTGCTTACGGAGGTTAAAAAATGTTAATTTTTTTTAATTTAATTTGTTTTAACTGCTTTTTAATTAATAATAGTTTTTTTTTTACTTTTTATATAAAAAAAAATAATTAAAAAATAGTTTCTCTAAAATCCAGTTAATTAAAAAGTAGTTATTTAAAACAATAGTTATTAAGAAAATATTTAAAAAGAATTTATTCTAAAAAAGCAATTATTTAAATGATCAAATACTAAAAAGTCTTTGAAACATTTTTTTAATACACATTTAGTCCAAGCCTATTATTTTGTACCAAAAAGTCCTTTATTCTCTTAGTTTTAAAGGTCCGCGCCAGCGGCATGGTGAAGACTTTTTGGAGCAAAATAAAAAGATTTAGTCTAAACGTATATTAAAAAATATTCGAGGAACTATTGGGTATATGCCCCTTATTTGAAAAACGTTATTAAAAAAAACGTTATTAAAAATAATTATTTGTAAAAAAATACATTTTATAAAAAAAGTTACTTATAAAAAATTTATTTTTAAAAAATAGTTTATTAAAGAACAAATTTTTAAATTTTTTTTTATTTATAAAAAAGACTTTTTAACTTGTTTTATAAACAAATATACATTTTAATGTATTTGAAATATATATATATATATATATATATATATATATATATATATATATATATATATATATATATATACAGGCTCATGTGCACACTAAGTTTGCACATCTATTTTTTTTAAATTAAAAGAAAATTGAGTTGATTTTTTATGTGATATTTAAACATTTCAACGGACCCATATCAAAAATCAGCTCAAAAAATATTTTTTTTCTCTATTTTCAAAAAATCGGTCAAACTATTAACGGAAGTCGACTATTAGCTCAAATATATTTTTTTCTATTTTAAAAAAAAATCAATGTATATATATATATATAGTGGATAAGTATATAAAATGGGGGCAAAATGGTCATTTGACCCATAAAACGAAAGTCAACTATTAATTGACGATTTCTGTCCGAAATGGCCCCCAAAGAGAAATAGTGTATACTAGTGTACCCCACCATCCCAATTATGAAGAAATTTCGTACCCCAAACAGTAAAAGACTCAACTCTAAAAGAAAAAATACAAATGAGAAGGAGATTTACAAAAAGAGAGGCCGTTCACTTAGTTCGGAGGCTGAGGGTGGAATTGAGGCTGTTGGTCGGAACTAGGATTTTTTGGTTGGGGGGGAGGGGGGGGTCTTTTTTATGAAAATAGAGGGAAATCTGATTGGGGGGAGCATTATGGGTTTTGTTTAGGTTGTTTAAATTAGTTTGGATAAGAATAAAAACAAAAGAACTCCTTCCTAATGATGTCGTTTCACTTAAATGAAGAAAAAGGAACGCCTTTTACACGTCTTTCGCGCCTAGGCGTGCGATGGCTATTGACTGCCTTACACGTGCATTGACCCTCCCTATGCCTTATGCTGGGTGTTTTTAAAAAGCATCATGCCTAGACGCACCTTTTAGAACATGATGTTTATTAACTGAATTGCAACTCATTTCGTAACTAACTAATCTAACAACAATCATAAGAATATTAAAACGACAATGCATTACTTACTAACTAGAGTTCTTTAGAAACAACGTCGTTTAGTGGATTCCTGACATTGTAACACTCTATTGAACCTATATGCTTATTTTCTCTTACTCTAGGTTTTCTTTTTGGTATTGCTTGTTTCAATTGAGGTTCAATGGTGATAAAGAGGCACAATAACATAGATTAAAAACGAACCGACGCCAAGTGTGTTTAGTCCGAAACACCCAACAATCAACGCCCCACCCTTACACTTCTGATAATTTTAATTATTCCTTATTCAACAAATAATTAAAAAATTAAATAATATAACATTTCCATATTTATTTTATATTAATGTTCGTATTTTTAGCTATTCTTACCCTATATTATGGTTCTTATGTGTTTGTTTAATATCAATCAGTAATATCGTACAATCAAGTTTTAAAAATGGTAAACGGACAAAACACTTAGCGAAACCTATTTTATTTGATTTGATTTACAAAAATTAAATATATATAATATATTATTTAGCGTGAGCAAAAATGTTGAGGATATCAATAGAGCTTTATCATGCTACCCGTGACAACCCGCCTATTTTAATATTAGGTGGCCAATCCTCTATTAAAATATAATCAAAATCTCAATATGGATTATTCTCGGCATTACCGTCACAATAATAATATAACATAAGGAATACAAAAATAATCCATACAATCACAATAACAGACTAACATCATGTATAATAAATAATAAGGGTGAACCGAATAAACCACCGGTCACCAAAAACCTCCACAACGTAAACCGAATACGATTCTGACAAAATAATAAAAGTCCGCAGTGATAGTAAGTGTAACATTTATGGGCAACATGCCCAACAGTAAATAGGGAATAACCGATCCTATCTAGAACAAAAATGGGTGAAACGTCTAAACAAGGTCCACAACTACCATTGGCAAGAACAACTTATCCTTCTTGTCTCGGCTATCGCTGCTGCGCGCCTAAGGCGTAATAAGAAAAACAAGAAAACACAGGAATAAGCGGGTCAGAGCCTGTAGAGTAAAAAAAATTCCCAACTAAATAATTTTTTAAATCGTTTAAAGTCATAATATATTACTTTCAAGATTAATCGACCGCACTCACTTGAGATAAATCTCACCTCTCAACTACAGTGCGCACTTAATGTGTTCATTTTAATTATCCTAATTAAACTACTCGGTCTAACTAGAATACGCAATTGCTATGTAAGACCAACCCGACTAATACTCTCTATTAGCTAAGCCTAACTACCTTCACTAAGTATTCATTTATAAACAGTATTTTACACTTGCTATGATTCAAATAATTAAGAGATAAACAAACATAGCTACACTTGTTCTATAAATAGATATACACGTTATATCATATAAACATACATATATAGCGCTCATTATATATGTATAACCATATCCCGAGAGCTTGGACTCCTCGAAAACTTCTGTATCCCCAGATCTTGGACTCCCCGGGTACATTCCTCATGTGCTATCCCTCCCTAGGCATCATGCCTCACACCGAGCCACCAGGTCATAAATCTCGCCACCGATCGCAAATAAAAACACAAACAATGGAGGCGGTCATAGTCATACGCCCTGAGGTCGCGATCATACCATATCACACCCAACCGGATCCAAACCAACACATATCCTCACACACGGATAGTGGCCATGCAATAATACTATGACCTGGGGAATCAACTCAACACCTGTTGGTCAACGTCAGGGTGGACTGTCAACTATGCGCAACCTCCTCCGACAGCACTACCGAGTAGGTATGTTTAATAAACAAGTAGCATACACACATTCATTCATATATATATATATATATATACGCGTCCCCCTAATATGTATATATAATAAAAACCTAACTCGTACACATATCCCACCATGCACGATGCACCCAAATCTTGAAGTTCTACCCAACTTTCCGATTACTTATTTAACTAGTCCCTTACTCGGGCACCCTAGTTAATTATTTAATTATAACCTAATAAATAGCGACAAAAACTATTTTTAATTAAATATCCACTCACTTGGATAAATTCCCACACACTCGCTTTTTTTTTTTTTTTTTATCAAAGAGGGACAATACCCACACAAATTTTATTAATTATTTAAAATAGAGAAACAACCTCTCCATGGCATACACTCCCAAGCTTAACTAAATCTAAAGAATGGGCCCATTACTATATATTGAAAATTTGAAATCGGGGATTTATAATATATCCCCATTACGTTTCGAAAATCTTCAATAATCAAAACATAGGGATTTATAAAATATCCTTGTTACAAATATATGAAAGCTTCAAGAATCTAAACTTGGGGATTTATAAATCATCCACATTACAATCTTTTGGCTTTAATTCTAATATTTGGAAGATGTTGCATATCCATAATGAGATGACCTTTTACCAAATTTGGTAGAGAGTTGAAGCACCAATATGTTGAATCAAGATGATTGCTGACTGAACTTTAAGCAACACAATCTGCTACAAAGTTATTTTCTCTCCAAGTATGGATGATTTGGTAATTTATTAGATAAACAAGATTATCAATGATCCCTAACGATGTCCATGGGGGTTTTTATTTCTTCATAATAACATCAACTAGATATTTTCAATCAGATTCTATTATTACATTAGAACCGTTTAGTTGTGAAATCAACTTTAAACCTTCTTATGGGGCCATGACCTCTGTAATGAATGGTGTATGGATACTAATTGACTTTGTAAAACCTACTACGAATAGCCCTTGAGAGTCTCTTATTAATCCTCCAATGCCACTTGATCTAGGACTGTTTTTTGAGGCTCCATCTATATTTAGTTTGATTTCTCCATGCACATTTGATAATCTGGATTTTCTTTTTCAAAGTTTTGATGTTGAAAGTGTTGATAATTTGAAGATCTTCTTGATTAATTTGATCATATAACTAAATTTTTTGAAGAATATTAATAGCAAGAGTAGTAAAATTTTGAATAATCAATATGGAGGGCCTGTTAATGTTTTCAAACAACTTTTTATTTTTGGCTTTCCATATTTTACAAAAAATTATTTTAGGCAAAATAGAGAACAAAAATTTAATGAGTCTCTTTTAGGATTTGACATCCACGAAGAGAATAATCTAGACCTAAAAGAAGATTGATTAATACTCATGCCAAGTAAGTTAGAAAGAAAGTCCAAGCCTCTTTGGCCATTACACATTCAATAAGAACATGATGGCTACTGTCTTCTGCTGAGAAACAAGCACTACAAACCGAAGATAATCTTATACCTGCTCTCAGTGTTTATGTTTCAAAAGGAACTGAATGGTTTAGAAGTTTCCAACTAAAATTTGAAAGTTTCATTGGACACTCTTTGTTCCAATTTAGTTTCCAACTTAAAGATATTGTGTCACCCCCTAACCCCTTTAGGATATAATTAACTAAATAGTTTACAAACCACAATTACTATTTATTTATTTAGTAATACATATTGAAACAACTTCAAGGTTAAAAGGCGGAATACTAAAAATACAATCGTTTTAAGGAGACATAATTTAAACAAAAATCCCGTACCATTTAACTTAATTATAACTAGTACAATGTACAAAACAAACTGAAGAGACAATACTACTATTTACTCAACATCCTAGACTTGGCAGTGGTAGCGTCAAAACCTGAAAATGTAAACATATAAAACCATGAGTTTAAAAACTTAGTGAATGCACTACATCTCCATATAGTAAAAGTATTATATTAACATCTAAGCATATAAATATATCCATCTCTAGGCCAAATTAGGCCATATACATATCCGGAGTTAATAAACCCCACATCTCCTACCCGTAGGCAATAATCATCTCTATAGGTTTTAATAACCTAATATCTCCTGAATTGCATAGCAATTCAACATATCTTGACTTTTATAAAGTCATAACATCTCAACATATCTTGACTTTTAATAAGTCATAACATCTCATGACTTTTAATAAGCCATATCATCTCAATATATAATACATACACATTATATCCATAATCAACTCACTAAGTACACTCACATTGGGTTGTTAACTATGTATTCCCGTTTCCTTCTGGTGGAGATGAACTAGGTTGATTTGACCTTATACCCGTTAATCCAACTAAATCAGTACTGAATCTCAATTATAAGTATTATTTTAATATATCTATGTAACTTTCAATGAATATACAACAACAATATAATTCTACTCAAGTCACATTCTATAAAACATGTGTAACGATAAAACAATGGTATACATATTGATAAAGTTATGGACATTCAACCGTAGGAAATACCTCATAAGGAATTTATAACTAAACCCAAGTAAATATTAAATCATACTTCTCAATGTATATACGCATGAAACATGTACTCAAAATACTCTTTGAAAAGAGCAGATAAAAACATTCTTTCATGGGGTATCCAATATGGCCTCAAATCATTGTCCTTCATACTTAACCATCCCATATTCATAAATAGAACACATACAGGCGTCCAAGCTTATCAATTTGAAAACATATCTGAATATACTTTCCGTAACAAATGACGGTGTAATTTTTCAAGCTTCCTAGAGCAAGTTATGTCCATTTCTTTACAACACAAGAAATCTTCCCTACAAACTCCTCTATTATTCCTTCAACTTCCAAGAACTTTCATAATTTTTCTATAACATAACTTTTCATGATTTTCAACCCATGTTTAGAAAAAATACTTAATAGTACAGGATTAAAGTTTCATAATTTTTGGACTTCATTTTCTATCTAAAAACCTTGACCAAACTTAGGGCATATTGAAATGAAATATACAAACAACAACTATATACCAACTTGCAACCATCACTAAGGCCTAACCGCAAGGAGTTAAATTCTAATTTTCGGATATGATATGAATATATGAGTCTAATTTCATATCCAATTGGAATTTCTGAGTTCCAGTAAGCACACAAAGAGATATATATGTTTGAATACAAGGGGTTTTAATACAAAGCAATATGACCTATAAACACCACTTATCTCACTTATGAACCAATACATATTATCATAAAGCATGATGGAATTTTAATCAATAATTCACGATTTATATATTTTGAAATAAGTATAATATAAGGTTAAAATAATATTAACACATAATTTTACCTTGGAAACACCTTAAGAATTTTCTTGAAATTCTTTTCCTAGCTTTTAATGAAACCCTTTCTTCCTTAACTTCTACTTTCTCTTTCCTCAAGCCAAAAACCCTTAAAACTGAACTTAGGCTTAAATTGGATGAAGGAATATGTTAGAAGAAGAGTTTTAAGTCGACCAAGGCTGCCTCCCAATCCATCCAATCAAATTAAAACATTTGGTTTAATAAAAGACAATTTACCACTTAAGGGAATTGACATATTTGCCTCTTGTTCGTAATTTTGGTCTAACTTCTTACTCGAACATACGTTTGATGCACCGTTTGTTGTGTTACAACCCTAAATCACATGTCTACAACTATGTAGTTTTCACCTCAAGTCAGTTGTAATGTTATAAGGGTCAAAACTAGTCTTAAACAGGAACATTTCTATCGAAAATAACCAAATCTTGTGTTTGTAAGTAATTCGACATTTCATGATTTATGAAAGTAGAATTATACTAACCATAATCACTTAACATTAGATATAATAATAACACATTATTCATATCACATAAGATAAGTATGATTTAAATATAATTTATCATAATTGTATACGGGTTATCACAACCTCCCCCCCTAGAAAATTTCATCCCCGAAATTTAATACGAATGTCACTTACCAAACAAATGGGGATACTATTTCTTCATGCTATCCTCCGTTTCCCACATTGCTTATTTAATTACATGGCTCATCCACATAACTTTAACTAAGGGAATAACTTTATTCCTCAATACTTGCTCCTTACGATCAAGAATTTCCACCGGCTCCTCGATGTACGATAAGTTTTCTTTCAGTTCAATAGCTTGGGTTTTCAGTTGATGAGATGGATCTGCCAAATACTTACGAAGCATCGATACATGGAACATGTCATGCAAACGAGATAACTATGGAGGTAATGCTAATCTATATGCCAGGGTTCCAATTCTTTCCAACACTTCATATGGTCTAATGTATCTTGGACTTGGTTTCCCCTTGTTTCCAAATCTCATAACGCCTTTCCACGGTGAAATACGTAGGAATACAAAATCCCCCTTCTGAAATTCCAATGGATACTTCCTCTTATCTGCATAAAATTTCTGCCTGTTTTGCGCTATCTTTATCCGTTCCCGAATCATTTCATCCCAACACAAAGGCGTTCTACATCTCCTCCCATATAAAGCTTCATAAGGAGCCATACCAATGGTGGACTGATAACTATTATTATATGCAAATTATATCAATGGCAAATGATCATCCCAACTACCTTTGAAGTCAAATACACAGGCTCGTAACATGTATTCTAATATTTGAATAGTTCTTTCTGATTGCCCATCGGTTTGTGGATGAAATACAGTACTGAACTTCAAAATTTTGCCCAGGGAATTCTGTAAACGAGGCCAAAACTTAGAAGTGAAATTTGGATCTCTATCTAATACTATTGACACTGGTGCTCCATGTAAACGGATAATCTCATCAACGTACATACGTGCATATTTGTCAATAGTGTAGGTCGTCTTAATTGGAAGAAAATGAGTTGACTTTGTCAATCGATCTACAATCACCCAAATAGAATCATGCACATTTGGAGATCGTGGTAATCCTACAATAAAATCCATCGTTATATGTTCCCACTTCCATTCTGGAATAGGCAATGAGTGCAATAATCCTGTCGGCTTTTGATTCTCCGCCTTCACTTGCTGGCATACTAAACATTTAGCTACAAATTCTGCAATCTCATATTTCCTATTATTCCACCAGTAATACTCTTTCAAATCTCTGTACATTTTGGTACCCCCAGGATGCATAGAGTAAATAGAACTATGTGCCTCGTCCAATATATCCTTCTTTAAGGATGGATCATTCGGTACAAAAATTCTATTTTTATAACAGAACGATTCATCCTTCTTAATTTTAAAGTCGCTCTCTTTACCATCCAGTATTTCCCGTTTCTTCTTTTCAAGGAATGGATCACTGACTTGCAAATTTCGTATGCATTCTGCCAGTAAAGGTCTCACTGTAATGCGTGCAAATAACGCCCCCATTTTAGATAAGTTCAACTAGACTCCCATCAGTTTAATTCCATAATATTGCCAACCCGTGCACATTGAATACAAGATAACCTCCCCAATGACTTTCGACTCAGAGCATCTGCAACAACATTGGCCCTCCCGGGATGATGGTGAATGGTACAATCATAATCTTTAATTAACTCCATCCAACGTCTTTGTCTCAAATTCAAGTCTCTCTGTGCAAATAAATACTTCAAACTTTGATGGTCAGTGAAAATTTCACACATCTCTCCATACAAATGATGTCTCCATAATTTCAAGGCAAAAATAACAGCCACAAGTTTTAAATCATGCGTAGGATAATTACGTTCATGCATCTTTAACTGTCTAGATGCATAAGAAATTACCTTTCCATGTTGCATGAAAACACAACCCAGACCCTGATGTGAAGCGTCAGTATAAATCATAAAACCTTCTCCACTGGATGGAACAGTGAGAACTGGAGCAGATACTAGCCTATTTTTCAACTTTTCAAAGCTATGCTGAAATTCATCACTCCACACAAATTTCACTTCCTTTCGGGTCAATTTAGTCAACGGCAACGCTATAGATGAAAACCCCTTTACGAATCTTCTATAATATCCAGCCAATCCTAGGAAACTCCTTACCTCCGTTACATCCATCGGTTTTTACCATTGCACAATTGCCTATACCTTCTTAGGGTCAACACAAATTCCATCTCCCGAAAAAACATGCCCCAGAAATACTACCTGATTTAACCAAAACTCACATTTGCTAAACTTCGTAAACAATTGACTATCTCGCAAAACTTGCAATACAACTCTTAGATGCTTCTCATGTTCCTCTTGGCTAGGTGAGTATATCAAAACATCATCGATAAAGATAATCACAAGCGAATCTATGAAAGGGTGAAATACTCGATTCATTAAATCCATAAACACCGCAGGAGCATTTGTTAACCCAAATGGCATTACCAAAAATTCATAATGACCATAGCGAGAACGGAAAGCTGTCTTAGAAATGTCATAATCTCTCACCCTTAATTGATGATAACCCGATCTCAAATCAATTTTTGAAAACACTTTAGCACCCTATAATTGATCAAACAAATCATCAATACGAGGCAATGGATATTTATTTCGAATGGTCACCTTGTTCAACTGTCGATAATCAATGCAGAGTCGCATGGTGCCATCTTTCTTCTTCACAAATAATACTGGAGCGCCCCATGGTGGTACATTGAGTCGAATAAAACCTCTATCTAGCAAATCTTGCAGTTGAACCTTTAACTCCTTTAGTTCCACAGGTGCCATTCTATATGGAGAAATAAAAACTGGAGCTGTACCAGACACTAAATCGATAGTAAACTCTACCTCTCTGCTATGTGGCAATCCTGGTAATTCATCTGGGAACACATCTGCAAAATCCTTATCGACTGGGATATCTTCTAATTTTTGCAATTCCCTGTTTTTATCCACAATATATGCTAAAAAGCCTTGACAACCCTTATTTAACAATTTTCTCGCCCGAAGGGCTGAAATAAGACAGTTCGGAACCACATTTCTTTCCCCAGTAAATTTGAATTCTTCCTCCCCCGGCATATTAAATGTAGCCTCCTTTCGAAAATAGTCAATTGATGCATGGTAGGAAGATAACCAGTCCATACCCAAGATAATATCAAAATCTTGAATATCTAGTGGAATTAAATCAATGGTCAACTCCCTCTCCCCCACAAATAAAACACAATTTTTATACACAACCTCCACTAACATCACATCCCCCATAGGTGTAGAAATATATAAACCACAATTTAGATAAGAACATGGTCTACCCAAATGCATGTTAAATGACAGTGCTATAAATGAATGAGTAGAACCTGGATCAATAAGTACGTAAGCATGTTTGTTCATGACAGAAAATGTACATGTCACCACCTCTGGAGTAGCCTGAGCATCCTGTAAAGTCATAGCAAATATTCTTCCCGGAGCCCTGGAACCACTAGCATGTCCTCTACCTCCTCCTCTCCCTATGCCTCCAGGTGATGAACCTCGACTAGTAGTAGATGATAGAATCCCTCCCAGTAACATAGGACAGTTATTTTTGGTATGACCAATTTGATGATAGTGATAACACTTTACCCCCTTTAACTTGGGACAATCTGGATTGATATGGCCCTCAGCTTTACAAATATAGCATGTAATGGGATTTGACTTCCCATTTTCATTCTCCTGTTGTCTATTCTTTTGGCCCATCGATCCTGGACCCCTAAAACTACTTGGTGTCCTATTCTGAACATAATTTCCAGTCCCTCTACCGCGCTGAAATATTTGACTCCCTTGTTTTGAGTATTCTGCCTTCCTTTTGCTGAGATGGATCAAATCTACTCCTCTTTCCCCTTTGTTTCCTATTCTTTATTGCATCGTTAACATCTCCTTCAACCATCATAGCTTTGTTAACTAAAGAAGTATAATCTACCATTTCAAGTGCAGTGAGTCTAGACTTGATAACCAAATTCAACACATCCTGAAATATGGTGCATTTGTCCTCCTCATTGTGTAAGAAACGTAATGAGAATTGAGACAAAGATATAAATTTAGTTTCATACTCCCTGACAGACATAGTCCCCCGAGTCAATGATAAAAATTCTCTCTCTTTTTGCTTTCGATACATGAGAGGAAAATACTTTTCATATAAGGCTTTAATAAAGGAATCCCAAGTAATTACCTCACCTCCCTCCGGAGTAAGCAATAAATGTTTGGAAGACTCCCACCAATATTTAGCTTCGCCTTTTAACATGAAAGTAGCCAAAATCACCTTCTGCGCGCCAGGTACATTCATCACCCGACAGATAGTTTCCGTGTTTCTAACCCAAGCCTCAACTTCTAAAGGATCTACAGAACCTGAGAATGATGGGGGGTTCAATTTGATAAAATTCTCATACAGAGTATTCTTCTCCTCTCGTTGTATTTCTCTTTCTCTTCTAGCCAAAGTCTGCTCCTCCACGTATTTGGCTTATTGTTCTGCTATTTGCGTCATAAACATGTTTTGTTGTTCTGCCATTAAAGTCATGGCACGAGCCATTTTCTGCATATCTGTAAGTTGTTCAGGAGCCCCTCTACATTATTTGGATTTTATTGGTTTACTGAATTTGAAGACTCCTCATCCACCCTCTCATGAACATTTGCTCCTTCCATAACTTATTATCTGCCATAAACCACAATTATAGAAACAAGAATACAACATTTATTTCTAACATAATGGTTAGTATTTCTCACAAATTAATATAAATTACCCACACAATGCTATTTCTGCCACTGCCATATCTAGACTCTCTAACCCCAGAATATAAAAACCTAAAGCTCTGATACCAAGTTGTCACCCCCTAACCCCTTTAGGATATAATTAACTAAATAGTTTACAAACCACAATTACTATTTATTTATTTATTTATTTAGTAATACATATTGAAACAACTTCAAGGTTAAAAGGCGGAATACTAAAAATACAATCGTTTTAAGGAGACATAATTTAAACAAAACTCCCATACCATTTAACTTAATTACAATTAGTACGATGTACAAAACAAACTGAAGAGACAATACTACTATTTACTCAACATCCTAGACTTGGCAGTGGCAGTGTCAAAACCTGAAAATGTAAACATATAAAACCATGAGTTTAAAAACTCAGTGAATGTACTACATCTCTATATAGTAAAAGTACTATATTAACATCTCAACATATAAATATATCCATCTCTAGGCCAAATTAGGCCATATACATATCCGGAGTTAATAAACCCCACATCTCCTGCCCGTAGGCAATAATCATCTCTATAGGTTTTAATAACCTAACATCTCCTGAATTGCATAGCAATTCAACATATCTTGACTTTTATAAAGTCATAACATCTCAACATCTCTTGACTTTTAATAAGTCATAACATCTCAACATCTCATGACTTTTAGTAAGCCATATCATCTCAATATATAATACATACACATCATATCCATAATCAACTCAGTAAGTATACTCACATTGGGTTGTTAACTATGTATTCTTGTTTCCTTCTGCTAGAGCTGAACTAGGTTGATTTGACCTTACACCTGTTAATCCAACTAAATCAGTACTGAATCTCAATCATAAGTATTATTTTAATATATCTATGTAACTTTCAATTAATATACAACAATAATATAATTCTACTCAAGTCACATTCCATAAAACATGTGTAACGACAAAATAGTGGTATACATGTTGATAAAGTTATGGACATTCAACCGTAGAAAATACCTCATAAGGAATTTATAACTAAACCCAAGTAAATATTAAAGCATACTTCTCAATTTATATACACATGAAACATGTACTCAAAATACTCTTTGAAAAGAGCAGATAAAAACATTCTTTCACGGGGTATCCAATATGGCCTCAAATCATTGTCCTTCATACTTAACCATCCCATATTCATAAATAGTACACATACAGGCATCCAAACTTATCAATATGAACACATATATGAATATAATTTCCATTACAAGTGACGGTGTAATTTTTCAAGCTTCTAGAGCAAGTTATAGCCATTTCTTTACAACACAAGAAATCTTCCCTACAAACTCCTCTATTATTCCTTCAACTTCCAAGAATTTTCATAATTTTTCTACAGCATAACTTTTCATGATTTTCAACCCAGGTTCAGCAAAAATACTGACTAGTACAGGATTAAAGTTTCATAATTTTCATTTGCTATCTCAAAAACTTGACCAAACTCAGGGCATACCGAAATGAAATATACAAACAACAACTATATACCAATTTGCAACCATCACTAAGGCCTAACCGCAAGGAGTTAAATTCTAATTTTTGGATATGATATGAATATATGAGTCTACTTTCATATCCAATTGGAATTTCTAAATTCCTGTAAGCACACAAAGAGATATATAAGTTTGAATACAAGGGGTTTCAATACAAAGCAATATGACCTATAAACACCACTTATCTCACTTATGAACCAATACATATTATCATAAAGCATTATGGAATTTTAATCAATAATTCACGATTTATATATTTTTGAAATAAGTATAATACAAGATTAAAATAATATTAACACATAATTTTACCTTGGAAACACCTTAAGAATTTTCTTGAAGTTATTTCCTAGCTTTTAATGAAACCCTTTCTTCCTTAACTTCTACTTTCTCTTTCCTCAAGCCAAAAACCCTTAAAACTGAACTTAGGCTTAAATTGGATGAAGGAATATGTTAGAAGAAGAGTTTTAAGTCTGCCAAGGCTACCTACCAATCCATCCAATCAAATTAAAACATTTGGTTTTAATAAAAGACAATTTACCACTTAAGGGAATTGACATATTTGCCCCTTGTTCGTTATTTTGGCCTAACTTCTTTATCGAACATCCGTTTGATGCACCGTTTGTTGTGTTACAACCCTAACTCACATGTCTACAACTATGTAGTTTTCACCTCAAGTCAATTGTAATGTTATAAGGGTCAAAACTAGTCTTAAACAGGAACATTTCTATCAAAAATAACCAAATCTCGTGTTTGTAAATAATTCGACATTTCATGATTTATGAAAGTAGAATTATATTAACCATAATCACTTAACATTAGATATACTAATAACACATTATTAATATCACATAAGATAAGCTTGATTTAAATATAATTTATCATAATTGTATACGGGTTGTCACATATTGGTCTTGATTGCCTACAAACATTGTAGGCAGAATTGAATGTAAATTATCCAGTTTTGCAGGCCTGCCAGATTTGCTTATCCTCTTGTATGAAACCCTTTGCTAAGTCTTTATACTTGTTATTCTCTTCACTATTTTTTATCCTTGTTTTATTGACAAGACTTTGTGGTGCTTACGAGGAAGCCCATATACCTTTGTCCAAATTGTATTTCTAGTATAATTTGAGACTTAAGGTTGTAATTATGTCTTCTAGATTTCTAAAGTTAATCTCACCTTCTTCAAATGGAAAACAAAGATTAAACCATTTGTTCCATTGATAGGGATTGTCTTTTGTACTACCTCCCCAGTAAAATTTACTGAATAAGTTGTTCAATCTTTTTATAACAATCTTAGGAGGATTAAGCATTGCTAAAGTATATATATGTATATATTGAAGCACATGTCTTATAAGGGTAGCTCTACCTGTTTGAGAGATCATTTTTTATGACCATATGTTGAGATTTTTTCTAATTTTTATATAAGCTATGAGAATTGAATTCTTTTATTTCTGATTTTATTTAAGAAACATCCTAAATATTTCATTAGTAAGTTTTTATTTAACAAGCCTTTATGACTAGCTATTGTTTTTCTTCTATGAGGGCTAATTTTTTCATCAACAAAGAATGAGCTTTTAGAGTAATTTACTTGTTGACCAAAAGTGTCTTCATAGGTTTTAAGCATTTTAATTAGAGATTTAATGTTATGGTTGCTCCCACACACTTGCTTGAGTTCATAAAAATCCTCAAAACATTCCCACGATCCAGTTTGACCTTAACACATGGGTCGAAAAACCATAACTCAATTCCATCCACTATGAATTCATATTAACATAGAGGATATATCCACAAGGTTTTATAATCGTTCTAAACACAATCGTGCCAAAAATAAAGTTCATCCCCAAATCACTAACTAAAGATTTCGGTCTCACACAACCTTCCGTAGAAAATTCATGACTAATATAAAAAAACTAGAAAATATGAAACTGGCGGCCATGATTTCATAATGAAAAGAGCTATCTTCATGACCCAAACCCACAGGTAGTTCGAATTAATACCTACCTCGTTTGAATGAGAAACCCACCTCATTAGAATGAGGTTCTAACGAGATTCCAGAAAACGAACCTGAAGCCCTTTTTCTTAGGGAGTTTTCATCCCCAGCCTCCTAACTTCGTTTCTAGGATTTTCTATACCCAAATTCCCAGAAGTTTAGTACATAGATCATTCATATAACCTAATCCCATCTATATAAACTAATATCGAAATAATCACCGATTCAAGATTTGAACCAACATATCAAATTATTCTTCAAAATCCATCTAAGTTCATTATCTTCTTCTATTAAACCCATATTTTATCAATATAATCCAACCCTAAATTTGTTCATTCATTCAAGATCATGTCATCTTTATCAATAGACCTAATTATTGATCATCAATTTCAGTTTTGTTTTTCACAACCAAAAGCCCACATTCTAATATAATACAAGAAACTAATTAACTACGAATTAAAATGTGATATAAAGAAAGTATTTACTTGCCTTAATGGATTACAAATTCGACGTTCTTCAATCCAAGTTGAGTCTTCTCTTCAAGAAGATCCTTCCTCCTTGCCTCTTTTCTCTTCTCTACTTTTTTTTTTCTCTTAACCTCTTATTTGGAAAGTGAAAGGTGGGCTATCATCCACCTTCCCAAACCCTAATAAGCCTTCCCAAAAGTTCAATGTCGATTCTCATTAATTAATAATATGAAATAACCTTCTTGCCCTTATACGGGCCCTTTTGTGTCTTAAAAGCCCCTAGAAATTAACACCCGAGTACCTATTCTGGCATGTTTCGACCCTTCTCGAGTCACCGGTGCACTCGAAGAGGTCATCCATTTCATCCCAACTCCAAATATACTAACATCTCATTAACCGGATACAACACGTGCATATCCTACACATCGCCTATAAATTAAATTGATCCGCCGATGTAACACTCTATCAGCATATAATAATAGACCACCCATATCACTCATACGCGACATATAATAAGTCACAGAACTATGTACTTATCACACACAAGTAAATAATAATTATAATAAAGATTAATCCTTTATCTCCCTAATTAAAATTTATTTTAAATCCAATTTAATTTCCTCAATTAAATTAATAATAAAAAGCACACAAAAATTAATTAATAAAAGTACGGGGTATTACATTCTTCCCCTCTAATAATGGAATTTTGTCCCCGAAATCCAAACGTAACTTCCATAAAGAGTTTCAAATACTTTTCCCTCATATCATTCTCACGCTCCCACATCGACTCAACAATGTTGTGGTTTCCCCACTCTACACGCACTAACAGTACCACCTTTGATCGAAGCTTATGCTCGCTACGATCCAGAATGACAACATATCTCTCTTCATAGGAATATTCGGTTGTAAGTCACTCTCCTTCAACATTATATACCGACACATCACGCCATACCTAAGATACCTCCTCAACGACGACACATGAAACATATCATGAATCTTCTGCAAGTGCTTTGGTAAGGCAAGACTGTACACAACCAACCATACCCTCTTGATTATGGGAAAAGGCCCTACATACCTAGGCGCCAACTTCCCTTCTTCCCAAACTGCATCACTCCTTTACTGGGAGATACCCGTAGCAATACCTGATTACGCACGTTAGTCTCCAAAAATCTACAGTTTGTATCTGCGTAACTCTTCTGTTGTCATCTTCACCGGTGTGTCTTGAATCACATCCTGTATGAGAAGCTTGTTGTTCCCCACCTCTAACTAATACGAGGGCAAACGAAAATGTCTCCCGTAAAAAGCCTCAATAGGTGCCACGTTAATAGTAAACTGCTACGAGTTATTATATGCAAACTCTACTAAAGGCAAATATTACTCCACGCTACTGTTAAAGTCCACAATATACATCCTCAGAATATCCTCCACAACAGCTTCACCCTCTTCGTTTGCCCATCTGTCTGGGGGTGATACACTATGCCTGATAAGCACCCAAAACTGTACATTTTATACCCCGAATAGACGTACTTTAGTTGCTAATTCTCGACAATATGGGTCTTATTGAAATAGCGTTGCCAAAGCCGTTTATGAAAATAAACTATTTAAGCAACTCCGAAAGTTTGTTGAAGAAACTCTTTACTTAAATCAAAAACGATTTTGAACACAAGATGTGTTAACAAAAGTATGTACGAGATTAGGACAAGATTTGATAACAAGTTTTAGTAAACAGTTTAAAATGTTTTAAACTCAGCACACAAACAGAATGGGATGAGAAGATGTAGAAATATTGATACTCAGGATTTTTAACGTGGTAAAACCTCAACCTTGAGGAAACATCCACGACTCCCTCTACGGAGTAAAACAAAAACAATCACTAAAACAAATATATGAGTTACAACCTATTTAACTAACATGCACACAAAACAAATCTATACAAGTTCAGGATTGTACCCTCTGGCGTCCTTAACTTTTCTGCAGATCTTGTTTGTTGATGTAGTTGTCTCAGTTTGTCAACTCTTCTTTGTTCCAGCACTTTACGTCGACTTATTATTCACCAAATCTTATAGCCAACACTTTGAGTGTTTGTAGTGTGAAGATGTTTGTGAATGGTGTTCTAAAACACATGCATGCACACACACACACTTATTAGTTACAGACGATCCTAACAAATCACATATAAAGTCTATATGCAGTGTATTTGTTATTTTTCTTCTTACAAAACCAAGAACCTTTTTGACCTTTCAAAATAACCCAGATTCCACGGAGATCTTGCTTAAGAAATCGGTCAAGACCTTTCTCAATCACTTTTGAAAATATTATGTGGATTGAGAACCCTCCAAGTGCGAATCCCACTAGGTCAGGTTAGGTTTTGTAAAAACAGAAATAGAAAAACATCTTATTGTTGATTCTGAAGTAAGAAAATATTTTAACAGAAAACAATCAACAACGAAATTCTCAAGATGAGAAATAAATGCAACTAAGTGTGCTGTGACATGAAAAACTTCAGATCTATGATTTCTATTGAAAGAGAAACAAGATCTGAGTCTATGTCTAAGTTGGAAATAAGATATGTGAACACAAGGATTTCAGCAACCCAAGATCTCTTAACCAGAACTCTCATAAACCCAGGAAAACACTAAGGATGGTGTTTATTTGGTTATGGTGGTTTTTCTGGAGAGGTAAGTAGTTTGGGCTTGAGAGGTATTTGGACGAAGTTAGGGTTTCTAACTAGGGTTTGGTTTCTCTCTCTAACTTCTCTCTTCTCTCTTCTCTCTCTTCTCTCTCCTCTCTATTTTCTGAGACTTTTCAAAATGGCAAAAGCTTTCGAAGGCTGAGATGAGAGGCCTTTAAATAGGAAGAGAAGAAGATTCCAGAGCTTCGTTCAAAATCAAGGGATCTGATTGAGTCAAGCTCCTTTGACTACAATCTAAGGGTTCACAGCAGGCGGTGGATTAAACAGGCTGTGATTGGTTAAAGGGTTTACACTGGGATTCACTCAAAAGACATGCAGGCCATCGATAAGGGTTGATCTAAGGGCTGAAAGCACGCGATGGTTTGTCTCAGTAAAGAAACACAGTTCAGGCCAATCAGAGGACACCAGGTGTAGGCCTAAGGATGAATGTAAACGCGCGTCCCAAAATAATTACAAAGCCAACCCTAGAGTCTCTAGCGCTTTCGGTTTCTACCCAGAGTAACTTTAGGCCAATAAACACAACAATCCATATTTATATAATAACCCCAAGACTTTTTAAATCAAATTTTAATTAAATAAAACCTTGTTTAAAATATGTTTTAAATTCCCAAAAAATTATTAAAAATCAAATTGAGGGATTTAAACACACTCACAACATTAAAACACATAGGGGTGCAATATGATATGCAAGAATCAAATTCTAAGTGTGTGAGTGATGGCTATAGTCTTAGGATCATTACATGATAGATAGAAGAAGAAGCAACCCAATCTCTGAAGCTCATTGGTTTCTAGGATATACACTATTTTGTCACAATTTCCAAACTAGATGAGCTCTTATACAGTCTAGACTCAAATGAGTCAAAAGTATAAGGGCTTCACTTATGTGCTTAAATGTTTATCTTGTAGGTCTAATGTCCGCTTGCGGTGTCAAAAGATATATATAAAGACAAATGCACGTTGAATGGAGCTAAATTACCAATCCCGTAACCCTAGCCTACCCTAACCTAGCCTAAACTCTATCCCGAGCCGTGTGTGTTTGATTTGTTCCCTTTCGTATTTTTTATTTTTAGTTTGACTCGTTTTTAGTTTTAGGATTTATTTTTTATTTCTTTTTATTTAATGATGTTTTATTTTGATTTTTAGTTTTTATTTTATTTTATTAGGATTAATTTATTTATTTATTTTAGTTTTATTTGAATTTGTTTTTTTAGATCTTTAGTTTTTATATTTTTATTAGGTTTTTAGTTTTATTTCTTTTCTTTTAATTTTATTTTATAGATTAGAAGTTTTATTTTATTTTTAGTTTTTATAGATTTTATTTTTTAGGATTTTAGTTATTTTAAGTTTCATTTTTTTAGGGTCATGAATTAAACACACACAATCACTCACACCCTACTTCCATACACACTCATACACACAAACACTTTCCTAACCCTCACCTAACATCCATACACTTAGCCTACACCCAAACATACCCTTACACTACTATTCATCATCTTCACCACTTCCACCCAACAACAAATCTCAAACTACATAGCTAATAACCCATTCAAAAAAAAATCCCAACCAAAACTCCATAGCAGGCCAGATTGCCCATGCCCTAGCTGTAAATTCACCAATCTGCGAAACCCCTTTCCAACCCGAGCCGCCGACGGATCCCTCCTACCACCTGTGCCCAGAAACCCGCACACCCATCACCCCAAACCCGGACCTCCGTCGAACCCGTTCTCGCGCCGGCGAGCGCCCACGGTCGAGACCTCCTCTCTCTTCCTCACCTCCGGCGTCCCAAACCGCGACCGAGCTCTACCGCCGCCGGCCAGCCAATTCGCTGCCGCCGTGACATTTTCATATCTCCGGCCTACCCGATCTGCTCCGTCCCACTACGCTGGCGGCGTCCTGCGCTCCATACCCGAAGCCCCTGCTTCGGCCACCAACCCGAGACCCCATCTCCTACCCACTACCCCATGTCCGACAACCCATAAATCGAAACCCAACCTCTCATCCGAACCCAACTCCCAAAACCCATTTCCACAAATGCCACGTCTTCACCTGCCAAAGTTCCAAAGACCAAATCCCAAAACAAAAGCCAAACATATTGCCCACATGTTTAAATCACATGTCTTTTAAACCATTTTACCCAAATACCCTCAAATCCCTTTTTAACCTTAATGGCCAAAATACCCCTCAAACCAAATCTGATTTTATCCTCACCACCACACTTCCCACATGGCCTCACCTCTTACCCATGCACATGTGTGCATAATTCCCTAGATACCCTCACCCAAATACCTTCCATATCCCATACACCTTTGTCCTCCCATTTTTACCCCCATGCTCCATGCCTACTATTTAAAGGATGGAAGACCCCATTTGAGAGGGGAGATCATCAGATAGAGAGAAAAAATTCTAGAGAAAAGTAGAGAGTTAGGTTAGAATAAATTAGGTTGAGATATTTGTAAATATTTTTATTTTTATTAGATATTTGTGAGGTTAAATTTTGTAAAAGAGTTAATTGAGTGGATATTTAATTTCAAATCACTCGGATGCTCAATTAGAGGGATTGTATGCTTCAAATTGGAAGATTAGAGTTCAACTTTCTCAAAGATATTTGGTTTACTTGTTCTATTCCCTTATATTTTATTTTAGTAGCCTTGATTATTTGTTCATCATGTTTAATATCATGTTAGGCTAAATCCGCTTTCAAGGGGTGGGGAGAAACCATTATTTGATGTTATTTTAGTTTAATTAGTTTAATTACTTGAAAATTCCCTTTGAATGTTAATTTTGATCCCTCACCCTTAAATTTACGCCTCGAGAGAAGGTAAATGATTTTCGAGAGAAAATTGAAATTCTAGTTATAATACCCATTTTAGATTCGAACTAGAGATAGGGGTTTCTTAAGTGGGGTATTATAACTTGAATTTCAACTCTAAATTTATTTTCTAAGATTTATAAAAATTTTAATTGATCGATCCTAGCGGGTGATTAATTAAAAGGAGTGTAGATCTATTTTTCTAAAGTTGTGGGGTGTTAAACTTAATTTTCTAAAAGGTTACTATTAAGATTACATTTGCAACGAGAGTTGATTTGTAATGTTGATATTAATTTGGGAGAATTCAATTAATTCAATTAATTAGTTAGAATAGCTAAAATTTATGGTGTAATACCAATCCTTGATTGTTCTCACAATTATTTACCTCACTTTATCCTTATTTTAGTGTTAGACTTTATTTTTCATTTTAGTAACTTTCTAGTCAGTTGTTATTGTTGATGTAAAAAACTAGATTATATCTAATTAATCAATCACAGATAGAATGAATAAATAAGACAAATGATTTTTAAAGTGGTTCAGCCTTATGAAAATGGCCTACATCCACTATGTTGTATTGCTGACTGTTTGCCTTGAATCTCGATAATAGATTTACCAAGAGATCCAAAAGTCCCCCTCTTATGACGAGGTTACAATGTATTTATAGCCTTGAGGCTGTACATATGGACAGATAATGCGTTGTTATCTAGTAGACATATACATCTGTACAATAATAATACGTAGTCGCCTTTTAGTTTTTTTCGATTTGGATGCTCTGCACGCTAAGTAGCTCGGACCACTTAAGTTGCTCGGTACGCCTAAGTAGCTCGGTGAAAGTATGCGGTTCGTTGAAAGTATTTGTATTTTCCACGTAGATTAACACGTGTCTTCATATGATTGGTCCACATCAGCAGATTAAATTTGGTATCAACAAAAGATCCCAATGTTTCACAGTCGAGGTTGAAGAAGAGTGTGGAACATTTTGCTTGAAAGCTGCTTGGATTACTAGTCTTCAGAGATTAAGAAAATTTTCACTGTATATAATTCCTTTTGAGCACATAATGTCAAACTTTGTAAATATTTTTGATTTTTTCACGATCATTTCGATATTTGTGCCTTTTTCTTCTTTTAGTCGCCGAAAACGCAAATGTCTTCCCTTGTAATCATTGCTTTTCTCTATTCCCGAGGTAAAGTATTTAAGTGCGACAAAAATCCTAGCGTCTTCTACTTTTTAAATCTGCATTTATGAGCTCTTCATTTTCTCTCTATCTTGTGCCTTCGTTCCTTTCATCATTCGTTGTCAACTGATCTCTCTTTCTTCTGTAAGATTTTCTTCCTTTTTCTTTAATTACTTTATTCACCATTGTTTATCTTGTTGAATCGTTAGATAAATTTTGGTCTGATTTTTCGATCCCTTCGTGGGTTATTTTGAAAGAACCTCCTTGTCCTTCCGATTTATTTTCTTTGGCTGAGGGACACTGGTTCCCAACTCTTTTTGTAGCGGAGTGTGGCTTTTCTTTCTCGCCAAATCCCCTGTGTTTGGAGTTTTGCCAATATTTCGATATTGTACCTACAAGAGTAGCTCCAAATATATGGAGGGTAGTTAATAGCGTATATAGGTTGAATCAACTTCATGGAACTCGTTTGGGAATTCCAGAAATTATGTACTGTTATAGATGGGTACCAGTGACACTACTTTTTACTTAAAAACTAGGTTTTCGAATAGAGCTTTAGTTTTTAATCTTCCCGATGCCAATAGGGACTATTTTGATCATGGGGCTGTGATGAAAAATTAGCAACACCCTCCATTAAATGAAAATGATGTGTACCAAGGTCCCAGGTGTCCGCTTTATGGCAATGGGATAGGTTGTTTTTTATTTTTGAAATATTGTTTTCTTTATATTCGATGAAATGCATCGCTGACATTAATTTTGTTTGTTACAGTTGACAGTAAAAGAAAATCTCCAAAGGAAACTGATATTAATTTAAATGATTTGAAACTTATCTGGAGTTTGCATCAGTCGATCGTTGGAGAGCATGTGAGGCCTGCTTCATATTTGTTGAGATACAAAAGCTCCACTTTATCTTTCATTGCTCTTCCTGTGGTGGTTGATCTTAATCGGATACCGTGTGGAAAGATCTTATGATTTACGTACTCCTATTACTGATCTGATGAAGAAGAGGAAAGCTCCTGCATTTTTTGACAAGTCTTCCTTAGCCACTGAAGAGGCAAAAAAAATAAAAAGGATGTCCCATATGAGGGGACAAAGAATGTAGATGTACCCCCTTCTGCTGCTACTAAGGAAATTAACAAGAAGCCCCCCGTGCCTCCAAAAGAGGCAGCACCTTCGAGTGAAAATGTTTTCATTTCACAAAAAGAGACAGCACTTTTAATTGAAAGTGCTCCTCTGAGGAAATTGAAAAGAGGTCATACTGAAAGACCTGTTGACTCTGTTTCTCAACCTTCAAATGTTGAAGGTAATGTTCCAGCTCTTATTCCTCCGAGCTCTGCTATGGGCTTGATCAGATCTTGGACTGTCCCAGAATTCCAAGGTATTGAAGACACCTTATTGCGTGAGAGAATTAGTACTTTGGCTGCTTAACACATTACGTCAGTAAGTATCGTTAGCCTGAGTCCTTTATCTTCTAGTATTATATTCATATATTGAATTAAACTTCTTTCTTTTTTCAGCTCGTGACGTGTTTTAATAGTATTTTGAAGGAAGATGAAGCCATCAGGGCTTCCACTTCTTCGGGTGGAATAGAAGAGGCTTTTGCTGGATTAACTCGATTTTTGAAGGAATCTTGTCAGAAGTACGAGGAAGATAAAAGTGCCTAGGAGAAATAATTCCAGTCTGTTGAAATAACTCGAGATCAAGCTGTGACTGCCTCTAAAGAGTTGGAGAAGAAATTAAAGGATGCTGAACAAAGTAATAAGGAGCTTGAGGTCAAGCTTAAATCCGTCGAGGAAGATGTCGCCAAGCTTCAAGATACTGAACGACGTAAGACAGAGGCAGAAGAAAAATTGAAATCTGCCGAAGAGCTCCTTAGGGAAAAGACTTCCTCGGAGACAGAAAAAAGGAAAGTTGCTGTTAAGAAATCTTTTAGTGCTGGTTGGGGCAAGGGTTAGAATAAGGGCCTGACCGTTATGTATTCTCAGATGGAATATGCCAGTGTTAAGTATTTTAGGGATGGATGGATAGCAGCTTTGAAGAAATTGAAGGTTGCTGAAGATTCTGAGTTGTTCCAGGAGCATACTATTGGCCCTCCTCCCTTTCCTGGAGAAGAAGAAGAAGATGAAGCTTCATCAGATGGGTCTTCTATGATGATAGGAGAGCAAGTCCCTGTTGTTGCTGTTATTCAACCCTCCGAGCAAGTCCAACAAGCTAGCACATCTGCCGAGCAACTGCCACTACTCTCCGAGCAACCAACCCCTTCATCCAAACCATCCAAGGAGGTTGTAGGAAATAAGGAGAAGGTGCAAAGTTGTTCGGGTCTTTTATTGCGTTATTTCTTGGATGTAATCCTGAAATGTATTTTCCTTTGTCGTGATGAATAAAAAATGAGCTTTTGTTGTTCGTCTTAAATTTTTCTCTTACTTGCTCTGTTCGCATCATTGTTGATTTTGTTTTTATTTTCTCTTTGCTAGTTTGTGGCCAGGATGGAACTCTTATCAACTAATGATACAGAGTTGATGAAGAAATGCAATGATTATTTCAAAGCTGGTCATGCAGACTTTACTGAAGCCCAAATATTTGACATCCTCGGATCAGATGCCCATGAACGAGCAATTGATGCTTACCACCAGTATTTGAAGTTCCTACTTGATCGTTACGAAATGATTGAAGATCTTCAAGCAACGATCGAGGAACTTTAACTGCAGTACAAAGAATCCAACAAACTCCTTCATGAGGGTTACGAGTAAAAGTGCCGACAGCTGAGTGCTGATCGGGGTTATGATAAGTATCTCTCTGCTCATAAGAGAAGAGAAAATGTTCTAAGTCGTGAGGTCGAAGAACATAGGCACATTGCCAAGCTCTTGGAAGAAGAAAATGTTACACTACAGGAGGAGATAAAACAACTTAAAATTGTTGCCTCTTCTTCCTCAGGAGGCTTGGTTCCAGTCAATGATGAGGGTTATTCCTTTTTAGAGGTTGAAAATACTGCATTGAGAGAAGAGCTAGAGACTTTGAAATGAGCTAAACCGACATCCTCATCAAGGGGTAGAGGTAGAGGTAGAGCTGTTCGAAAAAGTGTTGAAGAGACGAGGACTAACCAGACTTTATTAAATCAATCCACCCAGATAAAAGCCAAAACTCAAGCCTTGGTCGAAATGTCTCAGAAAATGCAAGTTCTCACTGAGCAACTCTCCAACCAAAATTCAGTATTGGAAAATAAGGATCTTTTGGTTAAAAATCTCCACGAGCAACTTGAAAGATCGACCTATCAATTTTACAAGCAACCCAGGGATTTTTGGATGGCTGGGTATAATGAAGCTCTATATCATCTTGATGCTCATTTGCAGCAGTCGAGCAACAAAGGATATAAGCAGGGATTGTTGAATGCCTTATATTTTCTGAAACTGGAGCAAGGTCATTTCTTATGGGATTACTATGAACATGGAGTTCTTGATTTACCTGTGCCTCCCTTAAAAATTGACCTTATCTGGATTCCAGCCCGCGCTATTCCTCGGATTTTGATCTCCAAGTATCTCGATGATTATAGTCTTTATTCGAATTTTGAGATATCTCGTCCAGAGCACTTGCTTGATCGACCATCCATAATTAATGTTAGAATGCTGCAAGATATGAACTTTATAAACTCTCCTTATGCATTAGATGATCCTCCAGGTGGAGTGGAACCTGTTTCAAAGGCAGAGGGAAAGAAACCCATAGAATAGGACATTTGTATGTAATGAATCAAATTGTAATCTGCTTGGTTTTAATAAAGAAAGATTTAGTTTCTTTTACAATTTTATTTCCTTGGAAATATTTTGTAGAATGTCTTTGTTGTTCATTGGTGAATATATATATATATATATATATTTTAGAGGGACGAAATGTCCTGTTTTTCTTTTAGACAATGGAAATTGTCCCATTTGTTGTCTGATTATAGTGACTTGTCACTCTTTGGGCCTAAGAAATGGAATGATTTTCATCCCATGTTCATGCTTAGTTGTAGTAATCTTGCTAGATTACCTTGTTGCCTAGACAGTGGATACCTCGGGAGGTCACCCATCTTCTTGCCTAGTTTGGGGTGTCCCTTGAGTTCAACCGTGATCAAACAAGCTTTTTCACTGTATGATTTTTATTTACCAACCAATCGGAGTTGATGGTTATTAAATTATCGACCAATCGGAGTTGGTGGGTGTTAACTTGCCGACCAACCGGAGTTGGTGGTAAATGAATTGCCGACCAACCGGAGTTGGTGGTTAATGAATTATTGACCAACTGGAGTTGGTGGTTACTGAATTGCCGACCAACTGGAGTTGGTGGTTACTGAATTGCCGACCAACCGGGGTTGGTGGTTGCTGCTCTGAATTTGTGTTTGTGTAGTGTGTAGCACTAATATTCTGAAAAAAAAATCAACAAAGGAGGAAATATGGGCGAAACATCACTTTATTCATATTGCAAGAAATGTGTTACATATGGATTTTAATTACTTTTAGTACTTGCGTAGATGTTCTGCATTCCATGCGTTCTTGAATTCTTTTCCCTCCAAAGTTTCAATTCTGTATGTCCCAGGACGAACAACTTCAGTTACTCTGTAAGGTCCATGCCAGTTGGTATCCTGTTTGTTATGCTTTTGGATCATCTTCTTCAGCACATAATCCCCCTCTTTCAAATCTCACTTCTTCACCCTTTTGTTGTAGAACAAGGCTGTTCATTATTGATATGCAGCATTCCTGATTGCTGCTTCTTCCGTAACTTCTTCGAGCATATTCAGGTCTAATCATCTCATCAAGTCGCTTATAGGAGAATTGAAATTAAGCACCCTATGTGTGGGTAGACCTAATTCAATAGGTATGACAACCTAACTCCCAAATGTCAACATGTACGGAGACTCCCCAGTTGTTGTTCGCGGTGTAGTGCGATAATTCCACAACACAGAGTGTAGCTCGTTAATCCAGTTTCCCTTTGCGCCATCCAACCGTTTTTTAGACCATTCAGTAGGGTTCTGTTTGTCACTTCAGTTTGCCCGTTGCTCTGGGGATGGCCTGGCGCAGAGTGGATCTTCTGTACATTGGATTGATGACAATATGCAGCGAATTCCTCATTGTCAAATTGGGTTCCATGGTCAGTAATGAATGCGTGTGGGAGACCATATCCAAAAATAATACTCTTCCAAATAAACTAATAGACCTTGTCATACGTCATTTTAATGAGAGGTTCAACTTCCACCCATTTGGTAAAGTAATCCACAACAAGTACGAGGTATTTGAATCTCCCTTTGGTCATTGGAAGTGGCCCAACCAAGTCTATTTCCCACATGGAGAATGGCCAAGGGGACGTAATGGGTGTTAACAACGCTTGGGGAGTTCTTCGGATGGAAGAGAAATGTTGCCATTTATCGCACTTCTTAGCATAAGCTGCACAGTCAGCTCTCATTGTTGGCCAGTAATACCCCTGTTTTGTTATTCTCTGTAAGAGCGTCCGACCTGCTACATGGGCTCCGCAAGACCCTTCGTGAACCTCTTAAATCAAGTCTTTAACTTCGGAGGGATGGACACATCTTTATAGTCCTGTAATAATGCCTCTTCTATATAAAATGCCACTGGTCAATACGTAACGAGCAACTTTAAACTTCAGTTTCTTAGCTGCGAGTTTATCAGATGGCACAGTCCCTTCTTCGATATAGGCCCTGATGGGATCCATCCAGGATGGTCCCAAGTCGAGGGCAATGAAGTTCATCATCAAGTCTTCGTCTATGCTCCGATCTACCAGGATTTCTATTGGGATTGTTCTTCGTAGCTCGATGCGTGTTGCTGATGCCAGCCGAGCTAGGGCGTCAGCTCTTGCATTCTCCAATCTCAGTATTCTGATTAACTGAACTGTGGCAAAAGTCGGGACAACCTCCATAGCTTTTGCATAATACTTGACCATTAGTTCTCCCTTTGATGCATACAACTCGAGAATTTGATTTTTGATTAATTGTGAATCAATGAATACAACGACCTGCTCAACCTTTATGGTTTTGGCCAGACTTAGACCCACGATCATAGCTTCATATTCAGCTTCATTATTGGAAGCCTTAAATTAAAAACGTAGAGCATAGTCCATATCAATTCTATCAGGACTGTTTAAAACGATTCCTGCTCCACTGTCTGTGGCACACGAAGAGCCATCCACATATTGATTCCATATAAGTACTTTATTATCAAACTCTTGGTCAGACAGAGTTCCTCGGTGGAATATTTGATACTTCCTTTTATCTTCCCCTGACACTTCTCGCTGTTAGTTGATTATCTTTTCTTGCTTATTTATGGGTGGAAGTTGGTCGAATGTTATTTTCGATGATTTCGTAACATCCACGGGTTAGTCTGTATTAAACTCCTGTTCTTCGGATGTATCAGAGTGAGTAAACTCTGCGATAAAATCCTCTATCGCCTGCCCCTTAAGTGATGACCTAGGCTTATAAACTATGTCATATTCACCAAGTTCTACTACCCAGTACATCAATCTTCCCGATTTCTCCAATTTATGCAGAGCTTGTCTTAATGGCATATTAGTATACACTACTATAGTATGGGCTTGGAAGTATGGCCTCATCCTTCTACTTGCTTCGATTAGTGCTAGTGCTAACTTCTCCAGTCTTGGATATCTGATCTCTGCTCCTCGGAAGGCCTTGCTGGTGTAATAGACTGGTTTCTGCACCCTGTCCTCCACTCTTATCAATACTGAGCTAACCGCGTTATCTGAAACTGCCAAATACAAGTATATCCTTTCTCCCATCACTGGTCTAGATAACAATGGAGGTGTCCCCAGATATTTCTTCAACTCTTGAAAGGCCTCCTCGCATTCATTATTCCACTCAAAAGTTTTTCGAAGTGTTTTGAAGAATGGGAGGCATCTGTCTGTTGCTCGTGACACAAATATGTTAAGTGCTGTAACTCGTCCTGTGAGACTTTACACCTCCTTTTTCGTAGCTGGAGATCGTAGCTCCAATAGGGCCTTGATCTTTTCAGGATTTGCCTCGATACCTCGTTGGTTAACAATATATCCAAGAAATATACCTTCTCGTACTCCGAATATGCATTTGGTGGGATTCAACTTCATTTGATATTTCTCTAGTTGATCAAAAGTCTGACCTAGGTCAACTAAATAATCAGCAGCTTTCTTGCTTTCGTCAGCATATCGTTAACATACACCTCCATGTTATGACTGATTTTCTCTGCAAATACCTTATTCATCAACCGTCGATATGTTGCACCTGCATTTTTAAGTCCGAAAGGCATAACATTATAACAATAAGTTCCCCTTGGGGTGATAAAAAAGGTACTCTCCCTGTCCTCAGGTTTTATTTTAATCTGGTTGTAGCCAGAGTAAGTATCCATGAAACTCAACAATTCATTCCCCGAGGTAGCATCCACCAACTGATCGATTTGGGGTAAAGGAAAATGATCCTTTGGGCAGGATTTATTAAGATCTGTGAAGTCCACACACATCCTCCACTTGTTATTTTTCTTATTTACCATCACCACATTTGCTAGCAATCAGGATACTTGACATCCTTAATAAAAAAGGCTTTCTGTAGTTTCTCTACTTCTTCCTGTATAGCTTGGATCTTTTCAGAACTGAACACTCTTCTTCGCTGCTTCACTGGCTTGACTTCCTTGTTAACGTTGAGCTCGTGGCATAGGAAACTCGGGTCTATTCCTGGCATGTCTTCATGACTCCATGCAAAAGTTTGTTTTCTGCGCCTTAGAAATGCTACCAGTTCTCATTTTATCGATACATCCAATGACGCATCAATTTGGGTTGTTCGTTCTGGGTGTTCATCGTCTAGAAGGATATTTTCGGTAGCTTCCATGACCTGGTCCCTCATGGGCTGAGATTCATCTCTAGGGTCTAATATTTCAATCTCTACTTCTTCTATTTCATCCACTTGATATGTAGTAGTCTTTTTCCTGGATTCTTCTCGTTCTTCCTGTTCAGCAGATGAATAGTAGCATTCCCGAGCTACTTTCTGGTCGCCTTTCACAACTCCCACTCCAAAATTGGTTGGGAACTTTAAATATTTATGTACAGTAGATGGTACTGCCTCGAACTTCTTCAGACCTACTCTTCCCATGATGATGTTGTAGGCTGATTGGACGTTTTTATCCATTACGAAAAAGCGTACTCGTTCTGTTCGACAAGCAGGACACGTACTAATAAGCATGTCCAACTTGATCGTCCCAAGTGGAAAAACCTTTTCGCCAGTAAAACCGAGGAGGGGCCTATGATATGGCTCCAACTGGGCTAGTTTCAGATTCAAACTGTCAAAGTATGGGTAAAACATGATATTTGCAGAGCTACCATTATCCACCAGTACCTGTGAAATCACCACCTCCTTCATTCTCATCTTGATCACCAATGGGTCATCATGAGGATATATTACACCTACCAGGTCATTCTTAGAAAAACCGATGACCAGTTTGTCCCTATTCACATTCCTTGGGCGATCATTGTAATACCCCGTATTTTCTGTGATATTTATTTTTGGGATTAATTGAATTAAATGTGTATTAGTTTGGAAATTAATCCGGATAAAAATATTAACGAGATGTGAGTTAGTATTTGATTATAATGTGTATATATGGCAATATATGAATATTGGAAATATTGAAATTGTCGTGAGATTTAAATACGGCAATTTGGGAATTTTGTTGAGACGTGTGTGACCGTCGCGTCATGGTATATATTATTATATTTAAAAAGTGAATTTTAGTTTCATCACCCGTATGGTCATTTTGAGTGCGCCAACGCGTCTGGAAGGGTCGAAATAGTCTGAAAACACTAGCCGGGGGTTAAGTTTGGGTTACGGGGCATTATTGGGCCATACCGGTAACTTATAGGGGCATTTTGGTAATTTTGTATTTTTGGGAATTAAAAGTGACGAAAATTGGAAATACAAATCTGACTTCTTCTTTAACCCACTTAACCCACTAACTACACTAAGAGACCTAATGGGCTACGGGAGAAGTTGAAATATAGTTCCAACTTACCAAAAACCAAACACACCTCCATCACCTCCATCACCTCCATTGTCATCAACCTTGGGAAGAACTTGTAGAGAGAGAGAGAGAAGGAAGAGAATTCTGCAGAAAGAGAGAAGGAGAACAACTTAGCTTTCAAGATTTAACACCAAATTCAGAGAAAGATTAAGGCAAGTGGTTTAAATTCATTTGATTCAAGCTATGCTTTTCCATGTTTAGGAATTTTCGAAATTTATCTTGGGAGATGATTTAGACCCATAGATTGGAAGTTAAAAGCTTGGAATTATGTTAGGGATTGCATGTAGTAATATTCTGGACGAAATTTATGTTCTAAACAGAACCATTGATGATCTAAAAATGGAATTTAGAAGTAGTTTATTGATGTTCTTGAATGAGGAAGTAATCTGAAAATCTTTATGTAGTTTTGATCTAAAACAAAGCCTTTAAATGATGAATTATGGGATTTAGAATGTTAATACTGTTGTAGGATGATATTATGATGATATTGTAACCTTGTCTTAGAGTTTCATGCTTAAAAATGGAGTTTTGGGACGAAATTTTAACTGCAAAACGAAGCAGTCCGTAACAGACCTGGTGCGTTCGATCGATCGATTGTTCTTCAGTCGATCGATCGACCACCATCGATCGATCGAAGGTAAAGGTCGATCGATCGAACTTCCCAGAATGAGTAAAGTTTTTCCCTAATTAAATTTTGATGGTGTTAATCCTTGAATGATATTATTGGAGACCTTATGAATACCCTTAAACCTTAAGGAAGACCAGTAGACATGATTATGAGATTGGACCTTAATTGGAATTCAATTTGAGGAATTATTCTAAATTAATGAAATTCGATAAGTGAGATAATATTTGGATTAATAGTGTAAATTGAATAATTTAATGAAATAAGGTTTGGGGCAGAAGTAAAGACCTTAGGAGTAAAGATGTTATATGTGGGAATAATAGGAACTTAATAGTCTATTTGAGATAGGTTTTAAGTTTAAGAACCTACGACGTGAGATGTTTCGACAATTTAATTTATATATTATCGGGACACTAGAAATATATGAATTTGGAATAATGGTATGAAGATGTAGAGTATACCTTTATTAATATCGAGATATCTAAGATGTGTGAATGCTTAGTATATAACTTTATGTGTATGACATACCTACCATACTTGCTATCACGGGAGGTTTACGTTCGCTTAGGGCCTTCTTATCCTTGTGTTGCCCGGATTTAGATTGGTTACCTCGATGAACATAGGTCATTGAAGGACTTATTGGGATGTTAATAAGTTTGCTGATCGTGGGAGCGTAGGTATGTGCGTGACCCATGTGATGGTGACTGTGTTCGCCTCCACTATTTGTGATGTTGTTATCTGAACGATTCCTGAGAGATTCGGAATGCGTGATCCTTATGTACGTGATGTACCGGGATGGATAGCAGAGTATGTGTGCACCGCAGCTTAGCCTTTGGGTGCTTGTATTGTATATTTATGATGTGAAAATATACGGTTAAACGAGAAGGAATTTACTATGTTAAATTGTGAGTATAGTTATGGTAATGTTATGTAGATAAAAAGGGAGCTTATATCTATAAATGGTTTTGTTAATAATTGGGAATCCGAGAATTAAAGTAGAACTCTCTATTTAATTGTTAAGGTTGGAAATTAAACGTGAACCGAGTAGTAGTGTTAGAAACTCTTCAGAATTAGATAGTTATGAGTTAACACATGAATGGGTACAGGAACGTTAGGAATGCACAGTTAGACGAGAGGTGAGTATCTCATGTGAGAGCACGTCCTAACATGTATTTTGCATATACTGTTTTAAATGTTTTAAAGCACTTGCAGGTTTTTAAAATATCTCCACATTCGGGCTCTGACCCGTTTGCTTTCAAATCTATTTTTCTTGTAAAACCATTTTAGGTGCCCAGCCACAAGGACACCATGCATAGGATACTTATTCAGGTGACGAGCTGTAGCTGTTTGTGGAAGCTACAGGGATTTGCTTTTAGACGCTTCTACCATTTGGATTCCTGATTCAGTATTTATCGGTTGTAGGGCATGTTGCCCATTTATATTAGAGACATCTTTCCATTTCAGTTTTTCAGACTTGGTCATGTATTGATTCAGTATTCAGTATTTCGTTACTTATTTCGTTTGTGGGATTTGTAGTGAGGAGTTTTCCTCCAGACTTTATTTACATTATGTGATGGTTATTCTATTTACTTCGTTATAGTGAATGGTGTTATTATTCTTCATTACACTTGTTGCATGTTAATCAGACTTAAATTAAAATTTGGCAACTTACTTTTTAAATACTAGGTGGTTAGTAATCATTAAAATATTTTCGACAGTGATGCTATTAACTGGACCAACTTGGTCATGTATTAAAATGTTTTCGACAGTTATGGTAATGTTATGTAGATAAAAATGGAGCTTATATCTATAAATGGTTTTGTTAATAATTGGGAATCCGAGAATTAAAGTAGAACTCTCTATTTAATTGTTAAGGTTGGAAATTAAACGTGAACCGAGTAGTAGTGTTAGAAACTCTTCAGAATTAGATAGTTATGAGTTAACACATGAATGGGTACAGGAACGTTAGGAGTGCATAGTTAGACGAGAGGTGAGTATCTCATGTGAGAGCACGTCCTAACATGTATTTTGCATATACTGTTTTAAATGTTTTAAAGCACTTGCAGGTTTTTAAAATATCTCCACATTCGGGCTCTGACCCGTTTGCTTTCAAATCTATTTTTCTTGTAAAACCATTTTAGGTGCCCAGCTACAAGGACACCATGCATAGGATACTTATTCAGGTGACGAGCTGTAGCTGTTTGTGGAAGCTACAGGGATTTGCTTTTAGACGCTTCTACCATTTGGATTCCTGATTCAGTATTTATCGGTTGTAGGGCATGTTGCCCATTTCTATTAGAGACATCTTTCCATTTCAGTTTTTCAGACTTGGTCATGTATTGATTCAGTATTCAGTATTTCGTTACTTATTTCGTTTGTGGGATTTGTAGTGAGGAGTTTTCCTCCAGACTTTATTTACATTATGTGATGGCTATTCTATTTACTTCGTTATGGTGAATGGTGTTATTATTCTTCATTACACTTGTTGCATGTTAATCAGACTTAATTTAAAATTTGGCAACTTACTTTTTAAATACTAGGTGGTTAGTAATCATTAAAATGTTTTCGATAGTGATGCTATTAACTGGACCAACTTGGCATTTTGAATTAATTTAATAAAGGAGTAGCTACCCGGTATTTAATTAGTCGGGGTGTCACAATCATCTTCAACCAAGTTTATGCGATGTGTAAGAGCAAGCTTGGGCCTCATTGAGGTAAGCTTTTCTCTCCACAATAAGATCTCCACCTCCTGCATCTCCACCTCCTGCATCTCCACCTGTAATGACATTACATTCAAATGACCCAAAATGGATTGAAAATACCTCGCGCTCTGGCTGTCTTAGCCTTTTAGGGAGATCAGGGTCATTTTTCGGATCATCTTCATGATCTCTCTTCTTATCTTCTTTTGCTCGACGAGGAGACTTAGATCTTTGCCTTCCTCTGTTGCTGGTTTTTCCACCATTTTGGCGATCAATGTACTTAGTTAGTTTTCCTCACCTGATGAGTGCTCTAATTTCATTCTGAAGAGCTATGCAACGTTTAGTCATGTGGCCGTGATCTTTGTGGAATTCACAGTATTTGGACTTGTCCCTTTTGTCAGGATCTGCCTTTATTTTCTCTGGCCAGGTTAGCTCCTCGCTGTTCTTGATCTCTTCCAGAATGTGATTTATGTCCACCTTTAAGGGAGTATAATTTCCATATTTCCTCATCTGCTCTAGATCTTGTTTACCTTTCGACTGCTTGTTGCCACCATTTTTCTTTTGATCCTTCTTCTCAGTTTTACTAGTCTCAACCTTGGTCTCCTTAGTATATGTATTCTTCTTCGCAGCCATAGCTTCCTCATCGTTCATGATCTTGGCGGCCTTTGCCATCAGTTTTGCCATGGTCCTAGGCGGATCTTTGGCCAAAGTATAGTATAACTTGTCTGGTAATAGTCCACTCATCAGAGCAGTAATTGTTGTCTTCTCCTCGTAATCAATTACCTCAAGTTTCTCGTTATTGAAACGAGTAATATAGTCCCTGGTACTTTCTATCTTCTGTCTAATGCTCAATAAGTGTGCTAATCTTTTAACTGGCTTCGCTCCAAAACAGAAATTCCCTATGAACAACTCTGCCAGTTGAAAAAAAGTTGCAATCTTCCCCCGAGGAAGATTGTTGTACCATATCTGAGCTGACCCGGTGAGAGTGTTTGAAAACACCCTGTATCTCATCTCATCTGGAACCGCATAGATATCGGCAGCAGCTTGGTATTACTCTATATAGAGGACATGATCAACTTTTTCATCATATTTAGGTGTCACCATAGGAGCTTTGAATTTTTATTGTGTGGAAAAATCCACAATTGCCTGCACGAATGGTGTCCCTTAGACAAAAGTTCTTTGTAGAGGATTCTTGGCCTTAGCCATTTCCCCTAACATGTCTTCCAACCTTTGAATAGAGCCTTTCTATGCATCGTTTCCCACCTCGGGTCTATTTGTTTGAGCGACTGATCGCGTTGAGTTTTCCTCTTGGGACCTTTCATTACGAGTTATTGGGCGTGATTGGGCAGAGCCTTCCCTTAGATTGGATGGATGTTGAGAGTTGCTCGATGCGATTAGATGAGGGTTTCTATTTCTCCTCGGGCCCAATCGATCAAAAGGAGAGACTCTACTCAACCTTTCCAGAGCACTGGTCATTTCTTGAGTTAGAGTGACATTCCATTGAGAATCTGTAGCTCGTACCGATGAAGTTCGACCAGGTTGATATGAACGATCATTAGATTTCTCAGTACGATATGAGTCAGTACGTCTAGATTGAGAGACCTTCGGGAATAGTGTTCGTCTAGTTCTTGAAGATGGCAGATGGGTATTTCTCTGAGCACTTCTTTGCCCTGATTGAGCCGACACTCCATCTCGAACAATTTGTTTAAGTTGACGCATGGTTTCTTGCATGATCGTTTGCCCTTGGGCTAAATTAGCCATTATGCCAGCCAGATTTTGAATATTTGGTGGTGTATAGGGCTTTGGAGGGACCCCAGTGTTTCGATTACTGGATTTCGGAATCTCAGCCATAGATGATGAGTTTTTTGGTGAAAAACGCTAAGTATAGTCGTTTCCCATAGACAGCGCCAATCTGTTGATGTAAAAAACTAGATTATGTCTAATTAATCAATTACAGATAGAATGAATAAATAAGACAAAGCATTTTCAAAGTGGTTCAGCCTTATGAAAATGGCCTACATCCACTGTGTTGTATTGCTGAATGTTTGCCTTGAATCTCGATAATAGGTTTACCAAGAGATCCAAAAGTCCCCCTCTTATGACGAGGTTACAATGTATTTATATCCTTGAGGCTGTACATATGAAAAGGTAATGCGCTGTTATCTAGTAGACATATACATCTGTACAATAATAATGCGCATTTAATGCGTAGTCGCCTTTTTATTTTTCTTGATTTGGATGCTCTGCACGCTAAGTAGCTCGGACCGCTTAAGTTGCTCGATACGCCTAAGTAGCTCGGTGAAAGTATGTTATTCGTTGAAAGTATTTGTATTTGCCACGTAGATTGACATGTGTCTTCATATGATTGGTCCACATCAACAGACTAAATTTGGTATCAACAGTTATCATATCATATTTAGTTTAGTTTAGTTTAAATCATCTCCTCACTCAATTGTTTTAATATTTGAAAAAGCTAAAAAAAGTAGAAAAGTTAAAAAGCACAAAAAGAAAATAAAAAGTGAATTACAATTGTGTTCCCTTTGCTTTACCCCCTTGCAAGTGGATTGATACCCTTACTTACCGCTACACTTGAGATTGTTATATTTTGTAGGTAATTTGAGGATTTTTATTAGAGGAGCTTTTCAAGCAACGATAAAAAATATAGGAAAAAGTTCTTTCTATCAATGCCTACATGCAACTTCGTCCCCATTGCCTTTGGAAAACTCTACCAGAAGTGGGACATAAAGATCTTATCTCGATCTAAAATAATGTTGAGTGGCACCTCGTTCATAATCACTCTCTTTCTACAATAAAAAGTTGGGTACACTGCTCGATCGTATAATTCACAGCCCACCAATACAGCCTCCTCACATCTTGGACAATCTTATTCCCCTCGGGATGCACCAAAAATATTGATCCATGTGCGTTCTCCATAACTGCGCACCGTAGCTCCTCATCATCTGGGATAATCAACCTCTCATCAATTCTTAAGACACCCTTAGAATTGACTGAGTAAGACTCCGCTCCACCTGCCAATAACTGTTTAACCCTCTCCTAACAAGACGAATCCCCTGCATGTGCCTTCAAAACCCTCAAACGATCTCAGGTGTGACATTCATCACTGCTATAAATACCCGGATGATCTCATCCTTCTGACAAAGCTTAGTCTACTTCGCCTTCCAAAACTGTTGCCAACTACCCTACATGCATACGTCTTAATGAATCTACCACTATGTCAGTCTTTCCCAGATGATACTGAATATCAAACTAACTAGAGCTCCCATACACCCTATACCACGTCCTCACACGTAGAAATACCACATATGCAACCCATATAAATAAAAAATCAACTACACATGCCCTACATGATCATACAGTAAATGGTAACTAGATTACCCTACTAATCGTGACTCAATTCTTCTTGAGATTGCTCCACTTATCAACTAGTGGTACAAACACCCCCAGTGCTCTCCATATAGCACCATTTGGCTCCTCTGGCCTTAAATCATATAATATCTCTCCACTTTAAGCGTTATCTACACATATGTAATGACTAATGTAGTAAATTAAGGCCCTAAAGCCCAAATATCTCTTAACTCCCGACACTTACTGAGCTGCATGCGTGGGACGTCTTATAAGCGAAATCTAAATAAGGAACCCTCCCAATACACTACTACTTAGATCTATGGGCTATCAAAATCCGTAGTCCTAAGACACATTACCGGGTCACTCAAAAACCATGCCCCAAAAGTTACTAAATCTGATCTTCCAAGCCTCGCATCTCTAAAGGAGTCATAAAATATGGCGCTCGCATTATCGCTAAGTCCTTAGCACTAAGTCGATCACAACTTGATCTCTCGACTGCGCTGTAACATCGGTATCCCTTGAATCACATCAGTAAAGTCCCTAAACACAAGGATCGGATATAATGAGACATTTATACTCTTTGAAGTCTCCTACTTGATATGATATAAATACGTGCTCCAACCTCCCCCAGGATGAGGCATCGCTACAAGAAACCTATCTTGCCCTGGACTAGAAACCATGATAGTCTTACCATCACAGTTCACCAATGTTCTCCCGTCACTAACCAGTCCATACCCAGGATAATATCATACTCGTATATCTCTAAAACAAGCAGATCCACTCAAATATAACCTCCCAATGTCCACACCCACTCCCCTACAGATGGGACGAATGGGAGCCCCATTACCCAACGGTAAATATATGATCATAATCATATTTAATGTTATGTCCACTAAAATTGTCTCCCATGCATATCTTAATGATAACCAATGAGTGTGACTATACCGTATCACACAATACCCTCCCCACGCACTAATGGAAAGAAAACATACCCACAATTATAAACGGTGTTGCTAGTCAAAACTGGTCCACGATCGTGATATACATACCCAAATTGCCCCAGGCCCCGACCCTGCCCCTGTGGAGGGGGTAACTCTGGAACTACTTGTTGGACTAAAAGTTATCGTAACTATTAACCCAGTTGGTCATCCTTTTGTGGACCCCTAGCCCTAATCGGGCATGTACGCTGCATGTGTCCCTGCTTCCCACATATGAAATATTCCCTGTTAAACCTACCAGCCTCTGTCCCTACGAGGTTGTCCCTGTCTCTGGCCCTAATGATCCTGATATTCCCGGCCTTGCTGGCGTACTTTCCCCAGCCCTAATATCCCTACCTAAAGTTATTGTTACCTGACCTGAATCTATTTATAGAGTCCCCCTACTAGGAACTCCGCTTATACTGCCTTTACTACAGTTACGGTACCTCACTAAAATCATTGTCCCGAGTCTTGCTATGCTGGCTTGACTCTCCTGTCCTCTTCACTCTGCTCCCCTCTGATGATAGTGATAATTCTGATAGTGCAACGACATGATGGTCGTGGCATCATTAACCGTATCTGCTATAATGTATGCGACCTCCGCATTGATCATAGTCCCCTGAGAAGCCTGCGGCTCCAACTGAGCCTCCCCTTCCGCGGCCCTCCTCGCTACACGAGTTGGTCCCCCTCTCCTATTGTTTGGAATTTGGAACAAAACCAAAGTGTATGATATTCATTTCAAATATAAGAAATAGATATAGAACGTAAAGACACAATATGAAACAACAATCCTAATCATAGGGATTTTTTTATCAAAGAAACGCAACACTGGCAAAGTAGCAAGTCCGCACAGATCCTAAGGACACTAGAACTTGATGCTCTCATAAAAAATGTGACAACCAACCAATTTTAGTATAGGGTGGCCAATCATCTACTAAAATATAATCTACATCTCAGTATGGATTATTATCAGCATCACTGTCACAATAATAATATAACATAAAGAATACAAAAATAATCCATACAACCATAATAACAGACTAACATCATGCATAATAAATAATAACGGTGGATCGAATAAACCATCGGTCACTAAAAACCTCCACAATGTAAATTGAAATAATAACTGAATACAATTCTGACAAAATAATAAAAGTCTTCAATGATAGTAGGTGTAACATCTAAGTGCAACATGCCCAATAGTAAATAGGGAATAACTGATCCTATTTTGAACATAAATGGATGAAACTTGTAAACAAGGATCCACAATTACCATAGGCAAGAACAACCTATCCTTGTTGTCTTGACTGCTGCTACTATGCACCTGAGGCGTAATAATAAAAATAAGAAAAGACAGAAATATGCGGGTCAAAGCTCCTAGAGTAAAATATTTTTCGCAAGTAATAATTGTTTTAAATCGTTTAAAATCGTAGTATATTACTTTCAAGATTACCGGTCACACTCGCTTGAGATAAACCTCACCTCTCAACTACAATGCGCACCTAATGTGTTTATATTAATTATTCTAATGAAACTACCCGATTTAACTAAAATACCCAATTTCTATGTAAGCGTAACCCCATTATACTCTCTATTAGCTAAGTCCAATTACCTTCACTAGGTATTCATTTATAAATAGTATTTTAGTGACACGATTGCTATAGTTCAAATAATCACGAGATAAACATAGATAGCTACACCTATGCTATAAATAGATATACACTCTATATCATATAAGCATACATATATATCGCTCACTATATATGTATAACCATATTCCTAGAGCTTCGAATCCTCGGATACATTCGTAACCCCAGAGCTTAGGCTCCCAGGATAAATTCCTCGTGTGTTATCCGGTTCTAAACATCACGCCTCACACCGAACCACCAGGTCAAAATTCTCCCCACCGATCCCAAAATAAAATACATATAATGGAGGCTATAATAGCCATACACCCTGGGTCGAGATCATACCACTTCGCACCCAACATGACCCAAACCAGTACCTATCCTCACACACGGATAGTGTACATGCAATAGTCTTATGAACAGAGAAATCAATCCAACATCTACTGGTATGATGCGTATGTGTTGATGAGTGAATTATTTTGTATATTTTATACCCGAATTTATACTTTGTTAGTCCCATTTTATTTCATTTAATAAATTCTTAGGACCATTTCATTAGAAAAGGAAAAAATGCAAGAATGATTGAATTCAGATTCAAAACGACAATTTAAAGTAAAAAAATGGGCACTTCAATAATTTTGTAATATTCTTGTTCTAATTTGTGAAAAAAGTTATCTATTGAATATTTTGTAGGTAATAATGGAATTTGGTGCAAATTGATGATCAACTCGAATAAGGCGTGAAAAAGCTGACTTTTACGGTCATTCGAAAAAAGCCGTCGTAAAGAAAGTCAGGAATTTTTATTCTTCGATTATGATGAAACTCAGCGTGCATGTTCAACTAGAAAATATAAGAATTTTCAAGTGGGGGGAAATTCGGTCCCTTATCCCGATCCAAAGATTAAAGAGGTGGACTAATAGCTTCCAAAACTATTCACCCAATCATGGAGAGTCTCACCACAACTAAAATACCTCACCACTTGTCCTATAAAAAGGACCATTGGGCTCACAATTTTAAAAGAATTTTCGGGGAGCAATATTTTAAAGATTGTAATCAATTTGAGGGATAAATTTTTATCATTTTTTAGAGGATTGAAGATTATTGTGAGAGAACTATTTCTAAGTTTGATTTATTAATGAAAATCTCTATTCATTCTTGCAATTTCTCTTTTATTATGGTAGCTTGATTCTTCTATTATGATTATGGTGAAGTTTATCATAGTTAGCTAATATTGTCATGTTAATTTGATTGTTATTCATCCTTACATATTTTAATTATTATTAAAGATTCGGTATTCATTTTAAAACGATATGAGAGTGTATTTTAAAACCTTCAAAATTATTTTGTCAATCAAGTTTTGAGATTTAAAAATAGTAATTTTTGGTGGATTATGCTTGCACTTTGATTGTTTTGATACTCCAAGCTTAAATACATTTGAGAACTTTAAAAGTTGTCTTTTCTAAGGGAATAGGGATTTTAGCGGTTTATTAAAGACGTTAAAAGTATTTCGAATATAACTCTCATATTTTTAGAATTAAACGCGACGAGATTCGATTTAATTTGAGTTATTAAAATGGAACGACAACATTAAATTAGTGTGCAATATTAGTTACGTGATAAATGGACCCCGAGTCCTAATTGTTTACAAATCTCTTATATTACTCTTATTTATCTTAGTTGCTTTCATTTAGTGTAATTCATAATTATTCTCTACCTCATTTGGTCTAGTTGGACAGTTGTAATTCTTTTAAAAGTTAAAATTGACAAATCTCCGGGAGTTCGACCCGTACTTACACTCGTTATTCTATAATAGCCCATGCACTTGCAGTATTCTATAAAATTGACAAGTAATTATATATAGACCCGTACTTACACTCGTTACTCTTATGTGTGTGTGTGTGTCTATATATATATGTCCCTCTAATATGTATATATAATAAGCACCGAACTCTTACATATATCCCACCACGCACGATTCACCCGAATCCCGAAGTTCTACCCAACCCGATTACTTATTTAACTAGTCCCTTACTCGGACACCCTAGTTAATTGTTTAATTCTCAATTAATAACCACTGACATAAAACCATTTTTAATTAAATATCCACTCACTTGAATAACTTTCCACACACTCGCTTGAGTTCATAAAAATCATCGGAACATTTCGACGATCAAATTTGACCCTAACCCACGGGTCGACAAACCATACCTCAATTTTATCCACTATGAATTCATATTAACTAGGAGGATACATACACAAGGTTTTATTATCATTCTAAACAAAATCGTGCCTAAAATAAAGTACATCCCAAAATCACCAACTAAAGATTTCGGTCTCGCACACCCTTGCGTAAATAATACTTAACTAATTAAAAAAAACTAAAAAAATACGAAATTGGTGGTCATGCTTTCGTAACGAAAAGATCTAGCTTCATGACTCGAACCCACGGGTCGTTCGAATGCATACCAGCCTTGTTTAAACAAGAACCCTGCTTCGTTAGAATAAGATTCTTACGGGGTTCTAACAAGATTCTAAAAATGGACCTTAAGCCCTTTTTCTTAGGCGGGATTCATTCCTAACATCCCAACTTCGTTTCTAGGGTATACCCAAATTTTCAAAATTTTATTACATAGATCATCCATATAACCTAATCCTATCGATATATACATAAATCTAGCATGGAAATCATCACCGATTCAAGATTTAAACTCACATATCAAATTAATCATCAAGATCTTATCTTCCATCTAAGTTTATTCTCTTCTTCCATTAAAACCCAGATTTTATCAATATAATCCAACCTCGATTTTGTTCATTCAGTCAAGATCATGTAATCTTTATCAATAGACTTAATTATTAATCATCAATTCTAGTTTTTTTTTTCAGAGCCAAAACCCCAATTTCTAACATAATATAAGAAAGTAATTAACTACGAATTGAAATGCAACATAAATAAAGTATTCACTTGCCCTAATGGATTACAAACCCGATGCTCTTCAATCTGAGTTGAATCTTCTCTCCAAGATCCTTCCTCATTGCCTTTTTTCTCTTCTCTAGGGTTCTTTTCTCTCAACCTCTTGTTTGTAAAGTGAAAGGTGGACTGTCATCAACCTTTCCAACCCCTAGTAAGCCTTTCACAAAGTTCAATCCCGTTTTTCTCTTTAATTAATAATATAAAATGACCTTTTTGCCCTTATACGGGTCTTTTTATGTCTAAAAATTCCCCGCAACCCAAACTTAACACTCGGGCACCTATTCTGAACTATTCGACCCTTCTCGGATCACCGGTACACTCGGAAAGGTCATTCGAGTCACTCAACTCTAAATATACTAACATCTCATTAACTGGACCGACACGTGCATACCCTTATACATTGCCAATAAATTAAACCGAGCTGCCGATATAACACTCAATCGACATATAATAATAGACCGTAGCTATCACTCATACGCGACATATAATAAGTCACATAACTATTCACTTATTACACAAAAGTAAATAATAATTATAATAAATATTAATCATTTATCTCGCTAATTAACATTTATTTTAAATTCAATTTAATTTTAATATGATAATGCTCAAGGATCTAAGAAAGGCGTTTGGCCACAATGAATATATCGTTTTAGTTGAAGCTTGTTTTCTCAACTAAGCATGTGAGTCACCATTACCTGATACTCTCTTCATGAGTATAACGTCTTAGATTTCCTGTACCCTGCACATTGGCATCCCTAATCTCCCAATCATTTGTCCTGATTTTATTTTGAAGAGAGGAAGAAACAAGGGAAAAATTAGATTGCAACATATATGTTACAAAATGCTATCGATTTGTTCCTTCTTGAGCAAATGAAAAAACCTAGATACTCCAATTCTAAGTGCTTAATAAGAAAAACTAATTTAAATGAATGAACTTTGTAGTTTGTGAACGTTTCGATGTACTATATATAAAAGAACATATACCATTTGATTGTACCCAAAATGACTCTGCGAAAACAATGAACCAAAACTACATCCCAACTAAGTGTGGCCCCAATATAGCAAAGCAATGCTCGTTCCAAATAACATTGGTTCGTCCATAACCTTTCACTTTATGAAAAATGGGGGGCAGCTTTTCCCATGATATAACGATCATCAACAATTTCATTACACTACATGATTATATTGGAATTAACATCATATGCTATATAGAATGATACATAAAAACTTCCTAGTGAAATTGAAAACATAAACATCATCAAGAAACAAAATCATCTATAAAAATATATTCCAAAGCTATCTCTTTAGACATTCTATGTGTCTCACTGATTCAGCAGAATATGTTTTATTTCATGCAACTTTGCCAATGCTTCCCTCATGGTTAAACGATCTTTAGGCAAATGAGTTGTGCATGACAACGCAACTTTTATAACCGAAACTAGACACCCTTCAGTTCGGAAATGCCAGTTATTATCTGAATTGTTATTGCTGAAGTTACTACTGTCAGTGGTAAAAGAACTAGCAGTCCAGGTGATGTGCTCTGAATACTCATTATTCTTCAATAGCCTTGAGTCAACAATTCCCCAAACACCACTTATCTCCACTTCTGAAGCAAATTTAATCAGGTTTAACCCTTCCTGAAACATTTCATCGGTGGGCTTTTTTGCTGTGAACATCTCAAGCACCAGAATTCCAAAACTGTAGACATCCCCTTTTGTTGAGGCATTGCTCCCTAAACCATACTCTACGAAAAAGAACACGATATAATGTTAGGATATATACTGAAGACTTCATTATTTCACAGCAACAAATTATTGTGTTGCCACTGATGTGTGTCCTAACAACACATGTTAAGAACTCAAATAAAGAAAGGACAATAGTTAAACAAGCACTCCATAAAAGCACGGGATAATGTTAGGGCTACCCCTTTTTGTTACCCCGGCTTCAAAGTATTGTACCTTGCTTTGTTTTTACTTGTATGGGTCCCGCCAGGACATAAAAGACAAAGCAAGGTACAACACTTTGAAACTGGGGGTAACAAAAAGGGGTAACAAAAAGGGGTAGCCCTAGTGTTACCCAAAAGCACAACAAACCCGAGTGATCATTCTTAGATAAACTCATGGTGAGAATTAACTCAAAAATCTTGTTCAAGGGGTGAGAGTGCCCATGTGTCTGTACCATGCACATCTTAGGCGATGTGGGGCTCTCCTAACATTCTTGAAGTGTTTCCTAACATTTTCAAATACTCCAGCCGTCCCAAATTAATAGTGGTTCTTTGAACGTCAAACATGTAAAGAAAAAAATTACATTCCAAATTTGTCCTTCTAAAAATGATAAGTATATAGTTGTCGCTCATACCTGGAGCCATGTAACCAATTGAGCCTTTCAGTCCAATTGTACTACTCTCGTTCTGAGATGGATTCGAAGAAAGAAATCTCGCGAGTCCAAAATCTCCCACATGAGCCACCATGTTTTCGTCCAATAGTACATTGCCAGGTTTCAAATCACAATGAACAACGGGTGGATTGCAATCGTGGTGCAGGTAGTCTATGGAAGAAGCTACATCAATGGCCATATTCAGTCTTTGGGTTATCGTCAGAGTTATTTCATATTGGTTGTCTTGTGGATACAACCACTGATCAAGGTTCCCACTAGGCATGTAGTCCATAATCAACGCCTTGAACTCGTTTCCCTTATGATCGATGCTTGAGCAGGATGTAAAAACCTTAACAAGATTCCGGTGCCTAATGTTCCTTAGAGCTTCACATTCTGCGCTAAAACTCTTGGATGCTTTGCTCACTTGCAAATCGATTACCTTTATTGCCATGGTGGTGTAGAATCCATCTTCTCCCGGGCCAAAGGATGCCTTATAAACTGACCCAAATCCTCCCTTTCCCACCAAATTTTCTTCTGCAAAACCATTTGTGGCGCGCCAGATTTCTGAGTAGGAGACCATCTCCGGCAACCCCTTGACGGAACGAGAAGGGGAGCTTCGTTTGTTCTTTTTCTTTCTCTTGTAACACAAGAACATGGACACTAAGTATATAATTGACACCAGAACAGTAAAGCATATCACTGGAATAAAGATTTTGATGAGTAGCAAATGGATATTTGACTTCTTTTTGCTAACACACGTTGCCAGTCTCAGCCGTTGTGCAAACACTCGATCACCACCGCAGAGATTTTCATTTCCTTGGAGAGAATCATAGCTAGTGTTGTTGAAGACACCATCTTGTGGGACTGGTCCTTCCAATTTGTTGAAAGACAAATTCAATTTATGGAGAAACCGGAATTTCTCTAGATCTTGTGGGATTGGTCCGGAGAGCTTGTTGTAAGAGAGATCCAAGCTCTCCAACGCAACTAATTTGCCCAATGATTGTGGAGGTATCGAGCCGTTGAAATGGTTCCTCGCCAGACTGAGATCGCGTAAGCTCAAGCAGGCTCCTATAGTTATTGGAATTTTTCCTGACAGCGAGTTGTTAGAAATGTCCATTGCCTCAATCTGAGTTAACTTACCAACCTCTGCAGGCAATGAACCGGTTAGAGCATTGCTTGTTAGATTCAAATAGCTTAATCCAGAAAGCCGAAAAATCTGTGTTGGCATGACACCATGTAGCTGATTCCATCCAAGGCTCAGCCTGTTCAAATGCTGGCATTTTCCGATACTGGCAGGGATTACACCAGAGAACTGGTTTTGACCCATCATGAGAATATTTAAGAGAGTGAGATTGCTAAATATATCGGGAATTTCTCCAGATAACATATTTTTTTGCACCAAAAATCTTTGTAGTTGTGGAAGCATTCCAATTGAATTTGGGATCTCACCCATGAAAAAATTTCCATTCAGAGCCAAGGCTGTGAGATTTTTGTATCTTTCCAATCCCCGAGGGAAGCTCCCGGTTAGATAATTATTCCCTATACACAACTCGCGGAGATGGATAGACAGATTTCCAATTGAACTTGGTAGATCACCAGTTAGATGATTGGAATCTATTGCCACAAACTGCAGCTGGGTACAGTTTGTGAGGGACTGAAATAACCGAGAATTCAATTCCGTGGATGAGGAGAGAGAATTCACGGTTAGATGCAGTAGTTGAAGATATTGCATGTTAGCGAGTGGAGGAATTGTACCTCGGAGGTGGTTCAAAGATAAATCGAGCATACGGATTTTCGTGGCATTGGATAAAGTTGGGGGTATTAGTCCTACTAAATTGTCGTTACCCAAATATAGTTGCTCAAGGTTGGGGCCAATATGAGCTGGTATCTCTCCAGAAAGGTTATTATTGGTTAAAGACAAAAAAGAGAGAGAAGAGATGTTGAAGATGGAAGCAGGAATGTGACCTGAGAATTGATTCTCCGAGAGTTGAAGGACCCTAAGGTTTTGGAGACGACCCAATTGATCGAGGATATTACCTGAAAGCCGGTTTCTTGCGAGGCTTAGAATGGTAAGAGAAGAGAGATTTCCATACGAAGGAGGGATTTGACCCGTAAGATTATTAATCGCCACATCAAGAACTTTGAGGCTTTCGAGATGGCCAAGATGAGACGGAAGGTCACCAGTTAGTCTATTGCTTGCTAAACTAATCACTTGAAGGCGAGAGAAACGAGAGAATTCTGTTGGAATTAGGCCAAAAAGTGAGTTGTTGGAAAGGTCAAGTGATTCAAGAGAAGTAAGGTTGGAGAGGTGAGGGGAAATGGTGCCAGCAAGACCGAGTCCGGGAAGGTGAACCCGGTTCACTCGGTGATTATCGTTCCGGCAAGTGACTCCAAGCCAGCTGCAGTGTGAGGAACTGGAGTTCCACCCAGAAAGAGTGTTACCAGGATCTGATAACAAGGATTTAAATTTCAAAAGAGCCTTTCCATCAAGAGGGTTACCAACAGCCCCAGCCTCATTGTTGAGGGAACATAGTATAATTTGAAAGCTGAAAAAGAGCAACCGAACATGGATATTTTTCATTTTCAAAGTGGGAATCATAAGCTGCAATTTGCCAGGCACTTCGATTATGCGGAAATATTTACATAAAATGTCTAGAGTCCCTGGGGTGGGACCAGCTTCCTTAGTTTTACTTCAGATCGGCTCTTAGTTGATATTGATTTCGGTTCTTTCCATTACGTGTGTGTGTGATAACACTAATTTTTTTTTTATGAAAAATATAATATATGGAGTCATTTTTTACTTTTTAGATGTTTGATAAAAAAAATCTATAGAATAAATTTCTCTAAAATATAACACATGTTCATTTTTTCCGCAAAAAGGTGGAAATAAAAAACCAACACTCACCTTGTTTTTTTATTTTCCAGGTAAAATAATTATCGCTTATCTCTCATTTTCGCTCCTCAAACTACAAGAAAAATGTGTATTATGGACAGGAGTATTTGGGACGGCCGTGTCATTTTGTCCCTTTTGATACACCAAATGGGACGGTTTTTAATTACCGTCCCTTTTGATAAATCACAAAAGAGACGGTAATTAAAAACCGTCCCATTTGGTATATCAAAAGGGACGGTAATTAAAAACCGACCCTTAAAGTGTATGGGAATTTTTAGAGTTTTTTTTTCCAGGTTAATATAAGGGACGGATCTCCCACTCTCACTGTGCCCTCCTCCCTCATCTCTCTCTCTCTCTCTCTCTCTCTCTCGAAGGCATGTCTCTCTCTCTCTCTCTATTAGCTCGCTATCTCTCCCCCTCCCCATCCCACCCCGCCCCAACCCAGCCCTAGATTCCCTAGCCCCTCCGCCCCTGTCACACACTCTCCCAGCCGACCCCCGCCCCAGCGGACCCCTCCCTAACCCAACCCTAGACTCCCTAGCCCCTCCGCCCCTGTCACAGACTCTCCCCGGTAATTTTTTTCTCCATTAATTAATGTTGATTCCATTAATGTATGTGTATATATATATATATATATATATATAGTTTATATATGTTTTTACATTTTATTTTTTTGTTATGTTGGGTAAATCATTATTGTTATGATTATTGATAGGGTAAATTCAGTATTTCCACATATGTTTTTCAGGTTGTTAACAATGTAAATAATCAACCTTTTTTTTTTAATTTGATTTTTTCAAACTGAGATTTTGTGTTTATTGTTTTATGAATTGAACGCCATGACTCCTTCTAAGTTCAGAAAGTTTTATGAATTGAACTGTTCAAATTGAGATTTTGTGTTTATTGTTTTATTCTTCTGAAATCCTGATGACAATGGGGAATGCAGGGGCCCAAACTCCTACGTAGAAAGTTTTTCAAATTGATTTTTTACAAGTCTTCCAAACTAATGCCCCAATATGTCAATGATTTAGCAGATGCACTAATTATTATTTGGAGTCTTATTCTCAAAGGGGAGCACCAGGCTTCCGTGTTATGCATTTTATGAATAAAAGTATCAAGGCATATGTAAGGCATTGTCGTGCAGACATTCTTTGAACTCGAAACTCTTCGCATTTTGTATTCATGACATGTTTAATCATACATCATGGAACTAAAGTTGTAAGGTTATATGTACTTAGGTTATTTCGTAGAATACACACACACAAGGCAATTAAAAATTTGTCAAGTAGAGATATATTCCAATTGTAATATCTTTTGCAAATTTAAAAGTTAGCATGAACAATTTCCAGTTAATTCGATGGGATTGATAACTTGATTAAGTGAAATAAAATTATCCAATTTGATTCATTTTATCCTATGCATGCATCTAGTTGATTTAATAAAGTAAGGTGCGAAAATCACAACCACAACGCGCTAATGTACGAGGAAAACCCAAATGGGAAAAACCTCGGATGGCTGGGCCTAGACAAATCCACTACAAATAGGTTTTACAAAGGACTCAAAAGACTTACAGACTTTGACTCAATCAAGACATGTAGTACGCGAAGCTCCAACGCGTTGCTCGACACTACTTGTGTCGCGGTATCCACCGAAGCCCAAACTACCGTCTCCAATAAGCTTGATTGCAGAGATCCACCGCAAGTGTGTTTGCTCAATTTCAAGTTTATGCCATGGGGTTTTGATTCAAACGTTAAATAGTGTTGGAGATAGATTTTTACCAAAAAGGGAAGTTATGTAATATTGCTCTCAAGGGTACGTAAAACTTCCTCGTTGAAAATAACTGATTTTCGTCCATATATTAAAACTGTAAAAGTAGTGGACAATAGCAGTTGTGTGAAATAACTGCTGGAAAATAAATTAAAAAAAATTCAAAACTGGCAGATCTCGTTCGAACGAGGTCGTTCTAACGACCTTTCGTTCAAACGAGTTATCTAACGATATTCCAGAGGAGAGTTAGATAAGTCGTTAGAAATCTCGTTCGAACGACATTTCTAACGAGCTTCTAACGAGTTTCCAGTGAGGTCTGGGACATGTCGTTAGATCCAGGTCGTTCGAACGACCTGGAGAAAACTTCGAACGAGATTTCTGATTTCATAAAAAAGTTAAAAAATTAATTTAAAAAATGATTGATATGAACATTACTCTATATGAAAATTTCTCGTTATAAAAAATAATCCAACACATAAAAATGTTTTTTGTCATATACCTTTTTAGGGGAATGGATTTGAGATGCAAGTTGATGTAGCTTGAACTTTGAAAGCCCGATTCTCTAAGGATGTATGAAGCTTGATTAGAAATGACCCAAAAGCGTTTTGTCCAACGAAATGTAGCCAATACTACAAATGACTCGATTGGAAATTTGTCCTTACAGGAACTTTGATCTACCTCTGTTTACATAATGTTTCAGTCATTCACATCCATGTTTACAATATTGGTAGAGCGAAAGATAACCACAACAGAGCAAAACGATTATGGTGATGACATATTGAGTGCAAAACTTCATTTAGTTGACCATGTTGGTTTTGAACTAGCAAAACGAACTGGTGTTGATGGGATGCCTTTTCGTGAAGGTAGTGAAAAAATAATAATTTTGAAATGTACTAAAACGCTTCTGTTTAGACTGACACAATTTCATGTCTTTTTTATGTTCATAATGGCAGCTTGTTGCATATGCAATTAACAATAGTATATATATTTCAATATTGGTGGTTTATTATCCAAGTTATTTTATTTTTTATTTTCATAGCCTACGAGTTCATATCAGTGATACAATTGGCTCAAATCATTGATGGGATTCGTTTACTCAGGGTATATTCATAATTTATCATTCTGAGGTTTAGTTTATCATTTACAATCGTGTAGATCACGATTTTCCTTATTATATTTTTTTGGAGAAATTTGGTCCTGCTTTTCATTTCAATATAGTTTCTATGTGACGCACGTAGTTCCCATTGGGAAGGTGATGCCCCCCATGAGAGAGCGATTTATCTTACTTTGGTAATTTTATAATTCTCCATTACTTTACCCTTTTAGGTGATAGTTTTTATATTAACTACTTAGAGTTATTGTTCATCTAGGATTATCTATTATTCGTTTGCTACTAATCTTAGGACACAATTTATACAAGGTGTCGATGGAGGCATTCAATATATGTGTGAGATCTAATGTTCTCTAATTCTTTACGGTATTATGTGTACTTATTTTATCAATTCGCTTGGCTGTAGTAATCAGAATTTTCAACATTTAGTCAAGGAACTGAAGGAAGAAGCAAAAGAGATGAAATAAGATTCTCTCGTGGGTTCCAAATGCGGATCTGAGCCCGGGGACATCGGATACTAGTAAATAATTAAAGGAAACATTTTTATATTATTTTCTATGATATCTTGAAATGTTATCTAACTTTCCATATGGACTTAATAAAAAAAAATTATTTTTTATTGACAGACAACTATTGCTTTCATCTTTAATGGACAAGACAGTTAGGCTAGGGGACATGGAAACACAACTATTTAAAATTATTTGTGCACAATGATTATAGTAAGTAGATATGCACATGTTGTTGTTTTTCTCAATGCAAGACTATTGAACCTTCATTTGCTTATAACGTGCATATGGTTTGGTATTAGCCTATATACAGTTCAATCCGGTAGATGATGATTACATCATCAGTGGCTCACTAGATGCCAAGGTTCAAATTTGGAACATACGCGATCGAAAAGTTATTGACTAGATTGATCATCATCATTTGATTACTGTTGCTTGATATACTCCTGATGGCCAGGTTTGAAATTCAAGTAATTGGGAAGAAGTTAGTAATTTACGAGTTAGATTCAATTTTGAGTATTCCACCATGTTTTAATATTTAAAAGTCTTCTTCAATTGATATTTTGATTAAGCAGAATACAAAGAGAAATGTGTTAAACGAAAGGAAACGTTGTTGTGGCCACCTTCTATATCGTCTTATCTCACACTTAGAGACAAAACCACTACCTGGCTCTTTTGAGGCTCTCATTTTGGCACGATGGATTTGCAGGAGCTATAAGTACCAATTTATATATGATGTTTCGAAAATTATCTTACTTGAGTACCCCATCTCCTAAGGTGAACATGGGAGAAACAATATATTAAAAGAAATGAACGTATAGACTAGGAAAGAAATGAAATTTTAACAGCAATATTACTTTCAATCTAGTAACCAGAAATAATTATATTGACATGTACTAGGGCCTGCTTTAGTCAATTTGTGAAAAAAAGTTGGGTAAAGTGCGAAATAGAAAAACTCCACTATGTTCTTTTGTTGATTGTTTCTATTTTCTATTATTTTTTTGAACATGATACAACTTGCTAATATGAGGTTTTGATGATAAACCGACTGCGTAGTAACCGGACTCCCGATTTGAGAGTACGATGAGAATTTACAAAAAAAATAGACTCGGGCTTTAAAACACGCTGTCAAAGGGTGAAAGCATAAAATATCCATAAAACGGTCCCGTCAGAGGCATGAGCACCTCCCACAGGACCAATGTAACTCGTACGAACCGAGCGTGTAGTCACCGAACTCCCCATTTGAGTATACAATGAGAATTTGCAAACGGTTAGACTTAGGGTTGAAAACATGTTGTCAAAGGGTAAAAACGTAAAACAACCACAAAACGGTTCCGTAAGATGCACGAGCACCTTGCACGGGACCAATGTAACTCATAAGAACCGATCGCGTAGTCATCAGACTCCGCATTTGAGTATACGATGAAAATTTACAAATGACTAGACCGAGGCTTAAAAATATGTCGTCAAAGGGTAAAAACATAAAACTGTCCCGAAACGGTCCCGTAAGAGGCACGAGCAGCTTGCATGGGACTAATGTGTAGGAATCGATCCCGTAGTCACAGGACTCCTAGTTTTAGTATACGACGAGAATTTATAAACTGTTAGACTTAGGCTTGAAAACATGCCGTCAAAGGGTGAAAACGTAAAACAACCCCAAAACAGTCCCGTAAGAGACATGAGCACCTCACACGGGACCAATGTAACTCGTACGAACGAACCGCGTAGTCATTGAACTCTACATTTGAGTATGCAATGAGAATTTGTAAAAATTTACACTACACCAAAATGGAAAAATTAGCACCCTTTCAGCGGCTAGCCTTGTCACGGTCATTGACCGTGACAAAAAATACGCGTTTTGTGTCACGGTCAATGACCGTGATAAGCCCGTGACAAAGGCTTGTCATGGTCAATGATCGTGAAAAGCCTATGAAGTTGTCACGGTCAATGACCGTGACATGACTGTGACAATTCTGCCAGCAAAAACCCTTTCCCCTCCGTTTTTCCTCACCGATTTATTTCCCTCCAATTTCTCTCTCTCTCTACCGCGCTGCTCTCCCCCTCTCTCTCTACTTTCAGGTTAGTTTCTCTCTCTCTCTCTCTCTCTTCCATTTATATATGTGTGTGTGTGTATATATATGTGCGTGTGTGTGTATGTGTATGTGTGTGTGTGGTGGGGGAAGGGGGTGGGTCAGTGCATGTGTGTGTGTGTGTGCATGGTGGGGGGGTGGGATGTTTATGTGTGTGTGGTGGGGGCAGGGGGTGGGGCATGGTGTGGGGGGGGGGGGGGGGGAGGGGGCAGGGATGAATGGGTGGGTGGTGGGGCGTGCACGTGTGTGTATATGTGTGTGTAGTGTGCATGTTTGTGCGTATATACGAGAGAGGGAAATGATGCGGGGGTGGGACTGCGTGTGTGCATGTGTGTGTGTGTGTGGGGTGGGGGGATGGGGCAAGGGGAAATGGGGCGGGGGTCGGGCTTGATAATTTTTTTTTATTAAATTTTGATTGGTTTATTAGATATTTTCCCTCATATGCAAGTAGTGTCCCTTGTAAACGAATTGATTGATTATTAATTTTTTTAGTAAATTAATATATGAAAGTAGGATTGCCCCTCATTGTAAATTAGTAAATTAATAATTGTATACTTTAATTGTTAGTTTAATTGATGAAAATAATTAATTAAGTAGATGAATTAGAAGGAGTACGGGATACACATTTGTTGTTAACATTGCGGTTGGATTATATTGGATCGATGTTGGACTGGATTATTGTTCATATGGAGGTGGGATTTTTCAACTTTTTTTGAAAATTACTTTGTATAGCGAACAATATATATATAGTATGATAATTAAATGAAACATACTTGAAATTACATATAGTGCGCATAGATACTAGCCTTCTAGTTCTTATGCGTACGCATTCAATAGCCCTTAGACCCATTCGAGAGTCATTACCCCTGTAATGAGATCTCTCGAATTGTCCTGTTTGGACAGTTTGGGACTGCATAATTTCTGTATATTAATATTCTTAGTGGCTTAAAGTTATTACTTTTGGAGGAAGTTCTGCAGTCGTATCCTAATGTTCTCTGGGTACATACTAGATTGACAAGTGTGACTGTTATTTCAATTGATCAATTGAAATAACACTCACACTTGCCAATCTATGTCGTGTACTTGGAGTACTACGGGGATATGCTGCCTAATTTTTCTCAAATCGTAACAATGTGCATGAGCTGTTAAGTATATTACAGAAAAATGCGGTCTTGAATGGGATAGGACCACTCACCCTTTACAGTAGATGGAGGAAATAGAAATTTCTATTATAAATTGAATTTGAAATTTAAAAATCGAATATAAATAAGACATAATTAAATTGAAAGAAGATAGTAGGGGAGGACAATAATTCCCCCTGGTGCGTTTACTTTGACGAGTGGGGAAAGGAAGGTTCTTTTAGGCACAATATATAATTTGAAGGGCCCATCTAATTTTTCGTCCAACTTGCAAAGGATTGTGAATTATGCTACTCACGACTTACATAAGTGTAAGTCCCACGATTGGCATGAGATCATGCAACTGGTTCCTCTATTGTTTAAGCACTGTTTCTCCAAGCACAAGGATTTGCGAAGGGCTATTATGCAAATTAGTATTGCCTTCTCACTCTTGTGTGAGAAGGTAGTCAATCGAGAACACATAGTGGCCGGAAAATTGGCGGTGACCGAAGTGATTTGTGTGTTGGAGAAGTACTTTCCCCCAGCATTCTTTGACATAAGTGTTCACTTGTTGGTACACCTATGCGACGAGGTACTTCTTTGTGGTCCAATTAGATATCAATGGATGTATCCATTTGAAAGATTGATGAAAGTTAGATGTTTGGGTGGCACTACAGGTAATGTATTTATATTTATATTTATATTTATATGAATATTTCAATTTCAATTTCAATTTCAATTTCAATTTCAATTTCAATTTCAATTTCAATTTCAATTTCAATTTCAATTTCAATTTCAATTTCAATTTCAATTTCAATTTCATTTTATATTTATGTTTATATTTATTCGCAACTAACAATGTATTTGTTGGGCAGGAACAATTCAGCATGAATTCAAAGCTACGCGATTCCGTCTTAGAGCAGTTGAGGGAGCAAAACAAGACGTGGAAGAAAAATATACGGACCCGGTACATTGGGAAGACACGAGAGTCCGTTATCCGAATGCGTGAATCCGTCTCGCCGAATGAGCCGATCTCATTGGAAAAAATGGCAACAGTTCGTTGACAATGAGATTGGGGAGAGACAATTGGCATCTCGCCAATCGGGGAGGGAAAATCGGGAAAAAAAGATGGACTTGCACTACTCCGGCCGGACGTCTTACGCCGAGGTGGAGCATAGGATGATGGTAAGATTTAATTTTTCTATAACTATAAAAATATATTATTCTGCATTATTTTACTTTGCAGGGCCGATACTAATTTTACTTTATTTTATTTCAGGGGACAGGGAGTGGCCCTGGGGGTAGTCCACATAGGCTCGATACTTATGTGGATCTTCGAACGAAGAAGGGGAAGGACAAGAAGGTATCCCCGAGCATCGCGGCCACGATTGTAAGTAATCCGACAGTTTACTTTTTGTTAATTACGTTATAATTTTTTAATTTACTTATTTTACTAATCATGTGCTTTTTGTCGTTTCAGGCAAAGCTTAAGGAAGTGCATGAGTCGCAGTCTGATGCCGACAAGGCATCTTTGTCCACAGACGCACTCAACCAAGTGCTTAGATCTGATCACAAGGGGAGGAAAAGGGGGGTGAGCTCGTGGGTGGAAAAATCTAGGATCATCGGATTAGAGACGAGCGACACCGGGTTGGCTCGAATGGTGGACTCGCATGACGCGAAGCTGTCCTGTTTGGAGGCGACGGTCCAAGATATGTTCTCATTCATGAAGCGTTCATTGGGAAAAAAACGCAAGGGGAAAGGGAAGTAGAAGGTGGTGGAGGAGGAGGTGCGGGAGGACGAGGTATAGGATGACAAGGTGAAGGATGACGAGGATGTGGACCTCGCTGCCTCATCGTCGACACGTGCAAACTTTGATGATACACTTCCCTATTTGGCTTCCTTTAACCAATCGATGTCGACACTTGGTTGGCCGAGCATGTTTATACTGGACATATTTGATGGTCAGTGGATAGGGCGGGGGTTGAGGGACCCGAATATCGTCCAGGGTGCACTAGTTCATGGACGTGAGCTTCAAGACATCGAGTCCATGGTGCTCATCACACATGTGATACCCGGGAAGGAGAACTCCCCATTGTGGTTGCGCGAACAATGTGGCACGATGTATATCAGTGGGTGTGTCAATTCGTAGATAGTGTGGCCTACTCACCTCCTCAGATTTAACCTTACCCAAGACATGTAGTGACATTATTTGAATTGAATTATTTTTAAGTTGGTACATATGAATTATATTTGGATTATATCGTGATGCATATTGTCTTTATTTTGAATGTATATTTGCATTATCCCTATTTTATTTGGGGATATGATTCTTGAACAGGTACAACGTTGCTATAACAGGTACAAATATACTGTTGGGCAGGGGCAGTGGTAGTGGCCTAACTGCCCAACAATTTTTTTTCAATTTTGCCCAGAATTGAAAACGGTCATTGACCGTGACAAGTCCGTGAGAAAGAAACTTGTCACAGACTTGTCACGGTCAATGACCGTGATAATTTTTTTAACATTGTCACGGGTTTATCACGGTCCTTAATCATGACAAAACTTGTCAAGGTCAAGGACCGTGACATGACCATGACAAGTCTAACGAACTTGTCACGGTCAATGACCGTGACAAGTCCGTGATAAAAAAAGTTGTCACCCCAGGAATTGTCACGGTCATTGACCTTGAGAAGTTGAACTTGTTAAGTTCAATGACCGTGATAATTCGGCAGATTTGGTGTAGTGTTAAACTTGGGCTTTTAAACATGGCGTCAAAGGGTGAAAACATAAAGCATCCACAAAACGGTCCCGTAAGAGGCACGAGCATCTCACACGGGACCAATGTAACTCGTAAGAATCGATCGCGTAGTCATCGAACTCCCTATTATAGTATACGATGAGAATTTGCAAACGATTAGACTTAAGATTAAAAACGTGTTGTCAAAGGGTGAAAACATAAAATAGCCACGAAATGAGCACCTCGTACGAGATTAATGTAACTCGTATGAACCGACCACGTAGTCACCGGACTCCCAATTTGAGTATACGACGAGAATTTGCAAAAAATTAGACTTAGGCTTTAAAACATGACATCAAAGGGTGAAAATATAAAACAACCACAAAACGGTCCCGTAAGAGGCACGATCACGTCGCATGGGACCAATGTAACTTATAGGAATCGATTGCGTAGTCACGGCGGGACTCACGATTTGAGTATACGATGATAATTTGCAAAAATTTAGACTTACGATTGAAAACACGCCGTCAAAAGGTAAAAATGTAAAACAACCATAAAACGGTCCCGTAAGATGCACGGGCACCTCATATGATACTAATGTAACTCGTCAGATTCAACCGTATAGTCACCGAACTCCCAATTTGAGTATACAACGAGAATTTACAAACGGTTAGACTCGAGCTTAAAAACATGTCATCAAACGGTGAAAATGGAAAAAAGCCCTAAAACGGTCTCGTAAGAGGCACGAGAACCTCGTACGGGATCAATGTAACTTATACACACCGACTGCATAGTTATGGGACTCCCGATTTCAGTATACGAGGAAAATTTGCAAAAATTTAGACTTAGGCTTTAAAACATGCATTCTGATGATACAAAAAATTATCCACATATGTGGACCAATCAGAAATGCACACTTGTCCTCCTATGTGGCCAAAATTCTAATCAGCAGATAGTATCTCGGCAGGCATGCCGACCAACATCAAGAATGTCGACCATTAAGATCAATCAAGCGACACCATATAAAGGGTCTTACCACACGTGGTTCATACAACCAATCATCACATTCATTATGTACGGGTGTAAATGCTTAAATGTATAAAGGCATTCCATCCCTTGATAGTCTAACCCATAACCTTCGGGTAACTATAAATTCATTGTATCCCTTTCATCAAGGGCAAGATATAACAAATCCTAGAATATTCTTTTTTACAAGAATATCTAGCTTTCTGTAATCGCTGAAATCAATACTATAATAGTGGACGTAGGATTTCTTAATTAGGTGAACCACTTTAAAACCTTGTGTCATTGTTAACCATTTCATTACAATTCTATATTTTATCTGTGATTCTAAAATTGGACTAAGTCTACTTTTTGACATGAACAGATTAGCACCGTCTGTGGGAACGTGTGTCTAATCGCCATTCTCAATCTTGTATATCCTTATTCAAGGGAAAATGAATTATATAGAGCCTAGTGCCAAAAATGAAGGCGACCCGCCTATTCCACCTGCTCCACCTACAATAATCGACCTAAATGGGATCCTTGCTAGCATTGCCAGGGAACAAGACGCTATGAAAGAGTCAATGAGACAATTAGCTCAATCACTACAAGCCAGATCTCCAACGCTATCCAAACAGCAGACAGTTCTATCACCATGGAGAGAAATACCGCCCCACCTCTGAGGCATAGCCGACACAACTATTCCAGATCATCTCAGGATATGACTTATCACCCAGGAACCAGTTCCTCAATAAGATCCTCAGAGACATTTTTTCTCTCCTAAAAGGCCAAGGTCTTGGAGAGATTGAGCCGAGATTCGCCTTTCGACCGATTAAAACCTCGAGCAAACAGAAACCTTCCAAGAATATTATCCAGGAACACTCAACACCCTGCCGACCAACGTGAGGCCTTAGTCAAATCAAGGTCAAGCGTCCGACGATCTGTACGTGCTGAACAAACTTCTTAGGAAGAGAGTTCAGCGCGCGCATAGTCGAGATAAACAAGCTGCTTCGTATAGATCTGATGCAGGAAATTCTTTGTGGAAAGGATCAATCTAGCGGTTAGAATATCAATTAGGAGAGAGGGCAAAGGCAAAAAATCCTTTGCAATGAAGTTTTGTTAAAGGATATCCTTTTATTCAAGCTATTGTTAATTTTCCTACTAAATCTAAGTTTCAAGCTCCTGTGGTTACCCCCGAATATGATGGAGAAAATGATCCAGCTCCGCGCATTGAACAATATCAAGTTGCTGCTGACATTTATTCGGTCCCTGATGAGATGAGATGTAGAGCGTTCTCAAGCACCATTATAGGCGTGCATAGATATGGTATAAGCACTTACCTTAAGGACAAATTACGAACTTTCACCAGCTTGTCGAGCTATTTATTAGAAATTTATGTTTCGAGGCTAAGCCAGTAAAGAGAGTATCCCATCTCTTGAGTGTAAGGCAGCAAGTAGGGGAGACGACCAGGGATTACATCACTCGTTTCAATAACGAGAAATTGCAAGTGGTAGATTACGAGGAAAAATCATCCATCACTTATCTCATGAGTGGATTGCTTCTCGAAAAACTATACTACACTCTGGCCAAAGATCCTCTTAAAACCATGACCAAGCTCATGGTTAAGGCTGGAAAAATAATAAACGCTAAGGAAGCAATGGCTGCAAAGCATAGTCCAACCACAAAGACTAAGAAGAAATATCAGAAGGAGCAATGGTCGAAAAAAGAGAAAAAACTCAAAAAATATGGAACCTACAGTCCATTGAGTGTTACTATTCACTATATCCTTGAGGAAATTAAAAACAATAAGGATTTACGATTACCTGAAAGGTTGAAAGCACCCCCTAATAAAAGGAACATATCTAAATATTGTAAATTCCACAAGGATCATGGCCATACAACAGATAACTACGTCTCTTTGAAAAATGAGGTAGAATCCTTCATTTGTCGAAGAAAAATGAATAAGTTTGTTGATAGACGAGAAGGCATCGAACAAAAGGAAGGTCAAATTCTCCATGCAAGCCCAAAGATGATATGAAAAGAAACCATGAAGATGATTATGAGGATAATCTCGACCTGCCAAAGAATCTCAAGCAGCTAGAACGATAAGTATCTATGATCAGTTTTGGTTAATTTGATTGTCATGTAATTACACGTGGTGATGCATCAGGAGGGGATTATATTGCTGAAAGGAAAGCTTACTTGAATGAGGCCCATGCTTGCTCTTATATCTAGAGAATTAATCTGAACAAAGATAATCGACCCACGAAGGTCAACAAAGACAAACTGGTGATCGATTTTTTGAAGAATGATCTATCTGGGGTACTTTATCCCCGTGATGATCCATTGGTTATTAAATTCAGGTTCCAGGATATAGTTATCGCTAGAGTTTTAATTGACAATGGGAGCTTAACAGATATTATGTTTCATACTTGCTTTCAGAGTCTGGATTTGAAACTCAACCAACTGGAACCCTACGACAGACCATTAATAGGTTTTTCTGGTGAAAAAGTTTACCCTCTTAGAACAGTCAAGTTAAAAGTATTATTCGGCACCTGGACGATGAGTCTTACTGAGAAGATACGTTTCTTACTGATGGATAAAAACGTTCAATCTTCCTATAACGTGATTCTCGGCAGGGTAAGATTGAATAAATTTAAGGTTGTATCTTTAATAGTTCATCAATGCTTGAAGTTTACAACTCATTTTGGTGTAGGTTTTGTGAAGAGTGACCAAAAGGTAGTCAGAAAGTGTTACTACTCATCAGACGAGCAAGGGGACTTGATCGAATTGAAGAAGAAGACTTCCATTTATCAGGTGGATTCCAGTGAGCATAATAGTGAATCTGAAGTTAAAATTGTAGATCCATGAGATGAGATAGAATTAGTCAAGGGGCAGATTGTGGAAGCTAGTGAAATCATTATCCTGGATGACAACAAATTAGAGAGAACTACGCATATCGATTCAACACTAGATCCAATCCTTAAATAGAAATTAATTGCGTTTTTGAGGCAACGGAGAAATGTATTTTCTTAGAGCCACGAGGATATGCCAGGGATTGATCCCAAATTCCTTTATCATGATCTCAATATCAATAAGGATGTCAAGCCAATCAACCAGGGATGAGGGTTATCAGTCCGGAGAAGAATCAAGATATCCACAAAGAAGTCGAGAAACTTTAAAAAGCCCGGTTTATTAAAGATCTACAGTATCCATCCTGGTTAGCCAACGTTGTGATGGTCAAGAAGAAGAATGATAAATGGAGGATGTGCGTGGATTTCACTGATTTAAATAAATCTTGTTCGAAAGACCACTTTCCCTTCCCTAGAATTGATCAATTGATGGATGCTACATCAGAAAATGAACTTTTAAGCTTCATGGATGCTTATTCTGGGTATAACCAGATTAAGAAGAAACCATAAGATAGGGAAATCACAACTTTTATCACCAACCGAGGAACTTATTGCTATAAGTTAATGCCCTTTGGGCTAAAAAATACTGGAGTGACGTATCAAAGGTTGGTGAATAAGGTCTTTGAATAACAAATAGGCAAGAACATGGAGATTTATGTGGACAATATATTAGCAAAAATAAAGAAAGCTTCAGATCATATCAATGATCTAATCCAGACGTTTGACCAACTGGAAAAGCATCAGATGAAGCTAAATTCAACCAAGTATGTTTTCGGGGTCCCGGAAGGAAGTCAATCAAAGGGGCTATGAAGCTAATCCATCAAAGATCGATTGAAATGAAGTCGCCAGCTTTTGCAAGAAAGATGAACAAAGTCTCACTAGAAGAGTGGCAGCTTTAAACAGATTTGTGTCTAGGTAAACAGATAGGTGTTTGCCATTTTTCAAGGTATTAAGAAAGACGTTCGAGTGGAATGCATAATGTGAAGAAACCTTCCAGTAAGTGAAGAAGTACCTAAGATCATCCCCTTTGTTATCCTGACCAGTCTTGGGAGAGAAAATCTACGTATACCTAACTATTTTTGAATCTGATGTTTGTTCAGCTTTGGTTAGATTGGATAATGGGATACACATACCAGTTTATTACACCAACAAAGCGTTCAGGGGAGCTGAGATTCGGTATCCACGCTTGGAAATGTTGGCTTTAGCATTTATTGAAGCTTTTAGATGTATGAAACCTTATTTCCAAGCACATACTATAGTTGTGTTTATTGATCTGCCTCTTCAGCAAGCACTCCACAAGATTAAGAAGTCAGGAAGATTGATGTCCTAGGCGGTGGAGCTGGGAGAATATTACATTGTATACAAACCATGGTCTTTATTAAAAGGCCAAGCGTTAGCGTATTTTATTATTGAATTCACCTATCCAGAGGTTACCGACCAACAAAAATTGCATGTCGAGCAGACTTCTAAATAAAAGAGCTCAGCTCAAAAGCAAGTTAAAATTATTACCGATCAACCTGAGTAATCCAGAGCTTAGTATTTTGCCCAGAAATATATAGAGGAGATAAAGAAAGTATTTCATCATGGAGTTAAGTCTGGAGAGAGATTCAATGATGGTACCCCTTTTGTGGAATTTATATATTGATCGTTCTTCATGTGCAACTGGAAGTGGAGAAGGTATAATACTCAATACTCCTGATGATATTGGTGTTGAATATGCACTTAGATTTCAATTCAAAGCATCAATTAATGAGGCAGAATATGAAGCTTTAATCATTGGACTAGATTTGTCCATTTCATTATGTACCGAGCAAGTAATGGCGCACTTAATTCACAATTAGTGGTCAACCAAATGCTTCATTTATATGGAGTCAAGAGAAAGTTGATGACCAAATACTTTGCCAAAACCATGGAAATCATTTCCAAGTTCCTAGCCATGTAAATGAATAGGAACCCCTTAATAGCCAATGCCCGAGCAGATGCACTTTCTCGATTAGCTTAAGCAACTAGAATTGAGCTCAAGTTCACCATCTCAATAGACATCCTAGCTAATCGGATCATTGACGGGAATTTGATGGTTAATTTCATTACCGTAGATTTGGGACCTTCCTGGTGTGACACCCCGACTAATTAAATACCGGGTAGCTACTCCTTTATTAAATTAATACAAAATGTCAAGTTGGTCCAGTTAACAACATCACTGTCGAAAACATTTTAATCATTACTAACCACCTAGTATTTAAAAAGTAAGATGTCAAATTTTAAATTAAGTCTGATTAACATACAATAAAAGAATTAGGAAAGAATATCATAACCATACACCATAAAGTCTCAATAAAGTAACCAACAAATAATAATAAGTCCGGAGGAAAACTCCTCACAATAATCCCACCACTGAAATAAATAAAACAGTATATCCTGAATTAATTACATGCCAACAATCTGAATAACTAAAATATGAAATGTCTCTAATAGAAATGGGCGACATGCCCTACAAATGATGAAAACTGAATAGAGTCAAGACAAAAGAAGCGTCTACTAGCAAGGCTCTGTAACTTCCACAAACAGCTACAGCTCATCACCTGAATGGAAATCCTATGCATGGTGTCCTTGTGGCTGGGCACCTAAAAGGTTTTTACAAAAATAGATTTGAAAGCAAACGGGTCAGAGCCCGAAAGTGGAGAGTATTTTTAAAAATAGGAAGTGCTTTAATAACATTAAAACAATGAATGCAAAATACATGTTAGGACGTGCACTCACATGAAATACTCACCTCTCGACTAATTGTGCACTCCTAACGTACCGTACCCATCTAAGTGACATTCATATCTAACTAAACCGTCATAAGTTCTACCCCTTTCTACTAGATTCCCATTATACATTCTAACGTTATCAATTAAATAGAGGCTTTACTTAAACTCGGATTCTCAATTATTAGCAATACAATTCACTACAGGTTATTCCTTTTTATTTTCTCAAAGCGTTACCATAATTATACTCACAATACCAACATGAAAGTTCTCATTATTTAAGCGTATATTATTCACGTCATGAATATACAATACAAGCACCCGAGGCTAAGCTGCGGTACACACATACTCTGCTATCCATCCCGGTACATCACGTACATAAGGATCACACATTCCGAATCTCTTAGGAATCGTTCTCAGATAACAACAATCACAAACAATGGAGGTGAACACAGTCACATCACATGGGTCACGCACATACCTACGCTTCCATGATCAACAGACTTATTAACTTCACAATAAGTCCTTCTCTGACCTATGTCCTCGAGGTACCAATCTATATCCCTCCCGTAGGCACACAAAGATTAGATGGTCCTAAACGAACGCAAACCTCCCGTGATAGCAAGTATGGTAGGTATGTCATACACATAAAATCATACATACTAAACATGCACACATCTTAGTAATTACCATATTTTATTAGTGGTATACTTCTCATTATTATACCAACTGTTAATGTCACACAAATTATATGCCCCCGGTTTATATGCATTTAAGTCATTTATTTATCCTCGCATCGTGATTAGTCGCACGCGTCCTAATCCACAAATACCATTTGGTTCAAATCATTCTCCTATATTTTACTCCTCAATATATCCCGAATATCCCAACTATATCAATTAGTCATCAAGGGAATGTTATCTCTACAATTAAACAAGGTTACGGGACACTAGAAATCAAATCAGGCCAAAAAGGCCAATCTGTCAACTCGTTAGAAGCCTTGTTCGAACGAGGTCGTTCGAACGAGAGTTTGTTCGAACGAAAGGGGCATCTAACGAACATCCAACTCGTTAGAAGGCAAACTGTCACCTCGTTAGAAGCTCGTTCGAACGAGCTCATTCGAACGACCTGGGCAGGTCTTCTAACGAGATGACAGTTTCGAGCCCAGAATTTCCTATCTCGTTTTTTCAAATTCTCTTCTTCTTAAAACTCATCCAAAAATCATCCCAACAGTGTTTTAATGTTCCTAATCATTCCTAAACATACTTAGGTCGTACCTCAACATATTTATAGCGTCAAATCTTCCTAAACAACATGAAATTATCATCAATCCCCAATTTTACCCAACCCTCATGAGTATGAACCCTAGAAATTTAAATTCATCAATTTCCCTTTAATAAATCCATTTTTGTATCATCAAAGTCGTATTTCTATTAGTATAATCACCCAATAACAATTCTACATGCAATCCCTATATCACAACCTGAATTTACAACTCCAATTTCATGGGTTTTTATAAATCTCCCAATACAATGCAATTATATAAATTTCTAAGCATGGAAGAAACATTCGCTTGAAATTAACGTAATTAAACCACTTGCCTTCGATTTGTTCTCTGAATTTGATGTTGGATCTTGGATGTTGCTCTCTTTTCCTCTACAATCTATCACAAGGTTGAAGGTGGTGGTTAGGGTTTCTCTTTTGGGAACCTCTCCTAACTTCTCCTATAACTCCCGTTGCCCTTTAGTTGGTTAAGTGCTGGTAATGGCTTAGTGGGTCACTATATATCCTAATATTTAACTCCCAAAATTCGTTGGTTAATTGTCCTAAAATTTCAAAATTACCAAAATACCCTTTTAAGTTGCCGGTATGGCCCAAAAATGCCCCGAGACCCAAACTAAACCCCCGGCTAGTGTTTTCTGACTATTTCGACCCTTCCGGATTCGTTGGCGCACTCAAAATGACCATACGGTTGATAAAATAAAATTCACTTTTAATTAAAATAATTACATTTTTGACGCGACTGTCACACGCGTCCCAACAAAATTTCCCAAATTGCCGTATTTCAGTCTCGCGACAAATTTAATATTTTCAATATTCATATACTACCATATATGCACATTATGATCAAATACTAACTCACATCTCGTTAGTATTTTTTCCGGATTAATTCTCAATTAATTCACATTTAATTTAATTAATTCCGTAAATAAATATCAATAAAAGTACGGGGTATTACACCTGGATGGACCCAATCAAAGCCTATATTGAAGATAACATCCTACTACCTAACCCCAAAGAGGCCAAGAAGCTCTGATATAAAGCAGCGAGATCTGTGCTAGATAAAGGCATTTTATACAAAAGGGGATTGATGATCTCCTTACAGCGCCGTGTTCATCCAATAGAGGTAGAAGATTTTATCAAAGAAGTGCACGAAGGTTTATGTGGAGTTTATTCCGTTCATCGATCATTGCTCCAACGAATCAACACTCAGGGATACTACTGATCGACCATAAGGGCAGATTGTACAGCCTTTGTAAGAAAGTGTGACAAATGCCAGAAGTTCTCTGTAATTCATAAAAAGTCCAATGCTACTCTAGCATCCATAACTTTACATTGTCCATTCGCTATTTAGGGAATTGATTTAGTCGGCCCACTGCCGACCGCTGGAGGCAGGTTCCAATATTTAGTTATTATTGTTGATTACTTCACCAAATGGGTGGAGGCAGAACCATTAGTGGACATGACCAATGAGAAGGTATATCAATTCAGTTGGAAGAATATTATATGCAAATATGGGTTACTGTATGCCTTTATTAGGGACCATGTCACTCAATTTGATAATGATGAGTTTGAATCATATTGTGTTCAGTCTAAAATCCAGAAACTCCATTCTTCACCAGGCCATCCTCAAAGTAATTGTCAAACAGGGTACTGGATTTTGATTCTCCAACTAGTGACTTGATGCGACGACTAGATCTAGATATATTGGAGGAAATCTAAGAAGATGCTGCCCTCAGAAACGCTGCATACCAACACATAATTGCTCGATTCTATAAAAAAAGGGTTAAGACGACCAACCTTAAAGAAGGTGACTATGTTCTTAAGACGGTCATCTAGAAGAACAATAAGCTTAAGTCTAATTACATGACCCGTATCGCATTTTCGTCGTCATCCGATCAAGGACATATCGACTTGAGACTTTAGAAAGGGAAGAATTAAAAAAAACCCAAAATTCTGAGCACCTTCAAAAATATTATCAATGATTCAAGGGAGTGTTACTATTGTATCTCCGTTGCTCAATATTTTACATAACTATAATTCAAGTTTTAATAAAATATTAATTTCAGTCCCTTTAATTTTTTCAATTTTTTTCGAAGTATGGCGATATAAATCACATAGAAATAATAAATAAGAATCTTTTGTAGTCTTCGGCTCTTGCCGACCAGCAGAACATACTTAATCAAGTCGAATTTATCAAATTCCGACAAATTCCAAATGCACCAACAGCTTGAGGCATAATTATTTCTCGCTCAAAGGCAAATTACTTCATGTATGGCTTTGTATAAACAAGTCACAAACAAGAAGTATTATCCGAATAAGGTCAAGAACAATTTACTTCATGTGTGACTTTGTCATTGACAAGTCAATAACAAGAAGGTTATAAAACTTCATATACAACTAAAAAAGTTACAAAAAAGTTTAACCTAACTAAGTTAAATTCAAGAAGACATATAAACATCCCTAAATACTAGAATATAAACATATATTCCTCCCACACATGCTCACCATTGATAACTAATGCTAAATTCAGACTAATATATCTAAGTGCATTAGTGAAATCAATCGCATTACAATCATAAGTTGACTAGTTGATTAAAATAATCATAAGTTAACAAAATAAACAAATGGATTTTCATTCATATAAATTGTATTACATTCAAATGAATAACAAAATACATAAGAATTATTCAATTAGACATTTTCCTTGAGCTTTCGTTGGTTGATTGGTTGTACTCTTTCCATTCTAGCAGGAGGGTCATCCATAAGAATTATTCAACAGGACATTTTTCTTCTGTTGTTGCTGCTCGGCACATTGATCAGATGAGGAGGTCGAATTATCTTAAGTTCATATTATAATCCATAATCCCCTAAATACTTGGATATCAAACACTGGTGAATTGAATCAACATGAATCCACCTTACATCCAACTTGAATGGAGTATTTTGATAGTCTAACAGACTAGGATCATTCCAATATCATAATTTTCTATTATGGTAAACTTTCAGCAAAGTCAAGCAATTGGTCCAACCCCATTTATAGCCTTCATGATGGGTCTGAGAAAGGTAATCATCTATATGTCCTAAAGCTTTGTTATATCCTTCCATCCATACCTCTCTGGGATATTTATGAAATTGAAAGGTTAACCTTTCAAGTTGCTGTTGAAGTTTCTTCAAAACATCATCCTTCACCTTCAATCGAATGGATTGGTGAGAAATGGCTTTGTACTTAGCTTCCAATTATATAGACATGTCAACAATAGCTTGATTCTTTGCTTTCAGCTGGGCAACCAGGCCAGCTAAGGTTTTCTTGGTCCTAACTTCTTCAAGAGTTAGTTGACTCATTCCTTATTGTCTAGAAGATTGCACAGGTTTGGATTTCTTCAATATTTTAAGTTCTTCCATTAGCCTGGCATTATCATTCTCAAAAAAGGAGGCACCTTCATCGGAACCACTAACAGAAGACTGTTTTAAAGTCTCTAAATCAAACTGGAGTTTATTATTCTCCTCCTCCAAGAGCTGGGTGATCTCTCTTGATTCATCAATCTCACGGTTCAGTAAGAACTCTTTTTTCCTCTATGCAGAAGCATATTTTTCCAATTTCTCCTTAAAACCCCTGTCTTCACTCAATGCCTTGTACTTGGCTTCATAGTCGGCATGCATTAAAGCTTTGGTTTTATTATGGTTTGCCAATAAGTTTTCAATCATCTCACAGTGCGCAACATTGTTGGCCATAACCCGATTAAGAAGAAATTTGAGATAAGTGTATACATCCCTTGCTTGATCAGAAGCGTCTGCGCCCAGAAAGTCTATTAATTCTTCATTTGTCAAGTCCAAGTAACCAACTTTAAAAAGATTATTTCAGCATTTGAGTAGGTCGAAACCACTGGATGCAATTTGTTCCATCTTGGTAATGAACTAGAAAGATAAAGCAACAATTGATCAACAATAAAAGGATACAGAGCAACAGTTAAGCATAAAAAGTGACAAGTCAATTGAAGAAAAAGTTCTTTTATTGATAGATGGCATCATTACAAAGAGGTACATCAGAACAAGATAAAAAAGATAAAAGAAAGGTACAAAATACAAAGACTAAAAGTCGAGAAAATCTACACCTTCTTCTTATCCTCCTCCACTTCTCCCGAAGAAGAACATAGATAATCGTCCTTCTATAACATTTGGTTGTAATCAACTAGAAATTACAAGGAAAGAACCAGGTCAGTACAAATCCAAGAAGACATGAATAATATCCGACCAACTCCAAATATGGAACCTACCAAAGCTAAACTTTGAGTAGCCCTCTCCGATAGTTTTGAATGGGACATGGGGGCGGCAGCAGCTCTATGGTCTGAGAGGGTACCATCCTTGATCAACTTCCTATCTAAACTTGGACTAAAGGATACAAATGAGCCAATAATAGATGGAAAATTACCAGCCAATCCCTATTGATCGGCATTAATAACCTTCTCAACCTGTTTATTAATAGGACCTATCCTCAGTCTCTTGAGAGGAGACCCATCACCTTTGTTGGTTGGGGGCTTTTTGCCAGCATCAACTTTCTTCTTCTAGGCATTAGTATCAACTAGTTTCTTGACACCAGTAGTGGATTCCTCCTCCAGAAGATTGAGAATTTTCCTTTTTCCCATGCTGACAGAAATAGGAAGATCAGAGTCAAAAGAAGAAGTGCCACAAGTAGCAACTTCAACACCAACACTAACAGATTCAGTAGGATAGGAAGTAGACACTGGATCCCTCTCCAAATCAATTATATATGAAGGCACAACAGTTGTTGGTCGAGATAAAATAGAGGTTATGGAACTTTTATATTCTAGCAGTACAAAAGCAATCGGGGATGATCTTCTCATGTCCTTTGATTAAGACCCCACAAGAATTTGAGTTCTTCCAAATTTACATCAGCTGATTTGGGGCACTTTCTCTTACCTTCTTCTGCAATAAAGAAATAAGTACTAGCAGTTAAGCATACATCAGAAAAGAAATCAGTAAATAAAGGTGAGAACTAAATAAAAACCTATCCCATTCCCTAACTGAGGACACCTGGGACCATGATAGGCAACTCTATTCTCAAGTGGAGCATGTTTCCAATTCATAACTATTAAAGCATGATCCCAATAATCCTTATTGGAATCATGAAAATTCAATACTAAAGCCCTATTTCCTTGTCTGGTTTTCAAGTAATATGTGTTTTCCCCTACAATAGACCATTTATAGTAGAACATGATCTCTGGAACACTGATATGGGTTCCATAGATTTCATTCAATCTATTTACACCATTGACAACTCTCCAGGTGTTAGGGGCTACTCTTACGAGAATGATGTCAAAATATTGGCAGAAATGAAGAAGAAAAGTGTTTAGTGGAAATGTGAAACCACACTCAGCTATAAAAAAGGTTGCGATCCAATGACCCTTAGCTAAAGAATATACATCTACAGGGTCATGAGTTATTTCTAAATCAACCAAATATGGGATTTTCCTTTCTACCCTAAATTCTTCTAGAGAATCATCATCAACTATGTGAACCATGGCTTAGACAGAAAGGAAATCAAGAAAAATAGAGAGAAAGAAAGAATTCTTACACAAGATTAAGGATTCAGCAAGAACTATGACAGGACAGGACGAACAACGACAAACAATTGCATAAAAGATAAAAAAAATAGCTACTACAGTTCGAAGATTTGGGGTAAGGAAAAATTTGGGAAAGCCTCTCACCTTTTATAGCTTGTCTCGAAAACAACAAAAGTAATGATTAAATGTACTAACAATTGACGTTCTTATGCCAGACTATTTCAAAAATGTAAAATACCCCTTTACCCTCTAGCGGTTCGCTAATTTTTAAATTATTTACAAATACGCCATTACAAAATCAAAGTATGAAATTTTTTTACAAATCCTACACGTCGGTAAATCTAAAGAATATTTACTCCATCCTTTCAGCAAAAGCATCAAGCATAGAGAATTGGGGGCTTCTGTTGATACAAAAAATTATTCACTTAAGTGGACCAATCAGAAGTGAACGCTTGTCCTCCTACGTGGCCAAAATTCTAATCAGTAGATAGTAGCTTAACAGGCATGCCGACCAACGTCAAGAATGCCGACCATCAAGATCAATGAAGCAACACCATACCAAGGGTCTTACCGCACGTGTAAATGAGTATACAACGAGAATTTTCAAACGGTTAGACTTAGGATTAAAAACATGTCGTCAAAGGGTGAAAACATAAAACAGCCACAAAACGACCTCGTAAGATGAACGAGCACCTCGCATGGGATCAATGTAACTCATATAAATCGACCGCGTAGTCACTAGACTTTCGATTTGAGTATACAACAAGAATTTGCAAAAATTTAGACTTAGTCATTAAAACATGTCGTCAAATGGTGAAAACTTCAAATATCCACAAAACAGTCCGGTAAGTGGCACAAGCACCTCGTACGGGAGCAATATAACTCGTACAAAATGACCGCGTAGTCTCCAAATCCCTGTTTGAGCATACGATGAGAATTTGTAAATAATTATACTTAGACTTAAAAACATGTCGTCAAAGGGTGAAAATGTAAAATAACCACAAAACGCTCCCGTAAGAGGCACGATCATCTCGTACGGGACCAATGTTACTCGTACGAACATACCGCATAGTCACTGTAATCCCCGTTTGAGTATACGATGAGAATTTGTAAAAAATTTGACTTAGTATTTAAAATATACCGTCAAAAGGTGAAAATGTAAAACATCCAGAAATGGTCCAGTAAGAGGCACGGTCACCTCGCATGGGACCAATATAACTCCTACGAATTGATCGCGTAGTCACGGACTCCCCATTTGAGTATGCCGTCTAAGGGTGAAAATATAAAATAGCCACAAAAGGTCCGTAAGAGCCATGAGCACCTTGCACGAGACCAATGTAATGCGTAGAAACCGACCACATAGTCACGGTACTCTCGCCTTGTGTATACAACGGGAATTTGAAAACGGTTAGTGAGCCTTAAAAACATGTCATCAAAGGGTGAAAATGAAAAATTGCCACAAAACGGTCTCATAAGAGACATGAGCACCTCACACGGGACCATTGTAACTCGTAAAAACTGATCGCATAGTTACGAGACTCCCGATTTGAGTATACGATGAAAATTTATAAACTGCTAGACATAGGCATGAAAACATGGCATCAAAGGGTGAAAACGTAAAACAGCCCCAAAACGGTCCCGTAAGAGGCACGAGCACCTCACATGGTACAAATGTAACTCGTACACACGGACCGCGTAGTCACGAGACTTCCCGTTTGAGTATATTATTAGAATTTTCAAATGGTTAGACTTTGACTTAAAAGCATGCCGTCAAAGGGTGAAAATATAAAACAATCACAAAACGCTCCGTAAGAGCCATGAGCACCTCGCATGAGACCAAGGTAACTAGTAGGAACCGACAACGGACTCTCCGTTTGAGAATACGATATGAATTTGCAAACGGTTAGACTTAGGCTTTAAAACATGCTGTCAAAGAGTGAAAACGTAAAATAATCACAAAACGATCCCATAAGAGGAACGAGCACCTCGTATGGGACCAATGCAGCTCATACGAACCGACTGCATCGTCACCTTACTTCCCACTTGAGTATACGATGAGAATTTGCCAACGGTTAGACTTAGGCTTAAAACATGCCGTCAAAGGGTGAAAATATAAAACAACCACAAAACGTTCCTATAAATTTCACGAGCATGTCGCACGGAACCAATGTAACTCGTAGAATCGATCGCATACTCACCGAACTCCTGGTTTGAGTATACGATGAGAATTTGCAAAGAGTTAGACTTAGGCATAAAAACAAGCCATCAAAGGGTGAAAATGTAAAACAACCACAAAACGGTCATATAAGAGGCACAAGCACCTCGCATGGAGACAATATAACTCATAGGAACTAAACTCATAGTCACGGGACTCCCGGTTTAAATATACGACAATAATTTGTAAACAGTTAAACTTAGGCTTAAAAACATGTCGTCAAAGGGTGAAAAAGTAAAATAGGCACAAAATGATCCCGTATGAGGCACGGGCACCTCACACAGGACCAATGTTACTCATACGAACCGAGTGCATAATCACTGGACTATCGGTTTGAGTATACGACGAGAATTTGCAAAAATTTAGACTTAGGCTTTAAAACATACCATCAAAGGGTGAAAATATAAAACATCCACAAAACGGCCTTATAATAAGCACAAGTACCTCGAACAGGACCAATGTAACTCGTACAAAACGAGCGTGTAGTCACTGGACTCCCCATTTGAGTATACGATAAGAATTTGTAAACGGTTAGACTTAGGGTTAAAAACATGCCATCAAAGGGTGAAAATATAAAACAACCACCAAACGGTCCCATAAGAGGCACGAGCACCTCATATGGGACCAATGAAACTCGTACAAAACAATCGCATAGTCATCGGACTCCCTATTTTAGTATATGATGAGAATTTGCTAACGGCTAGGCTGAGGCTGAAAAACATATCATCAAAGGGTGAAAACATAAAACTACCCCAAAACGGTCCCATAAGAGGCACGAGCATCTCGCACGGGACTAATGTAACTCATAGGAACCAACTGCGTAGTCATAGGACTCCCGATTTGAGTATGCGATGAGAATTTGTAAACTGTTAGACTTAGGCTTGAAAACATGTCGTCAAAGGGTGAAAACGTAAAACAACCCCAAAATGGTCCCGTAAGAGGCATTATAACCTCATACGTGATGAATCAAATCTATGTTAAAAAATAAAAGAATAAAATTATACCAATTCCTAACTTATGGAGATTTGGGTTAGGCAAAATGATCAAAATTAGCACTTTCTTAAAATATTAAGGCATGAAATTCCGTAGGGTTGTATAATCAATTATGGAAAAATTGAAAAAGAAATGCGAAAAAGTTGTTGAAAATTAGAGTACACAAATTCTCAAAAATTAACAAAAAGAATAAACTTACTCAAAACAAAAGCACACACCAATAAGAAAAATACTCAAAAGAATACTCAACTAAGGCATTAAGTGTTTCTTACTTGGCTTGTTTTTAAATGATTATGAATATTGGTGAAGGGTGGTATTTATAGTAAAGTAAATTCAGTCAACACCACACATCGTGGTTAAATAATCAAACACACTTTTAATAACAACCATACAAATATTAAAACATAAATTAATTTCATCCATCCAAGTTCCCATTATGCAACCTAGCTTTCACTAATTTCTCCACTTACTTCACCTAATTTAGAAATATTTTATGGGACTCCATTGGGTTTAATGATTTATGTTGATTCTTAACACTTCCCCTTAACATCATCTCTCATTCATTGCACCACATTGTGTTGATAATGAAAATTTTCTAACTTGCCACTATTTAAACCTTTTGTGAACAAGTTCGCGTCTTTATCATTCCTCTTGATCTGTCTCATATCAATCTATTCTTGCAAAACATTGTCTCTAATAAAATGATTGTCCACGTCTACATGCTCAATTCTTGCATAAAAGAGTATATTTTCTGCTAAACGAACTGCGATTAATTATCACAATAAAACAGAACTACATAATCAATTGGTCAATATAAATTATTCATCAGTTATATCATCCATGTAGTCTCTTGAGCTACCATTATTGTTGACTAATACTCTGCTTCCATGGTTGACAAGTATGCAATAGGTTATCTATTATTGCACCAAGAAATCATTCTTGAACCAAGCTTAAATATAAACTCAGTAGTTGATATCCTGGAGTCATGATCTCCTACATAGTCAGCGTCGTAATAACCAAATAGCTTCCAATCATTGCTTTTCTCATACAAAAGACCATAGTCAATTGTACTCTTCACATATCTCAGTATTTGTTTGACTTCTTTTAAATAAGTCTTCTTTGAATTTTGCATGTATCGAATCATTATATTAACTACATTATATATGCAAGGTTAAGTCAAGGTCAAGTATATCAGACTACAGATCAATTATCGATACATCGTTGCATCTTCCAAGTCTATTCTTTCTTTTAAATGCACACATATTGACATTCGGTTCCTTCGGTGTTGAGATTGGCTTGCACTCAAGCATCCTAAATGTTTGAAATAAATCTTGTGCATATATATATGTTGACATGGAAAGATCCCCTTGTGTGTGCGATCAACCTCTAACCCAAAAAGTGTTTGAGTTATCCAAGCTCTTTCATCTGAAATTGAACTGACAAATTATCTTTTATTTGGTGAATTTATGCCTCGTCATCACCAGTGATGATTAAATCATCCACATAAACGAGAACAACTACTATATTTCCTCCATTGTCATTGACGAAAAGTTATAATCTATAGTGTGTTACTAAATAGCCACTTTGAGTAATAAATTTACTGAACTTACTATACTATGCACTTGGTGCTTGCTTTGAACTATAGAGCACCTTTATCATCTTAAAAATGAACTCGGGATGAAGTATGTTCTCAAATAACATCGATTTAATAATTTATATCTTCCAATCCAACTTCCCATGAAAAAAATCATTCTTCACATCCATCTGCCACAAGTTCCAATCTTTGACGGCCACAAGTGCAAGCAAGACTCGTATAGTTGTCAACTTTGACATTGGACTGAACGGTTTATCATAATCTAGTTCGTACAACTGAGAGAACCCTCAATCCACTAGTCGAGACTTTTATCTCTTGATTGATCCATATGGACGACACTTTATTTTGTAAACCCATTTATAAGATATGTGTTTGACATCTCTTTACTTTGACACCAGATCCCATCTCTGATTTTGTTCTAGTGTAGTGATTTCTTCTTTTATATCATTAATACACTCAGAACTCTGCGATGCTTCCTCAAATGTCTCAGGTTATTTTCCTTTTCCTCTGCTATAGTTTTTGGATTCTTATTGACCTTATGAGTTATGATTGTGGAGTTGGTTATTTCATTTCACTAGGACTATCTTCTTTAGTTGGTTGTTGATATATACCAATTTTTTAAGGATCGTTACCATTGTGGTAATCTTCAGGTTCATCTAAACTCAGTTGGATTTGAGCAGTATGCTCACCCACATTCTATAGGGACCACCGTTGTTGTATGTATAAATTATACTCCCACGTGGACCAATGATGAATGTACACCTGTCATCCGGTGTGGCTAACCAGCCTACTTAATCGGCTTCATAGACACTTAGTTAGCTGGAATGCCGACTAAATCCAGAAGGCCAACCAACAATAATTTCAATAGCTACTCGAATGGAAATGCTAACAAGCACTCGATTTCATGAGCTTTACTTATTGTACATAGATGTAAATGCCTGGAAATATAAAGGCGCTCCATCTTTAAGGTTTTGCACCCCTATAAGTACAAGCTAATCCCTTAGCTCAAGGGACAACTCGAATCACTCATATGCACACCGTACTGTGCTATTGTAAACCCTATTAAATAAGAACAACAGTGGGAGTAGGCTATTTTATAGCTAAACCACTCAAATATCTTTGTCTCTTGTGTGCGTGGTTTGAGTTACTTCTCTTATATTTATCTGTGATTATAAAATTGGAGTTAATCCATTTTTAGACATCAACAGATTGGTGCCGTCTGTGGGAACATTTTTCTGTCATCGTTCTCTACCATTTGTTTTGTTTATTTGCCTCCAAAGAAATGAATGATCCTAAAACTAGCAGTCGAAATAAGAATAATCCCATTATTCCATATGCTCCTCCTAGTGCAGCAGACTTACATGAAATTTTGCTCAACCTGTCTAAAGATCAAGAAGCTATGCAGGAGTCTGTCAAATAATTAGCTTGCACCATGCAAACTAAGTCTTCTAACTCTATAAGTGAAATGCCATCACCTCCATCTAGGCATGAAAGAAGTTATCATTCTCGTTCTTCTCATAATAAGTCATATCATCCTCGCACAACCTCTTCATTCTGGTTAATTGATTACTATGATGGTGGATCTTTTTCTGAAAAAAGATCAAGTGTCTTAGAAAAGCTAAGCAGGGTATCCACTTTTAATCGCCTAAGGCCATGAGTAATAAGAGGACACGTATGGAGCATGAGCACCATCGTGAATAAAGAGAAGGGTCCATAAGATCTGAAGCTGGTTTGAGGGGCTCTATGCGTGCCGAGCAGACCTCTCAGTAGGAGAGTTCAGCACATGGACATAGTATAGTCGCTAGATCTACCTTGACCAAATCTAAGCCAAAAGAACATTTCTGGAAGGGATCCATGTAAAGGTTGGAAGATCGGCTAGGAGAAATGGCCAAGATAAAAACTCCATTGAAAAGGAAATTAATCAAAGGATCACCTTTCGTCCAGGAAATTGTGGATTATCCCACTCCCTCCAAGTTTGAACCTCATGTGGTTACTCCCAAGTATTATGGGAAAACAAATCCAGTCTTGCAGATAGAGCAGTATCAAGCTATTGCCGACATATACTAAGAGTGCGCTTGCGTTTAATGTCCAAACTTATTTAACTAAATTCAGTTTTATCACTAGTTTTAATTAAAACCCTAAAACATGCATCAAATTGTGATTGAAATCAATATATATTGTCTAGCATGAAAATCAAAACAATCACATGACATATTTAAGGAAAAATCCCCACCAGGGGAAAGACCTTTTATTTATCTATTAGTTGTAAATCTCCAACTTACAAGTACATAGAAGAAATATATGTTTATGATGACGAATACCCTCAGATGTCGATTCGAAGTTTTCAGTAAGAGATCCCAGAAGAGCTCCAATGGTCAGTGACGATGCTTAGATTCAGCACCACCAGATAAGTGATGATGAGCTCAAATAGTAGTAACCATGGTAGCCATGGAGATTTGTATGTATAAGTATATAGAAGGAGGTGAGTATAAGAGGAATAAGATAATGATGTATAGTGGTTCAGCCAATTAGGCCTACATCCACTGTGAGTGTGTGATCCACTAAGTATGGGCACTAATGGCCTTAGATACAATGCACATAAGCTCACACTCTCTCTCCACTGTGCGTACAAGAAGAGTTTCAGCTGGGGTTACAATTATCCATCCCTTTGTAGGGTTGTAGGTGACAAGTATATATAGGTCTTGGGGGGGTGTAGTGTACCCCCCAAGTATGCATCGTGCATGTGAATGATGATCTAGCCAATCCCTTGTTGACACCTGTAGATGCCACCTGTGATTAATGATGACATAATATTCCCTCACGTGAGGGGGTGATATTGTTATAACGGTCTTCCACATGCTATGTGAGCCTCACGCGCACTGTTCCACGCGTCTCCCAAACCACGCGCTGTGATGATGTCACCCTCGGCCTATGATATGAGGCCAAGGGAAAAGTTCCTTTTGGAAGTGAGTCTGGCTTAATTTAGGCCTCGTACTGTTGTACCCTCGGAGGTTCGTCTGGACCATGATGAGGGGTCGGCCCCTTGAAGGGTTGTTTGGGCCCGATAAGGGGTCATCCCCTTGGAGGGTCATCTGGGCCCGATGAGGGGTCGTATCCTCAGAGGGTCGTCTGGGACCGATGAGGGGTCGTACCCTCGGAGGGTCGTCTGGGCCTGATGAGGGGTCGTGAAGGGTCGTCTGGGCCTGATGAGGGGTCATCCCCTTGGAGGGTCGTCTGGGCCTGATGAGGGGTCGACCCCATGGAGGGTCGTCTAATATTGGTTGAGAGGTCATCCTGGCCCCGTCCAGGTGCAGGGCGCCCTCGGCCTGGCCGAGGGTATATACGGGTATATCAATCACCCCCAGTCCTTAACCATCGATGTTGTTGAGATGGCTGAGGGATAGAGTTGCTTTTGAGTGTATGGTCAGTTAGATGAATTACACCTGTCAAGCTGATGTGACACTTAGGCAGATATCCAATGTCGTTCCAGTTTCCTAGGAGTGGCGGCTGCATACTTTGCTTGGGACTTTGTACCCTAATGATGCCCTCCTCGTGGGCTGTGTTCTGCCTTGGTTAATGGGCCCACTCATTAGCAAGGTATTTAAGTAATTTTTGAAATCATTTATTTTCTTTCATCTTCTTCGCACCTTAACTCTCACTCTTTCTTTAGCTTCTCAACAGCTTCCATAGCCATTTCTGTAACTTTTCTGTACCAAGCTCCATTCAGCCATTGCTTTCATCTTCAGGTACTTTTCTTTGCCATAAATTCCATTTTTAATCTTCATTTTCATTTCATGTATTGGGGTTGACGCCCCCTTGTGGTGTTTCTAGGGTTTCCTTGTATTTTCCAGTGACTTCTCCAGCAAGTCGAGTTCTTCCCTTTCTTGAATGTTCTTGATCAAAATCTTTTCTTCTTTGCCTTTGATCCAAAAGTCCAACTTAGTCAACTGCCAACTTGTTTGTAGTTGGCTCTAAGTGTAGGGTCTTCCTCTTAATGCTTAGGATACTTTACGATTTAGTTGAGGAATTCCCATCCCTAAGAGAGAAGTTCTTTGTAGAGATCAGACGAGTAGAGGAAGAAGAGGAGAGAAGATGAGAGGCCGACCCTAATTGGGTACGACCCATTTTTTCCATTCCATTAGCCACTATTGTACCATCTGAGTTTGGCGGGTCATCTTGTCGTCCAATCGAGAGTCATTCATACGAAGGAGAGATGGATGAGAGGGCATCGTCACCAACAGGCGCTGGGCCTTCTGAAAGGAGAGAGATGTCTGATCTTAGCCCAGGCCGAGAGGCCGAGGGAGTGGTCCCTTCCGAGACTGTTCCTGTGACAACTTTATCCCCTCATGCCTTCCAGATGGCCTTTCCTGGTGGACCTCTGACAGGTGATGAGGCCGAGGGAGAGGGGACTGAGGATGATGGTGAGGATTCAGACGCTGACCCAGTTGACACCTCCCACGCCTCAACTTATGTTTCCACCGTTTAGGATCGTGACCTCTTGCTGTGGAGGCATACATTTGGTGTGCCCCCAACATAAGTATGAGGGTTCCCTCTGAGTCTGAGAAAGTCTTCGAGGGTGATGAGGGAGAGATCGCTGTATATGAACAGATGTTAAAGGTCGGCGTTAGGTTCCCTCTGCACCCTGCCATAGTCAATATATTATCAACCCTCGGCGTTGCCCCTTCTCAACTTCCTCCCAACTCCTGGAGGACTATCCTCGGCTATGTCTCCTAGTGGAAGAATGCTTTTGCTGACGACCCTTCAGCCGATGTGTTCTTGGATTGTTATAACATCACTTCCTCATCCAAACAGCCTGGTTACTATCATCTGGGGGTGAGGAAGTCTGATAAAAAACTTCACCACGTGTCACAAACCTCTAACCATGACTGGAAGAAGAGATTTTTCTTCATATATGGGGAATGGGAATTTGCTGCCGGGGCTCAGCCTTCAGACGATGATCCGAAAGTTCCAAGGAGATGGTCTAACCCCTCTATGAAGGCCAGGTCACACCCCGAACTTAGTCTGGATGAAAAGGACATAGTCGAGTATCTGAAAGAACGAGGGAAAGAGGGTGAACTTGCAAAGTTTGAAGATTTGATGACCCCTCGGTTCCTCAAAAAAGTTAGTATGAGGGTCGTCCCCTTGACAGAGTTATGTGAGTTATTATTATTTTTTGCTCAATCTTTGATTTTTTCCAAGTGTTTCATCTTTGCCTCTGTATTTTTCTAACGTGTCGTCTCCTTTTCAGGTCGTCATGCAGGTATCTCTAACCATCTTTGGGAAATGATTGCCCCGAGCTTACTGTTTGGTCTGGGCAAGAAGAAAGGCAAGGAGCCTCAACAGGCTCCGAGGAAGTCAAAGGTCGTGGGGCTGACATCTGTTGAACCGTCTGCCGATAGCCATAAAAGAAAGGGCCCCAAAATTCCTGCTGACCCTCGGCCGAATTCGAGGATGAGAGCGAGGGTGGAGGCGTCTGAGGGGTCTAGCTCTTTTTCCAGCATGGGGGCCTTTTGGTCCCAAAACTTAACATTCTTGAAGGCTGAGCCATCTTCCCTGATAGACAATCTGAGGGCAACCAAAGCTTCTATGTTCTCTGCCCCCTCGGCCGCCGACTATGACTTCCTATCGAAGTGCCCCCTGCTAAGGTGTATGACTATGGTCTGCACACTCTGGCCCAGGTATTTGTTTTTACTTCACTTAGTTTGAATTTTACACTAACTGTTTCCTCGGCCTCTCAATAAGTGTCTTTTTTTGTGCAGTCTGTTTGTGCCTTCGCGTTTGCTACCAAGTGGATGGCTGAGAACCAATAGAAATTTCATGAAGTCGAGAGGGCTATTCAGCACGAGGCTGACTTGCAGACCGAGCTCGAGACTGTAAGGGCCGAGTTGGAGAGTGCAAGGACAGAACATGCAAGGGTCCTGGACGAGCTGACGAAGCAGCATGATGCTGATCTGAAGACGAGTGATGACCTCTTCAGGTCGAAGGAAGAAGCCTTGAATGCCCAGTTCAAGAGCGAGCTGGCCGAGGCAGTGAAGAAGGCTGGGTTCGATGATGTGGAGGCCTATAAACTCTCAGACGAGTTTCAAGGCTTCGATCTCGAATACTTGGAGAGGGGAATTAGGACGGCTTGTCGGTGGGTCGTCCTTAAGTTCGCTGATGAAGTGTCGTCTGTCCGCCCCTCTCTTGAGGCAGTTCAACTGGATGATCCCCTTATTGCTGAAGCCTTAGATCAAGTGGAAGCTCAGGTTCATGTAGAAGGAACATGCACGTCTGAGGCTCGACCTGTCTTGGTCATAGAGGAAACTCCCATAGATGTTGAGGCCTTGCCCTCTGATGCCGCTCAATAGGGTGGTTGTTTGTAGCCAATACCCTCTTCATGTACCACATTTTTGTACCTTACTTTTGTTGAACAAACATTAATATTTTGTAATATAATGTCTCTTTCTGTCTTCTATACTTGTCTCTTGTATGATTTGCTTTGTGACGTTTTTAACTTGACAATCTCACTAACCCCCCCCCCCCCTCCGTCTTTCTTGAGGGTAAATGAGGGGTCGTCCCCACCATTTGCCCTCATCATAGCCGAGGGTGGTTTTCACCAACTTAATGGTGTTTTAAATTTCAAGTCCCCCCTCGTCTTTCTTGAGGGTAAATGAGGGGTCGTCCCCACCATTGACCCTCATCATACCCGAGGGTGTTTTTTCACCAACTTAATGGTTTTAAATTTCAAGTCCCCCCTCGTCTTTCTTGAGGGTGAATGAGGGGTCGTCCCCACCATTGACCCTCATCATAGCTGAGGGTGGTTTTTCACCAACTTAATGGTTTCAAATTTCAAGTCCCCCCTCGTCTTTCTTGAGGGTAAATGAGGGGTCGTCCCCACCATTGACCCTCATCATAGCCGAGGGTGGTTTTTCACCAACTTAATGGTTTTAAATTTGAATTCCTCCCTCGTCTTTCTTGAGGGTAAATGAGGGGTCGGCCCCACCATTTGCCCTCATCATAGACGGGGGTGGTTTCTCACCAACTTAATGATGTTAAATTTGAAGTCCCCCCTTGTCTTTTTTGAGGGTAAATGAGGGGTCGTCCCCACCATTTTCCCTCATCATAGCCGAGGGTAGTTTCCCACCAACTTAATGATGATAAATTTGAAGTCCTCCCTCATCTTTCTTGAGGGTGAATGATGGGTCGTCCCCACCATTGACCCTCATCATAGCCGAGGGTGTTTTTTCACCAACTTAATGGTTTTAAATTTCAAGTCCCCCTCGTCTTTCTTGAGGGTGGATGAGGGGTCGTCCCCACCATTGACCCTCATCATAGACGAGGGTGTTTTTTCACCAACTTAATGGTTTCAAATTTCAAGTCCCCCCTCGTCTTTCTTGAGGGTAAATGAGGGGTCGTCCCCACCTTTGACCCTCATCATAGCCGAGGATGGTTTTTCACCAACTTAATGGTTTTAAATTTGAAGTCCTCCCTCGTCTTTCTTGAGGGTAAATGAGGGGTCGTCCCCACCATTTTCCCTCATCATAGCCGAGGGTGGTTTCCCACCAACTTAATGATGTTAAATTTGAAGCCCCCCCTCGTCTTTCTTGAGGGTGAATGAGGGGTCGTCCCCACCATTGACCCTCATCATAGTCGAGGGTGGTTTTTCACCAACTTAATTTTGTTAAATTTCAAGTCCCCCTAGTCTTTCTTGAGGGTTGATGAGGGGTCGTCCCCACCATTGACCCTCATCATAGTCGAAGGTGGTTTCCCACCAACTTAATGATGTTAAATTTGAAGTCCCCCCTTGTCTTTCTTGAGGGTGAATGAGGGGTCATCCCCACCATTGAACCTCATCATAGCCGAGGGTGGTTTTTCACCAACTTAATGGTTTTAAATTTCAAGTCCCCCCTCGTCTTTCTTAAGCGTGAATGAGGGGTCGTCCCAACCATTTTCCCTCATCATAGCCGAGGGTGGTCTTAACGAGTATCACCCCAACCACACTAGAATTAATCAAGCACGAAATGAGGGACTAATGTGACATTCTCATTAACATTCCAAGTGTTCTGTTAGAGCAACACATTCATTACAACCGTGGTCCGATAGGACTTTACAAAGCTATTGATAGTATTTCTTCAAATGATCTGCATTCCAGGGGTTAGAAAAGGGTTCCCCTTCTAGGTTTTCTAGTCTATATGTCCCAGGGGCAACTTCATCGATGACCCTATATGGGCCATGCCAATTTGGTTGGAGCCTGTTGGGCTTTTTCCAAGTCTTTTTGAGTACTAAGTCCCCCACGACAATTGGCCTCTGCTTCACCCTCTGGTTGTAAAACCTTGCAGTCCTCTGCTGGTAGGCGGCTTGCCTTATCTCGGCATCTTACCTCTTTTCCTCAATCAGGTCTAAGTCAAGTCTCCCCTCTTCCATATTTCTCTGGGGGTCATACATTTGAACCCCGTGAGTAGGAAACCCAATCTCGGCGGGGATGACAGCTTCTGAGCCATAAGCCAGCATGAACGGGGTTTCCTCGATAGAGGTCTTTGTCGTCGTCCTGTAGGCCCACAGTACAACATATAACTCCTCAACCCATTTTCCTTTTGCCTCCTCAAGTCTCTTCTTGATCCCGTCTAGGATTGTACTATTTGTAACTTCTGTTTGCCCATTAGCCTGAGGTCGACCTGGGGTAGAGAAGAATTGTTTGATACTCACCCTTTGACAGTACTTATCTAGAGATGTATTCTTGAATTGAGTCCCGTTATCTGAGATGAGGGTGTAGGGGAGACCATATCTGCATATAATATTTTTCCAGATGAACTGGAAGGTCTTCTGCTCGGTAATCGTGACCATCGGCTCTGCCTCCACCCATTTTGAAAAATAGTCAATTACCACGATGAGGAACCTATAGTTATTGATGGCCCTATGCAAGGGGACTACGAGGTCGATCCCCCATACTGCGAGTGACCATGGGGACGTAATGGAGGTAAGAGTTTGATGGTGTTGGTGAGGGATGGTGGCATATCTTTGACATGTATCACACTTTTTTACATATTCTGTGGCATCTTTCCCCAAGGTCGGCCACCAGTACCCCTGGGTGACCACCCTCTTCGCTAAGGACCTGCCCCTAATGTGGCTTGAACACGAACCCTCATGCACATCTTGCAAAATGCATGAGACTTCAGATGGGTTCACACACCTAAGAAAGGGGAGAAAAAACCCCTTTTTGTACAAGGTGTCTCCGATGACAGTGAATTTTGCAGTTCTGTATCTCAACTTCTTCCTTTCTTGCCTTTCTTCTGGCATCTCCCCCTCTTTAATGTATCTGATGAGAGGGTCCATCCATGAAGCTTCCTTAGAAGCATTCAAGCAAGTGCCAAGTGTTCCCTCAGCATCTTCAATAGTTGGTCGAAGCAAAATTTCCACTGGGACTGTCCTCCTGATATCTGTCCTAGTTGCCGAGGCCAACCTATCAAGTGCATCAGCTCGACCATTATCGAGCCTAGGTATCCTCTTCAATTTTACTTCTCTGAAGCTCTTCAATAGTGACCTCACTTTTTCAAGGTACTTGGCCATCCGCTCATCCTTGGCCTCGTAGGCTCCTAGTATCTGATTCACTACTAGCCTTGAATCACTATGGACCAAAATCTGGCCGACACTAAAAGACTTGGCCAAGGAGAGTCCTGCGATCAAGGCCTCATATTCGGACTCATTGTTGGAGGCCTTGAAGTTGAACCTCAGGGCGTACTCAATGTCTATGCCATCGGGTGCTGATACTATCAGTCCAGCTCCACTTTTGCTGTCGCAGGAGGACCCGTCGACGAAGAGGCTCCACGCAGTCTTTTTAAAAAAAATTCCCTCGGTGAGGGACCCCTGTCTAAAGAGATATCTTCCCTCTTTATTTTCGGCCACTTTTCCTCTAGCGGTGCTTGTCTCAGCCTTATCTGCGGGTGTGTCAGTGAGTCTGCCTTGTAGGGTATCTGTCTTCTCGAGGCTCTCATCTTCAGCTTCATCATCTTCCTAAGTAAATTCAACCATGAAATCTGCCAATGCTTGCCCCTTAATGGCCGTCCTAGGTTGATGCACAGTGTCAAAATCCCCCAACTCTATAGCCCAGGTCATTAGCCTCCCTGATTTTTCTGGCTTGTGTAAGACCTGCCTAAGAGGAGAGTCAGTGAGGATGACCACTGTATGGGATTGGAAGTATGGCTTCATCTTTCTTAATGCATGGATCAAGTCATAGGCTAACTTCTCCATCCTTGGGTATCTTTGCTCTGCCCCCTGGAGTGCCTTATTGTTGAAATACACAGGCTTCTGTACCCCGTCTTTATCTCTGACGATTGCTGTGCTGATGGCTGATTCTGAGATAGCTAGGTACACATAAAGTCGTTCACCCTGCACTGGTCGTGACAGCAACAAGGGAGACCCTAGGTATGACTTTAACTCCTTGAAAGCCTCATCACACTCCTCACTCCATTCGAAGGCCTTTTTGAGAATTTTGAAGAATGGTAAAGACTTGTCTAACACCCCGTATTTTTGTACATTTAATATTTAATTAATTCGGGAATTTTAAATTACTTGTGTGTGGTAATTTTAATTGAATTAATTATGGCAATATATATATTTAAATATTAATCGGGGAGTGAATGGTTAATGTTTAGGGACATTTAATTACTAAGTGAATAGTAATAATTTAATTACGTCATTTCGGGTATTAATGACGGGGTATGCACTTATCCCAGCCGGGAGTCGGTATAGACTTAATGGGGTGTGAGATAAGGATTTTTATAAATTAATTCGGATGTTAATTCTGACTGCGCGGTTGAGTTCGGATGGGTCGAGATAGTCAGAAAAGAGTACCCGGGGGTAGTAATTGGGTCTCGGGGTATTTTTGGGCATAGCCGGGCCCACACGGGGTGAGTTGGGCCACTTTAATTAAGCCCATTAGGTGAAAAACGGGATTAAGGGTTTTTAACCTAATGGGGAGATTGGAAAATCAGCAGCCATCAAATTCTAAACCTAGGGTTTGAGAGGGGATTTGGGGAAAAACAAATCAAGAGCAAATTGGAGCTTTTTGGAGCCAAATTGAGGGTCAACAACAACGGATCAGACACTACAAACACTTTGAGGCAAGTGGTTAACTGTTTTTGATTCTTAAAGCATGATAATCAATTTATATTATAGTGATGTGGGTATGAAAATCCGTTTTTGGGTGTAAATCCGTTTTTGGGTGTAAATGGGTACAAAATGGGTTTTTGTTTTTGAAATACTTGAATGAGATTCAAAGTAAGATTTAGATGGGTGATTGAAATTTGAATATGTATTTATGATTTGAATGAGAAATTCAGAATATAAAAGAGCGGAAATCGAATCTGGAAATTGAGATTTAAAAACAGATAATTAAATTTTAGTGAGAAAGACCCATTTCGAAAATTAAGAGATAATTAGAGGGGTTGATTAGTTTAATGATCTCTATGATGAGTAGGATGTAGATTGACCATGTGTAGAGGATGGGATGATGTGATTAGAGGTAAATTGTGGTTTAAAAACCTTGAAATTCGTTAATGGTGGAAAACAGGGGGGAAGAAGAGCTGTAACGAAGGGGTCGATCGATCGATCGTGGGCATCGATTGATCGACGATGGGAAATCCTGGGCAGTTCGGCCTTGGGTGAAGTATAAGGGGAAAATTAATTAAATCTAACTCCCAAGCATTTATTTAGTGATAAATAAATATGAAACAATTATTCCTAGCAATTATGGGAGAAAGTAATTGGGACTAGGATGAATTTAGGCGGGGCATTTAATGGATGAAATTGAGAGACTTTATTCCAAATAGTGAGGTACGGATCAAGTGAGTGAATCCGGGTATATTGGTCATACGACCCCAAGGTAGTGAATTAAGTTTGGAGATAAACTAATAAATTTTGAGTCGGGATATAGACTCGGAAAATATTTAATTATGGACCAAGTGAGTGAGTCCGGGTATGTTGGTAATGTGACACCAAAATATTAAATTAATTATCGAGAGAGAGTAATTAATTTGGAGTCGGAACATAGACTCGGGAAATATCAAGTTACGGGCCAAGTAAGTAAGTCCGGGGACAATGGTTGAGAGTCACCAAGTTATTAAATTAATAAATGGGATAATTAATTTAATTAGAGTCGGATTATAGACTCGGGTAGGATTAAATTAATAAATGGGATAATTAATTTAATTAGAGTCGGATTATAGACTCGGGTAGGATTAAATTAATAAATGTGATAGTTAATTTAATTAGAGTCGGATTATAGACTCGGGTAGGATTAAATTAATAAATGGGATAATTAATTTAATTAGAGTCGGGTGATAGACTCGGGAAGGTATTAAATTAATAAGTGTGTCAATTAATTTAATTAGAGTCGGACCATAGACTCGGGGAAAGTATTACATAAATTGAAGAGTGAGTTAACTACATTGAGTCGGGCCACAGACTCAGGAAATTTCAGGCAGTGTACGGGACTTGGAGTACACGGTAGAGCCTGGGTTTATATTATATATATACGGTGTAGTGATAGTATATATATATACGTGTATATATTGTGTGTGATATTAAATTACACGCAGTGTACGGGATTTTGAGTATACGGTAAAGCCGGAGTTTATATTATATATATACGGTGTCGTGATAGTATATATATACGTGTATTTATTTTGCGTGATACTAAATATCAGTGACTAGATATTCATTAAATTTATATACTCTAATGCTATCAAAGGAGGTTGCGCGATGTGGGTGAATCCCCTAGCTTGAGGAGTAGGGCGAGTATATCCCCAGGTCATAGCGTCCGGTATATATGGGTGAGGGATTTATCTCACTTTCAGGGAAGGAATATGACCGCCTCCATTTCGTATAATTTGGTCCAAGTTGGTGAGCGATTCTAACTTGGGGAAACTAGGTTTTGGTGAGCACACCTAGTGAGATAGCATTCTAGAGGGAATCATCCGGTGAGGGTATACTCGGAAGGATGGATACGCGTATGATATATGTATGGATGTTTTAGTAAGATACATATAATATGGTAGTGAATATTATATGTAGGTAATAATACAGTGTGTGATGTATTTATTTTATATAACTCGGGTTACAGTTATATGCTGTTAATTAATGAGAAATTAATTAAGTTAATCATTTGTGGGAATAATACAGTGTGTGATGTAATTACTTTTTATAACTTGTGACACGATTATATGCTGCTATTTAAGAGGAATTAATTAAGTTAATTGTGAAATAACTTATAATTCAATAATCATTATACTCGGGTTAGAGTAGTATGGCAAGGGAAGGTTATACCAGGACTAGTTGAATGGGGTAGTACAACTAGGTGGGGTTAAGGTAACCGATAGGTGTGCACAATAGTGGAGGGGTGAGAATGTCCACAAGGGAGTGCGACACTAACTTAAATATGAAGCGCATTCATGCATTTTAAATTACTGCAGTTAATTCACTTGCTAAATATTTTCAAAATGTTTTGGGTTCTAACCCTTGCTATAAAACTATTTTCAAAACCTTTTAGGTGTCCAGCCACAAGGACGCCAGGATTGATATTCTATTCCAGGGACACGGAGCTGCGGCATATGTGGATGCTAGCAGGAGTTTGGATTAGACGCATCATTCATTCATTCCTAGAGTAGGAATCTTGTATGAGTTTCAGATTTATTTAGGGCTTGTCGCCCAGACTTCTCGGTACAGTTTTCAGATGTTGAATATTTGTATTTGGATTATTTCTTTGGTGGCCGGTGATTTATTCGGCATGTTGTGTAATTATGATTCAGTTCTTTTTCATTCAGTTGTGTGAATGGTTTATATTTTTCCGCATGTATTGTTTTGTTTAATTAAAAAGTTAAAATTGGCACCAGTTTTTGGAATACTAGGTGGTTAGTAAGTTTTTAAAAAGTTTTCGACAGTGATGCTAAGGATGATCCAACTGGGATTCCTGTTTTAATTTGGTATAGGACTGATCACCCGGTATTTTATTAGGCGGGGTGTCACATCTGTGGCTCTAGACACGAACCTATTCAAAGCATCCACTCACCCCGTGAGACTTTGAACGTCTTTAATGGTCTTGGGGGTCTTCATTTCTAGCAGGGCCTTTAGTTTCTCAGGATTGGCCTCAATGCCTCTTTGATTCACGTTGAACCTCAAGAATTTCCCTGCTCCTACCCCGAAGACACACTTGGCCGGGTTGAGATTCATCCGGTACTTGTCCATCGTATTAAAGGTCCTCTTAAGGTCTGCCACATGATCCTCTGCCTTCAAACTCTTAGTCAGCATGTCATCTACATAGACCTCCATAGACTTCCCAATTTGGTCTTTAAACATTTTATTTACAAGGCGCTGATACGTTGCCCTTGCATTCTTTAGGCTAAAGGGCATGACCCTATAACAGTATGTCCCCTTGTCGGTAATAAAAGAAGTTTTCTCCGAGTCTCCCGTGCTCATAAATATCTGGTTGTAACCTGAGTAGGCATCCATCAAACTCATTAGTTCATGGCCTGCGGTAGCGTCTACCATCTGATCAATGCGGGGGAGAGGGAAGCTGTCTTTAGGACAATGCTTATTGAGGTCAGTGAAGTCTACAAACATTCTCCACTTCCCATTGGATTTTGGGATAATGATTGTGTTGGACAGCCATTCGGGATAAATGACCTCTCTGATAAACTCAGCATCTTCTAACTTCTTGACCTCGTCCCTTATGACCTCATATTTTTCTTGAGAATAAATTCTCCTCTTCTGCTTTACTGGCTTCGCACCCTCTACCACATTGAGCTTGTGGCACATGGTTTCGGGGTCGATTCCCGACATATCTGCATGACTCCATGCAAAGACGCTCTGTCTTCTCCTTAACATCTTGATGAGGTCTTCCTTGATGTTTGACTTCAGAGTCTTGCCGACTTGGATGGTTTTTTCCAGCTCATCCTCATTGAGGATGATGGATTCTACCTCTTCCGCCACTTCTCCTTTCTTCAGCTTTGTCTCATCCCTGGGTTTGAGGGTATTAATATTGTAAGTGGTTGTTGCCTTCTTGTGTGCCTCTCTTTCTTCAGCGGAGTTGAAATAACATTCTCGTGCTGTCGTCTGGTCTCCCTGAACTTCCCCTACCCCGTAAGGGGTTGGAAATTTAATCATCTGATGAACCATAGACGGCACAACTTCAAAACTCTTGAGGGCTACTCGCCCCATTATAATGTTATAGGCCGAGAAGACATGTTCATCCATCACAAAAAAGCTGACCTTCTTGGTAAGCCACCTCGGCCACTCATCCCCTATCCTGACATCGGATTCATAAACTCCAAGGGGATGAACCCTTTCCCCGCTGAACCTAATCAATGGGTGATGATACGGGATGAGTCTAGCACGACTGAGGCCTAAGGCTTTGAAGCACGGACAAAACATCACATCTGCAGAGCTACCCTCATCTACCAAGATCCTCGGCACCTCGCATCCGTGCACCCTGGTAGTGATGACGAGAGGGTCATCATGTGGGGCTAAGAGGCCTTTGAAGTCCATTCTTGAGAACCCCACTATCAGAGTATCCATATCGACCTTCTTCCTCTTTTCCGACTTTGCCTCAACAGAGGTTGAATGTACATATTTTGTCAGTGCCTTAGCTTCAGCTACATGGGCCTTCCTGTCGGCCACCTCTGACCCTCCTCCTACTAGGCCCCCAGAGATCATTCCCGCACCGAGAAAGATCATATTAAGTCTCTTGACAGGGCCCTGGTCATCTCTCGGAGGGAGGTCAGGGTCGTCCTCATCATTAGAAGGGTCATCCCCTCTTTTTGGAGGACCTTCTCTACATGCATCACCTCTCTTCATTCTGGGGTCGTCCCCTCGGCCCCTCTTAAAAGCACTCTTATCAATGTACTTCCTTAGCTTCCCTTATTTTAACATTCTTTCTATCTCATCTTTCAGAGTAAAGCATTTGTCTGTCACGTGGCCATGGTCTTGGAGAAATTCACACCACAGGTTTTTATTCCTCTTATTGGGGGCGGCCCTCAACTTCTCAGGCCACTTGAGGGACCGATCACTCTTTATCTCATAGAGAATATGTTCACAGATGATCGTCAGAGGGGTGTAATCAGCAAACTTGTCATCTGTAGACCTCTTCTACCCCTCTTTATTCTTCTTATGGTACTTACCCCCACTAGTGCCTCCTTTTTCGTCTTCGTATTTTGTAGCCATTGCCTCTTCGGCGTTCATCACCTTTCCTGCTATCAACAGCAATTCAGCCATCATTCTTGGAGGGTCTTCTGCAACCTTCCATAGTAGCTTCCCCTTCTGGAGTCCTCCAATGAGGGCGGTCATGGCTATTCTCTCCTCATAGTATTCCACCTCTAACTTTTCTTTGTTGAATCTGGCTATGTAGTCTCTTAGACTCTCGTTCTTCCCCTGCTTAACATAGAACAGGTGTGTGGTCTTTTTCTGTGGCTTCACTCCAAAGCAAAAGTTATGGATAAACCAGTCTACCAACTGCTTAAAGCTTTCATTGGAGTTTTTTAGAAGACACATATACCAGACATGTGCAACCCCAGTCAGAGTGCCAGAAAAGGCACGACACCTCATCTCATCTGAGATAGAGTATATGTTTGTCGCCGATTGGTACATCTGAATATGATGGACAGGGTTTGTACTCCTGTCATACCTTGGGGTGACCACAGGTGGCTTAAACTTTGATGGCGTCGGGAAGTTGTCTATCTTCGCCACAAAGGATGAGCCTATGGAGTATCCTCTCTAAAGAGGGTCCCGACTCTTTAGAATATCACTGATCTTATCCTCCAGTCACTGGATCGAGTCATTCCAGGGCCTCGTAGGGTCGGCTTGGCCGATGTTATCCCCTGCTGCCTCCTTGAGGTGGACGAAGGGTTCTACTGCGACAGGCATGTGTCGGCTGTTTACTTCCCCCTGATCGTTGTCCCATCCTTCTGGGCCTCTGCTGCCTCCCTTCTAGACCTCACATCACTCCTTGATCTGGACAATTTTTCCCGCAGGTCATTTACTGGGCCCAGCCTCTTAAAGGCTGACCCCCTGCTCAAGCGATCAAAAGCAGAGCCTCTCAGCAATTGTCAGGATTTTGCCTCCCACACTTCCCTCTGCTCTCCTGGAGAGGTCGTACAGTATTATTGGAGACCTCATACGGCTCCCAGCATTCTATGGGGGCCTCATCTCCCTCCAGATCATCATACCTGTCCTCAGGGCAAGGGTTTCCTTGCCTCCCCAGGCGTAGACGCTGGGGGTCAGAAATATCCCTCCGCCGCTGTGGGGGTGGCAAGTCTTTGCGTGGTGCCTGGGGTGGTCCCCTGGCCTCATGCTTCCCTGGAGCCGCTGCCGGAGTAATTATCTCAGGTGAGACCCCTAGTGGTCTTAGTATGTTCTGGCTTAGAGCTGTGAACTGCTCCTGCATGATCCGCTGGCTTACTGCCAGAGACTTCAAGGTTGCTGCCACATCAGCCATCTCAAACTGAGGTGGTGGCTGACTGGAACTGGGACCTACTCCACTATTCGGTGGAGGAAGTGGTGGTGGTGGCATCTCCGGTGCCATGTGTTTGAGCTATGAATAGCTGAACTGAAGAAAAGACTAGTGAACGTGAGAACCTTAATGGGTCTCTTTCAATGGTGAAACATCTCCTCACAGGGGGAGAACCGGTTCACCACCATAGTGCCTAGTGAGGTCAACCTGTACAAAGGAAGAGATGTCTTCTCGTTCCCACAGACGACGCCAAACTGATGATGCTTAGATTCAGAAGTGATGATGAGCTCAAACAGTAGTAACCATGGCAGCCATGGAGATAATGTATGTATAAGTATATAGAAGGAGGTGAGTATAAGAGGAATAAGACAATGATGTATAGTGGTTCAGCCAATTAGGCCTACATCCACTGTGAGTATGTGATCCGCTAAGTATGGGCACTAATGGCCTTGGATACAATGCACATAAGCTCACACTCTCTATCCACTGTGTGTACAAGCAGAGTTTCATCTAGGGTTACAATTATCCATCCCTTTGTAGGGCTGTAGGTGACAAGTATATATAGGTCTTGGGGGGTGTAGTGTATCCCCCAAGTATGCATGGTGCATGTGAATGATGATCTAGCCAATCCCCTGTTGACACCTGTAGATGCCACTTGTGATTAATGATGACATAATATTCCCTCACGTGAGGGGGTGATATTGTTATAACGGTCTTCCACGTGCCATGTGAGCCTCACACGCACTGTTCCACGCGTCTCCCAAACCACGCGCTGTGATTATGTCACCCTCGGCCTATGATATGAGGCCGAGGGAAAAGTTCCTTTTGGAAGTGAGTCTGGCCTAATTTAGGCCTCGTACTGTCATACCCTCGGAGGGTCGTCTGGACCATGATGAGGGGTCGGCCCCTTGAAGGGTCATCTGTGCCCGATGAGGGGTCGGCCCCTTGGAGGATCGTTTGGGCCCAATGAGGGGTCGTACCCTCGGAGGGTCGTTTGGGCATGATGAGGGGTCGAATCCTTGAAGGGTCGTCTGGTCCTGATGAGGGGTCGTACCCTCGGAGGGTCGTCTGGGCCTGATGATAGGGATGTCAACGGGTCGGTTCGGGGTCGAGTTTTAACTCCCCATCCCCGTCCCCGTTACAAAAACCATTCCCCGTCCCCGCCCCGTTCCCCGTTATAACGGGTTCGGGGATCCCCATCCCCGTTTAAAACGGGTATCGGGTTCCCCGCGGGGAACCCGTTTTAATTTTTAATTTTTATTTATTTTTTCCTCTTTAAGCACTTAAGTAAAAGTTACTTTTAAAATAAATCTCAATTCAAAATGATTAAACACAACTAAGTCTTTTATAGTTCAAATATTTGACAACTCAAATGTTTAAATCTTTTACAGCTCAAATGTTGAAATACCGGAAATAATTTTACAGTTCAAATGTTTAAATCTTTGTCATTTGGTAAGACAAATCTTTGTCATTTGATAAATTGTAATAGTAAGGCACCGTAAAGGCATTAAGATACAGTTCAAATGAAATCAGAAGTGTGGAGGTTTGTCGTACTCATCAATTTGTGTAGGAAGGTCTAAAATACATGTTCCTAGATAAAAGGCTCATAACTAGGTGGGATACACCAAATAATTGTTATGATTTTGGAAATGTAGCTTCAATATTGAGCTTCAACAAAAATATGGAGAGAGAAGTGAAATTCTTCTCATAAACAGAGGAAAAAAACAAGGGAGAATAAATATTTAAAAGAAAACTAAAGGCCCTGTGTTCTTACAGTTTAACAATAACATGACTCTCAAAAATCTCTCATTCCAAAAAACAAACGCAGCGCCGGAAAGACAGTGGAGAGGGAGGCAGAAGCAGCACCAGAAAGCTCTCATTATAAGACTTTGTTTGTGTGAGGCAGAAGCAGCACCGGAAAGGCAGTGGAGAGGGAGGCAGCGCCAGAGCAGAAGTGAAAGGCAGTGGAGAGGGAGTGGCATGGGGATGAGGACGTGAGGATGAGGGGAGGGGAGGGGATGAGCAGGGAGCGGCATGCGGGGTGCGTGAGAGAGGAGAGGGAGGGGGAGTGAACTCAGAAGTGAGGAGCGGCGTGAGTAAGAGTAAATTGATTAGGGTTTAGTTTTTTTAGATGTATATATTCTTATATATTTATTATAATATAAATATATATATATATTTTTATTATATATTAATAATTCGGTATCCCCGTGGAGACCCGAGGGTATACCCGAAACCGACCCGAAATATTTTGGAGATTTTTTTTACTCCCCGAACCCGACCCAATCCCCGAATTTTCGGAGATTTTTCGGGGATTTTTTTTCGGTTAACCACGGGGACCCAAAATTTCAGGAAAAATTACCATCCCTACCTGATGAGGGGTCGGCCCCTTGGAGGGTCGTCTGGGCCTGATGAGGGGTCGGCCCCATGGAGGGTCGTCTAATATTGGTTGAGAGGTCATCCTGGCCCCGTCCAGGTGCAGGGCGTCCTCGACCTGGCCGAGGGTATATACGGGTATATCAGTCAACAATGGAGACAACCTTGTTCTCCACAAGTTTCACTCCAGAATGAGTAATATGAGTAAATGGTTTTAAAAATGATTCACATAAATGATTTGGGATGTTTGAGTGAATAAAATCCTAAAAGACGAAGTCTTAAAGTGCATCATATATGCAGAGGCGGAGTTTTGACAGACTTACAAAATCTGATTTCGTAGTTGATATTTATAGGCTGAATAAAAAATTGAGGCAACGCATGTCGTCAAAATTCGTTCGAACGACTTCTTAATGTCATTTAAAAAAAATTGGATGCCGTTACTAACGACCTAAGAAAAGAACTTTAAAAATACAAAACAGTATGTGGTCGTTTGAAGCAAATAAGAAATGACCCTTCACGTGACCCTTCAAATGACATTATATGTCATTAGAAGCAGTCGTTTGAACGACAGGAACGAGAAAACATTATTTTTAAAAGCTCGCCTACAGGTCTTCAAAAATAATTTTGACTTAAAAAATGCCTCATTTTGATAAAACATTTTATAAAAAATATCCCAAATAACTACGTGAATATTAATAACTCCAATTAAACATTATACCTTTTAGCATAATGGAGTTAGTGGGAATAATGGATACCGATTGAAGATGCACAACACACGATGACAATGATGGGTGCATGTTGATGATACGTGCTATTAGAGTTTCGGATGATGGACGTCAAGGTTGAACTTAGGAATACGTGCCAAAATCTAATGGCATACGACATATTAACTATGATCTAGGACAACACATAAATTCCTAGATTATAGATGGCCATTTGTAAAATCAAATCCTTACAAATCTCCCCCTACGTCTATGTTGGCACATTCATAAAAAATCTGAATTATGCAACCCAAAACAAAACTGAGACATACAATCTAATATTCCCAAAAAACACATAAATGGAAATATCAAAGTACATATCGTCAACATCTTCAAAACTTGAAATCTCCAATGTTTCTTTGTCATCATCAGGGTGTGCGAAAATTGATCCTCAAATTGTACCTACACACATGAGATAAGAAGTAAATACTCGTGACGCGTAAAAAGTTTCAAAAAAGTGATAGCATAAATGAAAGTATGAATTCAGCACAAGCACATTATTATTTCAAACAACAATATCAAAATAACTCCCCTACAATTCGTTCTCCCCCATTTTATGATGTTCCCAAATAGACAAATAAGAAGAAACATAGCAATGCATATGGAGAGTGTCATAAGGTAATAAACTTATCCTTTTCAATTTTTCAAAATTTTTCTTACAAAAAAAATATACAACTAAGAATCACACCATAAAAAAACACTAAGATAACCAAGTCGATGATAGCGTAAGTGTAGGGGCGTGAACAAGTTCGATAGGATAATCAATGCAAACATTCATAACATATGTGAAGGATGAATTTAGTATACTCCTAATGAATGAACTCAAAATCGTCCTTAGGTGTAAAATGGTGAATTTATATGAGATTGACTCAATCTAATCGACAAATCAAAGTCTAAAGTGATTTCCACACCAATAACGCTGACAACTATTTAATTCTTTTTCAAGACTTTGTCACAACGTGCAAACTCGTTGATTTCCAACCAAACTCCCTCATAAATACTAATGATCATATTTTTCTATTTTATTCAATTATTTTTAATGATTATATCAATCTAAAGTAGTTTGTCCTTGGATACTGTTTACAATGCCACACTTTTTTTTGGCTCTTTTGAAATTCTTTTGGGCCTTGGCTACTTTTTACAATGCCACACTTTTTTTCCCGTCTTAAATGGTGGATTTCTCGCAAAGGATATGTGCTCCTTTCTTAGCCCTTTCTTATGAATACACATCATTTTTCACATTAAACAAATGCCTCACGGTCAACGGTTCTTACATGCACTACTTTCATTGTCAAGATTTATTGCATTTGGTTCATTTTATAGGCAACATTAATGATGAAAACACTTAAACCAACATGTGACATACAAGTACAAAAATCAAATAAATCCGTGCACGCATGCATTAAAGGAGATAGGGAGCCAAACATGTAGAAAGATATAACTAATCATATCTCAAAGCCTCCAAAACACTATAAAGCACAATGATGAAATGATGTAGCATCTCAAATCAGTATCGAAAAGTCGCGTGGAATATGGAAATGATGTTCTGACTTTAGCCATCCTAGATGTATATCCATATAAGGTGTAAAAAGAAATAGAAAAATATTTTTGTGTCTTTCAAAAATTTTATAAAAAATAAAATGTTTTTGTCTTTTTCATTATTCTTAAAAATCGAAAACATTTTTGAAATTTTCTTTTTCTTAAATAACCAAAAATGAATTTGTATTTTTCTAAAATATAAAAAATAAAAATATAATACACAAAAATGATACGAATGATACATTCTAGAAATATGAATCATATGATAGGAATATGAAAAATGCAGCCAATACTAGACATGGTAACGACCCCTTAATCAACTGTGCAAATTCCTAAAGACTCACTAAGACTCTCAAATATAAGGGCATCTAAAGGAATCGTGAAGATATCGGCTAACTGAAGGTTAGTGGACACAAAATTCAAGGACACGAATTTCTCTTCTAATAACTCTCTAATAAAGTGCTCGAGTATCCTAATGTGTTTTGTGCGCGAATACTTGACTGGATTGCGGGATATGTGTATCGTCTTATGTTATCACAAGAAATAGTCATGCTGTCCTGTGATATCCCATAATCCTCCAGCATTTGCTTCATCCACAAGAATTGTGAAACAATTCGTGGAGGCTATCTACTCAGCTTGTGCAATGGACAAAGAGATGGAGTTTTGCTTCTTGCTCAACCGAGAGATAAGAGCAAAACCAAAATAGAAACACCCACCAAAAGTGCTCCTACATCCATCTACATCCCCGGCCCAATCGACATCTGAATAGGATAATAACTGCTCGTCGGTATCAAATGAATATCAAATGATGTATGAGAGAGTCCCACTCATGTATTTGATAATACGTTTAATAACGAGTAAGTGTGACTCTTTTGGGGATGACTGATATCGCGCACAGACTCCAACTCTAAAGGCAATGCCAGGACGACTGGTAGTTAAGTAGAGAACACTACCTATCGTACTCCGATACAAGGTTTTCTCTACGTCCTTGCCTGAGTTATCCTTACTATGCTTAGTTTAAGTACTCATCGGGGTACGTGCGTGCTTTGCGAAATCTAAACAAAATTTCTTCACAAGTTCTCTTGCATACTTTGATAGGGAGATGGACATCCCATCCTGTAGCTGGCGAACCTGGAGACCAATGAATAATGTAAGCTCACCAACCATGATCATCTCAAACTCAATCTAAGCTCACCAACCATACTCATCTCAAACTCAATCTTCATCTCCTCGTCAAAGTGGTGATCATGGAGGGAGCACATGGAATCAAAGATTATGTCATCCACATATACATGGGCAACCAAAATAACAACATCTTCTCTCCTAACAAATAGCATCTTATCAACTCCCCTTCTCTTGAAGCCATGAGCTAAGAGATAGGTAGTAAGCCTCTCGTACCAAGCATGGAGTGCTTGATTTAAACCGTACAGAGCTTTTCTCAGGTAGTAGACGTGTCATGGGTGTATGGGGTCTTCAAATCCTTTTAGTTGTTCCACATAAACCTCCTCCTGAAGAATGTCATTCAAAAAGGCACTCTTGACATCCATAGGTATAACTTGAAGCGCAGATGACATACGATGGCGAGTAGTAAACGGATAGACTCAAGCCTCGCAATAGGAGCAAATGTATCCTCAAAGTCTACACCGTCAATTTGTCTATATCCCTGAGAGACCAACCTAGCCTTATTTCAGATAATAGTACCATTCTCATCTATCTTATTCTTAAAGATCCACTTAGTACTAATCATATTCGCCTCACTAGGTCAGGGTATAAGTTCCCAGACGTCATTCTTTCTAAACTGAAGCAACTCTTCCTGCATAGTAAATATCCAGTGTTCATCTTTGAGTGCTTCTATGTTGTTCTTGGGCTCGACTTTGGATGCGTAGCACAGAACGCTAAAAATGTTTTCTAGCTAAGCATGAGTCTTGACACCTAATGTGGGATCTCCTAATATGACAAAAGGGTCATGACTCTTGCGAAACCAAGTAGGTATGTCCCCTAAGATAGGAGTAGAGGGACTAAAGAATCGTCAATAGGAAGTGCGTCATCCTCACATAAAAGGCTAGGATCCACAAATGATGTTGGTTCGTCATCTTTCACGGTGATTGTTTTAACTCCATAACTTATAGCTACTCAGGTTAAAACCCGAGTGTGCTCTACTCATCGATGAATAGACTAATAGTATTCCCTCATCGCTTAGGGAGTCAAACTTTCCTAATTGCTCTCTATCCCATAGGATGTAGAATTTCTCCCTAAAATATGAAAATATGAAAGGTTGGTCTTCTTTCTAGTCCACAATTCATAAGGCGTCTGAAGTGTACGTGGACAAAGATAAACCCTATTAACCGTGTGGCAAAAACTCTATGACCTAGAAACATAGATCTAGCCATATCTTAAATCGTCTGGCTCTTTCTCTCAACAATCCCATTTTGCTGAGGAGTCCTCACGTCCAAAAATTTATGTTTGATCCAGAGGCTATCAGAGTAAAGATCCACCTTTGCTTCCTTATATTCAGTGTCATTGTCACTATGCATTCTATTTATAGTGACACTATGTTAATTTTTTCGGGAATGGAACTTGGTCGTAAAAAACTCCACAACATCGGATTTCTCTCTGAGAAAACCTACTATGGAATAACGTGAGAAACCATCTAACATCACTAGGTTATAACTCTTATAACCCAAACTATCCGTGCGAGTAGGACCCATAAGATCCATGTGAATCAACTCAAGCACGCGTGAAGTGGTAATGTAATTTAACTTCCTATGGGGACTACGGACTTGTTTTCCCAACTGACAGGGTCCACAAACTGCGAAAGTTGGACACTCAAACACTTTATGACCTCTACCATCACACTCATAACATCTCTCTTAGTCTCTTTTAGGAGTGTCCTTTTTATCTTTATCAAACTTCGTTCCAAATTTGTTTTTCTCAAAATTCATTTTATCTCCATTATTTTTTAATTTGAGAAATTTCTTGATTTTTTTTGCAAACAGTGCCAAATCGTCTAAATCAAAATCAAACTCGGAATTTTGATGTTTCTTCCTCTCTCTATTTAGACGAATCTACCCTCTTTCTAGCTGACTCGTCACCTTTTCCAGCATGGGCCTTAAGTGCTATCCCTTATCTTTAGATTTAACCGCTTTAGTAAACCTATAAAATTTCATATGTCTAGAGGTCTCCTATAATTTCTGCTAATTTAAGAGTGTTCAAATTTCCTAATGAATTGAACATAGTGACTTTAGGGATAAAAATCTTAGGCAATGATCTCAAAAATCTTTTTAACTACTTGTGCATCAGGAATATGTTCTTCAAGATTGAAACTAGTATTGACAATATCAGATAACTGTGCATATACTCATCCAAACATTCAGATTCAAGCATGGCTATTATTTCAAATTGAGTAGTTAAATTTTGCAATTTAGATTCTTTAACTGAATTTGTGCCTTTATGGGTAAGTTGAAGAACATCACATGCTTCCTTTGACGTGGTACACAACATGATGTGTCGGAACTCTTCGGGTGTAACGGCTCCGAAAATTCCACTTAGTCCACGAGAATAATATGTGCTCCATTTAAATTAATTCTTAGTCCAGTTTGACACTGGTTTAATATTTGTCACATTTTCTACGATGACAGAGGAGGAGTCCACCCTCTTTCACACACTAACCAGACACATTCATCAATGGCATTTAAATTATATTTCATGCGGGCTTTCCAATATGCATAGTTTGTCTCGTCAAAAAGTGGCACCCGATTATACGAGTTCTCCATTGAACTTAAGCTTTTTCAAAATCAATTTATTTTTTCAAGAAATTGATACTCAGAAAAATGTTGCAAAAAAATTACACAGTATAGTTGTGTAATTGGCTCTGATACCAATTTGAGAGTGCGCTTACAAACTTATTTAACTGTATTCAGTTTTAATCAAAAACCTAAAACATGCATCTAATTGTGCTTGAAATCAATATTAATCATCTAACATGCAAACCAGAACAATCACACAACAGATTTAAGGAAAATTCCCAACAGGGGCAAAACCTTTTATTTCTCTATTAATTGTAAATCTCCAGCTTACAAGTACATAGACGAAATACACGTTTCTTTTGAAAAAATACCCTCAGGTGTCGGTTCGAAGTCTTTAGTAAGAGATCCCACAAGAGCTCCAATGGTCATCAATGGAGACAACCTTCTTCTCCATAAGTTTCACTCCAAAATGTGTAATATGAGTAATTGGGTTGAAAAATGATTCACATAAATGATTTGGGATGTTTGAGTGAATCAAAAAGGGTTTTAAAGCCTAAAATATGAAGTCTTAAATTGCATCAAATATGCGAAGGCGAAGTTTAAAAAGACTTACAAAACCTGATTTCGTAGCAAAATTGAGGCGGAGCATGTCATTACAAGTCGTTCGAATGACTTCTCAATGTCATTTTAATGACATTTGATGTCATTACTAACGACCTAATAAACGACGTTTAAAAACACAAAATAGTACGACCCTTCAAACGACATTGCATGTCGTTAGAAGCAGTCGTTTGAACAACTTATCAATGTCGTTTGAATGACATTGCTATTTCATTTGAACGACAGGAGCGACAAAATATTTTTTTAAATCTCACCTGCAGGTCTTCAAAAATAATTTTCACTTAAAAAAAACACCTCATTTTGATAAAAACATTTTATAAAAATTATCCTAAATAACTACATAAACATTAATAAGTCCAATTAAATATTATACCTTTCAGCGTAGTGGAGTTAGTGGGAGTAAATGAGATCGGTTGAAGTTGCAGGACGCATGATGTCAATGATGGGTGCATGTTGATGATGCGTGCTTCTAGAGATTTGAATGATGGACATCATGGTTGAATATGTGAAGACGTGCCAAAATGTAACGGTATACGACATATTAACTATGGTCTAGGACAACAAATAAATTCCTAGATTCAAGACGAACATTTATAAAATAATGTCCTTACATATACTCAGTGCCTGACGATATGAGGTGTAGAGCTTTCTCTAGCTCTATCACAGGGCCAACCTAGATTTGGTATAACAATCTCCCAAGAGATAAAATCTCTAGTTTTCAATAGTTAGCTGAATTGTTCATTGATAAATTTTTCTTTGGAGCCAAGCCAATCAAGAGTGTCATTCATCTCTTAACCGTGCAACAAAGGTTATGAGAGATCACTAGAGAATATATTACTTTCTTTAATAATGAAAAACTGGAGGTGGTAGACTATGAGGGGAAAATAACCATTGCAGCACTTATGAGCGGGTTGCTCGTTAAAGATCTTTACTATTCTTTAGCAACGATTCCATCCAAAACCATGACAGAACTAATGGCTAAATTTGGTAAAGTAATGAACGTTGAGGAAGCCATGAAAGGCAAGGAAGCTCCTAAGACCAAAGGTGGGGGTCAGAAAAATAATTCTAACTCATTAAAAAAGGATCGAAAGGACAAGAAGCATAATTAAATCAAGAAGTATGACGAATATACTCTGCTCAACAAGGGAGTTCACCATATCCTAGAGGACATCAAAGGAAACACAGACTTGAATTGGCTTGGAAAGTTGAATACACCCCCCAATAAGATGGATAAATCCAACTATTGTGACTTCCACAGGGATCATTGGAACAATAGCAATAGTTGCATTACGCTAAAGAATGAGATTAAAAATTTTATTCGGCGTGGGAAGTTGAGAAAGTTTGTTGATCGAAATGGAAACAGAAATGGTAGAAAAAGATCTGAATCTCCAGCCCAAGCTAGGGATGACAATAAGAGAGCATGAAATGATGTTTTTGAAGAAGATTTAGATTTCCTGAAGAAGCCCGATGAACTAGAAGTGGAGGTCGTCATGATATCTATTGGATGAAATTTTATTGTAGGTGGTGAACTTGAAGGAGGAGATGCCATAGAAGAAAGGAAATATTATATGAATGAAGTCAAAGCCTGCCTAACTGTTAGACAAATTGATATGGTTGAATCCAGTGATAGTCGACCGAGGAAAGTTAATAGAGGCACGTTAGTGATTAGGTTTTCCAGGAATGATTTGCATGGGGTTATTTATCCTCGCGGTAATCCATTAGTTCTCACATGTAGAGTTCATCCTGCCAGAGTCGCAAGGATCTTAGTTGATAATGGGAGCTCAGCTAATGTAATGTTCTATAACTGCTTTGACAGCCTAGGGCTGAAGATCAACAAGCTAGAATCATACCGTAGACCTCTCATCATATTTGTAGGAGAAAAGGTATACCCCTTGGGAATAACCAAATTGGAAGTATGGTCAGAACCTGGCCGACGAGTAGGTGAGAAAGAATTCATTTCTTTGTGTTATATAAAAATATCTCGTCAGCTTATAATATCATTCTGGGGAAGAGTGGAACTCAAGCAGTTAGAGGCAGTGCCATATATAATGCACCAATGCATGAAATTTCCAAAAAATTATGGAGTCGACGTAGTAAATGGCAATAGGAAAGAGTGTTATTATACGTATGTCGACTAACAAGATGTATGAATGAAGGGCGCAACTACTTTTCACATTGACACTCAATATCCGCGCGAAGAAGAAAAGTTGGTGAAGGGTCAATTTATAGAAGAAAAAGAAGATGTTGTGTTGGAGGACGAGAATCCAAAAAGAACTAACCAGATCAGTTCTAGGTTATCTCTTTCTCTCAAACAAGAATTGATTGTGTTCCTAAGAGAGAGGAAAAATGTTTTTGCTTGGAGCCATGAAGATATGCTACAAATTTATCCAAATTTCACGTGCCATGAGCTTAACATTTATTCAAGCTCCAAGACGATCAAGCAAATGAGGAGAGTCGTCAGTCCCAAGAAGAGTACAATAATTCAAAAGGAAGTGGATAAATTGCATCGAGTACAGTTCATTGAAGTAGTACCCAGATTGGTTGACTAATGTAGTGATGGTTAAAAAGAAAAATAATAAATGGCATATGTGTGTAGACTTTACATATCTCAACAAGGCATGTCCAAAATATCATTTCTCTTTACTAAGGATTGATCAATTGGTTAATTCCGCAGTAGTCCATGAGTTACTCGATTTTATGGATTCTTATTCTGGTTGTAACCAGATTAAGATGAAACTCGAAGACAAGGAAAGAACCTCTTTCATTACCAACCGAGAAACTTACTGCTACAATGTCATGCCCTTTAGGTTAAAGAACGCTCGAGCTACCCATCAAAGATTAGTAAACAAGGTTTTTGAGGATCAGATTGGCAAAAATATGGAGGTATATGTAGATGACATGTTCACGAAGAACAAACATGTTACCGACTACATTGCGGACTTAGTTCAAACCTTTGCTCAATTAGAAAAGCACCAGATGAATCTCAACCCAACTAAATTTATATTTGAAACACAAGAAGGAATGTTCCTATGGTACATTAATAATCAGAGGGGAATAGAAGCAAGTCATGACAAGATTAAAATTTTGCTAGAAATGTATTCCCCTACTGACAAGAAAGAAGCCCAAATGCTGACAGGAAGAGTACCTGCATTGAATCGTTTTGGCTCCCGAGCAACTAAAAAGTGTTTTCCATTCTTCAAGGTGCTAAGAAATACCCTTGAGTGGAATTAGGAATGTGAGGAAGCCTTCCTGGAGTTAAAAAATTATTTGGGTTCTCCCCCACTCCTTTCCCGACTAGTTATGGCAAAAAAACTTTATTTATACTTGGTTGTTTCTGAGTCAGCTATTAGTTTAGCTTTGGTCTGATTAGATGAAGGAATTCAAAGGACAACGTATTACACTAGCAAAGCATTTCGAGGAGCAGAAGTCAGGTATCCACGCTTGGAAAAATTAGCCCTATATCTTATTGAAGCCTCTAGGAGAATTAAGCCATATTTCCAAGCCCATACCATTGTTTTCTATAGGAATGTGCCTCTATAATATGCACTGCACAAACAAGAGAAGTCTTGAAGGTTAATGTCTTGGGAAATTAAGTTGGGTGGGAGCATATGAGATTGTTTATGAACCTAGAGTTGTAATAAAAGGCCAAGCAGTGGAAGACTTTATCGTTGAATTAACATATACAAAGGAGCAACATAATCCACGCTTGCCGGCTGAGCAGACTTCTTACAGAATAGAGCTTATCTCCAATGCAAGCAGAGATCGTAGACGACTAACCTAAGTTATCGATGGCTCAAGAAAAAATTCAACAAAGCAAGAAGGTATTCAAGTATGGACTACTAGTAGAAGAAGAATTTTTTGAGGACATCCCAACTTGGAAGTTATTTGTAGATGGATCCTCATGTGCTACTTGATGTGGAACAGGCCTTATCATCAACACTTCGAATATTTTGGATGTGGAATATGTTATGAGATTCCAATTCAAGGCTTCCAACAATGAGGTTGAATATGAATCTTTGATTACTGGACTAGAACTGGCTATATCACTAGGCGCTAACCAGGTATTAGTATATAGTGATTCCCAATTGACTGATAATCAATGGTAGCAAATTTATGGTGTTATAGGGGAGACTATGATGAGATATCATAAAAAACAAATGGAAGTCATTCTAGTGATCACTTTAGTCAAAATAGTGAGAATTCCTAGACTTCAGAATGCCCGAGAAGATGCTCTTGCTCGACTGGCTTCAGTAACCCCAATAGAGCTCAGACGAACAATCCCAGTGGAGTTTCTTGCCTAGCAAAGAATTAATGGAAAGGAAATCATCATCATAACGGTGGAGTTAGTTCACTCATTGATGTACCCCATTATAGAGTATATAGAAAGAGGAACATTGTCTACTGACCAGAAGGAAGCCACGAAGATAAGGTACCAAGCAGCCAATTATGTGCTTAAAAAAGGTGTCCTATACAGGCTAGGATATACTATTTCACTACTTCGTTGTGTAGATCATAATGAGGTGAATGATTTGATCAAAGAGGAGCATGAAGGTTCATGTGGTGCACACACAACTGGGAGGTCTATGAGACAACGGATAGTAACGCAAGGTTACTACTGGCCGACTATGAAAGCAGATTGTGTTGCTTTCACTAAGAATTGTGATGAATGTGAGTAGTTTTCTACCATCCACAGAAAACTAGGAGTAAGATAACACCCATTACTTCTTCCTAGACTTTCGCTATATGGAGAATTGATTTGGTCGGACCACTTCCGACCACTAAAGGAAGATTAAAGTACCTGGTTGTAGTCATTGATTGTTTCACCAAATAGGTGGAGGCTGAGTCGCTGATCGATATGCCTTATCAGAGAGTGTTCCAGTTCATATGAAAATAGATCATTTGTAGATATGGCATGCCCTATGACTTCATCACCGACCATGGTACTCAGTTCAATAACGATGAGTTCGAAGAATACTATATTCGGTCAGGAATCTAAAAACTTTATTCAACACCTGAGCATGCACAATGGAATGGTTAAACAGAAATGACCAACAAAAATTTAGTAGATGGGTTGAAGAAAAGGTTGGATGAACCTAAAGGAAACTGGATTAATGAGCTCCATAGCATCCTTTGGGCATACTAGACTACTCCGATAATAGCAACAGGAGAAACTATATGCATGCTAGCTTTTTGTACTGAGGTAGTAGTTCCAGTGGAAATAGGTTTGCCCACTCATAGGATATTAAAATTTGATTCACCCAAGAGTGAACTTACGAGGCGACTAGATCTGGACATGATAGAAGAATTTCGAGAATATGTCGTTATTCGCATGGATGCCTATCAGTAAAGGACTACAAGGTTTTATAGTCTAAGGGTCAAGACGTCCAACCTGAAGCAAGGAGACCTGGTACTTAAGAAAGTAATCCAGAAGAGAAAAAATCTTGAGCCTAATTAGCATGTTCCATATCGTATCTTAGCGGTCATTCGCCCATAAACTTATCGATTGGAGACTTTGGAAGGGGAAGAATTCAAGAACCATTGGAACGCTCATAGCCTGCACAAGTATTATCTATAATTTAGTTTGAATAATTCTATCCTCAATGTAATTGCTTAGTTAAGTTAATAAAATCCCAGTTTATCCATTCTGGATAATTTTTATATTTTGTTTTGGGGAGTATAGTGGCTTACACTTACCTAATTAGTAATAATTTTAATTCATTAGCAATTTTAGTTAGAAAAGTTCCTCGTCAAGAAAGGCACGGTTCAAACTTTTCCATCTTCAGAAAAGTTCTCAAACAAGTTCCTCATCGAGAAAGTCATGGTTCAAACTTTTCCAACATCAGAAAAGTTCTCAAATAATCTCCTCACTAATAGAGCATGGTTTAGACTTTTCCAAACTTTTCTAATTTCAGAAAAGTTAAACTTCATGTATGATTTACCCTCGACAAGTTATGAACAAGAAGTTTGTAAAATTTCTTAATTAGAAGTTTTACCCGACCAGGTTAAAATACTGGAATAATTCAACATTCCTAATACACTTGGTCGCCACAGATAACTAATGCTACAACTTTGAATAATAAAGCTATCTAAGTGCATTAGTCGAATCTAAGTCCGTATACATGATTCAAGCATGAATCAGATATTATATATTTGAGTAGGTTATTTAGTCTATAAGTCGATTAACTAATCTTTATACAGTTTACCTAGTCGGCAAAAAGATTAATAACAACTATAAGCTTAAATGAAGTGAATTCAAATAAAACTGACTTGATTTCATTAACAAAAATACATTACAAGTGTAATAAATAAGCAAAAAGAAATACAAGAGAAATATAAATTTATTTTGCTGGGCGTTTTCCTTGAGCCTTGTCCATACAAGTAGGAGGATCATCCAAAGTATGCAGAGAGTTTATGAAGTTTAAGTCTCTCAGCATTTGTCTATTACTACTATTTGGCCTATCAAATAGATGAGGAGGTCTGACTATCTCATGCTCATCATGGAGACCATAATCCCATAAGTACTTAGTTATCAAGCATTGGGAGAAAACCATATTATGTCTAAATTGAATGGAGGCTTATCACAATCCAATAAACCTAGATCATTACAATGCCATAATTTACTATCCTGATCATACTTCAGCAAAGTTAGTAAGTTGGTCCATCCCCATGTGTATCCTTCACGACTGCTCTGAGCTAGATGATCATGCATGTGGGCTAAGGCTTCATTATAGCCCTCCATCTAGACTTCTCTAGGTTGTTTATGAAATTAAAATGTGAGCCTCTTCACCTAATTTGGAAGATTTTTAAGAACATTATCCTCGGCCTTCAGCTAAGAAACTTGATCAGAAATTGCATTATCTTTGGCTTTCAATTGGGCATCTTAGACGGCAATGGTCTTTTTCGTTCTTTCTTCTTCAACTACTAGTCGAATAACTACCCTTGGACTAGAAGTTTTCCATGGTTTAATTTTCTTCTGCTATAAAGACTCCAGTTCTGCCATTAGTCTTATATTTTCATTCTCTAAAAATGAAGCACCTTCATCAGGACAACTGATAGTTTATCTCTTCAAGCTTTCTAGTTCATCCCTCAAGGCATTATTCTGCTTCTCTAATAGGGCATTAATGGACCTAGAACTCTCTAGATCCTACTTCAAGGAAAGATCCTTCTTATTCAGGGCAGAGGGGATATCCTTGAGCTTGGTGTCAAAACCACATCCTTCACTTAATGCCTTATACTTTTCTTCATAATCAGCATGAAGAACTGATTTAGTCTATTTATGATCTTTTTGTAGTTACTTTATCATCTCCTAATATGCAAATTTATTTACAACAACTCTGTCCAATAAGTAGTGAAGATGGATATATGACTCCTTGACTTGGTCGAATACGTCTGGATCGAGCAACCCATGTAATTCTTCTTCGGACATAGGAACATGGCCAGCCTCCACGATATTTTTACTTCATCTGAGCAAGTTAGATTCAGTAGAGATTATAGCCTTTTTCTTAGCATCAAACTGGAAAGTTGAAAATACATGAATTTTTGGAAAAGTAAAGGAATAAACAACACAAGAAGTAAAGCAACACAATTCCACATAAGTTATAAGACATTTAGAGCCATAGGCAGCAATTAAAGAAGAAAACTTGTTCTTTTATTAATTGATAAATGGATTACATAAGCGGATACATCTTCAAAAAAGAAATGATAAAGAAGAACAAAAAAGGTAAACTTGTTAGACCTTCTCCTTATCTTGAGTTTGATTTTGACCAGCAGTAGGTTGTTTGGCACCGACACTAGGAACTACTAAAGATTCAATGGTCACCATCCTTCCTTAAAAGATAACTTCTTTGCGTAAACAATTTGAGTAGAGGTGAAAAAAGGGCCTTGTCCCATCCCTTAACAAAAGTGACGTTGGCCTTGTCTTTAAAGGAGGTAACGTGGGAAGTCAAGCTAACTGCATTAGCTTCAGCAGTTTAAGCTCGACCATTAACTTCTACAAGTTTATCTTCAGTAACCTTGGCTCTATTTTCAGCATTACCCATCTTCTCCTCGGTAGCTTTGGCCCTCACTTTAGCAGCCTGTATTTTGTTATCACCTGCAATGGCCCTATTAACAACCTCCCTCCAACTGTCATTGGCCTTCTTTAATTATACTTCCCAAGACTTTTGCTTTGTTGCCAAAGGTTCTCGGGAAGCATCTAAAGACCTCCTCAGGCCTTTAAATGCCTTTTTAACTTCATTAGGATAAGTCCTCAGTTGGTCGTCCTTCTCCATCAATTGATTGAAATCAACCAAAAATTATAAAAGGAATAGCGTGGTCAAAAGGAATAAATATGAATAAAAGAAGTTCAAAAACATGAAGAAAAGGCAGAAAAAAGGAAAAATTACCAAGGCCAAGTTGTGGAAAGCTCTCTCGGTAAGCCTAAATCTCGGCATGGGGTCTGAAGTAGATCGATCAGTGAGAAGGGTCCCTAATTTGATCAAACCCCTATCTAATTTAGGGTTAACAGCAACAGAGGCTGACCCAATGTCCAGGTCAACCTGAATTTTCTTCACTAACTCTTTCTGGCTTATGGTTTTCTTTGCAACTAAAACTTACTGCTCGGCTAATGTCGTCTGTACTTAATTTGGAGGATCAGGCAAACCTATCTTTATTATTTTTAATTTGTGCTCCTCATCTTGAGTCTCCTCAATATTAATAGGCATCTTGTTACTGGCCTTTGAATTCTTGTCACCTAGCTTCTTTCTAGTATCATCAACCTTCATTGGTTGAGAATATAGTGGTCCTCCTATCAGATAATGCAGTTTGACATAATCTTCATCATATCTTTTGACATTATCTTTGTCATGTCTGTGGAAGGGGAAAAGGAAATCTCAAAAATGTTAAAAGAATCAAAAGAGGAAGAAGTTCCTCCCTGAGCAAAATCGGCACCTACAAACTCAATTGCTGAAAGAAGTTGGCACCGGATCCTCTTCAAGGTTGATAACAATGGAGGGTAGGGAAAGTGTGGGTTGGGCAACGAAAGATGTGATTTAACTCGTATATTCCAAAAATAATGATGCAGTCCTGCGATGTTTTTCCTCAAACTTTTGGTTCAAAACCCACAGAAACTTGAGGTTGATCTCCCCTTCCTTGGGGAACCTTTTATTACTCTCCTCTGCATAAAATAGAGACAACAAAGTTAGTCGACATGAATTTGAATTGTAAATCAAAAGAGGAAAAATAATTGACACAATGATAACCTATGCCACATCCTGATTAAGGACATCCGGGAGCAGTATAAGCCACCCCAATGGGAAGGGGGTATATTTGTAGTTCTTGACAATAATGCAATATTCCAAATATTCCTTATTGGAATAAGGTAGATTGAATACTAATGCCCTATTAGCATGCCTAGTTTTCAAATAATAGGTACTTTCCTCAACAGTACCCCATTTATAGTAAAACATCAAATCTGGAATCCCTATATGGATCCCATAGAGTACGTCTAACTCGTGAACCCCATTCATAACCCTCCAAATGCTGGGTGCTATTCTTGCAGGGACTACATCAAAGTATTGACAAAATTACACAAAAAGGTGGTTTCATGGAAAGGTGATGCCACACTCATCTATATATAAGGTTCCAATCCAGTGACCCTCAGAAAGGGAATAAACGTCAATGGGACCCCTAAGGAATCTCTAAGTCTACCCAGGATGGGATTTTCCTTTTTTTTCTAAATTCATCTAAAAAGTTCTCATCGACGATATTAACCATAGGGGAAATAGAGAAAAAAGGTGATAAAACTGAGAAAAAAATGAAGGAAAGCTTACAGGATTCTAAGGAATCAACAAGAACTGAAGAAAAATGTCAACAAATGATCGTACAAAAAAAATCTTGGAAGCAAAGAGATAGCTAAAGTTCATAAGGTTTGAGGTAAAACAACGGAGGGAAACTTCGTACCTATTTATAGGTTGCCTCGAGAAATGGGAAAGAAATAATTAACTGAACGAACTGTATAGCTACCACCGACTGCACGTTTTTCAAAGCATAAAAAAACTATTGTGTCCTTCGGGGGTTTTGAAAAAGTTCAAAATATTTACAGAAATGCCATCATCAAACAGTGCTAGAAGAAAAATTTACAAGTATGGGAGGTCGGATGCTAACCAAAAACTTAAATAGTACGTCGAGCAACTTTCTGGGCTAAATACTCTATACTTTCATACAGGCATCAAGCAAGGAGCATTGAGGGCTTTTGTTGTATGTAAAAATTATACTCCCACGTGGACTAATGATGGTGTGGTCGACCAGCCTACTTTATCGGCTTCATAGGCACTTAGTCGATTGGAATGCTGACTAACTCCAAAATGCCAACCAACAAGAATATTAATAGTTAATCATATGGGAATGCCAACAAGCACTTAATTCCAATAGTTTTACTTATTGTACACAAATATAAATGTCTGACAATATAAAGGCGCTCCATCATTAAGGAATTGCACCCCTATATATACAAGATAATCCTTTAGCTAAAAGGACAACTCGAATCACTCATATGCACACCATACCGAGCTATTGTAAACCCTGCTAAATAAGAACAACAGTGGACATAGGTTATTTTATAGCTAAACCACTCTAAAATCTTTGTCTCTTGTGTGCGTGTTTTGAGTTACTTCTCTTATTTTTATTTGTGATTATAAAATTGGAGTTAATCCATTTTTAGACATCCACAACCATGAAAATACTTCGTCAAGCACCACATTTCCTGATGTGTAGAACTTTTCACTGATAGGATCACAATATTTCCACCCTTTTCTCTAGTTGTCGTATCCCAGAGAGATATATCAATCAAATTTCTTGTCAAACTTGCAACATAAATGACTTGGAACAAATACATATCACACATAACCGTACATCCAAGAGTATTTAACTATAGGTTTCATATCCCATAATTCTTCAAAGGGTGAATTAAATCCTAACTTTGGTTGGGGAAGTCTATTGATCACATGGGCTGCAGTACTCATGGCATCAGCCTAAAATATTCTTGGTAATTTTTTTGCATGTATCATACTCTGATAAATCTCTGCAAGATGTCGATTCTTTCTTTTCTTTACACCACTTTGTTGTGGAGTGTTGGCACAAGTGAACTGATGCCATATTAGACAGTCTCAAGGATACTGAGAAACTCATTGGAGGTGTATTCTCCTCCCTTATTTGCATAACAAAAAAATATTCTTTTCCACTTATCCTTAAATTATTTCTCTGAACTCTTTAAACTTGAAAAATGTGTCGAATTATTTTTTCATAAAGAAAACCCACACATACCTAGATAAATCATTAATGAATGTTACCATGTACTGCATTCCACTAACTGATGGTTGTTTGACAAGTCCAAACACATCAAAGTGAACTAACTCTAATGTCTCTTTCTTTAAACTTTGAATATCCGCATGGTGAATGATGCGCCTAACCGTACTGACATCACACATAGACCGTGTTTCTCCTCACATCAAGTTGAGTAAGGTCTTTAAGAATTAACTTCTTCATCATCACACTTAGCTTATGATTGCTAATATGACCCAATCATATATGTCATAAATCTGTTGTCTCATTCCTTCTTGTGTTGTCCACATATGCAGACTCTGTTGACATTATATAGACTGACTCCAATTTCCATTCATCCATGATGTATTGAGGTCTTGATATATCTTTACATCTTGTGGACCTAATAAGACATATTGTCCTGATGATGTCAATGGCGCCACTGAAAGAAGCCTTTTTTTCATGCCCAGAATCTTCATATGCCCAGAATATGGCCTCATGCCATGGATAATTATTCTTTTTACTCTAATTTTCCCAATAGCCCTAGTATTATGTAATTTAAAATTTTCACGACATATTAATTTTACCTTGTGTAAATACCGAGCAATTATCATATCGCGTTGTACACCCGATAAAAACTCATTCTCGAAAAGTTACATTCTTATATTGTTCTTCTTGAAAAAAGTACAATGAATATCATACACTCCATTCACATATTATTGTTGTTGAGCCTTTTAATTCTTCTTACTTGAAGGTCACCCATCGTGTCTGTAAGATTTCAATAATAAAGAACAAGCTTCATTTCAAGATACAAACTTGCAAAATATGAAATCCTTGCAACTTAAGAAAACTCTCCAAAATGGGTCCTTGACCGTTCCTCTCTGCTTTCAATAGTTGAAAATTCGAGTACACAAACTCTAATCTATTCAAGAAGAAGAAACTTACTTAAAAAAGAAGCACATACCAATAAGAAAATCACTCATAAGAATACTCAACTAAGGCACTAAGTGTTTATTACTTGGCTTGTTTTTTTGTGATTACAAATATTGGTGAAGGGAGATATTTATAGAAAATAAAATACAATCAACACCACACATTATGGTTGAATAAACAAATACACTTTTAACAAAAAAATCAAACAAATATTAAAATAAAAATTAATTTCATCCATCTAAGTTGCCCATTATGCAACGTAACTTCCATTAATTTCTCCACTTACTTCACCTAATTTAGAAAAAAAATTATAGGACTCCATTAGGTTTAACGGCTGATGTTGATTCTTGACAGTTGCGACACCAAATCATGTTTTTTCTAAACTTGTGTATATATATATATATATATATATATATGATAGCATGCTTTTATAAAATGTCTAAGCATAATAACTACTCAGATTTGGCCACATCACTCTCCAAACATCAAGGGTTGATATTAACTCTCCCACTTTCATTCAAATTTGAAATCGAATTTTCCCCCTATTTTGTTTTCCCCTTCTCATTTTAACAGCACAATTCATTTCCCCTTTTTCTTAACCCCACCCGACCACTTTTCTCTCTCATTACATGCTCTCTCTCTCCCTCTCCCTCTCTCTCTCTCTCTCCACCATCCCTGATGATGGGTACTTCTCTCAATATTCTCTTCTAATAATTCGCGGTTATGCAGGTATAATATATGTTCCATTGTCTCCAGCAATGACAGTTGTGCTTCTCTCGGGTATATTCTTTGTTCTCTAACAATTCTATTTTGCAAAATCAATTATATTCTCTTATATGACTTCTTGGGCTATATAGAGTTTTTTCCTTTTATATCTCGGGTTTTTTATTTGAAATCTTTCCTTCTCATACATATCTCTCTACTGATTAAGGAGCAAAATGGGTAGCTTTATTGTTATGAAAAACTCCAATTTGGATTTTTTTAATCCTAGGGTTATATAGAGTTTTTCCCTTTTATATATGGGGCGTTTGATTGGAAATATTTCCATTTTCATACATATCTCCCTATTTAAAGATCAAAATAGGTAGCTTTATTGTTTTGAAAGACTACAATTTGGAATTTAATTTTTCTTATGTTTCATATTGGTTTAAATTCTTTCATTACATTTATCAAATACAGTACTAACCTTTGAGGACTATAATGGGTATATATAAGTACATATTTTAATATGAGTGTGTGTGTGTGTATATGTTGATTATTTGTTTGGTCAAAGAAAAATATAATATTTTTTTGTTATATAAGGCCATGTTTCCTCATAAATACTGTACTGGATCTCCATAAGGGCTTGAGCTTAATCGTGCGATTTATTGTACTTGCACCCCCAACATTGTTGCATTATTGTTTTGGGGTGGTTGTGAGGTGGTGTGAATGAAACTATTCATTTTTCCATTTTAAATTTCATTCCTCAAGTTGGATTGTTTAAACTTGGCTTATCTATGCTTGACAGTACAAATTTTTGTGGTGATGTTTATTTTATCTTGGTGGTGAGTTTGTTGAATTTTTTTTTGTGATGGTTATACCTTTATGTTATATTGTACCTTTTCATTACTTTTATTATGATTAGTATCTTATAAACCAATAAATGGCCGCACCACTAATGGATTTTTATTGGCTTTGATAGGTTTCAAATGTATTTAGATTAAAATTAAGGACTTTTGAGAGATCTTGCAATCGAAGGTTTTCAAATGTTTATCGGTTACCTATTATTTTATTGGTAGAACTGAAATTTGGTTACCTATTACTTGATTTCTGCAATTGTGAATTTTTTGAATCTTTTCTGTTGCACAATGCATTGTGCAGGTCATCGCCTATTACTTGATTGCTGCAATTTAAACTCATGTTGCCTTCCAATTATAAATCGCCATCACATTTCTTTATCGAACCAATAATCACATTCATACCCATTCAACATCTCATGCAAGTTAACTACTAGAAAAAAACTCACTATGTAAGTTTCTCAAAGTCTATTGTTCATTTTCCTTTTCCTTTTCCTTTTTTGGTTTCCCCTACCATGATTAATATCTGATTATTGATTATTTTGAGGCTAATATAATTTTATTTAGACAAGCAAAGGGTACTTATTCAAATGACTCAAGACTCAGGAGCTCCAAAATCCCCATCCTTTAAATGGTAAGTAATAAGTATATTGTTATTTTTGCCAATGTGGAACATATTATTTATATAAGATTTTAAATTAATGATCAAATTTTAAAGTATTAGTAAGTAAATCTTTTTTGTTGTTGTGATACAGAAAAAAGTGGATGGTGGGATTAATGATATCAATAATTCTGCCTTCATTCAGGCATAAATTGGGGCCATTGTTGATGCTTAACAGTTTGTTATGTAACTTAAATACTAATTTATTTGAAAGTTTTTTGTTCGTTCTTTTGTGATTGTGTATGTGGGTTTTTGTAGTTGTTTCAGCTAAGGTGGACAGTGCAGTGGAAATGGTGTAATTAGTGACGAAAGTGGTAGAAGAAATAATGGAGGAAGCAGAGAAGTGGGCTGAGGGGTTGGAAAAAAGCTTCTTAAAGATAAAAATCTTGGAGATGCTACTAAAATGATTGAAAATTTAGCCAAAGAAGTAGTCAAAGAGGCTGGTTTAGCTCAGGAACTCATTCACAAGGTAAGTTTATTTATTTACCTTTGGAGCGTATTTCATTCACAACATTTTGATTGCCTAAATATGTTTCGAAAAAAAGGTCACACAACTTTTAAAGTTTTGAATCATACGTGTCATGAAAAGTTTAAAAAATTTCATGTTTTCTCACTTTTAATATTTTTGATTGCTTAACTTTGTATGAAAAGAAACCCATTTTCCCATTTTTCTATCAATCACACTTTTAGACCATCTCTAATTTTTTGGTATTTTGGGTGGCCAAAATTAGTTGACACATATTGCAAAGCGATGCCTATCCATTCGCTTAACTACGGTTATTATTATACCTTTTTATTTGGATTTGTTAGTGAAAAGTTACGGTTCATTATTCTATTGCATCATAATTTCTCTTCTTGTATTTAGCATGATTTAATAAATATTATATTATCTGATATTTGGTTTTAGAAAGTATTTTTCTTTTAATTTTTGCATCTGGGTATATCAGTTTTGTAACTATTTATAATTATTCACGCGTCCTGATGTTTAATATGTTAGGTTTACATCATATACTAAGTTTTCACCATGTTATATATCTTTATTTAAAGGTCATATTCAATTATTGGATGCTATTATTATATGAAAGGTATTATTACATGCTATTATTATATAGTTTTGTTTCTTATGCTAAAGCTTACTATGCACAGTTGCACATTAACCTTGATAATTGAAAATTTAGTGCAATTCTTCAAAACGCTCGGATATGAGTGCACAGTTAGTATTTGGCTACTATTTTCAATTTTCTCATTCAAATGCAATACCAAGGACTATGCCCTTTAGTAATGGTTTCTCTCTCCGTGTCAGCAGATAGGATGAATTGTTAGCAAAATTCACAGTGTAATTGAACAAAAACTATATCATGCATGACTTATTGTAACAGGATTCATGGTGAAGATACTGCCTCAAGTGATTAAATGTTATATCCGTAACAACTTTTATTACATGCAGTTTTATAGAAAACTTTATTCAATAGTGTTTTTCACATATGATGGATACATTATCAACATTATTTCCAGATTTATTCGGATTATATGAGTTGTTTTCTTAGTCTTCTTCTTCTTCTTTTTCAAATTTCAATTATTTATGCTCATTTGAATTTTCTCATAGATTGGAAGTTATGAAAAGCCTAAAGTATCTGGCATGCCAATATAAATTAGTCTTGGAGAAATAAAATCTCTGTTTATGGACAATCAAATGAACAGTGGAAACTTTGACAAGATGAAGCTTAAGCAGTTTGGTGGTAGTACTGATGATAATTCCCTGTCGAGACACTTAATCACATGCTTGAATGATGATACATTTAGGTCCCAGTGTGCGATGAAACAGGAGGAAGTTTTACCTCTGCCTCCTCCAGGAGAAATTGGAGCCACATATTTATAAAATTTTTCTTCATATGATGCCAACTTAGATATAATAAAGAAAATATGGGGGAAAGAGTTCTGAATTTTTACCTGTGAGGTTGGTCTGATAGCTGAAAAAGCAAGGGGATGGTCTGCCCTCTGGTTACCGCCCCAACTTTGGAGTTTGTCTCATTAACTTTGATAATCAGGTCTTTGTGGTTTCTAGATTAAACATTCTAGGAGCATGGAAAATGCCTCAATGGGAATTGAAGATGGTGAAGAGCCAAAATCTTCAGCAATAAGGGAATTGCAAGAGGAAACTCAAATAGTGTCTGCTAAAATAATAGTCGAGGTTCCAAGGTGGCTGACTTACGACTTCCCACCTGCTCTTTGTTTGGAATTTAGAAGCAGTCAAATGGTGAATGAAACTTAATTGAGTTTGTGTAAAGAATTTGGAATGTAGAAGTTATACTTTGCTTTTCGTTCTTTGAAAATATAAAGTTAAAACCTCAAGAATTAGGTGGTCAGTTAATTGTAATAAAAAAATATCTGTAAAAAAAGCAACTATAGGGGTCAAAGAAGCACACATATCTCCAGTTCAAAAAAATTTAAATTGGAAGAGATCTCAATGTCATTTTTCTAATAGTATGATGCTATCGAGTCTTTTTACAAGTTTGCAACTGCTCCAGGATCGCTTGGATTCAATGAATAGACAGCGGTACAAGTTTAACATTTATCAATTTGAAGGGATACCTCCCTACCACTCAGCCAATGGTTAGCTACAGGTTTATATATGTTTCTGTTTAAAGAGTATGAGGGAGCCAAAGCCGCAACAGTTGAGCAGGTCCGTGGTTGTGATGACGTCCCAAACTTCTTGAATGCTTTTACATTTTCTTATCCAATTCTTAATTTTACATTCTATTCACAAAGAAGCTTAGATTTCACTAACTATGAACTTTAAGGGTAGCCCTCTAATTCATGGTCCTTTCACTTCAAATTACTACATTTAGGTTTCCTCTATGATTTTATTTGCGCGTGTATTGAATATTGTTGTGTGTATTGAATATTGTTGTGATAAGAAACGCTTTAATTTTTTTCATTACTACAATACCTTACAATATCTATATGGCTGGTGTGGGATGAGTATATTTAGTTATATTTTAAATATCCTCACTATTCAAGTCGTCGGCTAAATTTGCTATCAAAATACACTTAATTGAACTAATATTTATATTTTGTTATTTTCGTCATTGACGAGATAAACGTGGCATGTTGTAGAAATTGTTCCGCCACGACTGTCGTAGCCATACCACACATGTAGCGAGCAAGTAACTTATATTTAAAAATTTAAACCGTACCTTCAGGCGTGGGCATCCGCTAGTATATATATAGAGAGAGAGGGAGGGGGGGGGATAGTAGGAAGTTTTTGAATAAGTATAACTTAGACCAACTCTATGTAAATACATGCCTGATTCGCTCCCTTGCCAACTTAGGCACCCGCCTAGCGCATCTCTCAAGGGAGGGCCCCATTTTTAATGTTTGTAGCTTCATTTTTCTGTTGAAGATGTTTTTTTCTTTTTTATCATGAGCAATTGGTTTTTAGTTTTTTCCTTTCGATTATGAGCAATTGGTTTTGTCCTAATTGATTATGAGTAATAGACCCATTAGCTCCCAGAATTTTGGCAAAAATATATGACCTTTATTGGAGGCTAGCCAATGTGCTACTTTGTTAGATGTCCTAAAATTATTTTTCCCGCTTTTTACAAGATCAAACTGCCCATCCAAAATATTTCACATATCTCTTTCTCTCTTTATACTCCACACGTTTACAAAATCTTTCAAAAAAATAACATTAGTGTTGATCAATAAGTGTTTGTCACATTATGCTATTTTTCTACCATTACATTAATATTTACTATGTTATTGTGCTTATATTTTATTTTTTCCTCTTATGCTATTTTTTCCATTAATGTTTTTACCAAATTTGCAGTTTTTTCTTGAAATTATATTTTCAATCTAAAATTGAAGCTTGAATTTGGGTTGAGTGAACAACATATGTTATATTAGCTGGTTCCATCTTTCTTTAATATTTATTTTATTTTATTTGTGTTTTAGACTTTTGTTGATATTTATTGTCCTTCAATTTCACAAAAACTATTAAAATTTACACTAATTAAATTGAATTAATACGTGTAAGAATATATATATATATATATATACACACACACACACACACACACACACACACACACACAGAGGGGGTTCTCTAGTGGACCTAAAAAGTGGACTTTTTAATGGGCCTAATAAAACATCAAAAAAACTCAATTAATTGTAATTCCTATGTTGTAATTGGTCAGTGTCAACAGCACCCAAGACCATTCCAGGCAGACCCCCCACCTTTAACCCCCCCCCCCATCTTTCCTAAAGAACCGGACCTGTTGCCATAGTCAGCCAACCAGTCAACCACCACCACCGTGTCTTAACACCAACTGCTACCACAACCAAAATCAAATCCTTAAATTTCAAAAAACGAATCTGAACCAAATTACATACTATAAAACGAAATTGTAATCAATAACTAGGTCAGGTATGGTGGTTTTGGTAACGATTCGTCGGGTAGGAGGTGGTGGCCACTTGTTTATGGGGGTTGGTCGGGTTAGTTGGTTAGGGAGGTTTTTGATTAAATGGGTATGGGGCATGAGTTGTGGGATGGGTAGATAATCGGGTTAATGGATGATCCGGACCACCACTACTGGTGGTCGGAGCTCAGGTTGCTAGGGCTAAGTGGAGGAGTTAGTTCGACGGAGTATTATACTTTTTTAATGAGCTCAGGCACTTATGTGGCTCTTTACAGATAATGGAGAAGTAAGGAGACAGGTGGGTGGGTGGGTGGGGGCGGGCGGGGTGGGGGGTTTGACCGGAATGGTCTCGGGTGCCATTGGCGTCGAACCAATTACACCAAGGAATTAAAATTAATTGTCTTATTTTTTAATATTTTATTAGGTCCATTAAAAAGTCCGGTCTTTTGATCCACTTGTGACCTCTCCCCCCCCCCCTCCTCTCTCTTTCTCTCTCTCTGTATATATATATTAATATTGTAGTGATAACATTAAGGCCCTTATTTCAAGATTGTCATAGGGTTCCAACTGGGCTTGAGCAGGCCCTGTGTAAATGTGGAATAAGATAATGTAATTTCTTTTAATAATATAATTTCTCAAGGTAAGGCCTTTAGACCTGCCAATTGTTTAAAACCCTTCCTACCCTTTGTCTAAAAACCTTGGCTCATGTTTTCTCAACACACGGTGCTAGCTCCATAGAATTCGAGAATTTATGGAGAACACTAAGTCTTTAACTCAGGCCAAGTGTATTTCAAAAACTATAGCTTATAATACCCCGTATTTTCTAGAATAAATCATAAAAACTAAATTTTTGTGATAAAATAAAAATTTGTGGAAATTGAATTAAATCGGTGAATTTAAAATTTTAATTATGAACAAATAAATTGATGTTATGTCGTAATTATGTGTAGTGGATTTTTGTTAGGTTAATGTTTATAACAATTGCATATGTAGCAGATAATTCACAAATGAAGTGTGACACAATTATAAAAATGTCACGTTGGGACGTATTTTGGGGAGTATACGAGCTTGTGTTAGTGTTTTAAACCTTTAAAAATGATCTCGGAGTATAGGTATATATGTTTGGAATCTTTTGGGTTAATCTGGTTATGGGTTTAGGTCCATTTTAGGCCCTAAAATTTGGGATTTTAACCCAATTAGGAATTAGAGGGTTAATCACTTATATTAGGAAGTCAATAAACTCCTTGAAGGTTAGCTCAAATAGTCCTGACCTATACCACTATGAGAGAGAGGGAGAAGAGATAAAATCACATCAAGGGATTGAAGGGGAATTGCAGGGAACTTTTTCAACAGCATATTCAGGCAAGAATTTTCTTGCTCCATTTCAATTACAATTTGCTTCTTGATGCATTGTAATTACCCCATGTGCTTTCTGGTTTTTTTATTAAACTTTAATGATTAAATGTTAGGAATTAATCTCATGCAAATAGATGATTAATTATAACATAGGGTGCTAACCCATAAATGTAAGAATTGATTCTTGAAATTTGATGATAGAAACGTTAGGGTTCTTGAAATGAAATTGGGAATTCTTGGAAATAATATGTAGAGGACTTTAACATATGTCTATGATCTTCATATTCTGATGTAAATTCCTTATTATGTACCCCGTAAATTGAATTACATATTGTTGAGATCGTGGAAGAAATCTGGGTCAGGTACTTCATTTAGATTCATGAATTCTGGAAATTTGGGGAATCAAATTGGGGTTAATACATGAAATTAATTTGTTCTAAGATGAGTAACTAAGTGTTAGGGACTTTATTGTGACTATACAATGGAAATAACCATTAGAACTAATATTGAGAGTGAATGAAGAAATCCTGTATTGGAAAAATAAGCAGATCTGGGCTATTATACAATTTCGAATCGATTCGGCCTGGGAGCGAATCGATTCAGTTTGGCAGGGAATCGATTAGGCCAAGAACCGAATTGATTCGGCCCTAGGAGTGAATGAGTTGCGACTATTGTTAGATCAGGAGTATTTTTAGAAGTTCGAATGAGTTGGTTGGACGGTGTTTGGGCCAACGGAGAATTTATTAAAAATGTAAATGTGGCGTGTGTAATACCCCATATTTTTATGTCTTTTAAATTGGGGATTTATTAAATTTAATTGATATAAATTAATTTAGTATTAATCCGAATATTTATTTAAATATTTACTAGCGTGATGAGCGTTAATAATTATTGGGAATTTGTTGAATATTACTTAATGATCAAAGCAATATGTAGAATTGAATTTATTAAAATTGTCACGAGGGAATAATATGACAATTATGGAAATTAAGTCGGTACACGCTTGTGTCGTGTCGAGACTAAAGTATTATAATGAAAAGTGAATAAATTATTAGTCGCCCATATGGACATTTCGAGTGCACCAACGTGTCCAGAAGAGTCAAGATAGTCAGAGAAGTGTACTCGGGGGTTTAGTTTGGGTCTCTGGGTGTTTTTAGGCCTAATCGGCACCCCGGAAGGGAGATTTAGTCATTCCCAAATTAGACCTTAGTTAAATGACGAAAATTGAGAATTAATATCAGATATTAGGAAATTCCTCTAGGGTTAACATTCTCATAAGTCTAGAATGGCAGTGAGAGGGAGAAACGAGAAAAGTCTTCCAAGAGTCCAAGGCCAAGAACTAACCCAACTGCACCACTATCACCACCAAAACGTAGATCGGAGCGAGGGGATGAAGCCTATACCTGTCAAACTCGTGGAATCGGGCCTACTATCTTAAGGCAATTATATATCTTGCTATTTGTCTAGTTGATATTTCACCCATGTTAGAATATGATTGGTAAATATATGTTTTATTAAACAATTTCATGAATTAGGAGATTTGAATCACATGTTTTAGGAGTAATACATGTAATCTGGAAGCCTTATCATATGCATAGGATTACCCATGAAATTTTAATGGATTAGAAGAAAGAAATCTAGAAAAAGAGTTATAATGTTAGAGATCATAATGAAGTAGGGTTCTTGACAAATATGGTCAATTGGCCCTTTAATCCTATGTCTTTGATGAAATTTGTGCATGCCTTACGTAGAAAATCATGTAGATAGGTATATATGTAATCATTGGTTTAATTGGTTGGGAGTTTGGGACTCGTTTATGGAGTTTTGGTTGACATTTATTATGGAAACCAGTAGTTAACAATGGCAGAATCTAGGTTATACCTAATCGATCGATCGATCGACCCCTCCTGGAAACTGCATGTTTTTCCTCTTTTTGTTTTATTCAGATAAAATGCATAGGAACTCTTGAATATCATTTAAGAGTATAATGGTCCATGAAGAGGACCAGTAGGGTCTAAGTAGATTCCATTGAATATAACTTTATATGGGATGTAACCGTGGGTTAATGGGGGTTTGACACATATTGTAAATCATGCGTACATTAACTAAGGAATTGAGAGATTTGTGAATGACTTAGACCAGTATGTTAGAGAGGATATAACTACTGAATTTAACTTTAGGATGAGAGAATACTTCAAGGGATGAGAAGTAATTATGAAAATGAGAATAAAAAGAGATGAGTCCTTCTTACGTACGAATTGGTTAAAGTTGTATTATGTACGTATATTATTATGGGTCATGGGTGAACCTAATTGGAAAATGAGAATATTTATATATATATATGACCGAGCGCATGTGTATATATCTATATTATATTTGTGTATAATCATACCTGCGTTACTTGCTATCACGGAGGTTGCCGTGCCGGGACAGTCTTATCTCGATGGGACCTTTATGGTGGATATTCACTTGTAACCTAAAACATAGGATTCCTTAGTACAGGTTATCTGAGAATGATAGTCAGACGGTCCTAAAAGACATGAGGGGTATGTGCTCACCTCATAGTGACTTAGAACTATGCTTTGCCTCCATTTTATGTGTATTGTGTTAATACAGTTCGAGAGTGATTCCGAACTAGTATTTCCCTTAGTACGAGAGATGTGGGGACTTGATAGTAGAGTATGCTAGCACCATAGATATTATGTGGGGTGCCGATAGTATATATATTATATGAGTGATTATATATATACGTATATATGGAAATTCTTCCACTGTGCGTATAAGTAGATAAATATTATATAAATGCTCCGTAATTATAGTAAGTGTTTGGGAGCATTACAACAGTATTATGAAATACATAATAGACATAAGTAATCGTTAAGAGACTAATCTCTAAACTAAAATCATAGCCTTGTGACTTCTCGAAATAGAATTTATGGGAGATGAATTAGATTGACTTATGAGGTATTTTAGTAGTACGGTAGGCGTGCACACTAGATGAGGGGTGAGAATTCTCAAGAGAGTGTCGCGTACTAACATGGTTTTTATATTAGCCAATAAGCATTTTAAATACTTGCTAAACTATATTTTTTAAAACTGTTTTACACTCGGGCTCTGACCCGTTTCCTGTCATTTTTCTCACTCTTGTATATATATCTATATATTACAGGTGCCCAGCCACAGGGGCGTCAGGCATAGGTTCTTTTTATTGGATGTGCTACAACTTATGTGAGAGTTACAGGACTTTGCTCTAGATGACCTCTTCCTTGATTCCTCTCTTGATTTAGTACTTCATAGCTAGGGCATGTGTCGTCCGATTTCCTATTTCAGTTTAGACTTATTAGAGATTTTGTATTTATTATGTTTTCAGTATTCAGTACTTTGGGAGTTATTTCTTGACATGATGATTTCACTTATGGTTATTGACTGGTTTGGTTAATCTAGTTGGTTTATTTCTTTTGCTTGATTGTTATCCTTAGCATTTATGTTATTCTTAAACTGATTTATATTTAAAAATGTTTTCACGTTGGGATGTAATAAATGGAGTAATACTTTAAATTGATTTGACACTTAGTTTAATTAATTAAGGTGATTAAAAAGGAAAATTATTTTCGACAGTGATGCTAATAATGAACCACACCGTTCACCTTGATTTTTAATTTAATAAAGGACTGATCATCCGGTATTTAATTAGGCGGGGTATCATGGGTGGTATCAGAACATCAGGTTCTAGTGCCTTTAGGATCTATACAGCTCATTTCGCTTTCAGCTTAGCGTCTTTGATATAGAGCCCTATTTTTAGGACTGTTGTATTCTTGTGTTTACGCTTACGTCTTCAGCTATGTGGGATTTGATAATAAATATAGACTAATAAACATTCTTCTCATTTCCGATGCCTTGGAGACGAGCACCCCGAGACAGAAAGGCCCAGCCCAAGCAGCCAGCAGCTCCGGCTAAGGGAATGATAAATTCAACAGAAGTAGCCTCCATTATTGCTCTGGCGGTGAAGGCCGCATTGGCGATGGTGCAGCAGGCTCCACCCCAAGTTCAGGCAGTAGCGCCGGCACTAGCATAGCTTCCCGCTACATGTGAGAGGGTCAGGGATGCCTTTCAGAAGGCGCATCCCCCGGAGTTCTCTGGTAGTTCAGACATCGTGATCGCCAGCCAATGAAATAAGGATATCCATTGGCATCTATGCATGTATGAGTGCACTGATGTGCATAGACAGTTGTTGGCTTCCTTAAAGCTAGTGGGAGCCGCTTTGTAGTGGTGGGAGTCCACCACCACCTTGGAGGAGAGGGATATAATATCGATTCAGTTGTTCTGGGTGCGGTTTAACCGTAAATATTTCCTATCTGTCGTGCAGACTGAGATGAGGCGGAGATTACTGAATCTTAAGCAGGAGAGTATGACCATTGCTGAGTATAAGGATGAGTTCACGAGACTTATCACTATAGTGCCGGATGAGGCAACCACTGAGGAAAATAAGATGTTTTTTTATATGGATTGGCATGGAGGGTTCATCAGCACCTCATAGGTAATCTATCGTTGGGTACTTACACTGACATACTCAATGCCGCCCTGTTGCACTGCCAAGATCACCACGTCCATCAGCAGGGAAGCAAACGATCATGAGAGTCTAGCCAACTGGGCAGGATAGGGGCAGTATTACTGGTGGGGCACCAGTAGTCCAAGGGAAGACCCGTACAATGAACAAAGTCCCCATCAGGGGGATCCTGCCAAGAGATTCCAATCTGATGATTCCAAACAGGGATTTGGGGATTTAGACAGGGCCAGCATGGCCAACAAGGCTAACACCATCAACAGCAGGGCCAGTGGTCGGGTGGTAATGGCTAACATGGGCCGTGCTAGTTTTAGATATGCATGAGAACAACGCCATTATTGGCATGGATTGGCTCGCTGCGTACAGAGCCATGATAGATTGTTTCGGTAGGAGTATCATCTTGGCCATTTCGGGTCAGGAGATGTTTTTGGTGGCGATGCCTCGCCCAGAGGGAGGATCTTACACCCATTTGTATTACATAGAGGAGGATACCTCTAAGGAGATTGTGATTCCCCTAGATTCAATTCCATTTTTTCGTGAGTTTTTGGATGTATTCCAGGATAAACTGGGCCTACCTCCCAGTCAAAAGACATATTTTGTCATAGACTTGATGCTGGGCACTCGGTCGATAGCACGTGCACCGTACTGTATGGATCTAGCAGAGATGAGAGAGTTTTGGGATCAGATAGAGCAGCTCTTATGTTAGGGATCCATTCGTAGGAGCACCTCACCTTGGGGCGCTTCGGTGTTGTTTGTGAAAAACAGAGATGGATCATTGAGATTGTGCGTGGACTACCGAGAGTCGAACAAGGTCACGATACGGAATAAGTATCCGTTATCCCCAAATAGATGACCTATTCGACCAGCTGAGAGGAGAAACCTTTTTTTCAAGATAGATTTGAGATCGAGATACTATCAGCTACGGATTAGGGAGCAGGATGTGTCAAAGACTACTTTCTTAATGAGATATGGGTTCTATGAGTTTAGAGTCATGTTGTTTGGGCTGACAAATGCTGCCGCCGTATTCATGGACTTAATAAACCGAGTATTCAGAGAGTTCTTGGATCAGTTTTTCATCGTCTTCATAGATGACATCTTGATTTATTCATAGACTGAGGAGGAGCATGCCGATCACTTGAGACAAGTTCTTCAGACTTTATGAGAGCATCAGCTATATGCTAAGTATGAGAAGTGCAGATTCTGGTTATGGGAGGTACAGTTTTTGGGGCACGTTGTGTCGTAATTGGGGATATCGGTTGACCCGAGCAGAGTATCGACAGTGAGGGAGTGGGGATATCCCACGACACTGACAGAGGTGTGTATTTTCTTATGATTAGTCGAGTACTACCGACAGTTCATTCGAGGCTTTTTGAAGATAGCGGGTCCATTAACGAATCTGACTCACAAGGGAGTACCGTATGTATAGGATAATGCTTGTCAATTGGCTTTTGATAAGCAGAAAGATAAGCTAACTTCGGCGCCAGTTCTTACCTTACCCATGCCGGGAGTGGAGTACCTGGTGCATACTGACGCCTCTTTACTGGGACTCGGGGGTGTACTCCTGCAGGAGGAGCAGGCTATAGCTTTTGCCTCCTATAATCTTAAGCCTCACGAAAGGAATTACCCCACCCAGGAACTGGAGCTAGCAGTGGTTGTGTTTACATTGCTGATTTGGAGACATTATTTGTTGGGGGAGAAGTTTCGCTTGTTCACAGACCACAAGTCACTTCAATACTTGTTCACTCAGCGAGAGTTGAACATGCATCATCGCAGGTGGCTGGAATTTGTGAAAGACTACCAATTTGAGATACAGTATCATCCGAGGAAGGCTAACGTGGTTACTGATGCGCTAAGCCATAAACCGGTAGGTGACGTAACGGAATTATTGAGAGAGAAGTGGGAAGAGTTTGTACACCAGGACGCGGTAGCCCGTTCCTTTATATTTGTTCTATCAATCACACCTGAGATTATTACGAGGGTGATATAGGCACAAGCATCGGATATTTATTGTCACGATCAGATTGTAAGACTTTTAGCTGAGGGTGTTAAATACTATTCAGTGAGTTCTGATGGGCGTTTGAGGTTTAATGGGAGATTGGTGGTCCCAGAAGGAGATGATTTACGTCATGTAGTGATGACATAATCGCACGGGTCTAGATTTGTGGTACATCTCGGAGGGGATAAGACGTACCAGGATAGGAGGCGGTAGTACTGGTGGAGTGGGATGAAGAAGGACATTGCGGAGTTCATGTCCAAATGTTCAACCTGTTAGATGGTAAAGGTGGGCCACCAGAGACCACCAGGATTACCTCAGCCGTTGGATATACATACGTGGAAATGGGAAACCGTTTCCATGGATTTCATTATCGGTCTGCCTACATCACAGCGAGGTCATGATTCCATATGGGTTATAGTGGATCGATTGACCAGGATATGCTATGCTTGTGGGTCCTTGATTTTGGAGGAGGTTGGGATCCGTATCTTCCGCTGGTGGAGTTCGCTTATAATAACTCCTATCAGTTCACGATTGGCATGGCCCGATTTGAGGCGTTATATGGAAGGCCTTATCGTTCTCCCATGTGACACCCCGTCTAATTAAATACCGAGTAGCTACTCCTTTATAAAATTAATATAGAATATCAAGTTGGTTCAGTCTTAGCATCACTGTCGAAAATAATTAGTTAATTACTAGCCACCAAATATCAAAAAAGAAAGATGCCAGATTTTATTAATTAAGTTAACATAATACAAGTAATTAAGTCAACAACCATTATTCGCATAAACAATCTCAAATGAATAATCAACAAAAAGAAATAAACTGAGTATGGAATAAACACTCCAATAATAATACCAGAGTAAAATAAAGTCCCGCTACAAGAGTCTGAATAAATAAACCAATATCTAAAATAAAACTAAAAGTCTGAGAATGCTATCTCAAAATGGAAATGGGTGACATGCCCTAACAGATGAGTAACCCTAAGTAGAATCAAGTATAGAATATGAAGGCGTCTAGTACCGAGATCCTATAAATTCCACAGAAGCTACAGAATGTCAATGTAATGGAAATCCTATGCTTGGCGTCCCTGTGGCTAGGCACCTAAAATGTTTTTACAAAACAAAATAGATTTGGAAGAAAACGGGTGAGAGCCCAAGGTGAAAACAGTTTAAAAATGTAGCAAGTGTCTAAATTACAATTAAACAACACATATTATAAACATGTTAGTTGTGTACTCTCACATGAGTTTCTCACCTTTCAACTAATGTGCACGCCTAACATAATCCCTTAACCCATACTAGTTATGCCACTAACTATCTAGTCTGTACCATTCCTGCTTTCGCACTCTACCATAGGGTATTTACTCGTAACACCCAAACAAGTTGTATTCATAACCCATATTCACATTCATTATATTACTTATCTCAAGTGTTAATTAAATTCTCTCATTCTTAGCCCATTCAAATATCTTAGTTATTCACATCTACTAAGAAACAGTGAACCAGTCACAAGTATATATATATAGTTCACTCACAGTACATATATATACATATATGGCACCCCTAGGCTAAGCTGCGGTGCATGCATACTGTGCTATCAAACCCATGTACATCACGTACGTAAGGATCACGTGTTCCGAATCACTTAGGAACCGTCTCAAAATAAATCACACATATTAGAGGCGAACATAGTTCACATACCCATAGGTCACGTACATACCTACGCTCCCATGGTCAGCTGACTTATCAACTCACAAATAAGTCATTCAAAATACTATGTCCTTAAGGTACCAGTCTAAATCCCCCCGAAGGTACACAAGGATAAGAGGGTCCTTTTCCAAAAGCTAAGCTCCCGTGATAGAAAGTAATGGTAGGTATGTCATACACATAAGAAATACATTCACTAGGCATTCACACAACCTTAGTAATCATATTCCAATATAGATATTCACATTCTATCTGGTAAGTCTCGTACGTAGTAAGATTATCCCAAACATCATACGTAATTATATATTTAACTTGATAACTCTCTCGTCGTATCAATTTGAATACCTAAACCTACCCCAAAAGGTTACCAGGTTTCCTATTAGTTTCTAATGTTATCTCAGTAACTTAAAGCCCTTCCGTTACTGTTCTTATCCTTACCTCAGCATTTATTCGCAATATAGTTTCAATTCGAATGATTTCTAACCATACCTCACTCAGTAGTCCCTCGTAAGCAGTAGTATTCAATTCCCTAAGGTAATCCATTTCTCCGGGCTTCAACTAAGACCCTACTGACCTTAACTAAGTCCCATAATATCATATTAATCACCCTAAGAATCATTATCGGCTTTGGGATTTTCCTTAAACCTTAAAGGGAAACAATTACCAAAAATCAGAAGAGGTCGATCGATCGAAGAAAAGGGGTCGATCGATCGATCAGTCGATCGATCGACATTCTTGAGTCGATCGACCGATCAAACAGGTATTTGCTCAGAATTTTCTTTAACAGTTATGGGTTTCCTCTTTTTACGCCTCTAATTATTGATTATAAAGTCCCAAACTCCCAACCAAGTATACTAATAATCATACCAACATGTTTGCATAATTTCCAACGTTTTATAATCATCAAATCACAATGGGACATCAAATTCTTGGATCAATTCACATAAATTTCATATAAAAACCCTAGTTCTCCTATTTCTTCAAGAACTCTATATAATTCATTACAAATTCATAATTCTCTACACATGGATCATGATTTCGTGGCTGCTAAAATCCCATAAGTTAATCTATATGCAAAACCTACCCAGATTACGATTTTAATTCTTCAAATCCATTTAATTATCATTATTCAAGGTTATTCTCCAATTTTAACCTAACATGGATGATATATGCACTAATTTATTGCAAGTTAAATTACTTGTTTGGTAATAAAGATTCTGATCCTTTGAAGTAGATGGTATAGAAATTCTTCTCTCTTTTCGATCTATTTGATGGTGGTGACGGTGGTGCAAAAAGTCCAAAGATGGTGGTTCTCCTTTGGTTACTTCCTCCACTTCATCTCTAATGGTCGTCTGTGAAACTTGGTGATAGAAACCCTAAGGCCCTAACCTATTGGCTGATAAGGCTTTCTAAATTTCGTGGGTTACTATTCACCAAAAATGGAAATGACTAATATGCCCCTCGGGTTATTGGTTAGGCCTAAAAATGCCCCGGGACCCAAACTAAACCCCCGGCTAGTGTTTTCTGACTATCTAAACCCTTCTGGACACGTTGGTGCACTCAAAATACTCATACAGATGATATAAAAATAATTTTTTTTAAATCCATTAAATTGGGTCCTAACACGACTAACACGCGCGTCCCAACTAAATTACCAAAACTATTGTATTTTCAACTCACGACAATTTTAATAAATTCAATAACCATATATTACCATAATCACTCAGTAATATTCAATATTATCATCATATTTAAACACTAACTCTCCTCTCGTTAGATATTTAAATTCGAATTAATTTCCATCCCAAATAAATTTAAAACTAATTTCCATCCCAAATTAATTTAATTAATCCCACTATTAAAAGCAATTTCATTTAATTAATCTTATATTTAAAAGCCATAAAATTATGGCGTATTACATCCCACTTGTTGGCTAGAGGTGGGGGACAACAAGTTTCTCGGACCAGAGGTGATTCAGGAGACGTCAGCTAGGATTGAGTTAATCAGGATTCGCATTCGGGTAGCCCAAGATCGGCAGAAAAGCTACGCCGATGCAAAATGGTCCTTCGGAGAGTTTAGCGTGGGGGACCAAGTATTATTGCGTGTGTCTCCTATGAAAGGAGTAATGAGATTCGGGAAGAAGGGGAAGTTGGCTCCGAGGTACGTAGGACCATTTCCCATTATCGAGAGGATAGGGACGGTGTCATACAGATTGGAGTTTCCAGAGTACTTGCACCGTATTCAAGATGTATTACACATCTCTTCGTTGAGACGATATCTTCGGGATGATATGCCCCACACCCACATCGCGATAGAGGAGATTGACTTACATCTCGATAGTTCTTATGAGGAGAGACTAGTGGCTATCCTAGACCATAGCGAGATGAGATTGAGGTCGAAGGTAGTTCCACTTGTACGGGTTCAGTGGGAGCATCATAATGTGGAGGAGTCCACTTGGGAGTGCGAGGCATATATGCGCGAAAGATATCCAGGTCTATTTTTACCAGGTATACCTTATTTTCTGAATTTCGGGACGAAATTCCATTATTAGGGGGGAAGTATGTAATACCCCATATTTTTATGGCTTTTAAATTGGGGATTTATTAAATTTAATTGATCTAAATTAATTTAATATTAATCCGGATATTTATTTAAATATTTACTAGCTTGACGATAGTTAGTAATTATTGGGAATTTGTTGAATATTACTTAATGAGCAAAGTAATATATAAAATTGAATTTATTAAAATTGTCAGGAGGGAAAAATATGACAGTTATGGAAATTAAGTCGGGATGCGCCTGTATCATGTCAGGACTAAAGTATTATAATAAAAATGAATAAATTATCAGTCACTCGTATGGTCATTTCAAGTGTGTAAACGTGTCTAGAATGGTCAAGATAGTCAGAAAAGTGTACCCGAAAGTTTAGTTTCGGTCTCGGGGCATTTTTAGGCTTAATCGGCACCCCAGAAGGGCGATTTAGTCATTCCCAAATTAGTCCTTAGTTAAATGAAGAAAATTGGGAATTAATATCAGATAATAGGAGTGTCTTCTACGATTAACATTCTCAAAAGTCTATAACGGCAGTGAGAGAAAGAAAGGAGAAAAGTCTTCCAAGAATCCAAGGCTAAGAACCAACCCAATTGCACCACCGTCACCACCAAAACGTAGATCGGAGGGAGGGGATCAAGCCTATACCTGTCAAACTTGTGGAATCAGACCTACTATCTTAAGGCAAGTATCTATCTTGCTATTTTTCTACTTGATATTTCACCCATGTTAGAATAGGACTGGTAAATATATGTTTTATTGAAGAATTTCATGAATTAGGAGATTTGAATCACAAGTTTTACGAGTAATACATGTAATCTGGAAGCCTTGTCATATGCATAGGATTACCCACGAATTTTTAATGGTTTAGAGGAAAGAAATATAGAAAAAGAGTTGAAATGTTAGAGGTTATGATGAAACTAGGAATCTTGACAAATATGGTTAATTGGCCCTTTAATCCAATGTCTTTGATGAAATTCGTAAATGCTTTACGTAGAAAATCATGTAGGCAGGTAAATATAATCATTGGTTTAATTGGATGGGAATTTGTTACTCGTTTATCGAGTTTTAGTTGAGTTTTATTAAGGAAACCCATAGTTAACTATGGCAGAATCTAGGGTATACCTGATCAAAATGTTGATCGATTGATTGATTGATTGATCGACCCCTTTCAACGATCGATCGACCCCTCCTGGAAACTGAATGTTTTTCCTCTTTTTGTTTAATTCGGATAAAATGCATAGGAAACCTTGAATATCATTTAAAGAGTATAATGGGTCATGAAGAGGACCAGTAGGGTCTAAGTAGATTCCATTGAATATAACTTTATGTGGGATGTAACAGGGGGTTACACATATTAGAAATTGCGCATACGTTAACAAAGGAATTGAGAGATTTATGAATGACTTAGACCAGTATGTTAGAGATGATATACCTACTAAATTTACCTTTAGGATGAGAGAATACTTCGAGGGATGAAAAGTAATTATGAAATGACTATAAATGAGAAAAAAAGAGATGAGTCCTTCTTACGTAAGAATTGGGTAAAGTTATATTATGTACGGTTAAAAATATTATTATGGGTCGTGGACGAACCTAATTGGAAAATTGGAATATTTATATATATATGATCAAGTGAATGTGTGTGTGTATATATATATATATATATATATATATATATATTATACTTGTGTATAATCATGCTCGCGCTACTTGCTATCACAGAGGTTACCGCACCGGTACAGTCTTATCTTGATGGGACCTTTTATGGGGGATATTGACTTGTATCCTAGAACACAGGAATCCTTAGTACAGGATATCTGAGAATGATAGTTAAACGGTCCTAAGAGACGTGAAGAGTATGTGCTGACCTCTTAGTGACTATAAAAACTATGCTTCGCCCCCATTTTGTGTGTATTGAGTTAATATAGTTCGAGAGTGATTCCGAACTAGTATTTCCCTTAGTACGAGAGATGCGGGGACTTGATAGCAGAGTATGCAGCAGCATAGATTTTATGTGGGGTGCCGATAGTATATATAGTAAATGAGTGATTATATATATATATGTATATATGCAAATTCTTTCACTTTGCGTATAAGTAGATTAATATTATATAAATGCTCTGTAATTATAGTAAGTGTTTATAAACGTTACAACAGTATTGTGAACTACATAATAGACATAAGCAATCGTTAAGAGACTAATCTCTAAACTAAAATCATAGACTTGTGACTTCTCGAAATACAATTTATGGGAGATGAATTAGATCGACTTATGAGGTATTTTACTAATACGGTAGGTGTGCACACTAGAAGAGAGGTGAGAATTCTCAAGAGAGTGTCGGATACTAACATGGTTGTTATATTAGCCAGTAAGAATTTTAAATACTTGCTAAACTATATTTTTTAAAACTATTTTACACTCGGGCTCTGTCCTATTTCCTGTCATTTTTCTTTTTCTTGTATATATATATGTATATATTACAGGTGCCCAACCACAGGGGTGTCAGGCGTAAGTTCTTTCGATTGGATGTGCTGCAGCTTATATGGGAGTTGCATGCCTTTGCTTTAGACGACCTCTTCCTTGATTTATCTATTGATTTAGTACTTCATAGCTAGGGCATGTGTCGCCCGATTTCCTATTTCATTGTATATTTATTAGAGATTTTGTATTTATTATGTTTTCAGTATCCAGTACTTTGGGAGTTATTTCTTGACATGATGATTTCACTTATGGTTATGGACTGGTTTGGTTAATCTAGTTGGTTTATTTCTTTTGGTTGATTGCTATCCTTAGCATTTATGTTATTTATAAACTGATTTATTTTTAAAAAGGTTTTCATGTTGGGATATAATAGATGGAGTAATACTTTATATTGATTTGACACTTAGTTTAATTAATTAGGGTGATTAAAAAGGAAAATTATTTTCGACAGTGATGCTAAGAATGAACCACGTCGTTCACCTTGATTTTTAATTTAATAAAGGATTGATCACCTGGTATTTAATTAGGCGAGATATCACGGGTGGTATCAGAGCATCAGGTTCTAGTGTCCTTTAGGATCTGTGAGGCTTATTTTGCTTTCAGCTTATCGTCTTTGATATGAAACCCTATTATTAGGACTGTTGTATTCTTATGTTTACGCTTACGTCTTCTGCTATTTGGGATTTAATAATAACTATAGACTAATAAACTTCCTTCTCATTTCATATGCCTCCGAGATTAGCATCCCGAGATAGGATTGCCCAGCCGGAGCAGCCAGCAGCTCCGGCTCAGGGAATGATGAATGCAAAAAAAGTAGCCACCATTATTGCTCAAGCGGTGAATGCCACATTAGCGACGGTGTAGCAGGATCCACTATAGGTTCAGGCAGTAGCGTTGGTACCAGCACAACTTCCCACTTCATGGGATCGGGTCAAGGATGCCTTTCAGAAGGCGTATCCTCCGGAGTTCTCGAGTAGTTCGGACATCGTGATCGCCAGCCAAGGGAAGAAGGATATCCAGAGCCATCTGCGCATGTATGAGTGCACTGAAGTGCAGAGATAGTTACTAACTTCCTTAAAGCTAGTGGGGACGCTTTGCAGTGGTGGGAGTCCACCACCACCTTGGAGGATATGGACATCATATTGATTCAGTCATTTTGGGTGCGGTTTGACCGTAAATATTTCCTATCCATCGTGCAGACTGAGATGAGGTGGAGGTTACTGAATCTTAAGAAGGAGAGTATGACCGTTGCTGAGTATAAGGAGGAGTTCACGAGACTTCTCACTATAGTGCCGGATGAGGTACCCATTGAGGAGAAGAAGATATTGTTATTTTTAGATGGATTGGCATGGAGGGTTCGTCAACACCTCATAGGTAATCTATCAATGGGTACTTACACTGATATACTCAACGCCGCCTTGTTGCACTGCGAGGATCACCGTGTCTGTCAGCTGGAAAGAAAACGTTCATGGGAGTCCAGCCAGCTGGGCAGGACAGGGGCAGTAGTACTGGTGGGGCACCAACAGTCCAAGGGCAGACCCGTACAATAAGCAGAGTTCCCATCAAGGGGATCTTGCCAAGAGATTCTGATTCGGTGATTCCAAACATGGATTTGGGGGATTTAGACAGGGCCAGCCTGGCCAAAAAGGCCAACACCATCAGTAGCAGGGCCAGTGGTCGGGTGGTAACGACCAACATGGGCTATGGTCAGTAGGGACGGAGGGGAGGAATCTTCAGGGGTAGGTGTTTTGGATGTGGCAAGAATGGCCATAAGCGTCAGGATTTACCTGAGGGGGATAGGGCCCCACAGCAGCAGGGTGCCCGTAATGAGCTACAGAGGCCACTCTTTCCAGCCTCCCTCCCACTGCCATCCCTACCATCCATCCCAGAAGCCCCAGTTCAGCAGGGGAAATTGCAGTATGGACGTGCCTATAACGTCCATCGGGCTGCAGCACCTCAGGCGCCACTTGTGATTGAGGGTACGTTTCCTATCCATGGGACTATGGGACGAGTTTTATTTGATATTAGGGCATCGCACTATTTTATATATACTCAATTTGCACAGGCCTTAGGGTTATTAGACACGGCAGAGAGTACAGTGACATGTGTAGACTCACTACTGGGGAATGGGTTTTTGATTTTCTTTATATGAAGGGGTGTAAATACAGATATTGGTAGCTTGATTTTACCGGCGAACATGCTAGTTTTAGATATGCATGAGCACGATGCCATTATTGGCATGGATTGACTCCCTGCGTACAAAGCCATGATAGATTGTTTAGGTAGGAGTATCATCTTTGCCATTCCGGGTCATGAGATATTTTTGGTGGCGATGCCTCACCCAGAGGGAGGATCTTCCACCCATTTGGATTACATAGAGGAGGATACCTCTAAGGAGATTGTTATTCCCCTAGATTCGATTCCATTTGTTCATGAGTTTTTGAATGTATTCCAGGATATACCGGGCCTACCTCCCAGTCGAGAGATAGATTTTGTCATAGACTTGATGCTGGGCATTTGGCCGATAGAACGTGCACCGTACCGTATAGCTCTAGCGGAGATGAGGGAGTTAATGGATCAGATAGAGCACCTATTAGGTTAAGGATTCATTCGTAGGAGCACCTCACCTTGGGGCGCTCCGATGTTATTTGTGAAAAAGAGAGATGGATTGTTGAGATTGTGCGTGGAATATCGAGAGTCGAATAAGGACACAATACAGAATAAGTATTCGTTTCCCTGAATCGATGACCTGTTCGACCAGATGAGAGAGCAGCCTTCTTTTCAAGATAGATTTGAGATCGGTATACCATCAACTACGGATTAGGGGGCAAGATGTGTCAAAGACTTCTTTCTTGACGAGATATGGATTCTATGAGTTTAGAGTCATGACGTTTGGGATAATTAATGCTCCCACCGTATTCATGGACTTGATGAACCGAGTATTCAGAGAGTTCTTGGATCAGTTTGTTATCGTCCTTATAGATGACATCCTGATTTATTCACGGACTGAAGAGGAGCATGCCGATCAATTGAGACAGGTTCTTTAGACTCTACGAGATCATCAGATATATGCTAAATATGAGAAGTGTTGATTCTGATTATGAGAGGTACAACTTTTAGGGCACGTTGTATCGGAATTAGGGATATCAGATGACCTGAGCAAAGTATCGACAGTGAGGAAGTGGGAATAGCCCACGACAGAGACAGAGGTGCATAGTTTCTTAGGGTTAGTCGGGTCCTACAGGTGGTTCATTCGAGGCTTTTCGAAGATAGCGGATCCATTGATGAATCTGACTCGCAAGGGAGTACCGTATGGATGGGAGATGCTTGTCAATTGGCTTTTGAGAAGCTGAAAGATAAGCTGACTTCGACGCCAATTCTTGCCTTACCCAGGCCGGTGGTGGAGTACATGGTGTATACTCCCGCCTGTCACGCGGGTGACCCGGGTTCGATCCCCGGCAACGGCGCCATTTTGATTGAGGGGAAAACCGAGCGTCCGTGTAATACGCTAGTCGTTGTTATCGGCTTCCAATCTCAATACAAAAAAAACTAAACTTGTAACTACACTCTTAAGGAGTATAGTGGCGAGTCTGGGTATCGAATCCACAGGGAATGTTTGATAGAATTTAACTGATTTATTACTTCTAAAGAAAAAGTGAAAAAGATGATGATGGCTGAAAAGGGAAAAAAATAGGTAAATAATGAAATTAAATTAATTAAGATGAATGAGAAAATAGGGTAGGGTACAATCCCTCAATCCTTAACAAATTACCGTATAGAATACTAGGATTGTAAATTAAAATTATTGACTAGATCCGGTCTTTATAAATCCTAAGCATTACATATATGAGGGATCTAGCCCGCATCATATGAAATCAAAGATAGATATAAAGCAATGAATGATAAATTATACTCGCAAAGCGTTCTTAAACATCTCAAGTACCTAGGGCAAGAGAGATTAAAAGATTGACAATGTTTGTATGAGTTTCTTTCACGATTCAATCAATATTTTAATTTAACCTCTATTTTCTACATAAATAATTTGCCTTGGATTGAGTTCATGTACCCCAACCCTTGGGAATTTAGCTACTCATGATTTTTCTAGAAAACAAATTCATACCTATACATGGAATTATGGATCTAACAAACATTGATAACAAATTGCAAAACAATTGAAAATAGAATTGAGATTAAATAAGAGAAGGGAATTTGATACTTGAATTGAATTGAAGAATTGATACTTGAAATCTGCACTAGATGATCTTGAATCTTCAAACATACAAACTAGGGCTTTTCTAAGAGTATGAAAAACTAAAAAGGATTTCTAAAAAATGAATTTCTCTCTCTAATTTTCTATTATACTCTCTAGAATTTGACTCCCCTTGGAATGAGGTAGGGCTTGGTCTTTTATAGCACCAAGTTGCACGAATTTGACATCAAATTTTGCTTGTGGCACAAGTTTTTGCCAACCAATCACCATAAAATCTGCATAATTAATGACAGAAATTCGCACATCCAGACCGGTTCGTGTCTCTTCATTATCGCGCAACTTCAAAACATCGTAACTTCTTCACCGTAGCTCGGATTGAGGTGCCGTTTTTTCCAGTATTCTTGTAATTTAGATCTCTTCAACTTTCTAGTTGACCCCACCTCTGTAATAAGGATGAAAAATTACGAAAATGCCCTTCAACTCTCCATTTCTTGGTTTCTTTCACTGTTTTGAGTTCTCCTTCGCACTAACTTACATGAAATACCTGTAAAACACACGAGGAATACACAAAATACGAAATACTTGCCAAAAAAGGTTAGTAGCATTTATAAGAGATAAATCCAAGCTAATTACACTGCACGGGATCATAAAAATACCGAAATTAAGGGGATAAATACGAAGAATATGTGCCTAATCAAGGAGCAGTCTATAGCTTTTGCCTCCCGCAAGCTTAAGCCTCACAAAAGGAATTTCCCCACACATAACTTGGAGCTAGCAGAGGTCATGTTTGCATTGCGAATTTGGAGATATTATTTATTGGGGGAGAAATTTCGCTTGTTCACAGACCACAAGTCACTACAATACTTGTTCACTCAATGAGAGTTGAACATGCGTCAGTCTAGGTTGCTGGAGTTTGTGAAAGACTACCAATTCGAGATACTGTTCCATCTGGGGAAGGCTAACGTGGTTACTGATGCGCTAAGCCGTAGATCGGTAGGTGACGTAGCAGAAGTATTGGGAGTGAAGTGGAAAGAGTTGGGACACCAGGATGCGGTAGCCCGTTCCTTTATATCTATTATGTTAGTCACACCCAAGATTATTATGAGGGTGATATAGGCACAAGCAGTGGATACTTTTTATCAGAATCAGATTGCACGACTTTTAGCTGAGGGTGCTGAATCCTATTCAGTGAGTTCTAATGGGGGTTTGAGGTTTAATGGGAGATTGGTGGTCCCGGAGGGAGATGATTTACGTTATGCAGTGATGACACAGTTACACGGGTCTAGATTTTCAGTACATCCCGGAGGGGATAAGATGTACCAGGATATGAGGCGGCAGTACTGGTGCAGTGGGATGAAGAAGGACATTGCGGAGTTCATGTCCAAATGTTCTACCTGTCAGATGGTAAAGGTGGACTACCAGAGACCACCAGGATTACCTCAGCTGTTGGAGATACCTATGTGTAAATAGGCATTTCCATGGATTTCATTACCGGCCTACTTACATCATAGCGGGGTCATGATTCCATATGGGTTATAGTGGATCGGTTGACTAGGATATGCTACGCATGTGTGTCCTTGATTTTGGAGGAGGTTGGGAGTCGTATCTTCCACTGGTGGAGTTCACTTATAATAACTCCTATCAGTTCACAATTGACATGGACCCATTTGAGGCGTTATATATCAGGCATTGTCGTTCTCCCTCTTGTTGGTTAGAGGTGGGGGACAATAAGTTGCTCGGACCAGAGGTGATTCACGAGACGTCAGCTATGATTGATCTAATCAGGAGGCGCATTCGGGTATCCCGGGATCGGTAAAAAAGCTATGCCGATGCAAAACGGTCCTTCAGAGAGTTTAGCATGGGGGACCAAGTATTACTGCGTGTGTCTCCTATGAAAGGAGTAATGAGATTCGGGAAAAAAGGGAAGTTGGCTCCGAGGTACGTAGGACCATTTCCCATTATCGAGAGGATAGGGCTGGTGGCATACAGATTGGGGTTGCCAGAGTACTTGCACCATATTCACGATGTATTCCATATCTCGTCGTTGAGACGATATCTTCGGGATGATATGGCCCACACCCACATCGTGATAGAGTAGATTTATTTACATCCCGAAAGTTCTTATGAGGAGAGACCAGTGGCTATCCTAGACCATAACGATAGGAGATTGAGGTCGAAGGTAGTTCCACTTGTATGGGTTCAGTGGGAGCATCATAATGTGGAGGAGTCCACTTGGGAGTGCGAGGTAAATATACGTTAAAGATATCCGGATCTGTTTTTACCAGGTATGCCTTATTTTCTGAATTTCGGGACGAAATTCCGTTATTAGGAGGAAAGTATGTAATATTTCATATTTTTATGGCTTTTAAATTAGGGATTTATTAAATTTAATTGATATAAATTAATTCAATATTAATCCGAATATTTATTTAATTAGTTTAAGCGTGACGAGAGTTAGTAATTATTGGAAATTTATTGAATATTACTTAATGAGCAAAGTAATATGTAGAATTGAATTTATTAAAATTATCATGAGGGAATAATATGACAATTATGGAAATTAAGTCGGGACGCGCTTGTGTCGTGTCGGGAGTAAAGTATTATAATAAAAAAGTGAATAAATTATTAATCGCCCGTATGGTCATTTCAAGTGCGCCAACGTGTCCATAAGGGTCAAGATAGTCAGAAAAGTGTACTCGGAAGTTTAGTTTGGGTCTTGGGGCATTTTTAGGCCTAACGGGCACTCCAGAAGGGCGATTTAGTCATCCCCAAATTAGGGCTTAGTTAAATGACGAAATTTGGGAATTAATATCAGATATTAGGAGAGTCTTCTAGGGTTAACATTCTCAAAAGTCTAGAACGACAGTGAGAGGAAGAAAGGAGAAAAGTCTTCCAAGAATTCAAGGCCAAGAACCAACCCAATTGCACCACCGTCACCACCAAAACGTAGATCGGAGCGAGGGGATCAAGCCTGTACATGTCAAACTCGTGGAATCTGACCTATTATCTTAAGGCAAGTATCTATCTTGATATTTTTCTACTTGATATTTCACCCATGATAGAATAGGATTGGTAAATATATGTTTTATTGAAGAATTTCATAAATTAGGAGATTTGAATCACATGTTTTACAAGTAATACAGGTAATCTGGAAGCCTTGTCATATGCATAGGATTACCCACGAAATTTTAATGGTTTAGAAGAAAGAAATCTGGAAAAGGAGTTAGAATGTTAGAGATTATGATGAAACTAGTGTTCTTGATAAATATGGTGAATTGGCCCTTTAGTCCTATGTCTTTGATAAAATTCGTACATGCTTTACGTAGAAACTCATGCATATAGGTATATATAATCATTGGTTTAATTGGTTGGGAGTTTGGGACTCGTTTATGGAGTTTTGGTTGAGTTTTATTAAGGAAGCCTGTAGTTAACTATGGCGGAATCTGGGCTATACCTGATCGATCGATCGATCAACCCCTTTTATCGATCGATCTACCCCTCCTGGAAACTGCATGTTTTTCCTCTTTTTGTTTAATTTGGATAAAATGCGTAAGAACCACCTTGAATATCGTTTAAAGAGTATAATGGGTCATGAATATGAACAGTAGTGTCTAAGTAGATTCCATTGAATATAACTTTATATGGGATGTTACTGTGGGTTAACGGGAGTTTGACACATATTGGAAATCGTGCGTACGTTAACTAAGGAATTGAAAGATTTGTGAATGACTTAGACCAGTACATTAGAGAGGATAGACCTACTGAATTTACCTTTAGGATGAGAGAATACTTCGAGGGATGAAAAGTAATTATGAAATGACTATAAATGAGAATAAAAAGAGATGAGTCCTTCTTACGTAAGAATTGGGTAAAGTTGTATTATGTACGGTTAAAAATATTATTATGGGTCGTGGATGAACCTAATTGGAAAATGAGAATATATATATATGACCTAGTGCATGTGTATATATCTATATTATATTTGTGTATAATCATACGCGCGCTACTTGCTATCAAGGAGGTTACCGCACCGTGACAGTCTTATCTTAATGGGACCTTTATGGGGGATATTGACTTTTACCCTAGAACATAGGATTCCTTAATACAAGCTATCTGAGAATGATAGTCAGACGGTCCTAAGAGACGTGAGGGGTATGTGCTGACCTCTTAGTGACTTAAAACTATGCTTCACCTCCATTTTGTGTGTATTGTGTTAATACAGTAGATAGTGATTCCGAACTAGTGTTTCCCTTAGTACGAGAGATGCGAGGACTTGATAGTAGAGTATGCCATCACCATAGATTTTATGTGGGGTGCCGATAGTATATATATTAAATGAGTGATTATATATATATGTATGGAAATTCTTCCACTGTGCGTATAAGTAGATAAATATTATATAAATGCTCCATAATTATAGTAAGTGTTCAAAACGTTACAACAGTATTGTGAAATACATAATAGACATAAGTAATCGTTAACAGACTAATCTCTAAACTAAAATCGTAGCCTTGTGACTTCTCGAAATAGAATTTATGGGAGATGAATTAAATAGACTTATGAGGTATTTTAGTAGTACGACAGGTGTGTAAACTAGATGAGAGGTGAGAATTCTCAAGAGAGTGTCTCTTACTAACGTGTTTGTTATATTATCCAGTAAGCATTTTAAATGCTTGCTAAACTAGATTTTTTAAAACTGTTTTAAACTCGGGGTCTGTCCTGTTTCCTGTCATTTTTCTCTCTCTTGTATATATATGTATATATTACAGGTGCCCAATCACAGGGGTGTCAGGTGTAGGTTCTTTTGATTGGACGTGCTACAACTTATGTGGGAGTTGCAGACCTTTGCTTTAGACGACCTCTTCCTTAATTCAGCTCTTGATTTAGTACTTTATAGCTAGGGCATGTGTCGCCCGATTTCCTATTTCAGTTTAGATTTATTAGAGATTTTGTATTTATTATGTTTTCAGTATTCAGTACTTTGGGAGTTATTTCTTGGCATGATGATTTCGCTTATGGTTATTGACTGGTTTGGTTAATCTAGTTGGTTTATTTCTTTTGGTTGATTGCTATCCTTAGCATTTATGTTCTTCATAAACTGATTTATATTTAAAAAGGTTTCACGTTGGGATGTAATAAATGGAGTAATACTTTAAATTGATTTGACACTTAGTTTAATTAATTAGGGTGATTAAAAAGGAAAATTATTTTCGATAGTGATGCTAAAATGAACCACACCGTTCACCTTGATTTTTAATTTAATAAATGACTGATCACCCAGTATTTAATTAGGCGGGTGTCACAATGTGTATGTAATTGGGATGTCATATTTAACTAGATAGTTAAATAATTTATTAAAGAAGATGGAATTAATAATTAACTAGATGGTCAATTATTAATTGATGAATATTTGTTGGTATCGTGTGGGACATTTAGGTAATTATAGAGTAGTTACCTATACATATTATATGGGAATAATAATATGTAGTTATGTGTATATGTGTGGATATACCATTGTTCGTGGACGATCCTATCGGCTTGGGGCTTCACGCATTCGGGACCGTAGCACACGTCGACACAAGTGGGATAGACGTTGTGTGAGTCATTTAAGCTACGTAGCAACGCCATCTACGAGAGGTAGGTATTGGTGCTTGGATCCTTTATCACTGATGGGTATGGACCGTGAACTCGTGTACTGCATAGGGACCGCCCCACTTATATGTGTTTTTTGATGTTCGATTTAGATAAGAGATTCCTCCGAACTTGCCGATAGAGCACGAACGAGACAACAATATCTGACTTCGCGTGTCGCATATATGAAAGGACACACACACACACACACACACACACATATATATATATAGGGTCTCATACATACCAAAGTTTACATGCCGATTTTTTTAAAATAACAAAAAAAAAAAAATTGAGTTGAATTTTTTTATGTGGTATTTAAACATTTCAACAGACCCATATAAAAAAATTAGCTCACAATAACGTTTTTGCTATTTTTAAAAAATCAGTCAAACTTTCACAGCTTTTAAAATGCTTTAAAAGAAAAATAGGAAAAAAATATTTTGGCCTGATTTTTTTACATGGGCCCTCTAAAATGTTTAAATACTACATAAAAAAATTCAATTCAAAATTATTTATAAAAACGGGTCCACGCCAGCGGTATGTAAACTTGGTATGTATGAGAGTCTGACTCTCTCTCTCTCTCTCTCTCTCTCTCTATATATATATATATATATATATATATATATATATATATATATATATATATATATATATACACACAATACTTCTCTTGTACATACCAGTCCACATTTTAAGAGTGTGGACCGGACATGTGTCTCCGGACTGTGAGCGCAGAAAAGAGAGAGAGAGTGCCTATAATTTAGCCTATAATTTCTAGGCTCACCGCCAGGTGACATATATCCGATCTGCAGTCTTAAAATGCGGACTGGTATGCACAAGAGCAGTACTGTATGTATATATATATATATATATATATATATATATATATATATATATATATATATATATATTACCCGAATTAAATGTGATTATTGAAATTGTCTAAGAAGTTGACATATATCACAGACCCTTACTATGTTGTGCATAATAGTTATTTATGTCATTTTTATAAGACTGGGATACCTTGGGAGTGGTAATTAATTATAGTCGTCTTCGCAGTAGAAATTAATTTTAATAAATTCAGTTTATATGAAATAAGCATGGTTGTCACATATATTATTTTGGGACTTGTTAGGTTGCGGAAAATATCGCACTTAGATGAGGGGTGAGATGTGAATCACATGGAAGTGACGATGGGGAATATTTACTTTGCGATGATTGTATTTATTGCAATTTAAATTGAATAAGTTGATTCTTATTTCTTTAAACAATACCAAATAACATTAATTTGTTCCTTTTTGATTTCTCAAAATAATTACTTCCATGTCTGAGGTCATGACATCCCAAAATATCAGTGTTATAAAAGGCACGCCTAGGCTTGAGATATGGGATAAACGTCCCTCCTTAAGCTTTTCACACCTTATTCTTGGTAAAAGGCTTAAGGTGCACTTTTTTTAAAAACAAAAAACGCTTTAGTGATACGATATCACTTTTTAAAGACTGTGTTAAAAAAACGAACCAATATCTCATTCAAAACAATCAAAAGATAATTGGTATCCCAAATCTCTCTGCCTCTCGTCCAAAAAAATGTGCGTTTTTGCTTTTTCTTTTTCTTTTTTCGTAGTATTTTTAAAAAAATAGTATTTTAGTTTTCATATATTCTACATATTTTAATGTATGTACCATTTTAATGTTTTTTATAGCCTTGTTATAGTTAAAAGTGTTAAAATATATTAAAAATGGCTTAAACGCCTTTTCACGCCTTTTTACTTCTAAGGCCAGACTAGGCTTCTAAGGCTTAAGGCTTGACCTCCACGCCTCGGTCATTCACCGCATTTTTTAGAACATTGCAAAATACTAAGATATTGTTTAGTTCTGAAAAATTGTTTTACATTTTCTATTTATGATTTTCATGTCCATTTCCAATTTTCATTTTTCACAGAAAATTTTAGAAAACTCGAAAATGTGTTCATTTGGTAAAAATAAATTATTATTTTCAAGATGTAGTTTATAGAAAATTTTTGGTGTGAAAATTAATTTATAGAAATTTTAGGGCTATAATATAATTATGGTCCAAATCTAATTTACAAAAAGTCCAGGGGCCAAAATATAATTTATAAAAATGTTAGGGACTGAAATATAATTCCAAAAAAATCAAGTCCAAAATGTAATTTATAGAAAATTAAGATATTAAAATATAATTTATCAAAAGATTAAGGGTCTATAGATAAGTTATTAAAAATTTAGGGTCAAAATGTAATTTTACAAATTCTAAAAATTGTGGAAAACTTGACAAGGTGGTTTTCCAATTTCTTGAAAAATTATAAATTTTGGATTTTTTTTTTTCTAATTTCATATTTTGGATAAATATAAACCTTGAATATATTCTTTAATTTTTCATTTTTACGGGAACAAAATTTACGAAAAACAGGCCTGTTTTTTATAACTAAACAGGGCTAAGGTACTCCAAACGGTGAAATGTGTATATTAGGTACTCCCAATGGTGAAATATGTATATTTATTTACTATTGCGGGTAAATTTTATTTGTCATTTAAGTGATATTGCTTTCAAAATTTAGTAGACACCGATATGTTTGTTTAAAGTCTCTTTCGATTTTATTTTCACCCAACTGAGTGAGGGGTCCGATGCATTCGTTTTTGTACCTTGAATTAATTGTGATTGAGTGCGATTGAATGTTAAATTGACAATTACCCAATGAACAAGGGTGACAAAATAGTAATTTAAGGGTGTGATTTATTTTTTGGGTCAAATATCAAAAAATGTCTCAAATATTTTTTAATACACATTTAGTCCATGCATTTTATTTTGTATCAAAAAGTCATTTGTTCTCTTGTACAGATCCGCATCAGCGGCATGGTGACGGATTTTTTAGAGCAAAATAAAAAGGCTTGAATTAAACATGTATTAAAAAATATTTGGGAAACTATTTGATATATGCCCCCTATTTTTTTTATCATAATAAAGTTTTAAAATCCACTATATGGTCAACCAACAAATGCATGGTTCAGTCATTTTCCATGGAGAATAAAGAAACAATTTACTTAATTTTTCCACCCATCCCGATCAAACACATCCTTACATAACAAAAATTATTATTTTCTGCATTCTTAATTTTTTTTAAATAGAAAAAATCATCTTTCTCATCGAAAAAGTGAACAATGGTGAGAGCCGTCTGGATTTATAAATTTTGCAAAATTAGTGAATTATTTATTTATAAATCTTGGTGTAAATAATCTCTTCATCATTAAGATGATTTTCACATATTCTGATTTAGAATCGGTTTCATAAACAAGTTGTCTTATTCACAAATACACTGATCAATGTTTTTATCTCATATCAATGTGTTAGTCAAATTATGTTTCGTTACAATTACATATAATGAAAAATTAGCTTAACTGTTAGTTATAAGTATGATATGCATCTTACATTTGTGCTCAATATTTAAGTTAATTGAAGTTATAGTAATAATGTTCGTTCACAAGACAAGTAAAGCAATTAATTTCTAATATAAAATATCATAAGCGCATGTGGTATTTCTGATAAATATTTAAGTTCATTGAATTAATAATAATTACGTTAATTTAGAGATAGAAAAATGAAAAGAGATTTGTTTGTTATCCGAGTTACGCCCATAATTTTAAATTTATTTTTAATATCTTTGTAGAGTTTTCATAAAAGATCATTGCAAAACTCTCAAGAAACTTGAAGAGGGATTACGATTTTTTTAAGAATTAAGAGTAAATTTATACTTAATCACAAAAGTGGGATTAAACTTTAAAAAAAAAGTATTTTTCCTCTTTGTTCTTCATAATCAAGGTCACGAATAAATGTTTTAATTTATAAAATTAAGAATTACAATATTTGATTTTAGTGAATATTGCTTCAACAATTTCATAATGTTGCAAATCCTTTTAATTTTTTTTTAATCTTTAAAGACAGTTGATTGAAATGAGTCATCACTCGCTATAAGAGTACCACTGTCTCCGCTCACTTTTGTAGGTTAAATTAACTATGTTTTTTTTTTTTGAAGAAAAGAAAAACATAGTTAAATTAACTGTGTTTGAGTGGCAGCTAAATGTAACATAATCTGTTGAATAGAATATTTTATCACGTTACGATTTAAAAAGATTGGCGCATGTACTATCTAACATTAAGATAATGTTGAAAAACAACTTTACATAATATTTTCCATTAATATAAAGAGTACCACGCCAAAAGATTGTTATGTTCTTAGTAATTTTTGTTTCTTTCTTTACTGACCAATACCATTGAACCAAGATGACTGAGTAGTTTTATATAGATCACAAATACATTTCTATTCATGCACTCATAAATTTTGATAATGCTAACAAACCCTACTATTATTCATCTTTCTTGTAATGAAAAAGAAAGACGAAAACTAATAAAATAAAATAAAAAGAATGAAAGTGAGGTTACTTTTAGCATTTTAAACATTATAAGTGATAGGAATTGTTTTTTCAGCTTATGTAAAATAACTTGTTTAAGAATCTTAAAAAATTTAACTTGACATAGTGAGAGGTGGTGTTATGCATCCAGTAGACTGTTTTCGATTTTAACGTGACAATTTTTTATTGCTGCAGATTTTATTTTTATTCTTAATATTGTATTTATAGTATCCAAAATACCCTATTTTCCATTCTGTAATGATTTTTATTGGAGTAATATCTACTATTAGAAAAAAGTTTAACAATTATGGACTACTTTTTGTGTTTATGTGAATTAGGCATTTTGAAATGTATTTTTCCACATGGTACAATTTTTCTAGATAAGAAGGAAAACATTATTATTATCTTTATTAAATGATATAAAGAACGAAAATTATTATAATAATAATAATGATAGTAGAGAATTGTGTGTCACTGGTGATTTAATATTTAAGCTGTCAATGAAACGTGAGAATCACAATAATTATTTTGCAAAGAAATAAAAAAATATTGAGCTCTAACATGCATTGAATTCACGATAGGTTCTCGTTCTAAAATTGGAAAATTGATCCACAGGTTTGATTCTTGATATTGCACCATGCATTGAATTCACAATAATTCTTGTTATTTTGTTGATGAATAATGGTATATCAATACAAAAATACCATATAAAAGTATAACACAATTAATTTATCGCATTTATATTAATTCATATTTAAATTTTAAAATGCTACATTATAAAGTCAAGCTCGGACATGAACGAATACGTTAATTATATCGCATTATTATATCTTAATTTTATGTCGCCTTGCATTTTCGTTAGTTGATATCAAGGTTCTAAAAAACGTGGGGCGTGATCGAGGCGTGGAGGTCGAGCGTTAAGCCTTAGAAGCCTAGGCGGCCCTTAGGCGTAAAAAGGCGTTTAAGTATTTTTTAATATATTTTGACTATGACAAGGCTATTAAAAATACTAAAATGGTACATACCTTAAAAATATGTCTAAATATTTGTAAATTAAAATATTATTTTTTTGAAATAAAAAAAAATTAGATTTTTTCACGCCTTGCTTCTAAAAAACTAGCGTTTTTTCACGCCTTACACCAAAAAATGCGCGTTTTTTTACGCCTTACCTCAAAAAACGTTAACTATCGTTGATCACGTCTTGATCCATCCTAGAGCCATAACTTGATGTATTTAAAAAATCTGACGCTTAAGCGCATTTTTTAGAACACTGATTGATCTTGATATCTTGTCCGTATATTTTTTTTTGTTTGTTCTTTGATTTTTTCCTTGAAGGCGGCTGATTGAGGTAGACCTTTGTTAACTCTCATTCGTTGGCTATGTTGGAACCACATACCAAATTGAGTTTTTCTATTTGCAGGTAGAATATTTGTACATGGGATGTACATAGTGACTTAACCATGTAGCTTTTTTTTTTTTTTTTTTTTTTTAACGTTTTTGTTCTTTTATTTTTAACAACGGATATAAAAATAATTTTTAATATATAAAAAAAACCGTTTTCTATTAATATAAAAAAAACTGTTTTTTTTTTTATTAAAAATAAAAGTAAACAGTTTTTTATTAAAATTTAAAAAATATTTTTTTAAAGCAAAAGTAAACCAAAAAAAAGGTAAAAGTATGAAAATTTTGGTTTTTTAAAATAAAGTAAAACAAAAATTTTTGGTTTTTTAAATAACTTATGAAAAATTTGTTTTTTTAAATAAAGTGTCATTTAAACCAAAAAAAGGGTAATACTTGTTTTTTTTAAATAAAAACAAAAAATTTGCATTTTCAATAAAAAAAAGTTTTTTTTTAAAAAAAAACTATTTTTAATAAAAGTATGAAAAATTATTTTTTAAACATTGGAGCGGATTCACGTCATTTAAACTATTTTTTTTAAATGACTTTTATTTAAAATACAAATTTTCAAGAAAAGTCATTTAAAAAAAATAGTGTAATGTTTTTTTTAAACATTAATAAAAAGTTAAAAACATATGAAAAATTGCATTCATTTTTTTTTATTCAAAATATGAAAAACTTTCATCGCGATTGGTTAGTGCCGCTGGCGCGGACCCGCATCATCATCGCGATTGATTAGTGCCGCTGGCGCGGACCCACATCATCATCACGTTTGATTAGTGCCGCTGGTACGGACTCAGATCATCGCGATTGGTTAGTGCCGCTAGCGCGGACACATCTCCGCGATTGTTAGTGCCGCTGGCGCGGACCCACATCATCATCGCGTTTGGTTAGTGCCCCTGGCACGGACCCACCTCATTTAATAAAATGACTTTTATTGAAAATACAAATTTTGAATAAAAGTCATTTTAAAAAAAATAGTGAAATATTTTTTTTTAATTTTTTAAAACAGTTATAAAGAGTAAAAAAAAAATTGAAAAATACAGTTTAAAAAAAAAGTTTTTACTAAAAACTCAAATTTTTAGTTTTTATTAAAAAAAAAAAGAGTTAAACAAATCTTAATAAAAATATTCATTAACTATTCCTTTTAGTTTTGTCTTTTAGTGATTGGTACATGTATCGGTCAAAAAAATCTCGGTGCAAGTAGAATTTTTCTATCAAATTTCTTTTCCACATGGGATGGCCCATCGTCACCTATAAATTAAAACTAATGCAATATGTGCATTCATTTTATAGGGTATTTTTGGATAAATCCATAAATTCTGTCTCCACCCCACCGATTATATTTGCCCTTATTTAAGTGAGCAAAGTAAAAGAAAGACTTTTTTAACCCTGTTTTAAAACCCACACAGCAGATAACAACAATAACAACTAAAATAATTGTATACGAATAAAACTTAAAAACTATAACTGAACCGTTTTTGTCAAAAACAAACTATACAATGCTTTCTCGATTCTTTTTTTTCACAATAAGACAAAACTCTATAATATGTAAACAAACTCTCTCAACAATTGTCAACAATAAAAAAACACCCTAAAATTATTATCAACCGGAGTAAGAAAAAAAAAACTCTGGCAAAATAGTTTATAAAAATCTGAGAAGCTCCTCTATGCGATTGTCCGTCGCTGTTCTTCATATATGGTAGTTGATCAAGCTAAAGAGTTCAGAAAAAAATTACAGTAATGGTTATACAAAGATCTGAAGCGTTAAAAACAAAATTCCTATAAAATCTTAACTGGATCTACAAACGCAGCCTACCGAACTGGATATGTGTGTTTGAAATGGCTCGAGTTGAAAAATCTATCCCAAAGTGGATCTTTGCTTGAAATTCATGTGTGTGGATATTGAAGAATCTCGAGTTGAAGGAGTTAAGAAAATGGATACGGGATGCTGTCTGAAAGATTTTAGATGGGAAAATTCTATTTTGGTTTTTTCTTCTCTACACACGAGGAGATATGGTGTATTGAGTGCATTTTTACCCATATATGTGGGGTTAATAAGGGTGCGGTCTCTATACAGAAAAAAGGGGTCCAAATAAAGTACCCATTTTATATTTCTTAATAAGATAAGACAATAAGAGATTATTTTTGTTGTCTTGACGGGACTTATAATTATAAGTAAAAAAATTTATTGTCATATCTTATTAGAGGATATATTAATTAAAAATATTAATTAAGAGTATACATAAATTTATTCTAAAATTAAATAGTGAATGATCAACAGGTCTTTGCATGATGGAAGGTCAATTTTGTCATGTTCAGAAGGAAAGCGAAAAAGTAATTCTAAATTCGACACAAATCATTTTTTCCTCATTCAATGTATGATGGAAGGTCAATATCGGACTAGCATGTTAAATATTAATGATACATACTATTTTAATCATCTAGAAAAATGAGTTTGGTATGGCAACTTCTTTATGGTAGCAGTTGAGATTTTGCGAGAATTAGATGTTTTATTTAAATTTTATTTTTTTAATTCACAAGTTTAATTATAGCATGTAAAAAATTTGAAAAAAGTAAAAAAATATGAAACCTGCTCTCTAACTTTTTCCATTTTTTTAAATTGAATTTTCGAAGTTCGAGAAAATATATGTTCATGTCACATTATTCTACCATTTTAATATAATAATATATTTCGTATAAAGTCCAACATAGAAAAAAATGAGTAAACAAGTACATTTTTTATTGAAATACAAAATTATATTATTTATGTTGCTGAATACATGAAAAATGATTATCTATTCATCGTATAGTTCAAGAAATTAGGAATGTGTGTATTTTTATACATTTTATCATAAGAGTTAATTATACTGATGTTAATTACACTGGTAATTAATTGTGTGTTATAAAAGAAAGGAAGTTAATAATTTACATGATGATTTACTGTTAACTAAAGATAATTACGGATAAACTTTACGGGGCAGGGGCACCTATGGGGTAATGATTAGGATGATTATCTTTACATATGGTATTATGTAATTATATTTTGTGTGTACATGCCTATGTTTGTGGAATATCCTATCGGTCGGGATACGCTCGTTCAGGACCGTAGCACACGTTTGCACAATTTTTTAGCATTTTAAACATTATAAGTGATAGGAATTGTTTTTTCAGCTTATGTAAAATAACTTGTCTAAGAATCTTACAAAATTTAACTTAACATAGTGAGAGGTGGTGTTATGCGTCCAGTAGACTGTTTTCGATTTTAACGTGACAATTTTTTATTGCTGCAGATTTTATTTTTATTCTTAATATTGTATTTATAGTATCCAAAATACCCTATTTTTCATTCTGTAATGATTTTTTTTGGAGTAATATCTACTATTAGAAAAAAAGTTTAACAATTATGGACTACTTTTTGTGTTTATGTGAATTAGGCATTTTGAAATGTATTTTTCCACATGCTACAATTTTTCTAGATAAGAAGGAAAACATTATTATTATCTTTATTATAATGATATAAAGAACGAAAATTATTATAATAATAATAATGATAGTAGAGAATTGTGTGTCACTGGTGATTTAATATTTAAGCTGTCAATGAAACGTAAGAATCACAATAATTATTTTGCAAAGAAATAAAAAAATATTGAGCTCTAACATGCATTGAATTCACGATAGGTTCTCGTTCTAAAATTGGAAAATTGATCCATTGATTCTTGATATTGCACCATGCATTGAATTCACAATAATTCTTGTTATTTTGTTGATGAATAATGGTATATCAATACAAAAATACCATATAAAAGTATAACACAATTAATTTATCGCATTTATATTAATTCATATTTAAATTTTAAAATGCTACATTATAAAGTCAAGCTCGGACATGAACGAATACGTTAATTATATCGCAATATTATATCTTAATTTTATGTCGCCTTACATTTTCGTTAGTTGATCTCAAGGTTCTAAAAAACGTGGGGCGTGACCGAGGCGTGGAGGTCAAGCCTTAAGCCTTAGAAGCCTAGGCGGACGTTAGACGTAAAAAGGCGTTTAGGCATTTTTTAATATATTTTAATATTTTTTGACTATGACAAGGCTATTAAAAATACTAAAATGGTACATACCTTAAAAATATGTCTTAATATTTATAAATTAAAATACAATTTTTTTGAAATACAAAAAAATTGCATTTTTTCACGCCTTGCTTCTAAAAAACTCGCGTTTTTTCACCCTTTACACCCATAAAATGCGCGTTTTTTCACGTCTTACCTCAAAAAACGTTGACTATCGTTGATCACGCCTTGATCCACACCTAGGATCAAAACTTGACGTATTTAAAAACCCTCGCACCTAGACACGTTTTTTAAAAGACCGGTTAATCTTGATATCTTGTCCGTATATTTTTTTTGAAAAATTCTATTCTGCCCGTATTTTTTACCGAAAGTAAGGGACTGAAACATGTGGCAGCCCTGCAGCACAATAAAAAAATGAGAGAGCAACCGGAAACTTTAAACTTCTTCTTGTTCTTCCAAATCTTCAAATTTCTTTTTCTTATTCTTTTCCAAACTATTAGTCGCCATTATTACATGAGTCGTTCTACATGTATACACAAATTAAACACATGATTTTGTTAAGTTATTGGCACAAAGTTTTGTTAAAAAAATATATATTATATTTAAAAAAAATTATACTACATCAATAAAAAAAATTAAACCGTTTTCTAGAAATAAAAATTGAGAAAAACTATTAACCAATTTTTTAAAACAGTAAAAAAATTGATGAAATCTTATTTTTTTCAAGAAAACAATTTTTTCGTTTTTTAAAAACAGTTTTTTTTTAAAATAAAAAACTGTATTTTTTCATTAAAAATATGAAAAACTATTTCTTAAAAGCTGACACGGCCCCGCATCATTGTGATTGACTAGTGCGGGTGGCGCGGACCCATATCATTTGAGCAGTTCTACATGAACTGCCTAGCGAGCACATTTTTCATGTTTTTTTTTTCTAATTCCTTTGTTTTTAACAATTGATATAAAAACAGTTTTTTTTAGTGAAAGTTTAATTATTCTATTAATATTAAAAAAGATTTTTTTAAAAGTAAAATTAAACAACTTTTAATTAAAATTAAAAAAAAAACTATGTTTACTAATAAAAAAAATCTATAAACAGTTTTTTTATTTAAAAAAATATTTTTTAATTTTAATAAAAAAAACTCTTTAATTTGATGTCTTAGATTCACGATTGATTAGTGCTGCTGGAGCAGACCACATTCAACAAATGATGTGGGTTCGGGAATGTGAATCCGCACCAGTGACACTAATCAATCGTGAATCTAAGACATCAAATTGAACAGTTTTTTTATTAAAATTAAAATTAAAAAAATATTTTTTTCATAAATAAATAAATAAACTATATTGATTGACAAGATATCATGATTGATTAGTGTTGCTGTCGCGGACCCACTTTCCCGGACCCACATTATTTTAATAAAAAACTTTTTAATTTTAATAAAAAGTTGTATAATCCTAATAAAAAACTGTTTGATTTGATGGGTTAGATTCGCGACATCAGTGACACTATTCAATCGATATCACGTCAGTAAACATAGTTTTTTTCTTTATTTTACGATTTTTTTTTTTAAATTTTAATAAAAAATTGTTTAATTTCAATAAAAAAAAAACTGTTTAATTTGATGTGTTATATTCGCGATGCGAGCGATACTATTCAATCATGATATCATGTCAATAAACATAGTTTTTTTTCATTTACGAAAAAAATATTTTTTTTATTTTTAATTTTAATAAAAAACTGTGTAATTTTAATAAAAATATAGTTTTGTTTGATGTATTAGATTCGCGATTGATTAATGTCGCTGGTGCGTACCCACATTCAGCAAATGATGTGAGTCCGAAAATGTTGGTCCGCGCCATTATGAGGGCAACACGTCAACTTAATAGGAAAACTGTTTTTTTAATTTTAATTTTAATAAAAATCTATTTTTTTTTATTAAAATTAAACAGACTCATAATGGCGACACGGTGGTCTATGTCTGAATTTTATCCAAACACAAGTCAATACGAGTGTAACACGTCAGCTTATTGTACCAATTGTATCAAAATCACGAGTCAGCGTCAACTGTGTCGTGCTTAACTTCTTATTTTTTTTTGACACTGCCGGTCCCAAGCCCGGAAAAAGGAGGAGGGTTGCGTTAGGTAGCTGACAGCCAGCGTAAAACTTTGTCAGATCCTTATGAACATGAATCCTATGAATATACGTGCTAATGCTAGGGCATTCCCCTTAAGCGATGCGTTGCGCCTGCCACCGGGTGTCTCGAAAAATAGGCAAGGGGCGTTGCGCCTGCCACCGGGTGTCTCGAAAAATAGGCAAGGGGCGTCGCATCGGCGCCCGGATGCGACGATAAATACGCAAGGGTTCCTGCAACAAGCTGGACGTGTGCGGGTAAAGAAGCTAGTCCAGGATACTAGACTTAGGTTAGCGACTTGGAACATAGGGACTATGACAGGAAAAGGGATGGAGTTAGTAGATACCATGATAAGAAGAAAAGTTCACATAGCTTGTTTACAAGAAACTAAATGGGTCGGTGAGAAAGCTAGAGAAATAGAAAATACAGGATTTAAATTATATTATACAGGAAAACATAGAAATAAGAACGGAGTTGGAATAATAGTAGATAAAAACTTTAAGGACGATATCGTAACCGTTATTAGGAAAGGTGATAGACTTATACTTGTAAAATTGGTATTAGGTGAAAACATAATTAATATTGTTAGTGCTTATGCACCTCAAGTAGGATTAGATGCGCACACTAAAGTACAATTTTGGGAACAAATGGATGAACTAATTCAAGAAATACCCCTAGGTGAGAAAATCTATATAGGTGGAGATTTTAATGGCCATGTAGGAGAAGATCGTGTAGGATATGAGATAGTGCATGGCGGACATGGTTTTGGAGATAGGAACGACGAGGGAGAGTCTATCTTAGATTTTGCGATGGCTTATGATTTTGTACTAGTAAATACATGTTTTAAAAAGAGGCTTGAACACTTAATAACTTATAAAAGTGGAACACATAAGAGCCAAATAGATTTTTTCATTACTAGGAAAGGAGACCGATTAACGTGTAAAGATTGTAAGGTTATCCCGGGAGAGAGCTTAACCTCACAACATAGGATAATGGTGTTGGATATAAATATTAAAAATCAATCACGAATGCGAAAAGTGAAGATTAACCCACGAACTAGGTGGTGGAATTTAAAAGGAGAGAAATTAGAACTATTTAAAGATAAAGTATTAAATGAAGCAACATGGAATTGTGAAGAAGAAACTAACATAATGTGGAATAAGATGGCCACATGCATTAGGAAAATATCAAAAGAAATTCTTGGAGAATCAAAAGGCAAAGGGCCACAGTCTAAAGAAACTTGGTGGTGGAATGAAGAAGTACAGAATATAGTAAAAATTAAAAGGGAGTGCTTTAAAACATGGCAAACAAATAGAAATGAAGAGAATTTTGAGAAATATAAATGGGCTAAAAAGGAAGTTAAGAAAGTGGTAAGAGATGCTAAGTTAAAAGCGTATGATGATCTTTATACAAAATTAGGAACACAAGAAGGGGAAAAAAGTATTTATAAGCTTGCTAAACTTAGGGATAGGAAAACAAAAGATTTCAATAACGTTAAGTGCATCAAAAGTGATGATTCGAGAGTCCTAGTCAAAGATGATGAAATTATGGAAAGATGGAAAAACTACTTTGAGAGGTTATTAAATGGAGATAATGGGAGTAGATTAGATATAGAGGAACTTAGGGAGACTCGAGAAGATATATTTTTTCGTAGAATTAGGACAACAGAGGTCAGAATTGCTCTAAAAAAGATGAAAACAGGGAAGGCTTTAGGACTAGATGGTATCCCTATTGAGGTTTGGAAGTGCTTAGGGGAGGATGGAGTATCATGGCTTACCAAATTATTTAATAGAATTTTAATGACTAATAGGATGCCCGATGAATGGAGAAAAAGTATTTTAGTACCTATTTATAAAAATAAAGGGGACATACAAAGTTGTTCAAATTATCGTGGTATTAAGTTAATGAGTCATACAATGAAACTTTGGGAGAGAGTGATTGAATATAGATTGAGATTGAAGACAACAGTATCTGAGAATCAATTTGGGTTTATGCCTGGGAGGTCAACAATGGAAGCAATCTATTTATTGAGGAGATTAATGGAGAGGTATAGAGAGAAAAAGAAGGATCTTCATATGATTTTTATAGATTTGGAGAAGGCGTATGATAGGATACCCAGAGATATAATATGGTGGGTTCTACATAAAAGAGGAGTGACTCGCAGATATATTGACGTGATCAAGGATATGTATGATGGTGCGATGACTACAGTAAGAACATCAGCTGGAGAAAGTAGTGAATTTTCAATTACGGTAGGGCTACACCAAGGTTCAGCATTAAGTCCTTATCTCTTTGCTCTTGTTATGGATGAGTTGACTGGACAAATACAAGATGAGGTGCCATGGTGTATGCTATTTGCAGATGATATTGTTTTAGTCGATGAGACAAAGATGGGGATAAACGCTAGGTTGGAATTGTGGAGAGAAACTTTAGAAACAAGAGGATTTAAAATAAGCAGAACTAAAACAGAATATGTGGAGTGTAATTTTAGTAGTAATAGGAGGACAAATGGAGATGTGGTGAAATTGGAGGGTCAAGAAATACCTAGAAATGATCATTTTCGTTATTTAGGATCGATTATACAAAAAGATGGAGATATTAGTGATGATGTTACGCATAGGATTAGAGCAGGCTGGGTTAAGTGGAGAAGTGCGACCGGCGTTCTGTGTGATAGGCGTATACCTTTGAAGTTAAAAGGAAAATTTTATAGGACGGCCATTAGACCCGCCATGTTATATGGGACAGAGTGTTGGGCAACCAAGAAACAAAATGTGCAGAAAATGAGTGTGGCGGAGATGCGAATGCTAAGATGGATTTGTGGTAAAACTCGAAAGGATAAAATTAAAAATGAACAAATTCGTAAAACGGTGAAAGTAGCTCCTATAGAAGATAAATTGAGAGAAAATCGACTCCGATGGTTTGGACACGTCAAGCGTAGACCAATGGATGCTCCTGTAAGGAAGAGTGATTTAGTTAGTATTGATGGTAACCCAAGGGGTAGAGGTAGGCCTAAATTAACTTAGTGGGATATTATAAAAAAGGACATGATATCATGTGGTGTAACCGAAGATATTGCACTGGACAGAATGGAATGGAAAAATAGGATTCATGTAGCCGACCCCAAATAATTGGGAAAAGGCTTTGTTGAGTTGAGTAGTTGAGTTTAATCACTTTTTATTAATTTCATTTTATAAGTTATAAATCATTACGTTTTATTTGGATCGTATTGGTGTTAATTAGACAAAACATTATATATATAAACTTTTTTTTATAATTTTTTTTTTATTTATAAAAACTCTCTTATAAAAAAGACTTTTCTTGAAAAAAAAAATTATATATTTTTTTGTTTTTTAAAAGGCTTTTTTTTGCGTTGGCTTTTATTTTCTGAGATGTGATAACCTTACCACAATTAATGAGTTCTTCCTACAAAACAAAGATTAACAGTTGGTGGCTTTTGTTTTTTTGGTTTATGCTTTGGGGAATACCGGCTATAATGGGTTTCACCCATTCCTTTTATAGTCCACTTGTTTATTATATGCCAACTTTCTTTCCACCTCATTCAGTCGAAATATATTATGTCCATTATTCGGTTCCTATAGAAAGACTCATTTTTTTTTGTTTGTTCTTTGATTTTTGAGAAAATCTAGGCCGACTCTCTCTTTGGACTCACACATCCGACTCTCTCTCACGTGGCATAATCCCATTAGTCCAATTGATTTTTTTTTTAATAAAAGTTGAACTTTTGTATTTTAAAAAAAACTTATTTTTATTAAAAAATTATTTTTTTAATACTGTTTTTAACTTTATATAACTGTATTAAAAATGATATTTATAAAAAAAAATGTTTAAAACACTAAAAATTTGTATTTTCAATAAAAGTTATTTAAAAAAAACTTATTAAATGACGTGGGTCCGCACCAGCGGCCCCAACGGTATTTTTTTTAAAACTATTTTTTTTTTAAATGTTTTTAACTTTGTATAACTGTATTAAAAAACAGGAAAAAAAAACATTTCCACATTTTTAAAAAGATATTTATAAAAACTAAAAATTTGTATTTTCAATAAAAGCCATTTAAAAAAAACTCATTAAATGGCGTGAGTCTGCGTCAACGACACTAACCAATCACGATGACGATGTGGATCCGCGCCAGTGGCACTAACCAATCGGGATAATTTTTTATTTTTTTTTTAAATGAAAGTTAAATTTGTATTTTCAATAAAAACTATTTTTTTGAAGAAAACTACTATTTTTTTAAAAAAATGTTTTTTTTAAAGTTTTCTAACTTTTTGCAAGTGTATTAAAAAAAAAAATTCAATGTTTTTAAAAAGATATTTATAAAAACAAAAAATTTGTATTTTCAATAAAAGCCATTAAAAAAAACTCATTAAATAACGCGGGTCGCGGCAGCGGTACTAACCAATCGCGATGATGATGTGGGCCACGAGTCCGCACCAGCGGCACTAACCAATCGTGACGATGATGTGGGTCCGCGCCAGCGGCACTAATCAATCGCGATGATGATGTTGGTTCGCGCCAGCTGCACTAACCGATCCCGATGATGATGTGGGTCCGCGCTAACTTTTAACAAATAGTTTTTCATATTTTTAATTAAAAAAAATACAATTTTTTTAATAAGAAACTGTTTTTAAAAAAATATTTTTAATTAAAAAAATATAATGGGTTTCACCCATTCCTTTTATAGTCCACTTGTTTATTATATGCCAACTTTCTTTCCACCTCATTCAGTCGAAATATATTATGTCCATTATTCGGTTCCTATAGAAAGACTCATTTTTTTTTGTTTGTACTTTGATTTTTTCCTTGAAGGCGGCTGATTGAGGTAGACCTTTGTTAAATTGTGAGTGTGACACATTCGTTGGCTATGTTGGAACCACGTATCAAATTGAGCTTTTCTATTTGCAGGTAGAATATTTGTACATGGGATGTACATAGTGACTTGACCATGTAGCGTTTTTTTTTTTTTTTTTTTTTTTAACGTTTTTGTTCTTTTATTTTTAACAACGGATATAAAAATAATTTTTAATATATAAAAAAAACCGTTTTCTATTAATATAAAAAAAACAATTTTTTTTATTATTAAAAGTAAACAGTTTTTTATTAAAATTTTAAAAATATTTTTTTAAAGCAAAAGTAAACCAAAAAAAAAGGTAAAAGTATGAAAATTTTGGTTTTTTTAAATAAAGTAAAAAAATTTTTTTGGTTTTTTAAATAACTTATGAAAAATTTGTTTTTTTAAATAAAGTGTCATTTAAACCAAAAAAAGAGTAAAATTTGTTTTTTTTTAAATAAAAACAAAAAATTTGCATTTTCAATAAAAAAAGTTTTAAAAAAAAAAAACTGTTTTTAATAAAAGTATGAAAAATTATTTTTTAAACATTGAAGCGGATCCACGTCATTTAAACTATTTTTTTTAAAATGACTTTTATTTAAAATACAAATTTTCGAGAAAAGTCATTTTTTTAAAAAAAATAGTATAATGTTTTTTTTAAACATTAATAAAAAGTTAAAAACATATGAAAAATTGCATTCATTTTTTTTTTATTCAAAATATGAAAAACTATCATCGCGATTGGTTAGTGCCGCTGGCGCGGACCCGCATCATCATCGCGATTGGGTAGTGCCGCTGGCGCGGACCCACATCATCATCGCGTTTGATTAGTGCCGCTGGCACGGACTCAGATCATCGCGATTGGTTAGTGCCGCTGGCGCGGACACATCTCCGCGATTGTTAGTGCCACTGACGCGGACCCACATCATCATCGCGTTTGATTAGTGCCCCTGGCACGGACCCACCTCATTTAATAAAATGACTTTTATTGAAAATACAAATTTTGAATAAAAGTCATTTTAAAAAAAAATAGTGAAATATTTTTTTTTAATTTTTTAAAACAGTTATAAAAAGTAAAAAAAAAATTGAAAAATACAGTTTAAAAAAAAGGTTTTTACTAAAAATCCAAATTTTTAGTTTTTATTAAAAAAAAAGAGTTAAACAAATCTTAATAAAAATATTCATTAACTATTCCTTTTATTTTTGTCTTTTAGTGATCGGTACATGTATCGGTCAAAAAAATCTCGGTGCAAGTAGAATTTTTCTATCAAATTTCTTTTCCACATGGGATGGCCCATCGTCACCTATAAAATTAAAACAAATGCAATATGTGCATTCATTTTATAGGGTATTTTTGGATAAACCCATAAATTCTGTCTCCACCCCACCGATTATATTTGCCCTTATTTAAGTGAGCAAAGTAAAAGAAAGACTTTTTTAACCCTGTTTTAAAACCCACACAGCAGATAACAACAATAACAACTAAAATAATTTTATACGAATAAAACTTAAAAACTATAACTGAACCGTTTTTGTCAAAAACAAACTATACAATGCTTTCTCGATTCTTTTTTTTCACAATAAGACAAAACTCTATAATATGTAAACAAACTCTCTCAACAATTGTCAACAATAAAAAAACACCCTAAAATTATTATCAACCGGAGCAAGAAAAAAAAAACTCTGGCAAAATAGTTTATAAAAATCTGAGAAGCTCCTCTATGCGATTGTCCGTCGCTGTTCTTCATATATGGTAGTTGATCAAACTAAAGAGTTCAGAAAAAAATTACAGTAATGGTTATACAAAGATCTGAAGCGTTAAAAACAAAATTCCTATAAAATCTTAACTGGATCTACAAACGCAGCCTACCGAACTGGATATGTGTGTTTGAAATGGCTCGAGTTGAAAAATCTATCCCAAAGTGGATCTTTGCTTGAAATTCATGTGTGTGGATATTGAAGAATCTCGAGTTGAAGGAGTTAAGAAAATGGATACGGGATGCTGTCTGAAAGATTTTAGATGGGTAAATTCTATTTTGGTTTTTTCTTCTCTACACACGAGGAGATATGGTGTATTGAGTGCATTTTTACCCATATATGTGGGGTTAATAAGGGTGCGGTCTCTATACAGAAAAAAGGGGTCCAAATAAAGTACCCATTTTATATTTCTTAATAAGATAAGACAATAAGAGATTATTTTTGTTGTCTTGACGGGACTTATAATTATAAGTAAAAAATTTTATTGTCATATCTTATTAGAGGATATATTAATTAAAAATATTAATTAAGAGTATACATAAATTTATTCTAAAATTAAATAGTGAATGATCAACAGGTCTTTGCATGATGGAAGGTCAATTTTGTCATGTTCAGAAGGAAAGCGAAAAAGTAATTCTAAATTCGACACAAATCATTTTTTCCTCATTCAATGTATGATGGAAGGTCAATATCGGACTAGCATGTTAAATATTAATGATACATACTATTTTAATCATCTAGAAAAATGAGTTAGGTATTTCAACTTCTTTGTGGTAGCAGTTGAGATTTTGCGAGAATTAGATGTTTTATTTAAATTTTATTTTTTTAATTCACAAGTTTAATTATAGCATGTAAAAAATTTGAAAAAAGTAAAAAAATATGAAACCTGCTCTCTAACTTTTTCCATTTTTTTAAATTGAATTTTCGAAGTTCGAGAATATATATGTTCATGTCACATTATTCTACCATTTTAATATAATAATATATTTCGTATAAAGTCCAACATAGAAAAAAATGAGTAAAAAAGTACATTTTTTTATTGAAATACAAAATTATATTATTTATGTTGCTGAATACATGAAAAATGATTATCTATTCATCGTATAGTTCAAGAAATTAGGAATGTGTGTATTTTTATACATTTTATCATAAGAGTTAATTATACTGATGTTAATTACACTGGTAATTAATTGTGTGTTATAAAAGAAAGGAAGTTAATAATTTACATGATGATTTACTGTTAACTAAAGATAATTACGGATAAACTTTACGGGGCAGGGGCACCTATGGGGTAATGATTAGGATGATTATCTTTACATATGGTATTATGTAATTATATTTTCTGTGTACATGCCTATGTTTGTGGAATATCCTATCGGTCGGGATACGCTCGTTCAGGACCGTAGCACACGTTTGCACAATTTTTTAGCATTTTAAACACTATAAGTGAGAGGAATTGTTTTTTCAGCTTATGTAAAATAACTTGTCTAAGAATCTTACAAAATTTAACTTAACATAGTGAGAGGTGGTGTTATGCGTCCAGTAGACTGTTTTCGATTTTAACGTGACAATTTTTTATTGCTGCAGATTTTATTTTTATTCTTAATATTGTATTTATAGTATCCAAAATACCCTATTTTCCATTCTGTAATGATTTTTTTTGGAGTAATATCTACTATTAGAAAAAAAGTTTAACAATTATGGACTACTTTTTGTGTTTATGTGAATTAGGCATTTTGAAATGTATTTTTCCACATGCTACAATTTTTCTAGATAAGAAGGAAAACATTATTATTATCTTTATTATAATGATATAAAGAACGAAAATTATTATAATAATAATAATGATAGTAGAGAATTGTGTGTCACTGGTGATTTAATATTTAAGCTGTCAATGAAACGTAAGAATCACAATAATTATTTTGCAAAGAAATAAAAAAATATTGAGCTCTAACATGCATTGAATTCACGATAGGTTCTCGTTCTAAAATTGGAAAATTGATCCATTGATTCTTGATATTGCACCATGCATTGAATTCACAATAATTCTTGTTATTTTGTTGATGAATAATGGTATATCAATACAAAAATACCATATAAAAGTATAACACAATTAATTTATCGCATTTATATTAATTCATATTTAAATTTTAAAATGCTACATTATAAAGTCAAGCTCGGACATGAACGAATACGTTAATTATATCGCATTATTATATCTTAATTTTATGTCGCCTTACATTTTCGTTAGTTGATCTCAAGGTTCTAAAAAACGTGGGGCGTGACCGAGGCGTGGAGGTCAAGCCTTAAGCCTTAGAAGCCTAGGCGGGCGTTAGACGTAAAAAGGCGTTTAGGCATTTTTTAATATATTTTAATATTTTTTGACTATGACAAGGCTATTAAAAATACTAAAATGGTACATACCTTAAAAATATGTCTAAATATTTATAAATTAAAATACAATTTTTTTGAAATACAAAAAAATTGCATTTTTTCACGCCTTGCTTCTAAAAAACTCGCGTTTTTTCACCCTTTACACCCATAAAATGCGCGTTTTTTCACGTCTTACCTCAAAAAACATTGACTATCGTTGATCACGCATTGATCCACACCTAGGATCAAAACTTGACGTATTTAAAAACCCTCGCACCTAGACACGTTTTTTAAAAGACCGGTTAATCTTGATATCTTGTCCGTATATTTTTTTTGAAAAATTCTATTCTGCCCGTATTTTTTACCGAAAGTAAGGGACTGAAACATGTGGCAGCCCTGCAGCACAATAAAAAAATGAGAGAGGAACCGGAAACTTTAAACTTCTTCTTGTTCTTCCAAATCTTCAAATTTCTTTTTCTTATTCTTTTCCAAACTATTAGTCGCCATTATTACATGAGTCGTTCTACATGTATACACAAATTAAACACATGATTTTGTTAAGTTATTGGCACAAAGTTTTGTTAAAAAAATATATATTATATTTTAAAAAAATTATACTACATCAATAAAAAAAATTAAACCGTTTTCTAGAAATAAAAATTGAGAAAAACTATTAACCAATTTTTTAAAACAGTAAAAAAATTGATGAAATCTTATTTTTTTCAAGAAAACAATTTTTTCATTTTTTAAAAACAGTTTTTTTAAAAAATAAAAAACTGTATTTTTTCATTAAAAATATGAAAAACTATTTCTTAAAAGCTGGCACGGCCCCGCATCATTGTGATTGACTAGTGCGGGTGGCGCGGACCCATATCATTTGAGCAGTTCTACATGAACTGCCTAGCGAGCACATTTTTCATGTTTTTTTTTTCTAATTCCTTTGTTTTTAACAATTGATATAAAAAAGTTTTTTTTAGTGAAAGTTTAATTATTCTATTAATATTAAAAATGATTTTTTAAAAAGTAAAATTAAACAACTTTTAATTAAAATTAAAAAAAAAAACAATGTTTACTAATAAAAAAAATCTATAAACAGTTTTTTTATTTAAAAAAATATTTTTAATTTTAATAAAAAAAAACTCTTTAATTTGATGTCATAGATTCACGATTGATTAGTGCTGCTGGAGCAGACCACATTCAACAAATGATGTGGGTTCGGGAATGTGAATCCGCACCAGTGACACTAATCAATCGTGAATCTAAGACATCAAATTGAACAGTTTTTTTATTAAAATTAAAATTAAAAAAATATTTTTTTCATAAATAAATAAATAAACTATATTGATTGACAAGATATCATGATTGATTAGTGTTGCTGGCGCGGACCCACTTTCCCGGACCCACATTATTTTAATAAAAAACTTTTTAATTTTAATAAAAAGTTGTATAATCCTAATAAAAAACTGTTTGATTTGATGGGTTAGATTCGCGACATCAGTGACACTATTCAATCGATATCACGTCAGTAAACATAGTTTTTTTCTTTATTTTACGAATTTTTTTTTAAAATTTTAATAAAAAATTGTTTAATTTCAATAAAAAAAACTGTTTAATTTGATGTGTTATATTCGCGATGCGAGCGACACTATTCAATCATGATATCATGTCAATAAACATAGTTTTTTTTCATTTATGAAAAAAATATTTTTTTATTTTTAATTTTAATAAAAAACTGTGTAATTTTAATAAAAATATAGTTTTGTTTGATGTATTAGATTCGCGATTGATTAATGTCGCTGGCGCGTACCCACATTCAGCAAATGATGTGAGTCCGAAAATGTTGGTCCGCGCCATTATGAGGGCAACACGTCAACTTAATAGGAAAACTGTTTTTTTAATTTTAATTTTAATAAAAATCTATTTTTTTTTATTAAAATTAAACAGACTCATAATGGCGACACGGTGGTCTATGTCTGAATTTTATCCAAACACAAGTCAATACGAGTGTAGCACGTCAGCTTATTGTACCAATTGTATCGAAATCACGAGTCAGTGTCAAATGTATCGATTAGACACTTTTTATAAAATTAATCACTTTTTATTAATTTCATTTTATAAGTTATAAATCATTACGTTTTATTTGGATCGTATTGGTGTTAATTAGACAAAACATTATATACATCAACTTTTTTTTATAATTTTTTTTTTTTTTTTATAAAAACTCTCTTATAAAAAAAATAGACTTTTCTTGAAAAAAAAAATTATATTTTTTTTTGTTTTTTAAAAGGCTTTTTTTTGCGTTGGCTTTTATTTTCTGAGATGTGATAACCTTACCACAATTAATGAGTTCTTCCTACAAAACAAAGATTAACAGTTGGTGGCTTTTGTTTTTTTGGTTTATGCTTTGGGGAATACCGGCTATAATGGGTTTCACCCATTCCTTTTATAGTCCACTTGTTTATTATATGCCAACTTTCTTTCCACCTCATTCAGTCGAAATATATTATGTCCATTATTCGGTTCTATAGAAAGACTCATTTTTTTTTTGTTTGTTCTTTGATTTTTTCCTTGAAGGCGGCTGATTGAGTTAGACCTTTGTTAAATTTTGAGTGTGACACATTCGTTGGCTATGTTGGAACCACATATCAAATTGAGCTTTTCTATTTGCAGATAGAATATTTGTACATGGGATGTACATAGTGACTTGACCATGTAGCTTTTTTTTTTTTTTTTTTTTTTTTTAACGTTTTTGTTCTTTTATTTTTAGCAACGGATATAAAAATAATTTTTAATATATAAAAAAAACCGTTTTCTATTAATATAAAAAAAACGGTTTTTTTTTTTATTAAAAGTAAACAGTTTTTTATTAAAATTTTAAAAATATTTTTTTAAAGCAAAAGTAAACCAAAAAAAAAGGTAAAAGTATGAAAATTTTGGTTTTTTAAAATAAAGTAAAAAAAAAAAATTTGGTTTTTTAAATAACTTATGAAAAATTTGTTTTTTTAAATAAAGTTTCATTTAAACCAAAAAAAGAGTAAAGTTTGTTTTTTTTAAAATAAAAACAAAAAATTTGCATTTTCAATAAAAAAAAGGTTTTAAAAAAAAAAACTGTTTTTAATAAAAGTATGAAAAATTATTTTTTAAACATTGGAGCGGATCCACGTCATTTAAACTATTTTTTTTAAAATGACTTTTATTTAAAATACAAATTTTCGAGAAAAGTCATTTTTTTAAAAAAAATAGTATAATGTTTTTTTTAAACATTAATAAAAAGTTAAAAACATATGAAAAATTGCATTCATTTTTTTTTTATTCAAAATATGAAAAACTATCATCGCGATTGGTTAGTGCCGCTGGCGCGGACCCGCATCATCATCGCGATTGGTTAGTGCCGCTGGCGCGGACCCACATCATCATCGCAATTGGTTAGTGCCGCTGGCACGGACTCAGATCATCGCGATTGGTTAGTGCCGCTGGCGCGGACACATCTCCGCGATTGTTACTGCCGCTGACGCGGACCCACATCATCATCGCGTTTGATTAGTGCCCCTGGCACGGACCCACCTCATTTAATAAAATGACTTTTATTGAAAATACAAATTTTGAATAAAAGTCATTTTAAAAAAAATTGTGAAATATTTTTTTTTAATTTTTTAAAACAGTTATAAAAAGTAAAAAAAAATTGAAAAATACAGTTTAAAAAAAATGTTTTTACCAAAAATCCAAATTTTTAGTTTTTATTAAAAAAAAAGAGTTAAACAAATCTTAATAAAAATATTCATTAACTATTCCTTTTAGTTTTGTCTTTTAGTGATCGGTACATGTATCGGTAAAAAAAATCTCGGTGCAAGTAGAATTTTTCTATCAAATTTCTTTTCCACATGGGATGGCCCATCGTCACCTATAAAATTAAAACAAATGCAATATGTGCATTCATTTTATAGGGTATTTTTGGATAAACCCATAAATTCTGTCTCCACCCCACCGATTATATTTCCCCTTATTTAAGTGAGCAGAAAGACTTTTTTAACCCTGTTTTAAAACCCACACAGCAGATAACAACAATAACAACTAAAATAATTGTATACGAATAAAACTTAAAAACTATAACTGAACCGTTTTTGTCAAAAACAAACTATACAATGCTTTCTCGATTCTTTTTTTTCACAATAAGACAAAACTCTATAATATGTAAACAAACTCTCTCAACAATTATCAACAATAAAAAAACACCCTAAAATTATTATCAACCGGAGCAAGAAAAAAAAAACTCTGGAAAAATAGTTTATAAAAATCTGAGAAGCTCCTCTATGCGATTGTCCGTCGCTGTTCTTCATATATGGTAGTTGATCAAACTAAAGAGTTCAGAAAAAAATTACAGTAATGGTTATACAAAGATCTGAAGCGTTAAAAACAAAATTCCTATAAAATCTTAACTGGATCTACAAACGCAGCCTACCGAACTGGATATGTGAGTTTGAAATGGCTCGAGTTGAAAAATCTATCCCAAAGTGGATCTTTGCTTGAAATTCATGTGTGTGGATATTGAAGAATCTCGAGTTGAAGGAGTTAAGAAAATGGATACGGGATGCTGTCTGAAAGATTTTAGATAGGTAAATTCTATTTTGGTTTTTTCTTCTCTACACACCAGGAGATATGGTGTATTGAGTGGATTTTTACCCATATATGTGGGGTTAATAAGGGTGCGGTCTCTATTCAGAAAAAAGGGGTCCAAATAAAGTACCCATTTTATATTTCTTAATAAGATAAGACAATAAGAGATTATTTTTGTTGTCTTGACGGGACTTATAATTATAAGTAAAAAAATTTATTGTCATATCTTATTAGAGGATATATTAATTAAAAATATTAATTAAGAGTATACATAAATTTATTCTAAAATTAAATAGTGAATGATCAACAGGTCTTTGCATGATGGAAGGTCAATTTTGTCATGTTCAGAAGGAAAGCGAAAAAGTAATTCTAAATTCGACACAAATCATTTTTTCCTCATTCAATGTATGATGGAAGGTCAATATCGGACTAGCATGTTAAATATTAATGATACATACTATTTTAATCATCTAGAAAAATGAGTTTGGTATGACAACTTCTTTGTGGTAGCAGATGAGATTTTGCGAGAATTAGATGTTTTATTTAAATTTTATTTTTTTAATTCACAAGTTTAATTATAGCATGTAAAAAATCTGAAAAAAGTAAAAAAATATGAAACCTGCTCTCTAACTTTTTCCATTTTTTAAAATTGAATTTTCGAAGTTCGAGAAAATATATGTTCATGTCACATTATTCTACCATTTTAATATAATAATATATTTCGTATAAAGTCCAACATAGAAAAAAATGAGTAAAAAAGTACATTTTTTATTGAAATACAAAATTATATTATTTATGTTGCTGAATACATGAAAAATGATTATCTATTCATCGTATAGTTCAAGAAAGTAGGAATGTGTGTATTTTTATACATTTTATCATAAGAGTTAATTATACTGATGTTAATTACACTGGTAATTAATTGTGTGTTATAAAAGAAAGGAAGTTAATAATTTACATGATGATTTACTGTTAACTAAAGATAATTACGGATAAACTTTACGGGGCAGGGGCACCTATGGGGTAATGATTAGGATGATTATCTTTACATATGGTATTATGTAATTATATTTTGTGTGTACATGCCTATGTTTGTGGACTATCCTATCGGTCGGGATACGCTCGTTCAGGACCGTAGCACACGTTTGCACAATTTTTTAGCATTTTAAACATTATAAGTGAGAGGAATTGTTTTTTCTGCTTATGTAAAATAACTTGTCTAAGAATCTTACAAAATTTAACTTAACATAGTGAGAGGTGGTGTTATGCGTCCAGTAGACTGTTTTCGATTTTAACGTGACAATTTTTTATTGCTGCAGATTTTATTTTTATTCTTAATATTGTATTTATAGTATCCAAAATACCCTATTTTCCATTCTGTAATGATTTTTTTTGGAGTAATATCTACTATTAGAAAAAATGTTTAACAATTATGGACTACCTTTTGTGTTTATGTGAATTAGGCATTTTGAAATGTATTTTTCCACATGCTACAATTTTTCTAGATAAGAAGGAAAACATTATTATTATCTTTATTATAATGATATAAAGAACGAAAATTATTATAATAATAATAATGATAGTAGAGAATTGTGTGTCACTGGTGATTTAATATTTAAGCTGTCAATGAAACGTAAGAATCACAATAATTATTTTGCAAAGAAATAAAAAAATATTGAGCTCTAACATGCATTGAATTCACGATAGGTTCTCGTTCTAAAATTGGAAAATTGATCCATTGATTCTTGATATTGCACCATGCATTGAATTCACAATAATTCTTGTTATTTTGTTGATGAATAATGGTATATCAATACAAAAATACCATATAAAAGTATAACACAATTAATTTATCGCATTTATATTAATTCATATTTAAATTTTAAAATGCTACATTATAAAGTCAAGCTCGGACATGAACGAATACGTTAATTATATCGCATTTTTATATCTTAATTTTATGTCGCCTTACATTTTCGTTAGTTGATCTCAAGGTTCTAAAAAACGTGGGGCGTGACCGAGGCGTGGAGGTCAAGCCTTAAGCCTTAGAAGCCTAGGCGGGCGTTAGACGTAAAAAGGCGTTTAGGCATTTTTTAATATATTTTAATATTTTTTGACTATGACAAGGCTATTAAAAATACTAAAATGGTACATACCTTAAAAATATGTCTAAATATTTATAAATTAAAATACAATTTTTTTGAAATACAAAAAAATTGCATTTTTTCACGCCTTGCTTCTAAAAAACTCGCGTTTTTTCACCCTTTACACCCATAAAATGCGCGTTTTTTCACGTCTTACCTCAAAAAACGTTGACTATCGTTGATCACGCCTTGATCCACACCTAGGATCAAACTTGACGTATTTAAAAACCCTCGCACCTATACACGTTTTTTAAAAGACCGGTTAATCTTGATATCTTGTCCGTATATTTTTTTTGAAAAATTCTATTCTGCCCGTATTTTTTACCGAAAGTAAGGGACTGAAACATGTGGCAGCCCTGCAGCACAATAAAAAAATGAGAGAGCAACCGGAAACTTGAAACTTCTTCTTGTTCTTCCAAATCTTCAAATTTCTTTTTCTTATTCTTTTCCAAACTATTAGTCGCCATTATTACATGAGTCGTTCTACATGTATACACAAATTAAACACATGATTTTGTTAAGTTATTGGCACAAATTTTTGTTAAAAAAATACATATTATATTTTAAAAAAATTATACTACATCAATAAAAAAAATTAAACCGTTTTCTAGAAATAAAAATTGAGAAAAACTATTAACCAATTTTTTAAAACAGTAAAAAAATTGATGAAATCTTATTTTTTTCAAGAAAACAATTTTTTCATTTTTTAAAAACAGTTTTTTTTAAAATAAAAAACTGTATTTTTTCATTAAAAATATGAAAAACTATTTCTTAAAAGCTGGCACGGCCCCGCATCATTGTGATTGACTAGTGCGGGTGGCGCGGACCCATATCATTTGAGCAGTTCTACATGAACTGCCTAGCGAGCACATTTTTCATGTTTTTTTTTTCTAATTCCTTTGTTTTTAACAATTGATATAAAAACAATTTTTTTTAGTGAAAGTTTAATTATTCTATTAATATTAAAAATGATTTTTTAAAAAGTAAAATTAAACAACTTTTAATTAAAATTAAAAAAAAAACTATGTTTACTAATAAAAAAAATCTATAAACAGTTTTTTTATTTAAAAAAATATTTTTTAATTTTAATAAAAAAAACTCTTTAATTTGATGTCTTAGATTCACGATTGATTAGTGCTGCTGGAGCAGACCACATTCAACAAATGATGTGGGTTCGGGAATGTGAATCCGCACCAGTGACACTAATCAATCGTGAATCTAAGATATCAAATTGAACAGTTTTTTTATTAAAATTAAAATTAAAAAAAATATTTTTTTCATAAATAAATAAATAAACTATATTGATTGACAAGATATCATGATTGATTAGTGTTGCTGGCGCGGACCCACATTATTTTAATAAAAAACTTTTTAATTTTAATAAAAAGTTGTATAATCCTAATAAAAAACTGTTTGATTTGATGGGTTAGATTCGCGACATCAGTGACACTATTCCATCGATATCACGTCAGTAAACATAGTTTTTTTCTTTATTTTATGATTTTTTTTTTAAATTTTAATAAAAAATTGTTTAATTTCTATAAAAAAAACTGTTTAATTTGATGTGTTATATTCGCGATGCGAGCGACACTATTCAATCATGATATCATGTCAATAAACATAGTTTTTTTTCATTTATGAAAAAAATATTTTTTTTATTTTTAATTTTAATAAAAAACTGTGTAATTTTAATAAAAATATAGTTTTGTTTGATGTATTAGATTCGCGATTGATTAATGTCGCTGGTGCGTACCCACATTCAGCAAATGATGTGAGTCCGAAAATTATGGTCCGCGCCATTATGAGGGCAACACGTCAACTTAATAGGAAAACTGTTTTTTTAATTTTAATTTTAATAAAAATCTATTTTTTTTATTAAAATTAAACAGACTCATAATGGCGACACGGTGGTCTATGTCTGAATTTTATCCAAACACAAGTCAATACGAGTGTAACACGTCAGCTTATTGTACCAATTGTATCGAAATCACGAGTCAGCGTCAAATGTATCGATTAGACACTTTTTATAAAATTAATCACTTTTTATTAATTTCATTTTATAAGTTATAAATCATTACGTTTTATTTGGATCGTATTGGTGTTAATTAGACAAAACATTATATATATAAACTTTTTTTTATATATATATTTTTTTTTTTATAAAAACTCTCTTATAAAAAAAATAGACTTTTCTTGAAAAAAAAAATTATATATTTTTTTGTTTTTTAAAAGGCTTTTTTTTGCGTTGGCTTTTATTTTCTGAGATGTGATAACCTTACCACAATTAATGAGTTCTTCCTACAAAACAAAGATTAACAGTTGGTGGCTTTTGTTTTTTTGGTTTATGCTTTGGGGAATACCGGCTATAATGGGTTTCACCCATTCCTTTTATAGTCCACTTGTTTATTATATGCCAACTTTCTTTCCACCTCATTCAGTCGAAATATATTATGTCCATTATTCGGTTCCTATAGAAAGACTCATTTTTTTTTGTTTGTACTTTGATTTTTTCCTTGAAGGCGGCTGATTGAGGTAGACCTTTGTTAAATTGTGAGTGTGACACATTCGTTGGCTATGTTGGAACCACATATCAAATTGAGCTTTTCTATTTGCAGGTAGAATATTTGTACATGGGATGTACATAGTGACTTGACCATGTCGCTTTTTTTTTTTTTTTTTTTTTTTATGTTTTTGTTCTTTTATTTTTAACAACGGATATAAAAATAATTTTTAATATATAAAAAAAACCGTTTTCTATTAATATAAAAAAAACCGTTTTTTTTTTTTTATTAAAAGTAAACAGTTTTTTATTAAAATTTTAAAAATATTTTTTTAATGCAAAAGTAAACCAAAAAAAAAGGTAAAAGTATGAAAATTTTGGTTTTTTTAAATAAAGTAAAAAAAAAAATTTGGTTTTTTAAATAACTTATGAAAAATTTGTTTTTTTAAATAAAGTGTCATTTAAACCAAAAAAAGAGTAAATTTTGTTTTTTTTTTAAATAAAAACAAAAAATTTGCATTTTCAATAAAAAAAAGTTTAAAAAAAAAAAAAACTGTTTTTAATAAAAGTATGAAAAATTATTTTTTAAACATTGGAGCGGATCCACGTCATTTAAACTATTTTTTTTAAAATGACTTTTATTTAAAATACAAATTTTCGAGAAAAGTCATTTTTAAAAAAAAAATAGTATAATGTTTTTTTTAAACATTAATAAAAAGTTAAAAACATATGAAAATTTGCATTCATTTTTTTTTTATTCAAAATATGAAAAACTATCATCGCGATTGGTTAGTGCCGCTGGCGCGGACCCGCATCATCATCGCGATTGGTTAGTGCCGCTGGCGCGGACCCACATCATCATCGCGTTTGATTAGTGCCGCTGGCACGGACTCAGATCATCGCGATTGGTTAGTGCCGCTGGCGCGGACACATCTCCGCGATTGTTAGTGCCGCTGACGCGGACCCACATCATCATCGCGTTTGATTAGTGCCCCTGGCACGGACCCACCTCATTTAATAAAATGACTTTTATTGAAAATACAAATTTTGAATAAAAGTCATTTTAAAAAAAATAGTGAAATATATTTTTTTAATTTTTTAAAACAGTTATAAAAAGTAAAAAAAAACATTGAAAAATACAGTTTAAAAAAAATGTTTTTACTAAAAATCCAAATTTTTAGTTTTTATTAAAAAAAAAGAGTTAAACAAATCTTAATAAAAATATTCATTAACTATTCCTTTTAGTTTTGTCTTTTAGTGATCGATACATGTATCGGTAAAAAAAATCTCGGTGCAAGTAGAATTTTTCTATCAAATTTCTTTTCCACATGGGATGGCCCATCGTCACCTATAAAATTAAAACAAATGCAATATGTGCATTCATTTTATAGGGTATTTTTGGATAAACCCATAAATTCTGTCTCCACCCCACCGATTATATTTGCCCTTATTTAAGTGAGCAAAGTAAAAGAAAGACTTTTTTAGCCCTGTTTTAAAATCCACACATCAGATAACAACAATAACAACTAAAATAATTGTATACGAATAAAACTCAAAAACTATAACTGAACCGATTTTCTCAAAAACAAACTATACAATGCTTTCTTGATTCTTTTTTTTCACAATAAGACAAAACTCTATAATATGTAAACAAATTCTCTCAACAATTGTCAACAATAAAAAAATAGCCTAAAATTATTATCAACCGGAGCAAGGAAAAAAAACTCTGGCAAAATAGTTTATAAAAATCTGAGAAGCTCCTCTATGCGATTGTCCGTCGCTGTTCTTCATATATGGTGGTTGATCAAACTAAAGAGTTTAGAAAAAAAATTACAGTAATGGTTATACAAAGATCTGAAGCGTTAAAAACAAAATTCCTATAAAATCTCAACTGGATCTACAAACGCAGCCTACCGAACTGGATCTGTGTGCTTGAAATGGCTCGAGTTGAAAAATCTATCCCAAAGTGGATTTGTGCTTGAAATTCTTGTGTGTGGATATTGAAGAATCTCGAGTTGAAGGAGTTAAGAAAATGGATACGGGATGCTGTCTGAAAGATTTTAGATGGGTAAATTCTATTTTGGTTTTTTCTTCTCTACACACCAGGAGATATGGTGTATTGAGTGCATTTTTACCCATATATGTGGGGTTAATAAGGGTGCGGTCTCTATACAGAAAAAAGGGGTCCAAATAAAAGTACCCATTTTATATTTCTTAATAAGATAAGACAATAAGAGATTATTTTTGTTGTCTTGACGGGACTTATAATTATAAGTAAATTTTTTTATTCTCTTATCTTATTAGAGGATATATTAATTAAAAATATTAATTAAGAGTATACATAAATTTATTCTAAAATTAAATAGTGAATGATCAACATGTCTTTGCATGATGGAAGATCAATTTTGTCATGTTCAGAAGGAAAGCGAAAAAGTAATTCTAAATTCGATACAAATCATTTTTTCCTCATTCAATGTATGATGGAAGGTCAATATAGGACTAGCATGTTAAATATTAATGATATATACTATTTTAATCATCTAGAAAAATGAGTTTGGTATGGCAGCTTCTTTGTGGTAGCAGTTGAGATTTTGCGAGAATTAGATGTTTTATTTAAATTTGATTTTTTTAATTCACAAGTTTAATTATAGCATGTAAAAAATCTGAAAAAAGTAAAAAAATACGAAACCTGCTCTCTAACTTTTTCCATTTTTTTAAATTGAATTTTCGAAGTTCGAGAAAATATATGTTCGATAAAAACTTTGGAGAATGAATAACATGTCACATTATTCTACCGTTTAATATAATAATATATTTCGTATAAAGTTCCACATAATAAAAAATGAGTAAAGAAGTAGATTTTTTTTTGAAATACAAAATTATATTATTGATGTTGTTGGATACATGAAAAATGATTATATATTCATCGTATAGTTCATGAAATTAGGAATGTGTGTATTTTTATACATTTTATCATACGAGTTAATTATACTGATGTTAATTACACTATTAATTAATTGTGTGTTATAAAAGAAAGGAAGTTAATAATTTACATGATGGTTTACTGTTAACTAAGGTTAATTACGGATAAACTTTACGGGGCAACTATGGGGTAATTATTAGGATGATTAACTTTACATATGGTATTATGTAATTATATATTATGTGTACATGCTTATGTTCGTGGACTGTCATATCGGTCAGGATACGCTCGTTCAGGACCGTAGCACACGTCGGCACAGGTGGGCTAGGCATAGGGTAGGTCATATTTTAGGTACTACGTAGTATCTCCACTTATGAGAGATAATTGTTGATGTTGGGATCCACGTGTCGTCGCTAGGTATGGACCGTGCAATGGTGTACTACGTAGGTACCGCCCCAACTGTATGTGTATTGTGTTGTCCATATTGGATAGGAGACTCTTCTGGATTTACAGGTAGATCACAAACGGGATGCTATTGGTAGATAACTTAGTGTCATTATATGAGGACACACACACACACGCAGATATATATATATATATATATATATATATATATATATATATATATAGTTAATGAAAATGAATGGAAGGATTTCTTAAGTCTAAAGATGTAGATTATAAAACAGAGGTCCAATAGTACGTAGAATGTATGATGTTGATGTCGTCATTTTTAAGGTAGTATGTTTGGGATGAGTTAGGAAATAGTAACTTGAATGTAAACAATTCTATTTCAGCGTTCTTGTCCTCTTAAATGCATTCTTATATTGTTATTAATATTCGTCCGTTATCTATAATGGGACTTGAGTGGTTATACGTGTAGCACTGCTTTTAGATGAGGGGTGAGACATGTTACGTATGCGAGCAACGATGAGAAACATACACTTTGAATTAATTATAATTTTGCACAATATATTTGGTAAGTCAATTCTTGCACACTTTAGGGTAGTGGCCCAAAATTATAATTGTTTTCTTCACCTGGTGCTCTTAGACCGTGGTAGCAGGACTATGGACAATTCAACCTTACAGTCTCATATTGCGTATCAGACTTCCGCTCATTGATTCTAGATTAGGTTCCTACTATACTTTATTTATTTCCTTTTTTAGATTTGGATCATTGTATGGGCATAAGCCCGAAGTCTATTTTATTTCTTGCTAGGTTGAGACAATTTTGAGTATGTTGGGATTAATTCATATTATGTGATTGTTGGATTCTATTATTGCCTTGGACATTAATTTAAATTCAGTTGAAATTTTCATCTTAGTTTACAAATAAATATTTTATATGGTTCGATGTTGAGAATGATATAGATTGCATAACAAGCCCCATATTCAACGTATTGATTCTGGCCAATCTTTATGTGAGAAAATGGGGGTTGTTGCATGCCTAATTATGTAGTTAATCATTTTCATAGTTGATGGTGTAAAAATCTATGAATTAAAGGTTCAAAGATTGGAACTTTGATCAATTAATTAAGTGATGTAGGTCGTAATTAATCTCTGATTTGAATTGATAATTGGTTGATGTTGATTATGTAGGAATGTTGACTTTATAATGATGAGGACATAAGACATTGATAGGAGGGTTGAATTAATGAAAATTTAATTTGGGTAATTATGAGTTTGTTAGAATTGATGTTTGATTTTTAATCCTAGGGTTTTGATAATGGATTTGAGGCTATTTTTATGTTATAATGTTTCTAGAATGTTAGTATAATGATATAGGATGTTAGTGTTATAATTGGTGTGGTTTAGGACCTCCATTGGAGGGTTTGGAGGAGAAAAACACAATGAAGAATATGACAGGTAGCCCAGTGAATTGAACCGGTTCGCTGGGGGATATGGCATGGTTGTGACCCTTGGATGTATGTTGATGACCGCCTCCATTTTATGTGTTTACGTTTAGGATTCGGTGGTGATATCCCGACTCGGTAGCTTAGTGTGATGCGTGATACGTGGAGCCTGATAGCAGACGAGGGATGTATTCGCGAGGTTCGCGCTCTAGGGACACGGTTATACGTATATCACAAGTGATATATATATATATATATATATATATATATATATATATATATATATATATATATATATATATATATATATATATATATATATATATATATGTGTGTGTGTGTGTGTGTGTGTGTGTGTTTATATTATATAGTGTATATATCTACTTATAGCATGAGGGTAACTATGTTATATTGATTGTGTGAATAACTATTTATAGCAAGTGTGTCGCTACGATTTCTTTTATGAACATATACCTAGCGAGGGTATTTTATACTTAGTTAATAGAGAGTATTTGCGGCTTTGGGTATGGATTGTAGTTATATGTCCTAGTTAGACCGGACTTGTTTAATTAAGAAAATAAAATGAATGCGTTAGGTGCACATTGTGGATGAGAGGTGAGGTTTAATCTCATGTGAGTGCTACTGGAAATTAATTATGTAAGCAATACACTACGTGTTTTATTTATTTAAAATAATTAATTATTTGCAAAATATTTTCAAACTTTTCGGGCTTTAACCTATGGACATTTTTTTTTTCTTGTTTTCTTTTTAAAACCCTATGTGTGCAGCAGGAGACGGGACCGCATGGATAGATCCTTTCTTGTCGTTGCAATAGATATGGATGCTACATGATTTATCTTATCAACCTCATATCATTCTATCTTGATAGGATCTTCATCTTTCAAGTATTTCATTTTGAGCGTGTCACTCATAGTTTGGATAAGAGTTTATTTATGTGAGGATATCATTTCATTTATCAGTTCGTTCAGTTGGATACTACTATTTAGTGACCGCTGGTTTATTGGGTTCATTTTTATTATTTATTTATGCATTGCATTATTTATGTTCACTTATTTGTATGGTTTTATTCCTATTATATTTATATTGTTGTGTGATAGTGATGCTAAGAATGAAACCGTATTGAGATTCCTATTTTATTATATTAGAGGATTGATCACCCGGTATTAGAATAGGTTTATTATTACAGCTAGTATTAGGGCATCAGGTTCTAGTGCCCTTAGGATCTATACGAACATGCTGTGTTATCAGCGTTGCTTTTCTTTGATATAGAGTCATATGATTTGGATTGTTGTTTCATATTGTGCATTTACTTTCTTCTACTATTGTATATATATGAAGTGAATCTCATGTAGTTTCAGTTTGGTTTCAGATACCAAACACAGGAGAGGTAGACTAACACGTGTAGCATGGAGGGTCGTAAAGGGGGAGGCTCAGCTACAATCACATGCCACTTAGGGGATTGTGACCGCAATAGAGGTCCCACCTATAGTCGTACAAGCAGTTAATGTCTCTATGACCGCCCTAGCACAACACTTTCCCCAGGCATAATCACAGACACCAGTGGCAGCACCGGTTCATGCTCACCCAGTGCCATTAGTTTGGGAGCGACCTTCCATAAGGGCATCCGCTGGAGTTCTAGGGGAGTGCAGAAGTTATAGCACCTAGCCAATAAAAGAAGGACATCCAGAGGCATTTGCATAGAGATGTGCAGTGACACTCAAAAGCAGGTACTAGCTACGTTCATAATAGTTTGGACAGCTCGTCGGTGGTGAGAGTCTGTTACCACAGTGGAGGAGAGGTCTACAATGACTATTTATGAGTTTTGGGTGCAATTTGACAGAAAGTTCTTTCTATAAAAAATTCAGATATAGTTAAGGAGGTGATTTCGAGATATCTCACGGGAATGTCGGACTGAAGCCGAGTACGAGGAGGAGTTCACTCATTAGGCAAACTTTATGCTAGACAAGGTGAACAATGAGGAGAAGAGGGTCCTTAAATTTACAGATGGGCTTACTTGGAGGATTCACCAGCACTTATTAAGGAACCCAGAGTTGTGAACTTACATTGAGATCATTAATGATGTGTTTCTCCAATACTAGGACCATCTCTTCTTCTATAGGGGAGTGAAGTGAACATGAGAATTAATCCAGCAGGACAAGACTGGAGGCAACGATGCCAACGAGATGCCACCGTAGTAAAGTAGGTAGCAATAACGGGGTTCCTAACAGAGGACTTATCTAGAAGGTTTAGGCTGGGTAATGGTAGTTATAGATAGGGCTAGTAGCATGCTCCTCATATCTAGCAAGGCTAAGGGAACCAAACTCAAGGCCATCATGGACAGGGGTAGCCTCGTCAGGATCAGCAGGGCTAGAGGCAGATATATTTTATAGGGGAATGTTTCGTACAAGGGGAGCAGGGACACATGCATAGCGCTTGTCCGAATAGGGTTATGGATCGGTAGCAGGATGCCCATCCAGGGCAGCCGTTATAGCATCTTCTAGTCCCACCATCATTTACAGTATTGCCACCTCCCCAGGGACAATTTTATTTTGGCGTGTGTATAACGTCCATGTACTAGTTTTACATCAATGGTAGGTTGATTGTCACAAGTGACGAGGATTTATGGTACATAGTTATGAAGAAAGTGCACGGGTCACATTTTTTGATGCAACCCGATGGGGATATGATGTACTAGATTATGAGGAAGTAGCATTGGTGGGTCAGTATGAAGTGGGACATCGCGGAGTTTATCTCTATGTGCACCACTTGTCAGATAATGGAGGTTGATCATAGAAGACCAACCAAGGTTTTGTAGTCATTGGAGATCCCGATATGGAAATGACAAAGTATATCATTAGACTTTATTACAAGGTTACTAACGTCATAGAGGGGTCACAACTCCATTTGTGTTATTGGGAATCGGTGGACCGAGCTGGCGTATTTTCTACCAGTTCGGGTGGATTATGAGATAGCACAATATGCCCAACGTTTCATAAAAAAGATAGTGAGATTGCACGGGGTGATCTCATCATTGTTTCACATCGTTGTAAAATATATGTGTCTTACTTCAAGTAGAGTTTTCAGGAGGCAATGGCAATAGAGTTACATTTGAGCTCAATATTTCACCTACAGACCGATAGGCAGACAAAAAAGGGTGAATCAAATGTTGAAGGATATGTAGAGGACATGTATACTAGACTGTAAGGGTAGCTGGGAGTAATTATTTATGGTATAATTTTTATATAATAACTTGTACCAGTAATTGTCTTTAGACCTCATGTTAGTTAGAGGTGCGGGGACAACAAGCATCTTAAGCCAGATGTGATTTCGGATACATCGATGAGGATTAAATTGATCAGAAGTCATATTCGGGTATCTTAGGACTGGAAGAAAAGTTACGCTGATGCAAACCGGAGTTTTTTAAAGTTTGACGTTGGTAATCTAGTGTTACTGCGGGTATCTCCCATGAAGGGTGTGATATGGTTAAAAAAAAGGGAAGTTGGTGCCTAGGTATGTGGGGTCTTTTCCCATCATTGAGAAGGTAGTGTCGGTTGTGTATAGGCTCGCCTTGCCGAAGAATTTACAATGAATTCACGACGTGTTCCATGTGTTGTCATTGAGGAAATATCATAGGGATAACGCTGCTTACCAACACATAACATTGGAGGAGATTGACTTTTAGCCGAATATTTCTTATGATGAGAGACTTGTTTCCATTTTAGGGTGTAGCGAGGGGAATCTTCTATTAAAGGTGGTACCATTAGTTCGTGTACAGTGGGGACACCACAACATTGCCGAATCGATGTGGGAATATGAGGATGACATGCAGGAAAAGTACCTGGAGCTCTTTATGGCATGTACATTCGAATTTCGGGGATGAAATTTCGTTATTAGGGGGAAGAATATAATACCCCGTACTTTTATGATTATTTAATTTTCGTGTGCTCATAATTATTAATTTAATTTAGTGGAAATTAAATTGGGGTTCGAGAAATATTAATTTACGAGATAAAGGATTAATATTTATTTTTACTACTACTACTACTACTACTACTACTACTACTACTACTACTACTACTACTACTACTACTACTACTACTACTACTACTACTACTACTACTACTACTACTACTACTACTACTACTACTACTACTACTACTATTATTATTATTATTATTATTTACTTGCATGTTATAAGTAAATAGATATATGATTTATTATATGTCGTGTATGTGTGAAAGCGACGATTTATTATTATATGTCGATAGAGTGTTATATAGGTGGATCGATATATTTTATGGACGATGCATACGGTACGCACGTGTCAGGTCTAATTAATGACATGTTAGCATATTTGTAGCCAAGTGACTCGAATGACCTTTTTCGAGTGCACCGATAATCCGAAAAGGGTCAAAATAGTCCATAATCAGTACTCGAGTGTTATGATTGGGTTCTAGGGGATTTTTAGACATATCATGATCCGTATAAGGGTAAGGTGGTCTTTTTACAATTAGAGTTTAATGGGAAAACGGGATTAAAGTATAATTAGAAGGTTTTTAAGATTTATATGGGTGGATGAAAGCCCCACTTTTCAATCTTTGCATATTTGATAGTTAGAGATAGTTTAAGAGAAGAGAAAGAGGAATAAATGAAGAGAAAGGCTTTGAGAAGAGAAGGACAGGGAATCATCTTCGGATTCAACCCATCACAGCAGTCAGAACTTCAAATTTAAATCCTCTAAGGCAAGTAATTACTTCTTTAAATTGCATGATTAGGTAGTTAATCACTTTGATAGTTAATGGCGTAAAAAAATACGAATTAAAGGCTTAAAGATTGGAAATTTGATTAATTAATTAAGAGATGTAAGTCGTCATTAATCTTTGATTTGAATTGATAATTAGTTGACGTTGATCATGTAGGAATTTCAAAATTAAATCTCGATTTATAATTATGAGCGTGTAGCACATTGATAGGAGGGTTGAATTAATTAAAATCCAATTTGGGTAAATTTTGAGTGTGTTAAAATTGATGTTTGATTTATAATACTAGGGTTTTGATAATGGATTCGAGGTTATTCCTATGTTATAATGCTTCTAGGATGTTAATATAATGACGTAGAATGTTAGTGTTATGATTGGGGTAGTTTGGGACATCCATTTGAGGGTTTGGAGGAGAAAAACTCGAGGAAGAAAATGACAGGTAACCCAGTGAACCGAATTGGTTTATTCGGGGAGCAAACCGATTTGGTCTACCAAGTGAACCAGTTCGGTTTATTGGCTGCCCAGATTTTTTTTGTGCGGTGTTTTATCTCGTTAGAGATTAAAGAATGACCATAAGGGCTTTCGGGGTGGATTTGGACTACTGGAAAATATTTACGGGGCTTGGTAAGTGTGTTAGGCCCAAATGACAAATGGGTTCGGGTGAGAAGAACTAGGAATCTAAGTGAGTGAATACTTAGATGTACAATTGAGAAGTCGATTCGGAATTTAGGATTTGGGAGACTCTACATTGTGGGATTTCATATGAAGTCAGTATTATATATATATATATATATATATATATATATATATATATATATATAATAAGTTAGGGAAGTTTTTGAATTGTCTACACATTTTAACGGTCAAGATGTGTGCCACCTCCTCACATATTTTTACACATTTTAATGGTTTAGATCACATCCATTTCCTTTTTACAAATCTACCCCTCATTATTTTGGTTTCCCCCTCCTTTTTACTCAACAAAATTACCCTTCAATTTGAAAATGAGGGCATTTGCGGAATTCTTTATCCCCACAATAGAACACGCGCTCATCTATCTCCCTCATTCTCTTTCTGTAAACCCCAAACCCACCCCGTCAGCCTCATTCTCTCCCTCTCACTCCAAACCCACAAACCCCAGCCGTCGTTGCCCCCCCTCCGCCGCTGCCCACCCTCCCCCGCTGCTTGCCCTCCGCCGTTGCATTCAGGTACTCTCTCTCACCCTCTTAACACACGCACGCACACACACACACATACACACACACAACTTTTTTCCTGCCTCTGCCTCACACGCACACTCATTCACACACACACACACATTCACACTCATACACACACTCATATCGATTTTAGATTTTTGATTTCACACTCATACACACACTCTTTGATTTCTGATCTCATACACACACTTATACATATTTTGTAAACTTCATTGTTGTAAACTTGATTGTACAGATTTTAGGGCTTTGTAAACTTGATTGGATATTGTAATCTTGATTAGATTTTACAGCTTTTTAAACTTAATTGGGTGTTGTAAACTTGATTCGATTTTAGGGCTTTGTAAACTTGATTGGATTTTAGGGCTATGGTTGTACAAATTTTTCGGGCTATGATTTTAGGGATTTTTAGGAAGTTTTGCTTTTGAGATTTAATGTTCGTACCCTGCATAATATGACTTTTGAGATTTTGGTGCGTGCGCAATTATTTTTGTGTTGAAATTCCAATAACGTGGAAGTAATACTGTGTTTTGACACTAGGGTTTAAACAAAGGATATTTACTTAGTTTAAAGATTTTTTTTTGTGTTAGATCTATAAATTTCAATAACGGTGTTATGAATGTTTCCAACTGGAGAGTTGATTATTTGTTTGATTTTGCAGATCTAAATCTGTAAATCTGTATTGGATTCACAGGGTTTAAACAAAGGATATTTACTTAGTTCTTCTTTAGTTTCTAAATTTGTATTGGAATTGACCGATAATGAGGGTAATATATGGATAATGGAAACTATGCATAAAGGTGAGATTCAAGGTGTTCACATTGGATTCTGACATCTGTTATTTTTTTTCTTATTTACCCAAATCTTTATGCACTTGATTAAGGTATGAGATTTGTTAAACATATTACATTTGCTTTTGACTTTTGAGATTTTGGTGTGTGCGCAATTATTTTTGTGTTGAAATTCCAATAACGTGGAGGTAATACCGTGTTTTGACACTAGGGTTTAAAGAAGGGATATTTACCTAGTTTAAAGATTTTTTTGTGTTAGATCTATAAATTTCAATAATGGTGTTATGAATGTTTCCAACTAGATATTTGATTATTTGTTTGATTTTGCAGATCTAAATTGAAGGATTCACATAAACATGAAATTCCAATAACGTGGAAGTATAGCATTTTATATACTAGGTATCTCCCACTCAATGTCTTAGTTATGTTTCTTATTAAATAATAGTTCTGTGTAGATAATAGAGTTTTGTGGGGGTAATTGTTTGGTTTTTGTTGCCGGGGTTTTCCTTCACATCATCAATGTCACGAACTTTTATGTAGCATGGTCATTCAGAAATAAATTGAAGCTTATATGTTTTGTTATTATAATAGAAGTGTATGCTGTGATTTAAGCATCATATAGCCCAGTACAAATGTAGCCCTTTAGTATAAGTTTGGTTTATCCTCATATTTAGGTCATTTATTTAGGATTCACGATAGGATTCGTATGATTCGATTGTTAGCTATATAGATTGTTAGTTATCTCAACGATATCTGACTTCACTTGCCTGACTCAACAGGGCAGAGTTACCCCCCCCCCCCCACACACACCCCACCACCCCAATTATCATACTATGGAATAAATATTCAAGTGAGAAGAACCACGTATTGATTTCTTTTGCAAGTATTCTCAGGTATTTGAGAAAACTCCTTGTATTGATTTCTAAAAGACAAGTGGAAAAGAAGTATCGAGTTGAAAAGCAAGAGAAGCGCCTGTTATACAATTTGAAACGTGTTGTAAAGTTGAAAGGTATCAAATCTTATGTATTTTATATGTTTTGTTTTCTCAAACATCTAGATGTTAGAGTGATAATAGGATTCCAAAACTGAGCAATTTAAACTTTTCTCCCCTCTGCCTTTGAACATGAACTGCAATATCCAAGTGTGTGAGCTTATTAGGACCAAGAGTGGAAATTGGGATGTAGGAAAGAATGTGGGAAATTTTAGGAACAAGAACAAGTTAGTTTGACATTATGAAAGAAGCGGTCGTTTTTCGACTCAAAGCTCTAACAAAATGATATGCCATTTAAATCTACATTATTAGGTCGCATTTGTATTTGGGGTTTGCTCAGAATCCTATGTATACATTCATTATAAACCCTTCATTACATTCTAATACCAGATTGTACATTTTGGAGGTTGGCTCAGATTGTACATTTTGGGGTTTCTTGGCTCAGATTGTACACTTTGGAGGTTGTTCTTGGAAAACTCAGGTATCCTTTTATTTTTTACGTTTGGGAGCTTATATTTTTTACAAATTCTGTTTTCTATTTTTCATTTTATGTTTTTATACTTATTTCATTACAAACTCAGGTGTTAGGTTTTGTGGGTTCGAACATTTCATCGGTTTTCCCCTTTAATTGCAAACTCAGGTATTCTATGATTTTATGTCCACATTGTAATGTTTGGCTCATAATCTTTAGGAATAAAGTTTTGACCTTAATTTGGTTTTTTTGCAGTTAGGAGTTTTCTTAACATTCTCTCACTTTTAGTTTCTTAATATACCGAAAATGTAGTGGTATACAATACAAAGGTAGTTTCTTATTAGTTTGGCAATAACCTAATGTAATACCCCGTATTTTTATGCTATATTTAATTTGGGGATTTATTAAATTTAATGTGATGATTTATTTAATAAAAATCCGGAAATTAATTATGTTATAATTATTAACGTGACTAGAGTTAGTAATTATGGGAAACTTGTTGAATATTACTAATGAGTATAGTAATATATTATATTGGTTATATTGAATGTCATAAGTGAATTAAATGACTATTTCGGAAATTTAAGTCGGGACGTGCCCGTGCCACGTCGGGACTAATTATGTTAATTAAAAAAAAAAAGTGAATATTTTATAAGTTGTCCGTATGGTCGTTTTGAGTGCGCCAACGCGTCCGGAAAGGTCGAGATAGTCAGAAAAGTGTACCCGAGGGTTTAGTTTGGGTCTCGGGATGTTTTTAGGCTTAATTAGTGACCCGGGAGGGCATTTTGGTCATTTTACAAAATAGGGTAATTAAACCCACGAATTTCAGCCATCCTTAGCAGCCATTTAAGTCAGCCTTTTAGGGTTAGAACATTCAGAACCCTAGAACGGCCATTGGAGAAGAGAGGAGAGAGCTCTCAAGGTGATTCAAGGCCCAAAACACCACCGATTTCACCGCCGTCACCACCAACGCGTAGATCGCGAGGAGGAGAACGCAACCACACCAATATCAGCAGGAAAGCAAACCTCTGAAATCCCAGGCAAGTGTTTAACTTGCGTATTTTCGTTGATGCAATAATCATATTAGTGTAGGAATGATTAGGTGTATAATCAATGGAAGAAAACCCCAATTTTTGATAGGGATATGCATGTAGAAATCGTTATAACCATATTCTGGAAATAATATGTGAAGTAGATGATTAACCCACGAATTTGTAATGACTTGTTAGAAGGAAATTCTGGAGAAAACTGATTAGAACAAAAGTTAAGAAAACTTTAGGGTTCTTGATGATTAGATGAAACTTTAGGTTGTTTAACCATGTTTAATGATGAATACACGCATGCTGATCGTTAAAGATATCTGGAATTTTGTTAGGATGTTAGTAGTAGACTTTTTGGGCCGATTAGTGTTGGAAAATATGAGTTTTGATGAAGAAACTTAATCAATCCCGTCACTGCAATTTCTGCAGAATTTTTGCCCAGACCTGCTTAATCGATCGATCGAGCATAGAGCTTCGATCGATCGAAGGATTCGATCGATCGAGCGCCAAGCTTCGATCGATCGACCCCTCCTGGCACTCTTATTTCTCTTGTTTAATTAGTTAAATTAATTTATCGTGAAATAATCTTTGGGCATACTAAATAAAAAGGATTTAGGAGATATTGAGGACCAGTAGGGTATATGGATAAATGTTAGGACCTTTAATCTTCAACAAGTATGGTAATTATGGGATATTTACTTTAGGTTGATAGATTTATAACTTAAGGGTGAGGTACGTAAGAGAGTTACGTTGGAATCAAATAAAGTCCCTTACTGAATTTCAGATTTGTGAGGATATAAACCATGAGTATTAGGTAATGAGTGAGAAAACCCTTCGAATTAAGGTTAGAGACGAAACCTTAGACGTAATCATAATAATGGGAAGTTAAAGATAAAATGTTGTGACTATGGGTAACGGGAGGAACCTATATTAATATGATGAATGGGTATATTTATATGATTGTGTGTACATATATTATATACATGTGAAAAACGTACCCGCGCTACTTGCTATCCCTGAGGTTACCGCGCTGGGACGATCTTATCCTGTGTTGCTTTATGGGGGATATTGATTCGTACCCTAGAAGATAGAGATCCTAGGTACGGGCTATCAGATTGATAGTCGGACGGTCCTGAGAGACGTGTGGGTATGTACTGACCTCTTGGACTTGGAATCTATGCTTCGCCTCAACGTTGTTTTGTATATGTTAATACGGTTCGAGAGTGATTCCGAACTTGTATTCCCTTTTGTGTGAGCGATACGGGGATTGGATAGCAGAGTATGCCCGCACCATAGTTTAGTTGGGGTGCTGTTATATATATATATATTATACGAGTGGTTGATATATATATGAGGTTATAAACTTTAAACTGCCTACTGTGATTTGATAAGTAGAACATGGTTGTTGACTCAAATTATTAAATACTTGTTTTGTAAAAGTATGAGAAAACACTGGGAAGCTTATAATTTAATGAAGTTAAAACGAGAGGAGTGCTACATATTGAAAGATACCTTTTTAAAACATTGTCATCGTTCGGTTTTGGAAACTTAGGGGTAAGTTAAGATAAACTAAAATTTTTGGGAAGGTTAGTACGATAGGCGTGCACATTTGAAGAGAGGCGAGAATTCCTCAAGAGAGTGTCGAGCTAATATGATTTGCATTGGCCTGTATCAATTTAAATACTTGCTTAACGTATTTTAAAATCAAACACACTTTCGGGCCCTGACCCGTTTCTTTTTCTCTCTCTCTCTCTTGTGTATATATATGTATATTTTCAGATGCCCAGCCACAGGGGCGTCTTGCTTAGGATCCTTTGAGTAGAATGAGCTGCAGCTTAGGTGGGAGTTGCAGGTCACTTGAGTAGACGGCTTCTGTTATTGACTCCACTCCTATTACTCTCATTTATTGGGCACGTGTCGCCCTTTTTCATCATTTCATTTATTGTTGGGATTTTTATATTTCAGTTATTCCAGTATTGTTTTACGGGATTTATTCAGGATGATTCATGATGTTTAGTTTTATTATGTTGACATTCGATTGACGAATGTATGGTTTTATTTTAGTTCTTCGTGGTGTGGTTCCATATTGTAGAAATGTGTTTTGTATAAATAAATCTTTTCTTTAATTAAAATTTGGAAGTTTGTATGAAAAATGGTTTTGACACTTAGCTTAATTATTTAGGGTGTTAAATTGGAAAAATTATTTTTATCGACAGTGATGCTGAGAATGAACCAACTGTTTACCTTGATTTAATTTAATAAAGGAGTGATCGCCCGGTATTTAATTAGGCGGGGTGTCACACCTAATAGTGAACCTATCACATCATTATCCCTCTAATTTACGTGTTCAGTATAAGCGTAAGTGTGTGCATATGGATCTAGATATCTCATAAATCAATAGCCATTTTATGGTAATCCTATAGCTACCTACATGTTTGACAAAATGTCCACTTGAATTTCTAGATTTCTTTTTCTATGTCCTATATGTGATTTCACAGGTAGAATTTGTTGAACTTATAGAATTCGGTTAGTTTCATATTGATGGTTTGTAAGATCTTGATTTATTTTTTGTAAGATCTCACAAATGTATAACTATAATTAGGACAGTTTTTTCTTGGTTGCATTTAAGAATCAAATGAACACAATATTACTAATAATATTTGTTTACTATTCAATCAAATGCCTATTGGGAAAATCTTGCATTTGATCACGAACTCGAAGGTGTTGTAGGGCGCACACACGCACACACTCACACTGCATATATGCATACACGCACACACTGCCCCGTCCCCACTCACACACGCACACAAACACATATACAAACACGCGCACACGCACACACGCGCCCCTGTCCCGTCCCCTCCCCCTTCCCCACTCACACACGCATACACGCGCACACAAACACACATACAAACACGCACACACGCGCCCCCTGCATACATTGGATAGTTTCAAGATGATGATTCTCCTTCACGGTATCTACGAAACTACCAATTCAAACCACGATCGGCGGGGAATCATTATGACTGTTATGTATATATACATCTTGAAACTATCTAATAGATACATCTTTAGGGAACCACGGTCTTCAGTAAATAATTGGTTCTTTCATATTGTACATATGTTCGTTTATATAGATCGTTTCTGTATTTAAATGATTTTCACAGCGTACATATGTTCGTTTGTATAAATGATTTGGGTCTATATGTTGACAAATTTGCTAAAATAATGGATAAATAGGCATGCCTAGATAATTCCTAGGCAGGTATTAGAGAGGGAACTTTTCCCCTTTAATAAATAGGCCTCCACACTGCATATATATGCAGATTGCATATATATGCGCATTGCATATATATGCGCATTGCATATATATGCATATGCATATATATGTTGCGTATATATGCACTGCCCCACATCTACATATATATGCATATGTTGCATATATATGCAGCAGTTGCATATATGTGCAACAGTTGCATATATATGCACTGCATATATATGCAGTATACGCATATATATGCAGATGAAACTTCATATATATGTAACACTGCCCCGCCCCCCCTTCCCCACTCACACACGCACACACGCGCACACAAACACACACACAAACATGTATTCTACTCAATGCTTATTGAGAGATTCTCCAAGTCTTCAGTTACAGGTTTAAGATTTTTGGGGGGCTTCAATTTGGATGGATGAGGTGGATGAATTGGTGGTTCGATTAGATATATTAGAACAAGTGTTTTATTATTGTTCAATTAGAATGTAAGTCTTCTTCGCAGTCTCGATAATTTCCTATAATTTTTTTTTACAATGTTATATTTGTACTTATATTAATGTTAATGCCCTGTCACTCTGGACATTCTGACTTCATATTAATCCATTTAAGTATTCTTATTCCTTGATATCATGATATTGTTTTGCTGATGGTGTCAAGTAGAAATGGCTACAATTGGGCTCGATACTATGTGGTTATGCTGATCAATCCATTTGAGATAACCATAGTTTACGACTGGGGCATCTTCATCAACGTCAACTCTCAGTACAAAACTCAGCTTCTGATACTTTCGAGTGAATGTGAGAGTATTAGGCTCTATGATGATTCTCATTCCAGTAGGAGCCACTGAAACCGCCTAATAAGTGGATGTATCGTCTCTGACATTCGTCAGGGTCCTGCTGAAATCCTTCCCTATTAAATCACCATCTTTTTTGGAAAATATGGAGACACTCATCTAATTTCTGAGTTGTATGATTTATACAGATAAAAATATGGAAAATATATGGTTTTTAAGCAGGGAGTACTGTTTTTTTGCCTCTAATTTCGGATCTTTTGACCTCTATAATGTTTGTTTATTCTTTTTTGTAGGTTTTATATTGCGAATCAGACTCACTTTAGGCCTCCTGCTGAGTAGCAGGTGAAATCGATACAAGGTGCTAAATTTTTTTTGTTTTTGTTTTTATTTTTAGTATTTTGCTGTGTAATGTCTTTGTGTTTGGTCAGGTGTAGGTTTTTGATACAAGGTATCAATAATAGTCCCACACTGTATAATATTGGGTTTCAAGATGTTTCGGGTTCTTTTTTTTCATATAACTCTTGGAAATAATTTGAGGTTCGATTCTTCTTTTTTTATTTTCTTTTTTATGAATTTTGCTTCATTACCCTCTATTTGGAGTTTATACTGATGAAACTCAGAATATCAGATCACTCTTCTTTGTTTATAAAGGCTGATGATGTTGGTGCATCCGTACAATAGGTATTGGGTGTTATGTTATTAGAAATCTTCTAAACTGATGATTAATCTCCACATATATAGGTCACGAATACATTAGCCCATGATGCCAAAGCTCCATTATGCATATATGGTTGAAGACCCATTCTTAGTCTTGGAAAAAATTTGGTATGAATTTTTTACTTTGGGTAGTATATGGTTATATAATGATGTATACATTAAACAATGGACATGCTCATGAGCATACACACCTTTATCTTACATCATGATACATCTGTAATTTCTAGGACCACTTATACATGTATCATTTAGAATTCATGGCCCCTCAACCCAATTTGGACTTAATGTTGTCGTAAGTTTGCGTCACCTACGCTAAGTTTGACAATTTCAAAATATTATTAAGGTCACTGAAAACAACTTCGATCGTTCTTTAGAGATCCTACTGCTCAGTACTTAATCCTCACGTTGCATTTTCTTCTCACTACTAATAAAAGGCATCCATTTAAGTTGTTTGTTGAGGTTGGTATATGTTGCTGGGATTGACTTTGTTTTGTACAATTTTCATTAATTTTTTTTGGTTCAATATTATGAAATATCTCTTATACAATGAGTTATTCGGGACTTATCATATACCTTATGAATAAGAATGAATTGTATCATGGATCAGTTGTATACCAGGGATCAACTAAAATACATGGATATTGGTTTGAACTTCTGTACAGTGGGGAAGAAAGATACTCCAGAAATCCAATGGTGCCCTTTTTGTTGTGAAAATTGCAGAATCACAAGCAAGACTTTTTTCCCTTGAAAATGAGGCCAACATTTTATTGTATTGTGTGAGGATATGATTCATTTACGCTTTGCAGTGCCATAATTTTGTTTAACATAATGATTTCATTATTTTAGTGTTCTTAGAATCACCAACAATTGGTGGTAGCATTCATTGAATATGTGGCAAAGTTGTACTCGGCTGCCTCTTTTGGTGATGATGTTGGTGTTGTCAAGACCAATGGAGGTGAAGAAATTGATGATGAATTTCTTCCTCAAAAGCCTCAGTTACAGCTACAAACTGTCGAGGTAATTTCAGAAAGCTTTTTGTGAGTAATATTAAGGGAATGAAAACTATAGCCTCTGAGATGGGATTTGAGGTAAATTTTTAGGGCCGATAGTGGGGGCTCACAATTTTGATGCATATTCATATATATGCATATATATGCAGTGCAACACTCACACACGCACACACTCAAACACGCACACACGCGCTCCCTGCCCGTCCCTTCCCCCCTTTCCCACTCACACGCGCACACAAAGACGCACACACTCGCACTACATATATGCACTGCATATATGCATATGCATATATGCAGACCTGCCCGTGCCCGTCCCCTCCCCCACTCACACACACACGCGAGCGCGGACACAAACACACACACGCACACTCGCGCCCCCTGCCTCGTCCCCTCCCCCTTCCCCACTCACACACGCACACATGCGCACACAAACACACACACACACACACACACACGCACACATGCTCCCCCTTCCCATCCGCTCCCCCATTCCCCACTCACACGCACACACACAATCACGCACACACGCGCCCCCTGTCCGTCCCCTCCCCCCTTTCCCACTCACACGCGCACACAAACACACACGCACACGCGCACACAAACAAACTGTATATATGCATATGCATTTATGCACTGCATATATGCATACATGCCCCGCCCCCTCGCCCCTTCCCCACACACACGCACACACACAAACACGCACGCACGCACACACACACACACATGCACACACGCGCCCCCTGCCGGTCCCCTCCCCCTTCCCCACTCACACACGCGCACACGTGCACACACAAACATGCACACGCACACACGCTCCCCCTGCCCATCCCCTCACCCCTTTCCCACTCACACGCACACGCGCACACACACAAACATGCACACACGCGGACACATACACACACTCGCGCCCCCTTCCCCGTCCCCTCCCCCCTTCCCCACTCACACGCACACTTGCGCACAAAAACACACACACACACACGCACACATGCTCCCCCTTCCCGTCCCCTCCCCCTTCCCCACTCACACGCACACACGCGCCCCCTGTCCGTCCCCTCCCCCCTTCCCACTCACACGCGCACACAAACACACGCACACACACTCACTGCATATATGCATACATGCCCCGCCCCCTCCCCCCTTCCCCACTCACACACGCACACACACAAACACACACACACGCACACACGCGCCCCCTGCCCATCCCCTCATCCCTTTCCCACTCACGCGCACGCGCACACACAAACATGCACACACGCACTGCATATATGCACTAGCATATATGCATATGCAATTATTCAAGTAGTTCCTTTTTCCTAATATTGTTATTTGTTTTATTTGTAGACCAAATATGATGGGATCAAACTCGAAACTGCATTTTTTTTTATAAAAGAGGTAATCCAATTGGATCCGGTTGAATCAATCTCGAATTTAGACAATTTGGATGTGATTGTATATTTACTTATGTGACCGTATCTTTGTTCGAGAAACTGATTAATTATGTTTATTGTTTGCCAAATCGTACAGAAAATCGAGAGGGAGAGAGTGATCATGGCTAGAGGTGGGAAGAAGGATATGAAGACAACAGTAGTAGCACCAAATCCAGAAGTACCATGTCACAGACATTTTGAGGAAGTCCCACATATTCTCCTTTCCCTGCCTTCTAGCTCCCATCTTCGAATTTGGGAGTCTTTTTTAATTTGTTGGATTTGTTGTTACCCCTTAAATAAGGTGGATAGTCCAATAAACAGAGGAGATTATGCCCAATTTTTTTAAAAAATTGACACTTTATTTTTTTAGACACAGTTAATTTGATTGGTGAATATTGTATATTTCATTTTATATGTGAATTTGTTTGAAGAATTTAGACAATTTGGATGTTGGACTATTTGTTATTTGTTAAGCAGGGTGAATAGTTCCATAAACAAAGGAGATTATGTCCAATTTTTTTAAAAATTTGACACTTTATTTTTTTGAGATAATGTGAATTCGATGGATGAATATTGTATATTTCGTATTATATGTGAATTTATTTGATGAATCTAGACTATTTGAATGTTATTGGACTATTTGACATTGTTTTAAAATTACACTTCGAAATTTTTGCGTTTCGCTATTACGTACTTTGAAAAATTATCGTCGTTTCGCGATTACGTACTTTGGAAAAAAAAATATATATATATATATATATATATATATATATATATATATATATATATATATATATATATATATATATATATATATATATATATATATATCTATGTATATGTGTGATTGATATTTGTTTACATTAAACATACCTACTCGATAGTGCTATCACAAGAGGTTGCATGTAGTGGGTAGTCCACCCTAACATTGACTAGCAGGTGTCAGATTCATTCCTCGGGTCATAGTACTTTGCATGACCATTATACACGTGCGAGGATATGTGTTGGTTCGAAGATCAGTTGGGTGAAATATGGTATGGTCGCAACCCTGGACGTATGTTTAAGAACGCCTTCATTGTATGTGTTTACGTTTGGAATTCAATGGTGAGATTTCGACCCGGTGGCTCGATGTGATACACAATGCCTGAAGCCTGATAGCACATGAGGAATGCATTCGCGAGGTCCATGCTCTTAGGATACGGTTATACATATATGGCTAGTGATATATATGTACGTTTATACGATATATATATACTTACCACATGAGTGTAGCTATGTTATATTAATTATGCGAATAGTTATCTATAGCACATGTGTCACTACGATTTTATTTATGAACATATACCTAGCGATGACAGTTTATGCTTAGCTAATAGAGAGTATTAGAAGATTTAGGCTTGGATAGTAGTTATATGTCCTAGTTAGGATGGGGTAGTTTAATTAGGAAAATAAAATGAATGCATTAGGCGCGCATTGTACATTAAAGGTGAGGTTCTATCTCATGTGAGAATGACCGGGAAATTAATTATGAAAGTAAAACACTACGTGTTTTATCGATTTGAAAAAATTAATTGCTTGCAAAATATTTTCAAACTTTTCGGTCTTTAATCGGGGGGCATTTTATTTTTCTTATTTTCTTTTTAAAACCCCAAGTGTGTAGCAGCAGCAACTGGGACTAGAGGGATAATTACTTTCTTTCCATTGTAGTAGCTGTGGATGCTACAAAATTTGACTTAGCCACCTTTGCTCATTCTATCTAGATATGATCTTTATCATTTCCAGTATTTCATTTTGGGCGTGTTGCCCATAGTTTGGATAGGAGTTTATTTATGTCAGTATATCATTTCATTTATCAACTTGTTTCAGTTGGATGTTACTATTTGACGACTGTTGGTTTATTCGGTTCACTTTTATTATTTATTTAAATCATGGCATTATTTATGTTCACTTAGTTGTTTGGCTTTATTCGTATTATATTTATATTATTTTGCGATAGTGATGTTGAGAATGAAACCATAATGAGATTCGTGTTTTATTTTGGTAGAGGATTGGCCACCCCGTATTACAATATGTGAGTTATCAAAACTTAGCATAAAGTTAATTGCTGGAGTAATCTATTTATGTGTAATCATACTATGGGTATTCGTATTCTCATGGATAAACTACTAGGAGGGATTGGATGGGGCGCATAAGATGTTGACAGATCTTGGTAACCCATTGATTGGGATGAGTTTTATCTAGGTCCTATTTACCCTGATCCTACATGTTGAGGTACTTATCCATCGCGTTGGAATAATAGGACTTGTTCCTCTCATACGAGGTTGTACATTTGGTGCGATATCGTAGTGAGTTTACTTTAATATTTCTTTGAGGCTATGTGGTTGAGATGTTACTATGGACCAAATGTAGTTATATTCTTATAAACTATAGACTTCTAAGTTTAATAATATTAGTGGAGCTATTTTTACAGATCCTAGGTCACAGTCCTCACCTCACACCTGATCATTCCTAATTGGAGATTTCTCTACCATCCAGTTACAACTTCATTATCTAATCTTAGGATGTAGGTGTCGAGATTGGATCTCACCTTTATTTATGAATTTCCTTTCAGTTATTCAAACCTCCTTTTTATGTATTCAGTTGAGTCAGTTGTTGTATTGAGAAATTTTCATTTGGGATCGAATTTATTTATTGTGAGATTAGATATTGGTTCATTTGAGTTATTTATATTCTACTTTGTAGTTTATATTTTCTTATAGTTTGAGCGGTAGCAGAGACATGTCATTTATTTATTCATTATTCTATTTTGGCAATCTTAGTATATGTATAGTTTATTTTATTTTTAGTCATGCTTGAAATGTTACTAATTGTTTTGACTGTCTTATTATTTATGTTTGGACATATCAATCTATTTATGAATTTTATGGGACATGTCATGACTTTAGGAATACAAGATATTTCTTTGTATGAAGATACCCCAATGGGTAGGGGTGATGATTTACATTAGGTTTGTTAGTACGTAGCATCAAGGGTGGTTAGTTTTACTATTTGTCCAACCTATTGATTTTACATATGAGGACATATGATATTATATTATATATTGTTTGGTTAGCTCAATATCACACTCAGATCAACTACTGCGGAAAGTTTATCATGTTTTCCATTCTTAGGCAATAGATGTTTCTTATAGTTTTGTGTAGGATAAAGGGATGGTCTAGCACACACTTGTATTACATAGATGTGGGCACATCAGAGTAGGTCACAGTATCTTTAGAGTCCATAATGGTATTCCAGGAGTCTTCAAACGTATTTGATGAGGTACCAGAGCCATCACCCACCCACGAGATAAATTTTGTGATAGATTTGGTAACAGACACCTGATCCATAGCAAGAACATCATATAGGATAAATTTTTTAGATATGAGAGTTTTGTAAGAGAAGATTCAATAACTTTTGAGTAATGGGTTCATTTGGAGGAGTACGTTTCCATGAGGTGCTCTAATCACGTTTCTTAAAAAAAGATGCTTCACTAAGACAGTGTGTGGACTATTGGGCGCTGAACAAGGTCACGATACATAATAAGTATTCATGTTTCCACATATCAAAGACCTCTTCAATCAGTTGATGGGAATGTCCTTCTTTTCAAAGATTAGCTTACGCTCAGGATATCATCAGTTCTTAATTCGGGAGGATGACATCTGGAAGATGGCCTTACTGATAGGGTATGGATCATATGAGTTTTGTTCATGACATTTAGGTTAATAAATACTCCATACGTGTTCATGGATTTGATGAACAAAGTGTTCCAACTGTATCTTGATAAGTTTTATATCATGTTTATCGATGACATTTTTGTTTAATCTCAGCCTGATGATAAGCATGCAAAACATCTGACGATGGTTTTACGGACATTAAAGGAACATAAGATATGCTCTAAATTCTCGAAGTGTTGATTCTGGTTATGGTAAGTTTAGTTATTGGGGCATATAGTGTTGGCAGATGGAATTTATGTGGATCACAACAAAGTGCATTTCGTGATCGAGTGAGGAAAACTCACGACACCTATTGAGGTCGGGATCTTTTTATAGTTTGGATGGGTACTACATGAGTTTTATTTAGGTGATCTCAAAGATTTTTGGGCTAATAACTCACCTCACTTAGCAGGGGTACCAATTTTATGGGGCATTCATTGCCAAAGAGCTTTTGAGGAATTGAAGGATAGGCTCATGACCATACCCGTACTTGCCTTACCACAGGGCGAAGTAGATTATATGGTTTATACTAATATATGATGAGAGTCCCATAGCTTATGATTCCTGTAAGATTAAGCCTCACGAGGGCCACTACTCCACCCATGACTTGCAATTAGCTATAGAAGTCTTTACTCTTCATATCTGGAGGCACTACTTATTGGTCGAAAGATTAATTTTTCTTTCAAACAATAAGAGCCTTTAATATTTGTTAACCCGGTGGAAGTTGAATATGCATCGTGAAAGGTGGTTACGATTTATGAAGGACTATCACTTCTTTATTTGATACTATTCTGAAATGGAGAACGTGGTAGCATACGCCTAGAGTCATCGACCTACTATGAGTCTAGAAGCATTATGAGGAGATAAAGGGATAGTTCACTAACATTATAGGAAGAGTGGTGGGATATTTTACATAATGTTGATGCGACATAGGCATTCTTATTAGCAGTGTCCATTACACTCCATATTGTGTCACAGGTGATTTAGGCCCAGGATTTGGGCTCCTTTTATATAGAGAAGGTTTAGGAACTTATGTCCGGGGAGTCCATTTTTACTTAATTAGCTCAGATGGAGGACTATAATTTTGGGGACACTTGATTGTGCTAAAGGGTTCCGAGCTGTGAAAGGCAATATTGACCATAGCACATAGTTTGTAGTTGACTGTGCATTTTATGGGTGACAAGTTGTACAATGATATGAGTGACAATACTAGTGGGATGATATGGAGGGAGATATCACAAAGTTTATGTTTACATGTGCCACCATCCAGTTAGTGAAGGTGGAGCATCAGAGACCAATTAGAGAGTTACAACCTCTACATATCAACTACTGCAGGAAGTTTACCACATTTTCCATTATTAGGCAGATGATGTTTCTCATAGATATGTTTAGGATAGAGGGATGGTCTAGTAAACAGTTATATTACATCTATGTGAGCACATCAGAGGAGGTCATAGTATCTTTAGAGTCAATACCACTATTATAGGAGTTTTCAAACGTATTTTATGAGGTGCGCCCACGAGATATATTTGGCAATGGGAAATGACCCATAGGGAGCACATCATTTTGGATAAATCTGTTGGATATGAGAGAGTCAAGAGAACAGATTCAACAACTTTTAAGTCAGGGATTCATTTGGAGGAGTACGTCTCCATGGCAAGATCCAATCATGTTTGTTAAAAAATAAGATGGTTTACTGAGATTGTGTGGATTATTGGGAGAAAAACAAGGCCACAATACAAAATAAGTATTTGTTGACATGTATCGATGACCTTTTAAATTAATTAAGGAGAACGTCCTTCTTTTCAAAGATTAACTTATGCTAAGGATATTATCAGTTCCGAATTTGGGAGGAGCACATCCCAAAGACGAACTTATTGACAGGGTATAAATCATATGAGTTTTGGGTCATGATATTTAAGTTAACCCATGCTCCTTTTGTGTTCATGGATCTGATGAACATAGTGTTCCGACCGTATTTGAACAAGTTATTTATTGTGTTTATAGATGAGATATTGGTTTACTCTCAAAACAAGGATGATAATGCACAACATCCGAGTATGGTTTTAAAAAAACTTTAGGAACATAAGTTATATGCTAAGTTCTCGAAGTGAGGATTATGGTTACGGGAAGTATTGTTATTGGGGCATGTCATATCAGAATATGAAATATATGTGGATCACAACAAGATGTGTTTCAGGATAGAGTCAGGACAACCCATGACACATATTGAGTTTAGGAGCTTCTATAGTTTGGAAGGGTACTACATGAGTTTTATTTAGGGGCTCTCAAGTATTTTGGGGCCATTAATTAACCTCATCCATAAGGGGATACCATTTTTATGGTACGTTCAGTGCTAAAACACTTTTGAGGAGTTGAAGGTGAGGCTCGCAACCACAAATGTACTTTCCTGACCATGGGGTGGAGAAGATTATAAGGTTTTCATGAACATATCAATTTAGGGACTAAGAGGAGTTCTAATGTAGCAGAAGAGGGGACCATACTGTGATATGAGGAGGCAACATTAGTGGGCTCGTATAAAGAAATATATAACAGAGTTTATGTCTAAGTGTTCCACCTGTCATTTAGTGAATGTGGAGTACCATAAGCCAATTAGAGAGTTATAACCACTAGAGATCCACGTGTTAATATGGGAGATTATTTTAATGGACTACATCATCGATTATAGATATTACAATGGGGACATTATGTTATTTGGGTCATTGTCAACAAAATGACTAAAATGGTTCACCTTTTTCTAGTACGAACAGACTACACAATAAAGCAGTACACCCGAATGTTCATTTGTGATATTTTGCATCTTAATGGGATACTACTCAATATTGTGTCCAATGGGGACTATATGATTGTTTCCTAATTCCAAAGGAGATTTTTGGAGGTTGTGGAGGTACAACTACATATGGGTATCACATTTCACGCTAATGTAGATAGTAACTCTGAGAGGGTGAATTATATTTTTTAAAGCATGCTACACTCTTTCATATTGGACTTTAAGGGAGGTTAGTATAAACCTTTTCCACTCGTGGAGTCCACTTGTAACAATAGTCACAAGAAAACTATTGTTATGACATCTTACAGTGCTTTATATGTCCGACGATTCCATTCTTCGAGTTGTTATCTAGAGACAAGGGATAGTAAACCTTTCGGTCTAGATTATGCTTGAAACACCTCAAATACGGTGGTGCTCATTAGGAATCATATGAAGACTTCCTATAGTAAGAAGAAGATCTTTGTATACTGTATAAAGTGTAATGTAAGAGTTATGAGATTTGGGTCTAAGGGGAAGTTGGCACCCGATTCGTAGGTCTTTTCACGACATAGGATATGATAGGTATGGTGACATATCACTTGGCCTTACTCAATTATCTTCAGCGTTTACATGAAATTTTCCACACGTTCATGCTGAGGAAGTTTCTAAGGGACAAGTTATCATATCCGAACATCAACCTCGACATGATTGAGTTGCACCCAAATGCAAGTTATGAGGATAGACTGCAACATATTCTTGATCGGAGAGAGAAACCTTTGCGATAAAAGGTCATACTTTTTAGTCCATGTCTAATGGGGATAATCACCAAGAGGGAAAGTCTACTTGGAATAGAGAGGAAGACACGAGGACGAGATATCCTAAGATCTTTGAGTCATGTATATTAATAGTCAAATTTTGAGGATAAAATTCCTTATATAAGAGGGGAGGAATGTAATACCCCATATTTTCCTGCATTTATTTTAATTTTTTAATTAATTATAATTTACATGTTAGTATATAATTTATCATGACATGTGATATGCCATTTAATATATCTTTGTATATATTTCATGTGTAGTAATGTTTCATAATTATTTTATGTGTTGCATGAATAAAAACCCTTTAGAATTTGATGAACACACTTTAATTCACTAAGTAAGAATTTAAAATACTTAGTAGTTTGGGAGGCTATGGAATAGTCATGGACTAAGTGTCGAGAGTTTTCTTATTTGATTTATTCCCTCGATATTGGGTCCCATCGATCTTGAAGTAGGTTCTTAAATACCAAGTCATAATTAAGATTTAAACTTTAGATGCATCCTCATCATCCTTGGCTTAATCCCATCACATGGGGTCGGTCACATGGATTCTCCTTTTCCATTCTAATCTATTATAAGTAATATTATCATTCAAGTTTAGTTCTTTAAGATCTCTCCTAACAGTTGCCTCCCACTATAGCTTAGGGTGGACTCTTTCTCTTTTACCCTCTATTTCTAATGATCTTCCTCTTGTTATAGGTGAATCTACTGGTCTACGCAGTTCATGTTCATACCACTTATGTCTAATTTCTCATAATTTATCTCTAATGGGCGTTACTCCTAATGTTTCTCTCATATAATAGTTTTTAATCTGATTCTTTCTAGTAATTCCTATTATCCATCAAAGCATACTCATTTTACTAACATGGAGGATTTGTTCATGTTTTTTCTTTAAAGCCCAACACTCTGCTCCATATAGGGTCGCTGGCCTAATAACTGTTCTATACAGTTTGCCTTTTAATTTAGTAGTTATCTTGTTATCTCATAACCCCCCCTTTCTTGTCTCTATTTTATTCAACTAGTTGATAGTCTACTCGTAATATCCTCATAAATATCCCCATTGTTTAGTATCACTGAACCTAAATAATGAAATTTATTAGTTTGGTCTTTCACTTTTTATTTGATCTTTAACATTATGCTATTAGACTCTTTATCATTAAATTTACATTCCATAAATTCACTTTTATTTCTACTGATTTTTAGTCCCTTATACTCGAAAGCATTTCTCCAAGTATCTACTCTCATCGCTAAGGCCTCCTTCGAAGTTTCTACTAAAACTATATCATCCGCAAACAAGATACACCCTGGGACATCTTCTTGTACGTCCTTAGTAATCTCATGCAATACTATGGAAAATAAGTAAGGACTTAAGGCCGATCCTTGATATAAACCCACTTTAATCGTAAAAGCATTAGTTTCTTCACAAATAGTTATCACTCTAGTCTTTATGTTATCGTACATATCTTCAATAATTTTAATATAACTCATAGGGATTCTTTTCCTCTTTAAAGCCCACCAAATTATATCCACAAGTACTATTTCATATGCATTCTCTAAGTCTATTAAGACCGTGTAAATTTGTATTCTTAGTTCTACATTTCTCCATTAACTGTCTTAATAAGTAAATAGCTTGCGTGGTGGATCGCACTCTCATAAATTCAAATGAATTTTTTTAAATAGTTGACTCATTTCTTAAACTTTTTTAATAACCTTTTTCTATAATTTTATAGTGTGATTCATCAATTTGATTCATCTGTAATTACTGTAGTTTTGTATGTTCCCTTTATTTTTATATAAAGGTATTATGGTATTTTTTCCTCCACTCATTTGACATCTTTCCTTCTTTTAAAATTTTATAAAATAAACATGTTAATGTTTCTACCCTAGACATTCAAGGGTTCTCTACACCTCTATGGGTATTTTATCCAGGCTAACTACATTATTCCTTCTCATTTTTCTTATTAATACATCTACTTCTTTTCAGTAATCAGGCTTACCATTCCTATATTCGGTTCTATATTCTCGACATATTTTTTGGAATATTCTTCGTTCAACAATTCTTGAAAATACTTTCCCCGTCTATTTAGATTATTTTTAATTGTTAATTAGTATATTTTGATTCATGTCTTGAATAGACTAAACTGGACGAATAATCCTTGTCAATCTATCTCTATTCTTTGCCAATTTATATATCTCCTTTTCACCTTCCTTGGTACCTAATTTACTATAAATATTTTCTAGTGCGTTTTGTTGCGCATGTCTATTAATATTGTTTATTTCACTTTTTAATTTCTTACACCTTTCTAAGTCTTCTTGATTTTTACTTTTTTTCGCTCTTTAAAACTTACTCGTTTCTTTTGTAATATCTGTTGCACTTCCTCACTCCACTACCAAGTCTATTTTTAATCAATCTTTTTCTTTTAGTCTCACCTAAAATTTTCTTATCTATTTTCTAAATATCATTCTTTATTTTTGACCAAACATTGTTAACATTATCGTCCAAATTCCACTTCATGTTTAACATTAACATCAGCCTAAATTCTATCTCTTTGCATCCTTTTAAATCCTTCCATTTTTATAGTTTGATAACCCATACTCTATTTTCGGTACTTAAATCTTTTAATGACTAAATCCATTACTAATAGGCGATGTTGATTTGTTAGGCTTTCACCTGGTATAACTTTAGAGTCTTTGAATGTGTTCAAGTCTCTTATTCTAAGTAAGCAATAATATATTTGAGTTTTATTATCTTCACTTTTAAATGTTATTAAATGTCCTTCCCTTTTTTAAAAAAAAAAATGTGTTTTTTAATGCTAGATCGTAGGCCTGAGCAAATTCTAAGATACTTTCCCCTCCTTTATTTCTCTTACCCAAACCACAACATCTGTGTATCCTTCGATAAGCATCCCGTTCTACTCCTACATGTCCATTCAAGTCACCTCCTAAAAATATGTTTTTATACGTAGGAAATTGTTATAATATTTTGTCCAATAATTCCCAAAATAATTTCTTTGCATTTTCATCTAAAACATCTTGGGGCGTGTAAGCACTTACAACACTCAATATTGTTTTATCTAAGACAATCTTAATGTTCATTATTCTATCCCCCCATGTTTTAAACTCCATTACTTTATCTTTCATATAGTGATCAACAATAACACCTACCCCATTTCTACGATTATTTCTCACTCAAAAATAAAATAATTGACTTATAACATATGTTCTCTTTTGATTTTGGCTCTCACGGTGTTTATAAATTATATTGTAGGTTTAAAATAATTGAATATTGTCCATTAGATTAGTATATGGGTTCGACCAAGTTTTAGGCCAATTAGAGCATATTATGAGCTTATTGATTTAAGGTCACCTGGGGCCGAAGCCTAATTTAAGGATTAGTGTTTATTATAACATAATTAGCTAAACAAATCTTACAAAACACAATTAAAGAGGCACCCTAGCAACTAAGGAGAAAGAGGGATAACCTAATATTGAATAATCGGGGATTTGATTATAACCATCAATCCATGGAAAGTCTATGTTCTTTAAGATATAACTAGATTTATGTTAGAGTAATTATATTATGTTGAAATCTGCTAATGAATATGATAATATGATTTATATTAAGAATCAAAACTAATTTAGAGATTAGATTAATCATATTAGTTTATGTATTATAGAACTATTGTAGTTTGGTAATGAATCCGTAAATTAACCCATGAATAATGTAATTTGAAATTAAAAAAATTAGATATTAATCTAATTAGTTGTATAATGTAAAATCCTTCACTTTAGATTGATTATTGATTTGAACTCACAGGTTAATTTAATTAGTTTTTGTGTAAAATATGAACTTAGGGTTAATTTTTTAAATTACATTATTAGATCTTTAAACATGTTTTAAATCATATAAACCTTATCAAAATATATTGTAAATCCTTGTATGATTATTAGTTTAGAATGAGAGTGATAATTTGGGGTATTAAAGACTATAGGTTTGAGAAATCTTTGACTTTGGTAGTCGTGGAACAAAAGAGGAAAAAGGCACTCATTTGGATCCGCCGCATCGATTCGACCTTGGACTGGATTGATTCCATCTTAGAGGCCAAGCCAAGTGAGGGTTGAGTTAGGGTTAGTAGAAAATTTTGAATATAGTTTTAATTATTGACCATTGGTTAATTAAAAACACTTATAACTAGTAGGTTTCCTATGTTTATAAACCCTAAGTGTTCAGGTTAAAACTTACATAAATGATAAATATGTAATGCATGGAATAATGGAAAAACTCGCGTAATTGATGAACATTTAATGTACATATTAACCGAGAATAAAATATATCATTTGGTTGACCTTAGCATATAGTTCATTTTTGGATTACTTTCTTTATGTGTAGTCATATCGTGGGTGTGGGTGTTCGTGGGAAACCTATTGGGAGGGATTTTATGGGATGCATACGACATTTATCGCACTTGGTGTATCGGTGATTGAGGCAATCTTTACTTAGGTCCTAGTTATCTTAATCCTATGTGTTTAGGTACCTGTCCACCTATTTGGGGCAATGTGAATTGATCCTCTCGTATAGATTAAAGTGTGGGGCCATGTGTTTGGTGTGATCTCTTAGTGATATCTCTTTGATGTTTTTTTAGGCTATAGGGTTGGGAGACCCTATAGCTATACCTAGTTGTGCAGGGATGAACCCAAAAGCATTCGGGATATGACTTCGCACTTTTATTTTTGGGCTTGGTCATAACCCCTTGACTTGTAATGTGAGTAGGAGAATACACAATTGGATATCGGATTATATGATTTCCCATTATTTGTGCATTGTGATTATACTAGAGACATATAGTTGTGACTGTAGCTTGGAAGTTATTAAAAATAATGAACGATTAAGTAAAAGCTAATTATGTAATATGGCGTCATTTGGGTTTAGATTAGAACCTCATGCTTATTTTGGTAATATGAGTTGGGAAAACTAAAAGAAACTAAATTAGGGGAGGAAGATGCATTATTATTATTATTATTATTATTATTATTATTATTATTATTATTATTATTATTATTATTATTATTATTATTATTATTATTATTATTATTATTATTATTATTATTATTATTATTATTACTATTATTATTATTACTATTATTATTATTATTATTATTATTATTATTATTATTATTATTATTATTATTATTATTATTATTATTATTATTATTATTATTATTATTATTATTATTATTATTATTATAGTCATAATGTAGTTATATTCTTATGCAATGTAGACTTTCTAGGTTTAATCCTGTTTGTGGAACTGTTTTTTTAGGTTCTAGGCTACAACCGCCGCCTCACACAAAATCATTCTCAGTTGGATACTTGTCCAGCCTCCAAATCTTGATTCATTATGTATTCCTAGTATGTAGGTGTTTTAGCTCTCCTTTATTTATGCATTTCCTTTCAGTTATTCAGATTTTCTCTTTATGTATTTAACTGTGTTAGTCACTGTATTCAGGATGATTCATGCATGGTCTAACTTATTTATCTAGAGATTATCTATTGATTCAATTTCAGTTATTATATTCGAGTGCGAAGTTTATATTTCCTTCTGGTTTTAATGGTATTAGAGATATGCCATTAATTTATTCATTATTCTCTTTTAGAACTGTTAGTATCTATATCGTTTTATTTTAGTTTCATTCATGCTTAGACTTCTATTAATTATTGTCACTCTCATATTATTTATGTTTATGACTGATCAATCTATTTATAAATTTTATGGGGTGCCACATTAAGGTTTTGATTTTAGGGTGTAGAATTTGCGTTAAGGAAACCCTACACATTTGAACCTGACATATGATCTATATTTTCGAAACATTAGTGTTTTTCCAAAAAAAATTATTGTAGTTTAACACCCCTGGAGGTGCTATTAAAATATATTAATAAATGAAAGGATTTTTTTTATAAAAAAAAAATACTAGAGCATCAATTTGTGGAAGCCTACATACAAAAATCAATTAAATACAGTGTCTCATTTTTATTAAATTTCAAATGTCCTTTTACAAAATAATTTACAATAAACAAAGCGATACGTTTAGGCACCACCTTCATAAAATAAACAGTAACATAACTTAGGCACACGACACATCATAACCTGGCATCACCGCCATAAAATCTTGGCATCACTGCCATAATGACACTTGTCATACTCGCCAATCGGGGTCCATGTCATAGTCTTTGGACAATAAAAAAATCGTAGCTAGCAGCACACCCCGTCTAGCGGGTGATTTGGCAAAGGAATGCCTAAGCATTCTCCAATAATAATCATCATAATATCAATATCTCAATTAAAATTAATTTCAGATTCAATTCTTACAAATCAAGTGCACATATTTTCTACTCAATTTCTATAACCCAACATTCTCGTAAAATTAACTAGTTTCATTACTCCCAAAATACATGACATCAAAATAACACATACAAAATGGGTGCAATAACAAATATTGTAGTCCCTGCCCCCAATATTTTATTATTTTTCCCGTATAAGTTGTGATAATAAGAAAACCTTAGGAATATGATCATTATGATTGGGTTTATAGTTGTATTTGATTACTTTTGGACCTTAGGGGTAATTGTTGGTAGAATATGTGTAAGAATTAGAAAATTTGAAGAAATTTAGGAGAATGTCATTCGAAGAGATGATCAAATGAGAATCAAACGAGATCCTTTTGTATAACAGGTGATTCTCGTTCGAAGGTCGCTCGAAGCATGGTTCAAACAAGATGACATTATCTTTTGAAGGAAGAGGCCCTTCTCATTCGAACCACGTTGCCCAAATTTTTTAATTCGAGCTACATTTGTGTGTTATCACATTTTGGGCCCTTAGATTGATGAGGTATCAAAATCTGGTAAGTCCAAGTGGGAAAAAATGAGATTAGGTGTCTGAGGTAGTTTTATTGAGCTTATTTGGAGTTTATTTTGGAAATTTAGAGTTAGACGAAGAGAGAGAGTGGAGAAAGGTGGTTTTTCCACCATTTTCAGAATTTATTTCTCCCACCACAACCACAAACCACCATGTAACCACCATATCTTGGAGGCATCCCATCATATTCAAAGCCTGTATACCCATTTCCTCCATGGACGAACAAGGCTAAGAATTTTGGAGGTGTGTTAGGGGGTTTTAGAGATGAATATGGAAGAGCTTGTGGAGTTTTGAAGGGTGTTTTAATGGAGCTTTCATAGAGGAAATCTTTGTGGAGCAAGGCAACCTCTCTAAGGCCAACATAGGAGGTAGGAGGTTTCCATCTTTTTAGACATTTCAGTCAACCATTTTTTAATCTTCATTGAGGTGGAAAAAACCTTCTCTTTGTTTTAGAATCTATTTTCATAATTGGTAGTATTGTTGTTAGATTATAAGAGTAAAATGCATTTGATATCATGATTTGTTTTAAGTAATTTGGTATTTAACATTTTTATGGAATAAAAATGTTGCAAATTATGAATTATGAATGAATGAATATTTCAAAGTTTTCTTGATAAATAAGGTTTGGGATTTTTGTGAAAATGGTGTATTTCTAGAAGTTTGAATTCAAACATTTTATAGAATAAAATATTTTAAAATGATGTTTATCTCCCTAAAATATTTTGGTGAAATAATGTTCTAACGTTTCTTGAAAAATGAAGATTTTATTAAATTTGGACATTTGGTTGAGTTTTGAAGAAATAAAAAATGTCCATTATATCTTGAAAAGTGTATTTTGTAAGTGTTATGAATTTCTAGAATAAATTACATGTTTAACATATTAAATAGAATTTTGGAATTTATAATCCATCTTCTCATGCATGTTAACTTGTAGTATTTTGATAAGAAACATATAAACAAGTTTAATGAAGGTTTTAGTGGGTTTAAGCATGAAATAAAGAGAATAAAATTTCTAGTCTTTATAGTGTGTGAAAAAGATGTTGAAAGTGTGATAAGTGTGAGGTGTTATAAAAGTAGTCTTTAAATGTAATTGGGTTTCTTCGATAAAGAAAGGGAAGATATGTATAACTTGGAAAATGGCTAGAAAAGGTGTTGAATAAATGTTAATGGGTTAAAAAAATTTATAAGTTGGTGTGTATAACTTAATAATATTTTTGGGAGATTAACATTTATGAAATTGGAAGAAAAGTCACGTCTGGAAATAAAAGGGCAAAATGGTAATTTTACGTAAAGTGGAGCATTTTTATGAAATAAAAATATTGGAAAGGGTGTTACACAAATTAGTCCTAAATGAACATTATTTTGTAACAAAATCATTGCTAAAATGTAAAGGACATGAAAAGATATTTTTTTCAAAGTGTAAAACAAGTTGGGGTGTGTGGACATCCCTCGAATATGTCTCCATCCCCATTCTTTCCCGTGGGGTGGGAAAAAAAGGGGGGCAGAATAAAAAGGTATCGCGCCCTTATACTCTCTTGGAGCGCTTCGGTCGTCGTCGGTGTGGGGTGAATGTAAAGAGATGGAGTCGCCAACCTATTTTATACAAAACAGGCAAAAAAAATGTCATCGCCTCGAGAGAGCAGCATCAAAGACAAGTTGATGCTTACAAAACTAATAGTTTTAAGGTTTGGGGGCTAAGTTACGGAATGAGAAGGTGGTAGGCACCCATCCTGCCCTTTCGATCTCTCTTAGTCTTGTGTTAATGTTTTCCTTTATTTCTCCATGAATTGTGTGCGCTTGTATTTATAATGGAGATCGGAATTGCTCAACTCATACCATGAAAGAGATAGAGTAAGGTCATCCAATGGAATGTTCCCAAAGATAATATTAAAAATATGATTTATACGTTTGTTGTGATATTGATCATTATAATGAAATGATAATATGTGTTGGATAAAATCCTTCTAAGGATCACAAAAATAATATGTATTAAAATAATGCAAGAATATGATAAAGGGGAAAATGGAGAATTTAGGAAATTTGGAAAAATGGGAAAATTGGACTCGAATCTTGAGTTTTAACCCGAAATGCCTCCGTAGCCTATAAAGGCATCAAAGTCCAAGTAGTTCGCACGAGGCATAAGGGTGAGGTTTATACCATAGATTCAAATGAAATTTTATTTTGCGTGTGAGTGTGGAAAATGTGTTTTAGTTTTGAAAAAGTGTGATGGATAATCCCGTTCAATTTATAGGTGTAACTTCTTTTTCTTTTTTTTTTTAGAAAATAAAGTGGGTACAATATATCAAATAAAAGGTTATATTAATTCATGTGATTCAAAGAAATAGAATGCTAAAGTAAAGGGTAAAGTAATCTAATGCAAAATTGAGAGAATTAAGAGAGAAGGTGAGAGATTGGGCCTTCTTGGAGATCTTTGAGCTTAATATTGGGTCTCCTGATGGGTCTCCCCCTTGTGGTGCTTCACCAACACCGTTTCCCCCTGTCTTACTCTATCTAAATTCTTCGATTCTTGTAGCTCCCTTAACAAGGGAGCGTTTACCTCCATGTTAACAAAACGCAACATTGTTACCATCTACATTGACCGTCCAAGAAGAATTCCCCAGAAGTGCTAACAATTCTTCTTGTAAATTAATTTTCCCCTTAAATGTCTTCTTCTCCACTTCACCTACTTCATCTGGTGTAAGGTTCACTAATTAATTAAATTTATTTTCACAAAGTAACCTCTGCCCGACCCTCTTGTGTGAGTTCAGAACAATGTTCGCATCATATCCCGAACATCTAATGAAGGAACTTATGGATAAACCATACATATGCGCCATCTTCTGACAAAACATTCCACTTCTAAGTGTGGTGGTTACCTCTCACCATTGTAACTCTGCTCTTACGAGCCAAGAAAAATTTTACCCCAAATTTTCATTCCCGATTAGCCATACTCCGTCATATACCCAAGCCTTTGGATATTTTACCTTCGTTATCTAACACACGCCATTTTTACATTTCTAGAATTTCTACTGCTGGTTCTCTTTAATGTTTCGTCTAACTCTCTTTCACATTCCAACCTTGTTGGGTAAGTCGAATTTGACCCCACTTTTTTTATAGTGATTCCTAAAAGTCATATGTTGTGCCTTAACCGTCTTTACCGTTCGGGGCTTCCGTGCCATAATAGGGGTGACCTCAACTACGGCCATCATTCTTGAATATACCTTATAACCTCAACTGAGCTTTGCCTCCTGCTATCCGCCCAATTGTCCTCTCCTGACATACTGCATCGTTCGACACATGAACACACCCGAATGCAAATAAGATTCACTATCATATATATTATAGCAGGAGAACGAAACCTCACCAAAGAAATCAACAATCCTAAACATACAGCTCTAAATCAAAGAAAGCTAAGCTGGAAGCATAATAAGCCACACAGATCCTAAAGGACACTAGACCCTGATGCTCTCATACCACCTATGACACCCCGTCTAATTAAATACCGGGTAGCTACTCCTTTATGAAATTAATACAGAATATCAAGTTGGTTCAGTCTTAGCATCACTGTCGAAAACAATTAGTTAATTACTAGCCACCTAATATCTAAAAAGAGAAATGCCAAATTTTATTAATTAAGTTAACATAATCCAAGTAATTAAGTCAACAATCATTAATCGCATAAACAATCTCAAATGAATAATCAATGAAAATAAATAAACTGAGTCTGGAGTAAAAACTCCAATAATAATACCAGAGTAAAATAAAATCCCGATACAAGAGTCAGAATAAATAAACTAATATCTGAAATAAAACTAAAAGTCTGAGAATGCTATCTCTAAATGAAAATGGGAGACATGCCCTAACAGATGAGTAACCCTGAGTAGAATCAAGTACAGAATATGAAGGAGACTAATACTAAGATCCTGTAACTTTCACAGTGGCTACAACACGTCAATGTAATGGAACTCCTATGCTTGGCATCCCTGTGGCTGGGCACCTAAAATGTTTTTACAAAAAAAAATAAATTTGGAAGAAAATGGGTCAGAGCCCGAAGTGAAAACAGTTTAAAAGTTTAGCAAGTGTCTAAATTACAATTAAACAACACATATTATAAGCATGTTAGTTGCGTACTCTCACACGAGTTTCTCACCTCTCAACTAATGTGTACGCCTAACGTAATCCCTTAATCCATCCTAGTTATGTCGCTAACTAACTAGTTTGTAGCATTCCTGCTTTCGCACTCTATCATAGGGTATCTACTCATAACACCCAAACAAGTTATATTCATAACCCATATTCACATTCATTATATTACTTATCTCAAGTGTTAATTAAATTCTCACATTCTAAGCCCATTCAAATATCTTAGTTATTCCCATCTACTAAGCAACAGTGAACCAGTCACAAGTATATATATAGTTCACTTATAGTACATATATATACATATATGGCACCCCTAGGATAAGTTGCGGTGCACGCATACTCTGCTATCAAACCCATGTACATCACTACGTAAGGATCACGTGTTCCGAATCACTCAGGAACCATCTCAAAACAAATCACACATATTGGAGGTGAACATAGTTGGCATACCCATGGGTCATGCACATACCTACGCTCCCATGGTCAGCTGACTTATAAACTCACAAATAAGTCATTCACAGTCCTATGTCCTTAAGGTACCAGTCTGAATCCCCCCGAAGTCACATAAGGATAAGAGGGTCCTTTTTCAAAAACTAACCTCCCGTGATAGCAAGTATGGTAGGTATGTCATACACATAAGAAATCCATTCACTAGGCCACAACCTTAGTAATCATATTTCAATATAGATATTCACATTCTTTCTAGTAAGTCTCGTACGTAGTATCATTATCCCGAACATCATACGTAATTATATATTTAACTTGATAACTCTCTCGTCGTATCAATTTGAGTACCTAAACCTACCCCAAAAGGTTACTAGGTCTCCTATTAGTTTCTAATGTTATCTTAATAACATAAAGCCCCTCCGTTACTGTTCTTATCCGTACCTCAACATTCATTCCCAATATAGTTTCAATTTGAATGATTTCTAATCGTACCTCACTCGGTAGTCCCTCGTAAGCAGTAGTATTCAATTCCCTAACGTAATCCATTTCTTCGGGATTCAACTAAGACCCTAATGACCTTAACTAAGTCCCACAATATCATATTAATCACCCTAAGAATCATTATCGGCTTTGGGATTTTCCTTAAACCTTAGAGGGAAACAATTACCAAAAATCAGAAGAGGTCGATCGATCGAAGAAAAGGGGTCGATCGATCGACATTCTTGAGTCGATCGATTGATCAAACAGGTATTTGCCCAGAATTTTCTTTAACAGTTATGGGTTTCCTCTTTTTACACCTTTAATTATTCATTATAACGTCCCAAATGTAATACCCCGTAATTTTAATGACTTTTAAAATGGGTTATATTTTAAATTAATGGATTAATTGGATCTTATTATAAATTAATTCATTTGGGTTTTATCCGAATTGTGGATATTAAAATGGATGATTCTGAATATTACTTAAAGATATTTAGGTAATATATGAATGTGATGTCATTGATATGACGGTATGACATAAATTCGGTAATTTGAATTTTTAGTCAGACGCGGTATGGGACGTGTCGGGACTAATTTATTAAATTAAAAAAAGGAAATTTATTTTATTGACCTTATAGTCATTTTGACTGCGTCGTTGCGTCCGGAAGGTTCGAAATAGTCAGAAAAGTCTATTTGGATGTTAATTTTGAGTCTCGGGTCATTTGGAAATGAAAAGACAACCCAAAAGGGCATTTTGGTTATTTTTACAAGGGGGATGAATAGTGATTTCGGGTTTTGTCTTATTATAAGTATTTGGAGATTAGTGTATGTAGGTTCATTTCATCTCTTCTACACAAAATTTAAAAGTCATCTTCTTAGAGAGAGTGAAAGGTTGCTTGGAAAGAAAAAGAAGTTTGCTTGGGAAGGAGGAGAACCAAAGGTCAAAGGTCACCACCTGTGTTATTCAACTCCAAAGGGTCAGATCTTCATTAGAGGCAAGTGTTTGATATTTGCAATTTAAGTTCGTATATTGTCCATGTTAGGATAGTTATAAAAATAGATGATTTTCATGCTTGGAAGATGAAAGGATATAGTTGTTAATGGATTTTTGGAATCTAAAAATATATAGGAATTAAACTCATGCTGTAGGTAGTTAGTAATCCAATAAATATTCATCAATCTGTGGAAGAAATTCTGAAAATAATTTAGTGTTCTTGAAGATAATATGTTGATAATTTTCTGGAAAAAGAGGCAAAAACGAGTGGAATGAGAAGAGCCAATTTGGAATGTTTAGATCTTCTTTTTGAGTGCATTTGGATGAGATTTAAGAAAAACTCAAAACACATACCCGACTCAATTTTTCGTGTAGAATCCAAATCTGAAATCGGATTCATGATTTGAATAATTTTTAGATCTGATTTTTCTGAGTATTTAAAATATGAGAATTCATGATGTTGTTTCTTTTTAATGTTAGTTCTTATCCCAAAACTTTTGTAGATCTTCGGTGATTATTAATTGGATATTATGGGATTTAGAGAAGATCAGTAAGCCCTAGTTAAGATTTGAATTAATTTGATTGGGATTTAATTGATTAGAATTATGATAATTAAAGTTAAAGAGATTTCAGTTGCTAGATTCATGTGTTGGATTCTAATCTGTTTGTATGAGGATTAAGGATAGTTCAAGTAGGGGAGATTTAATATAACACCTGGGTAGCCTTAGGGTTACAATTTAAACATCAAGGACTGAGTTTAAGCTCATTATTGATTTCGCAAGGGCTGAGTGTAGTACAAGAGCGTAGTGGTATGGCTCCTGGATAGAGATGGGAGTTTAGAACACATTTGGTTGAAAGAGGGGATGAGGTTATTACGATCGCATATTTGAAGTTGACGAACCTCCTCGATCGACAAAGTTAAGTAGTAGTGTATTGGAGGGGTTCCTTGTTTGGATTTCGCTTTGCGAGATGCTCCGCGCATGAACCTTAACGACGTCGGGAGTGGAGAGATGTTATAGGATGCGAGGATAATTAAATTATGAAGTAAAGATGTGACATTTTAATACGTGAGATTTAAAGAGATATAATGCTACGTAAGGGAATAATCTAAGGTTAATGTGAGTACCTTGTTGTTAGTATACTATAGGTATGATAATACCTATTTGATTGATTAATGATTATGTGTATGACATACCTAGCTTACTTGCTATCGGTGGGAGGTTTGCGCGTGAGGGAAGTCATATCCTGATGAATCCATGGGATCTTTGATTTGTCGCTCGAGAACATAGGTCTATGAAAGACTTATCGGGGAGTTGATAAGACCGCTGACTATGGGTACGTAGGTATGTGCGTGACCCATGGGTATGAGAACTATGTTCGCCTCTAATGATTGTGTTGTTGTTAATGGTTCGAGGTATCCACACCGAACCTTTTGTCCCCTTTTCAGCGACCAGCGATATTGGGACATGATAGCAGAGTAATGCACTGCACCGCAGCTGTGACTCGGGGTGCCGTATTATATATGAATATATATATATATATATATATATAGTGGATTAAATGAATGAATGGATATTTATTATGGTTAAATCTATCTACGGTGATAATTGTAGATAACGGTGAATAGAGAAAGATAATTGAATTAAGTTAATGAATGTTTATTGAAAAACTTAATTCATATTAATGAGAAATGATTCATGTTAATGAGAAACGATGAGAAATGTAAATGAACAATAATGTGGCGTAAAGTATGGGACATATGGGGATTATGATATTGGGATGGAATTATAATATGGAGACTAGAAAAGAAGAACCATTAACTAGGAGGTTAATAGGAAACGTTAAGTGTGCACTCTAGTTGAGAGGTGAGAATGGCAAGTGAGAGTTGGGTCTAACATGTACATAATAAAATATTTATTGCACTTGTTAAATACTTGCTGTTTTAAAAATCATTTTCACAATCGGGCTCTGACCCGTTTCCTTGCATATTTTCTTTTCTATTGTATCTTCAATATCAGGTGTCCAACAACAGGGACGCCAACCTTAACGGATTATGACAGGATATGGATTTATGGAGTTTTGCTTAGACGCCAATCATCATTTGATTCATAGTATTCTCTTAGTAGGGCATGTCGCCCAAAGGATTTAGTTATTTTCTTCTATCGGGGTCAAATACTATTGTATTCGTGTCATTTTAATACATTTGATATTGTTGGGATTACTGTAATGGATTAATATTATTTGGGAATGTTTATTCCAATTGCATTCAAATTATTTTGTGTTATCTAATTGGTTATCAGTGTTGTAGAATAAAATGTGTTGTGTTATTCTTAAACTGGAAATGGATTTTGTTAAATTAAAATTTGAAAAGTTTTTAACACCAGCTTAATTGAGTATTGGGTGAGTTGTAAATGTTTTCGACAGTGATGCTAACAACTGTATATTCTGTTTTAATTTGGTATGGGACTGGCCACCCGGTATTTAATTAGGCGGGGTGTTACACCAAACTCCCAACCAAGTATACTGATAATCATACCAACATATTTGCATAATTTTCAACGTTTTATAATCATCAAATCACAACGGGACATCAAATTCTTGGATCAATTCACATAAATTTCATATAGAAACCCTAGTTCTCCTATTTCTTCAAGTACTCTATATAATTCACAATTCTCTACACATGGATCATGATTTTGTGGCTGCCAAAATCCTAGAAGTTAATCTACATGCAAAACCTACCCAGATTACGATTTCAATTCTTCAAATCTATTCAATTATCATTATTCAAGGTTATTCTTCAATTCTAACCTAACATGGATGATATATGCACTAATTTATTGCAAGTTAAATCACTTGTCTGGTAATAAAGATTCTGATCCTTTGAAGTAGATGGTATAGAAATGCTTCTCTCTTTCCGATCTATCCGATGGTGGTGACGGTGGTGCAAAAAGTCCAAAGATGGTGGTACTCCTTTGGTAACTTCCTCCACTTCATCTCTAATGGCTGTCTGTGAAACTTGGTGATAGAAACCCTAAGGCCCTAACCTATTGGCTGATAAAGCTTTCTAAATTTCGTGGGTTACTATTCACCAAAAATGGAAATGACTAATATACCCCCTCGGGTTGCTGGTTAGGCCTAAAAATGCCCCGGGACCCAAACTAAACCCCCGGCTAGTGTTTTCTGACTATCTCAACCCTTCCGGACACGTTTGTGCACTCAAAATGCTCATACAAATGATATAAAAATAAAAAAAAATTTAAATCCATTAAATTGGGTCCTGACACGCGCGTCCCAATTAAATTACCAAAACTATCGTATTTCAACTCACGACAATTTTAATAAATTCAATAACCACATATTACCATAATCACTCAGTAATATTCAACATTATCATCATATTTAAACATTAGCTCTTGTCTCGCTAGATATTTAAATCCGAATTAATTTCCATCCCAAATAAATTTAAAACTAATTTCCATCCCAAATTAATTTTATTAATCCCACTATTAAAAGAAATTTCATTTAATTAATCTTATATTTAAAAGCCATAAAATTACGGTGTATTACATCCCACTTGTTGGCTAGAGGTGGGGGACAACAAGTTGCTCGGACCAGAGGTGATTCACGAGACGTCAGCTAGGATTGAGCTGATCAGAAGTTGCATTCGGGTAGCCCAAGATCGGCAGAAAAGCTACACCGATGCAAAATGGTCCTTCAGAGAGTCTAGCGTGGGGGACCAAGTATTACTGCGTGTGTCTCCTATGAAAGGAGTAATGAGATTCGGGAAGAAGAGGAAGTTGGTGTAATACCCCGTATTGTTATGATAATTATTTATGGGATTAATTGAATTAAATGTGAATTAATTGAGAATTAATCCGGATAAAAATATTAACGAGATGTGAGTTAGTATTTGATTATAATGTGTATATATGGCAATATATGAATATTGGAACTATTGAAATTGTCGCGAGATTGAAATACGGCAATTTGGGAAATTTTGTTGGGAGGCGCGTGACAGTCGCGTCAGGAATATATTTATTTGAATTAAAAAGTGAATTTTATTTTTATCACCCGTATGGTCATTTTGAGTGTGCCAACGAGTCCGGAAGGGTCGAAATAGTCAGAAAACACTAGCCGGGGGTTAAGTTTAGGTCCCGGGGCATTATTGGGCCATACCAGTAACTTATAAGGGCATTTTGGTAATTTCAGAAATTGGGTAATTAAAACCCACGAAAATTAGAGTTAAAAATCTGACTTAGTCTTAACCCACTAAGCCATTTCCAACCCCAATTTAGGTAGTGTGCTACGGGAGAAGTTAGAAACTTTAAAACTTGGCAAAAACCAACCCCACCTCCATTATCACCTTGAGAAGAACTTGTAGAGAGAGAGAGAAAGAGGAGAATTCTGCAGAGAGAGAGAGAGGACAGATTCAACCTTCAAGATTCAACCTCAAATTCAGAGAAAGATTAAGGCAAGTGGTTTAATTCCAATTGATTCAATGCTATGCTTTTCCATGTTTAGGAAATTATCAAATTTATCTTGGAAGATTGATTAGACCCATGAATTTGAAGATGTAAAACTATGAACTATGTTAGGGACTGCATGTAGAAACATTCTGGACGAATTATGAATTCAGAGTTATGACCCTTGATGATTTAAAAACGGATTTAAGAAGAGATTTATTAATGTTCTTGAAACAAATAGGAAACTAGGGTTCTTGATGAAGTTTTGATCCAAACCAAGCCCTTGGTTGATGAATTATTGGTTTTAGAACGTTAATAATGTTGTAGGATGGTTGTATGATGATACTATAACGTTATATTAGAGTTTCATGCATTAAAAGGATGTTTTGTGATGATTTGAAAACTGCAAAACGAAGCAGTCTGTAGCCATACCTGGTGCGTTCGATCGATCGATGTTCATCAGTCGATCGATCGACCACCATCGATCGATCGACCTTCCCAGAATGAGTAAAGTTTTTCCTATTTAAATTTTTAATGATGTTAACCCTTGGAAAATATGATTGGAGACCTCATGAATACCCTTAAACTTAAGGAAGACCAGTAGGCATGGCTATGAAATTTGGACCTTAATTAGAATTCAATTTGAGGAATTATTCTAAATCGAATGGAATGCGATAAGTGAGATAATATTTGGGTTAAAAGTATAAATTTGAATAATTGATGAAATGAGGTTCGGGGCAGAAGTAAGGACCTTAGGAATGATGAAGTTATATGTGGGAATAATAGGAACTTAATAATCTATTTAAGATAGGTTTTAAGTATAAGAAACTATGACGTGTGACGTGTCGGGGGTTTAAACTCTATATTATCGGGATACTTAATATATATAAATTGGAATAATGGTATAAGGATGTAGAGTATACCTTTATTAATATTGAGATAATCTAAGACGTGTGAATGCTTAGTATATGATTTTATGTGTATAACATACCTACCATACTTGCTATCACGGGAGGTTTACGTTCGCTTAGGGACCTCTAATCCTTGTGTTTCCCGGATTCAGACTGGTACCTCGATGAACATAGGTCAGAGAAGGACTTATTGGGATGTTAATAAGTCTGCTGATCGTGGGAGTGCAGGTATGTGCGTGACCCATGTGATGTGAATGTGTTCGCCTCCATTGTTTGTGATTGTTGTTATCTGAGAACGATTCCTGAGAGATTCGAAATGCGTGATCCTTATGTACGTGATGTACCGGGATGGATAGCAGAGTATGTGTGCACCGCAGCTTAGTCTTGGGGTGCTTGTATTGCATATTTATGACGTGAATAATATACACTTAATTAATGGGAACTTCCATGTTGATATTGTGAATATAATTATGGTAATGTTTTGAGAAAACATAACGGGTTAACCAATAGTGAATTGTATTACTAATTGAGAATATGAATTAAAGTAGAACTCTCTATTTAATTGTTAAGGTTGGAATTAAAACGTGAACCGAGTAGAAGTGTTAGAAAATCTTTTGAACTAAATAGTTATGAGAAAACACATGAATGGGTACATGCACGTTAGGAGTGCACAGTTAGACGAGAGGTGAGTATTTCACGTGAGAGCACGTCCTAACATGTATTTTGCATTCTTTGTTTTAAATGTTATTAAAACACTTGCTGTTTTTAAAATGATTTCCACTTTCGGGCTCTGACCCATTTGCTTTCAAATCTATTTTTGTAAAAATCATTTTAGGTGCCCAGCCACAAGGACACCATGCTTAGGATCCTCATTCAGGTGACGAGCTGTAGCTGTTTGTGGAAGTTACAGGACTTTGCTTGTAGACGCTTCATCTATCTTGACTCTATATTCAGCATTTATCAGTTGTAGGGCATGTCGCCCATTTCTTTTGGACACTTCATTTATTCCAGTTATTCAAACTTCTGGCATGTAATTAATTCAGGATTCAGACTTGTCATATTATTTTCAGTTGTGGGATTGTTGTGAGGAGTTTTCCTCCGGACTTATTACTATTTGTTGGTTATTTCATTACTTCGTTATGGTGAATGGATTATGTTGTTCTTCCATTATTCTTTTATTGCATGTTAATCAGACTTAACTTAAAATTGGCAACTTACTTTTTAAATACTAGGTGGTTAGTAATCATTAAAATGTTTTCGACAGTGATGCTATTAACTGAACCAACTTGGCATTTTGTATTAATTTAGTAAAGGAGTAGCTACCCGGTATTTAATTAGTCGGGGTGTCACAGGTGGTATCATAGCATCAGGTTCTAGTGTCCTTTAGGATCTGTATGGCTTATTATGTTTCCGCTGAGCTTTCTTTGATGTAGAGCCCTATATTTTAGGACTGTTGTATTCTTTTGTATATGCTACGTTCTTCAGCTATTTTGAGTTTATAACTGCGAACTTATAAACTTCATTCTTATTTCAGATGCCTCCACGACGTGCACAAAGGATTCCCAGGGATGCAACGCCAGAATCACAGCCCGCACTAGTTCAGGGCACGATGAATGCCGCCGAGGTTGCAGCCATTGTGGCCCAGGCGGTAAATGCCGCACTTGCCATAGTTCAGCAGGCACCACCTCAGGCGCCGATAGCCACGCCAGTTCAGGCACATGCATTCCCGTCTGCTTGGGAACGTGTACGTGATGCTTTTCAGAAAGCACACCCTTCAGAGTTCACAGGTAGCTCCGATGTGGTAGTTTCGAGTCAGTGGAGGAAGGACATTCAACGACACTTGAGGATGTATGAGTGCACCGATGTCCAGAAGCAGATACTAGCTACCTTTAAGCTAGTGGGGTCTGCAGTGCAGTGGTGGGAGTCTATTACCACCGTGGAAGAGAGAGACACTCTCACGATACAGGAGTTTTGGGTGCGGTTTGACCGCAAGTACTTTCCGTCAGCAGTTCACACGGAAATGAGGAGGAAGCTTATGAGCCTCGAGCAGGAAGGTAAGACTGTGGCCGAGTATGAGGCCGAATTTACAAATCTACTGAATATTGTCCCAGATGAGATACCGAGAGAAGAGAAAAAGATTCAGAAATTCACCGATGGTTTGACATGGAGGATTCGTCAGCATTTGTTAGGGAACCTCTCGTTGGCCACTTATTCTGACGTGGTTAACGCTGCACTGTTACACTGCCAGGATCATTGCTTTCACATGGCTGGAGGCAAGAGGTCAGGAGAGTCCAACCATCAGGGCAGGACTGGGGGAAATGGTGCCAGTGGGGCACATTCTGTTCAGGGGCAGAGGCAGGGTGATCAGGGTTCCCAGCAGGGGGATCACAAGAGGTTCAGGTCGGGAAATTTCAGGCATGGACAGGGAGGTTTCCGGCAGGGCCATCAGGGTCCGAACGGCCATCAGAACCAGCAGGGTCAGAATGGTCAACATCAGTTTCAGCAGGGCCAGCAGGGCCAGTGGAGGAACAGTAACAGCCACCAGGGCCGGGGGCAGCAGGGACAGAGAGGGGGGAACTTCCCGGGGAAGTGTTTCGTTTGCGGCAAGACTGGCCATAAACGCCAGGACTGTCCTGACAGGGGCAGGGCCCCGCAGCAGCAGCAGGGTGCTCGACATGAGCCACAGAGGCCACTTTTTCCACCTGCCCTCCCAGCTCCAGCCCAGATGCCAGCACTACCAGCCATTCCAGCAGTTCCTGTGCAGCAGGGGCAGTTACAGTATGGATGTGTCTATAACGTCCACCAGGCAGCAGCTCTACAGGCACCACCCGCGATTGAGGGTATGTTTCCTATCCATGGTACTATGGGTCGGGTTTTGTTTGATACAGGGGCAACGCACTGTTTTATAGCTACACATTTTGTGAAAGCCTTAGGGTTGTTAGCCACAGCAGAGAGCACAGTGACGTGTGTAGACTCACCATTGGGGAGTGGGTCACTTATTTTCTTTATATGTCGGGGAGTGGGGGTAGAGATTGGTAGCTTGGTATTACCTGCAGACATGTTGGTATTAGATATGCATGTTCACGATGTGATTATCGGTATGGATTGGCTCGCTGATTATAGAGCCATGATTGATTGCTTCGGTGGGAGCATTGTTTTTGCCATTCCGGGGCAAGAGATGTTTGTAGTGGCGATGCCTCGCCCAGAGGGAGGCTCGACCGCTCATTGTATTACCTAGAGGAGGATACCTCTAAGGAGGTTGTGATTCCTTTAGATTCGATTCCAGTTGTCAGGGAGTATTCTGATGTGTTTCAGGAGATACCAGGCCTACCCCCAGTCGAGAGATAGACTTTGTCATAGACTTATTACCAGATACGAGACCTATAGCACGCGCACCGTACCATATGGCTCTGGCAGAGATGCGAGAGCTACGAGATCAGATTGAGCAGTTGTTGGGTCAGGGGTTTATACGGAGGAGTACTTCGCCGTGGGGTGCCCCTGTGTTGTTCGTGAAGAAGAGAGATGGTTCACTGAGATTGTGTGTGGACTACCGGGAGTTGAACAAGGTTACGATACGGAATAAGTATCCGTTGCCTCGAATCGATGACCTATTCGACCAGTTGAGAGGAGATTCTTTCTTCTCAAAGATTGATTTGCGATCGGGATACCATCAGTTGCGTATCAGGGAGGAGGACGTCTCGAAGACAGCGTTCTTATCGAGATATGGTTCTTACGAGTTTCAGGTTATGCCTTTTGGTTTGACCAATGCTCCAGCCGTGTTTATGGACTTGATGAATAGGGTGTTCAGAGATTTCCTAGATCAGTTTGTCATTGTCTTCATTGATGATATTCTGGTTTACTCCCAGACAGAGGAGGAGCACGCCGAGCATTTGAGGCAAGTTTTGCAGATGCTACGTCAGAACGAGCTGTATGCAAAATATGAGAAGTGCGGGTTTTGGCTGAAGAAGGTCCAGTTTTTGGGACACATTATTTCCGATCGGGGGATATCTGTTGATCCGGGGAAGGTATCCACGGTGAGGGAGTGGGGACAGCCCACGACATCGATAGAGATCCGTAGTTTCTTGGGTCTAGCAGGATACTACAGAAGATTCATTCGTGGATTTTCGAAGATAGCGGGTCCTTTGACACATCTGACTCGTAAGGGTGTGCCATTCATTTGGAGTGATGCCTGTCAGTTGGCATTCGATGAGTTGAAGGACAAGCTGACCTCAGCACCTGTGTTAGCATTGCCGAGACTGGGAGTTGAGTATTTAGTTTACACCGATGCGTCCTTGCAAGGACTTGGAGGTGTATTGCAGCAGGAGAGTCAGGTCATAGCTTATGCTTCCCGTAAGCTTAAGCCTCATGAGAAGAATTACCCCACCCATGACTTGGAGTTGGCGGCAGTTGTATTTGCCCTTCGGATATGGAGACATTATCTTTTGGGGGAGAAGTTTCGATTGTTCACGGACCACAAGTCCCTACAGTACCTATTCACGCAAAAGGGTGTCACAGTTGGCTCCGAGTTACGTAGGACCATTTCCCATTATCGAGAGGATAGGGCCGGTGTCATACAGATTGGGATTTCCAGAGTACTTGCACCGTATTCAAGATGTATTACACATCTCGTCGTTGAGACGATATCTTCAGGATAATATGCCCCATATCTACATCGCGATAGAGGAGATTGACTTACAGCTCGACAGTTATTATGAGGAGAGACTAGCGGCTATCCTAGACCATAGCGAGAGGAGATTGAGGTCGAAGGTAGTTCCACTTGTACGGGTTCAGTGGGAGCATCATAATGTGGAGGAGTCCACTTGGGAGTGCGAGGCAAATATGCGCGAAAGATATCCAGATCTATTTTTACCAGGTATGCCTTATTTTCTGAATTTCGGAACGAAATTCCATTATTAGGGGGGAAGTATGTAATACCTCGTATTTTTATGGCTTTTAAATTGGGGATTTATTAAAATTAATTGATATAAATTAATTTAATATTAATCCGGATATTTATTAAAATATTTACTAGCGTGACGATAGTTAGTAATTATTAGGAATTTGTTGAATATTACTTAATGAGCAAAGTAATATGTAGAATTGAATTTATTAAAATTGTCAGGAGGGAAAAATATGACAGTTATGGAAATTAAGTCGGAATGCGCCTGTATCGTGTCGGGACTAAAGTATTATAATAAAAAGTGAATAAATTATCAGTCACCCGTATGGTCATTTCAAGTGTGGCAACGTGTCTGGAATGGTTAAGATAGTCAGAAAAATGTACCCGAGAGTTTAGTTTGTGTCTCGGAGCATTTTTAGGCCTAATCGGCACCCCAGAGGGGCGATTTAGTCATTCCCAAATTAGGCCTTAGTTAAATGAAGAAAATTGGGAATTAATATCAGATAATAGGAGGGTCTTCTACGGCTAACATTCTCAAAATTCTATAACGGCAGTGAGAGAAAGAAAGGAGAAAAGTCTTCCAAGAATGCAAGGCCAAGAACCAACATAATTGCACCACCGTCACCACCAAAACGTAGATTGGAGAGAGGGGATCAAGCCTATACATGTCAAACTTGTGGAATCAGACCTACAATCTTAAGGCAAGTATCTATCTTGCTATTTTTCTAGTTGATATTTCACCCATGTTAGAATAGGATTGGTAAATATATGTTTTATTGAAGAATTTCATGAATTAGGAGATTTGAATCACATGTTTTACGAGTAATACATGTAATCTGGAAGCCTTGTCATATGCATAGGATTACCCATGAATTTTTAATGGTTTAGAGGTAAGAAATATAGAAAAAGAGTTAAAATGTTAGAGATTATGATGAAACTAGGGTTCTTGACAAATATGGTTAATTGCCCCTTTAATCCAATGTCTTTGATGAAATTTGTAAATACTTTACGTAGAAAATCATGTAGATAGGTAAACATAATCATTGGTTTAATTGGATGGGAATTTGCGACTCGTTTATCGAGTTTTAGTTGAGTTTTATCAAGGAAACCCGTAGTTAACTATGGCAAAATCTGGGCTATACCTGATCAAAATGTTGATCGATCGACTGATCGATCGATTGACTGATCGATCGATCGACCCCTTTCATCGATCGATCGACCCCTCCTGGAAACTGAATGTTTTTCCTCTATTTGTTTAATTCAGATAAAATGCATAGGAAACCTTGGATATCATTTAAAGAGTATAATGGGTCATGAAGAGGACCAGTAGGGTCTAAGTAGATTCCATTGAATATAAATTTATGTGGGATGTAACAGGGGGTTAACGGGAGTTTGACACATAATGGAAATTGCGCATACGTTAACTAAGGAATTGAGAGATTTGTGAATGACTTAGACTAGTATGTTAGAGAGGATATACGTACTAAATTTACCTCTAGGACGAGAGAATACTTTGAGGGATGAAAAGTAATTATGAAATGACTATAAATGAGAATAAAAAGAGATGAGTCCTTCTTACATAAGAATTGCGTAAAGTTATATTATGTACGGTTAAAAATATTATTATGGGTCGTGGACGAACCTAATTGGAAAATGGGAATATTTATATATATATATATATATATATATATATATATATATATATATATATATATATATGACCGAGTGCATGTGTGTGTATATATATATATATATATATATTATACTTGTGTATAATCATGCCCGTGCTACTTGCTATCACGGAGGTTATCGCACCGGGATAGTCTTATCTTGATGGGACCTTTATGGGTATATTGACTTGTTCCCTAGAACATAGGATTCCTTGGTACAGGCTATCTGAGAATGATAGTTAAATGGTCCTAAGAGACGTGAAGAGTATGTGCTGACCTCTTAGTGACTAAAAACTATGCTTCGCCTCCATTTTGTGTGTATTGAGTTAATACAGTTCGAGAGTGATTCCGAACTAGTATTTCCCTTAGTACGAGAGATGAGGGGACTTGATAGCAGAGTATGCCAGTAGCATAGATTTTATATGGGGGGTCGATAGTATATATATTAAATGAGTGATTATATAGACACGTATATATGGAAATTCATCCACTGTGCATATAAGTAGATTAATATTATATAAATGCTCTGTAATTATAATAAGTGCTCATAAACGTTACAACAGTATTGTGAAATACATAATAGACATAAGAAATCGTTAAGAGACTAATCTCTAAACTAAAATCATAGCCTTGTGACTTCTCGAAATAGAATTTATGGGAGATGAATTAGATCGAATTATGAGGTATTTTACTAGTACGGTAGGCATGCATACTAGAAGAGAGGTGAGAATTCTCAAGAGAGTGTCGCATACTAACATGGTTGTTATATTATCCAGTAATAATTTTAAATACTTGCTAAACTATATTTTTTAAAACTATTTTACACTCGGGGTCTGTCCTGTTTCCTGTCATTTTTCTCTCTCTTGTATATATATGTATATATTACAGGTGCCCAACCACAGGGGTGTCAGGCGTAGGTTTTTTTGATTGGATGTGCTGCAGCTTATTTGGGAGTTGCAGGCCTTTGCTTTAGACGACCTCTTCCTTGATTCATCTATTGATTTAGTACTTCATAGCTAGGGAATGTGTCGCCCGATTTCCTATTTCAGTTTAGATTTATTAGAGATTTTGTACTTATTATGTTTTCAGTATTCAGTACTTTGGGAGTTATTTCTTGACATGATGATTTCACTTATGGTTATTGACTGGTTTGGTTAATCTAGCTGGTTTATTTCTTTTGGTTGATTGCTATCCTTAGCATTTATGTTATTTATAAACTGATTTATTTTTAAAAAGGTTTTCATGTTGGGATGTAATAGATGGAGTAATACTTTAAATTGATTTGACACTTAGTTTAATTAATTAGGGTGACTAAAAAGAAAATTTGTTTTTGACAGTGATGCTAAGAATGAACCACGTCGTTCACCTTGATTTTTAATTTAATAAAGGACTGATCACCTGGTATTTAATTAGGCGATATGTCACGGGTGGTATCAGAGCATCAGGTTCTAGTGTCCTTAAGGATCTGTGTGGCTTATTTTTCTTTCAACTTATCGTCTTTGATATATAGCCCTATTATTAGGACTGTTATATTCTTATGTTTACGCTTACGTCTTCCGCTATTTGGGATTTAATAATAACTATAGACTAATAAACTTCCTTCTCGTTTCAGATGCCTCCAAGATGATCATCCCGAGATAGGAATGCCCAGCTCGAGCAACCAGCAGCTCCGGCTCAGGGAATGATGAATGCAACAAAAGTAGCCACCATTATTGCTCAAGCGGTGAATGCCACATTAACAGTGGTGTAGTAGGATCCACCCCAGGTTCAGGCAATATCACCGGTACCAGCACATCTTCCCACTTCATGGGATCGAGTCAAGTATGCCTTTTAGAAGGCGCATCCTCCGGAGTTCTTGAGGAGTACGGACATCGTGATCGCCAACCAAGGGAAGAAGGATATCCAGAGGCATATGCGCATGTATGAGTGAACTGACGTGCAGAGATAATTACTATTTCCTTAAAGCTAGTGGGGGTCGCTTTGCAGTGGTGGGAGTCCACCACCACCTTGGAGGATAGGGACAGCATATCGATTCAGTCGTTTTTGGTGCGGTTTGACCATAAATATTTCCTATCCGTCGTGCAGATTGAGATGAGGCGGAGGTTACTGAATCTTAAGAAGGAGAGTATGATCATTGCTGAGTATAAGGAGGAGTTCATGAGACTTCTCACTATAGTGCTGGATGAGGCACCCACTGAGGAGAAGAAGATATTGTTGTTTTTAGACGGATTGGCATGGAGGGTTCATCAGCACCTCATAGGTAATCTATCATTGGGTACTTACACTAATATACTCAACGCCGCCTTGTTGTACTGTGAGGATCACCGTGTCTGTCATCTGGGAAGAAAACTTTCATGGGAGTCCATCCAGCTGGGCAAGACAAGGGGCAGTAATACTGGTGGGGCACCAGCAGTCCAAGGGCAGACCCGTATAATAAGCAGAGTTCCCATCAGGGGGATGTTGCCAAGAGATTCCAATCCGATGATTCCAAATAGGGATTTAGGGGATTTAGACAGGGCCAGCATGGCCAACAAGGCCAACACCATCAGCAGCAGGGCCAGTGGTCGGGTGGTAATAGCCAACATGGGCTATGGTCAGTAGGGACGGAGGGGAGGAAACTTCAGGGGTAGGTGTTTTGGATGTGGCAAGAATGGCCATAGGCATCGGGATTTACCTGAGGGGGATAGGTCCCCACAGTAGCATGGTTCCCGTAATGAGCTGCAGAGGCCACTCTTTCCAACCGCCCTCCCAGTGCCATCCCAGCGGCCCCAGTTCAGCAGGGGAAATTGCAGTATGGACATGCCTATAACGTCCATCGGGTCACAGCACCTCAGGCGCCACTTGTGATTGAGGGTATGTTTCCTATCCATGGCACTATGGGATGAGTTTTATTTGATACTAGGGCATCGCACTATTTTACATCTACTCAATTTGCACGTGCCTTAGGGTTATTACACACGGCAGAGAGTACAGTGACATGTGTAGACTCACCACTTGGGAATGGGTTTTTGATTTTCTTTATATGATGGGGTGTAAGTATAGATATTGGTAGCTTGATTTTACCGGCGTACATGCTAGTTTTAGATATGCATGAGCACAATGCCATTATTGGTATGGATTGTCTCCCTGCGTACAAAGCAATGACATATTGTTTCGGTAGGAGTATCATCTTTGCCATTCCAATTCAGGAGATGTTTTTGGTGGTGATGCCTCGCCCAGAGGGAGGATCTTCCACCCATTTGTATTACATAGAGGAGGATACCTCTAAGGAGATTGTGATTCCCCTAGATTCGATTCCATTTGTTCGTGAGTTTTTGAATGTATTCCATGATATACCGGGCCTACCTCCCAGTCGAGAGATTGATTTTTTCATAGACTTGATGCTGGTCACTCGACCGATAGCACGTGCATCGTACCGTATGGCTCTAGAAGAGATGAGGGAGTTAATGGATCAGATAGAGCAGCTATTAGGTTAGGGATTCATTCGTAGGAGCACCTCACCTTGGGGCGCTCTGGTGTTGTTTGTGAAAAAGAGAGATGGATTGTTGAGATTGTGCATGGAATACCGAGAGTCGAATAAGGATATAATATAGAATAAGTATTCGTTTCCCTGAATCGATGACCTGTTCGACCAGATGAGAGAGCAGCCTTCTTTTCAAGATAGATTTGAAATCGGTATACCATCAACTACGGATTAGGGGGCAGGATGTGTCAAAGACTACTTTCTTGACGAGATATGGGTTCTATGAGTTTAGAGTCATGCCGTTTGGGATAATAAATGCTCCCACCGTATTCATGGACTTGATGAACCGAGTATTCATAGAGTTCTTAGATCAGTTTGTTATCGTCTTTATAGATGACATCCTGATTTATTCACAGACTGAGGAGGAGTATTCCGATCAATTAAGACAGGTTCTTTAGACTCTACGAGATTATCAGATGAATGTTAAGTATGAAAAGTGCTGATTCTGGTTATGAGAGGTACATCTTTTAGGGCACGTTGTATCGGAATTGGGGATATCAGTTGACCCGAGGAAAGTATCGACAGTGAGGGAGTGGGGACAGCCCGTGACACAGACAGAGGTGCATAGTTTCTTACGGTTAGTCAGGTCCTACAGGCGGTTCATTCGAGGCATTTCGAAGATAGTGAGTTCAATGATAAATCTGGCTCACAAGGGAGTACCGTATGGATGGGAGATGCTTGTTAATTGGCTTTTGAGAAGCTGAAAGATAAGCTAACTTTGGCGTCAATTCTTGCCTTACCCAAGCCGGTAGTGGAGTATATGGTGTATACTGACACCTTTTTATAGGGACTCAAGGGAGTACTCCATCAGGAGGAGCAGTCTATAGCTTTTGCCTCCCACAAGCTTAAGCCTCACAAAAGGAATTTCCCCACCCATAACCTGGAGCTAGCAGCGGTCGTGTTTGCATTGCGGATTTGGAGACATTATTTGTTTGGGGAGAAATTTCGCTTGTTCACAGACCACAAGTCACTGCAATACTTGTTCACTCAGTGAGAGTTGAACATGCGTTAGAAAAGGTGGCTAGATTTTGTGAAGGACTACTAATTCGAGATACTGTACCATCCGGGGAAGGCTAACGTGGTTACTGATGCGCTAAGCCGTAGATCGATAGGTGACGTAGCGGAAGTATTAGGAGTGATGTGGAAAGAGTTGGGACACCAGGACGCGTTAGCCCATTCCTTTATATCTGTTATATCAGTCACACCCAAGATTATTCCGAGGGTGATATAGGCACAAGCAGCGGATACTTTTTATCAGGATCAGATTGTACGACTTTTAGCTGAGGGTGCTGAATCTTATTCAGTGAGTTCTTATGGGGGTTTGAGGTTTAATGGGAGATTGGTGGTACCGGAGGGAGATGATTTACGTTATGCAGTAATGACACAGTTACACGGGTCTACATTTTTAGTACATCCCGGAGGGGATAAGATGTACTAGGATATGAGGCGGCAGTACTGGTGCAGTGGGATGGAGAAAGACATTACAGAGTTCATGTCCAAATGTTTTACCTGTCAGATGGTAAAGGTGGACCACTAGAGACCACCAGGATTACCTCAGCCATTGGATATACCTACGTGGAAATAGGTATTTCCATGAATTTCATTACCGACCTGCTTACATTATAGCAGGGTCATGATTCCATATGGGTTATAGTGGATCGATTGACTAGGATATGCTACGCATGTGTGTCCTTGATTTTGGAGGAGGTTGGGAGCCATATCTTCCACTAGTGGAGTTCACTTATAATAACTCCTATCAGTTCACGATTGGTATGTCACTATTTGAGGCGTTATATAGCAGGCATTGTCGTTCTCCCTCTTGTTGCCTAGAGGTGGGGGGCAACAAGTTGCTCAGACCAGAGGTGATTCACGAGACGTTAGCTAGGATTGATCTAATCAGGAGGCGTATTCAGGTATCTCGACATCGGCAGAAAAGCTACGCCGATGCAAAACGGTCCTTCAGAGAGTTTAGCGTGGGGGACCAAGTATTACTGCATGTGTCTCCTATAAAAGGAGTAATGAGATTAGGGAAGAAGGGGAAGTTGGCTCCGAGGTACGTAGGACCATTTCCCATTATAGAGAGGATAGGGCCGGTGGCATACAGATTGGGGTTGCGAGAGTACTTGCACCGTATTCACGATGTATTCCACATCTCGTCGTTGAGACGATATCTTCAGGATGATATGGCCCACACCCACATCATGATAGAGGAGATTTACTTACATCCCGAAAGTTCTTATGAGGAGAGACGAGTGGCTATCTTAGACCATAACGCTAGGAGATTGAGGTCGAAGGTAGTTCCACTTGTATGGGCTCATTGGGAGCATCATAATGTGGACTTTTACTAGGTATGCCTTATTTTCCAAATTTTGGGATGAAATTCCGTTATTACGGGGGAGGTATGTAATATTTCGTATTTTTATGGCTTTTAAATTAGGGATTTATTAAATTTAATTGTTATAAATTAATTCAATATTAATTCGGATATTTATTTAAATATTTTAAGCGTGACGAGAGTTAGTAATTATTGGGAATTTATTGAATATTACTTAATGAGCAAAGTAATATGTAGAATTGAATTTATTAAAATTATCATGAGGGAATAATATGACAATTATGGAAATTAAGTCGGGACGCGCCTGTGTCGTGTTGGGAGTAAAGTATTATAATAAAAAGTGAATAAATTATTATTCACCCTTATGGTTATTTCGAGTGGACCAACGTGTCCAAAAGGGTCAAGATAGTCAGAAAAGTGTACTCGGGAGTTTAGTTTGGGTCTCGGGGGGTTTTTAGGCCTAACGGGCACCCCGGAAGGGCGATTTAGTCATTTCCAAATTAGGCCTTAGTTAAATGACAAAATTTGGGAATTAATATCAAATATTAGGAGAGTCTTCTAGGGTTAACAATCTCAAAAGTCTAGAACAGCAGTGAGAGGAAAAAAGGAGAAAAGTCTTCCAAGAATCCAAGGCCAAGAACCAACCCAATTGCACCACCGTTACCACCAAAACGTAGATCAGAGCGAGGGGATCAAGCCTATACCTGTCAAAATCGTGGAATATAACCTACAATATTAAGGCAAGTATCTATCTTGCTATTTTTCTACTTGATATTTCACCCATGTTAGAATAGGATTGGTAAATATATGTTTTATTGAAGAATTTCATGAATTTGGAGATTTGATTCACATGTTTTACAAGTAATACAAGTAATCTGGAAGCCTTGTCATATGTATAGGATTACCCATGATTTTTTAATGGTTTAGAAGAAAGAAATCTGAAAAAGGAGTTAGAATCTTAGAGATTATGATGAAACTAGTGTTCTTGACAAATATGGTGAATTGGCCCTTTAGTCCTATTTCTTTGATGAAATTCGTACATGCTTTACGTAGAAACTCATGCAGATATGTATATATTGTAATACCCCGCATTTTATCGATATTTATTTATGGGATTAATTAAATTAAATGTGAATTAATTGAGAATTAATCCGGATAAAATACTAACGAGATGTGAGTTGGTATTTGATTATAATGTGTATATATGGCAATATATGAATATTGGAAATATTGAATTTGTCGTGAGATTGATCTACGGCAATTTGGGAAATTTTGTTGAGACGCGTGTGATAGTCGCGTCAGGAAAGTAATTATTTAATTAAAAAGTGAATTTTATTTCTATTAACCGTATGGTCATTTTGAGTGCGCCAACGCGTCCGGAAGGGTCGAAATAGTCAAAAAACACTAGCCGGGGGTTAAGTTTGGGTCCCGGGGCATTTTTGGGCCATACCGGTAACTTAAAAGGGCATTTTGGTAATTTCGGAATTTTGGGAATTAAAACCCACGAAAATTAGAGTTAAAAATCTGATTTAGTCTTAACCCACTAACCCATTTTCAATCCCAATCTAAGTAGTGGGCTACGGGAGAAGTTAAGAAACTTTAAACTTGCCAAAAACCAACCCCCACCTCCATTGTCATCTTGAGAAGAACTTGTAGAGAGAGAGAGAGAGGAGAATTTTGCACAGAGAGAGAGAACAATTCAACCTTCAATATTCAACATCAAATTCAGAGAAAGATTAGAGGCAAGTGATTTAATTACAATTGATTCAATGTTATGCTTTTCCATGTTTAGGAATTATCGAATTTATCTTGGAAGATTGATATAGACCCATGAATTTGAAGATTAAAACTATGAACTATGTTAGGAATTGCATGTAGAAACATTCTGGACGAATTATGAATTCAAAATATAACCCTTGATGATCTAAAAACGTATTTAACAAGAGGTTTATTAATGTTCTTGAAAGAAATAGAAAACTAGAGTTCTTGATGAAGTTTTGATCCAAACAAAGCCCTTGGTTGATGAATTATTGGTTTTAGGACGTTAACAATACTGTAGGATGGTTGTATGATGATATTATAACGTTATATTAGAGTTTCATGCTTTATAATGGAGGTTTGGAACGATTTGAGGACTGCAAAACGAAGCAGTCCGTAGCCTACCTGGTGCGATCGATCGATCGACATTCATCAGTCGATCGATCGACCACCATCGATCGATCGAGGTTCAAGGTCGATCGATCGACCTTCCCAGAATGAGTAAAATTTCCCTAGTTATATTTTAATGATGTTAACCCTTAGAAAATATTATTGGAGACTTTATCAATATCCTTAGATTTAAGGAAGACCAGTAGGTATGGTTATAAAGTTTGGACCTTAATTAGAATTCAATTTGAGGAATTATTCTAAAAGCTAATAAAACTCGATGAGTGAGATAATATTAGGGTTAAAAGAGTAAATTTGAACAAATTGATGAAATGAGGTTTGGGGCAGAAGTAAGGACCTTAAGAATAATGATGTTATATGTGGGAATAATAGGAAACTTAATAACCCCTTTGAGATAGGTTTTAAGTACAAGAATCTATGACGTGAGATGTGTCGACAGTCTACATTATATATTATCGAAAGACTTAAAATGTATAATATTGGAATAATGGTATAAGGATGTAGAAAATACCTTTATTAATATTGAGATATCTAAGATGTGTGCATGCTTAGTATATGTATATGATTTTTATGAGTATGACATACCTACCATACTTGCTATCACGGGAGGTTTACGTTCGCTTAGGGCCATCTAATCCTTGTGTTCCCGGATTTAGAGTGGTACCTAGAGGACATAATTCAAGGGAATGACTTAATTGTGAGTTATTAAGCCAGCTGACTATGGAGCGTAGGTATGTACGTGACCATGGATATGTTGAATTATGTTCGCCTCCATTTTTGTGTGTGGTGTCTATTCTAACAATTCCTAAGAGATTCGGAATTTGTAATCCTTATGTACGTGATGTACCGGGATGGATAGCAGAGTATGTGTGCACCACAGCTTAGCCTCGGGGTGCTTGTATTGTATATTTATGATGTGAATAATATATGGTTCAATGAAAAGGAATTTGTTATGTTTAAATTGCGAGAATAATTTATAGTGACTCTTTGAGAAGTTAAAAAGGGATAACATGCCGAGAATTGTAATGTTAACAATTGAGAATCCGAGTATAAGTAAAGCTATCTATTTAAGTAATAACATTGGGAATTCATATTGTGAATCGAGTAGTTGGGTTAGAACTTATGACGGTTTTGTTAGATATAACTAACACATGAATGGGTACAGGAACATTAGGAGTGCACAGTTAGACGAGAGGTGAGTATTTCATGTGAGAGCACGTCCTAACATGTATCTTGCATTCATTGTTTTAAATGTTATTAAAGCACTTGCTATTTTTTTAAAATACTCTCCACATTCGGGCTCTGACCCGTTTGCTTTCAAATCTATTTTTTTTGTAAAAAACCTTTTAGGTGCCCAGCCACAAGGACACCATGCATAGTATTTCCATTCAGGTGACGAGCTGTAGCTGTTGTGGAAGTTACAGGGCTTTGACAGTAGACGCCTCTTTTCTAGTCTTGACTCCATATTCAGTTTCATCATTGTAGGGCATGTCGCCCACTTCTTTAGAGACATTTTATATTTCAGTTATTCAGACTTTGGTTTGTAATTAATTCAGGATGCAGACTTGTTTTATTTATTTTCCATATTGAGATTGTTGTGAGGAGTATTTCCTCCAGACTTATTATTATTTGTTGGTTACTTTATTGAGACCTTATGGTGTATGGTTATGTTATTCTTTTATAATTCATTTATTGCATGTTAATCATATTTAATTTAAAATTTGACATCTACCTTTTTAAATACTAGGTGGTTAGTAATCAAAAAAATGTTTTCGATAGTGATGCTATTAACTGAACCAAGTTGGCATTTTGTATTAATTTAATAAAGGAGTAGCTATACCCGGTATTTAATTAGTCGGGGTGTCACATATATAATCATTGGTTTAATTGGTTTGGAGTTTGGGACTTGTTTATGGAGTTTTGTTAAGGAAGCCCGCATTTAACTATGGCGGGATCTGGGCTATACCTTTTATCGATCGATCTACCCCTCCTGGAAACTGCATGTTTTTCCTCTTTTTGTTTAATTCGGATAAAATGCGTAGGAACCCTTGAATATCATTTAAAGAGTATAATGGGTCATGAAGATGACTAGTAGTGTCTAAGTAGATTCCATTGAATATAACTTTATATGGGATGTAACTGTGGGTTAACGGGAGTTTGACACATATTGAAAATCGTGCGAACGTTAACTAAGGAATTGAGAGTTTTGTGAATGACTTAAACCAGTATGTTAGAGAGGATAGACCTACTGAATTTACCTTTAGGATGAGAGAATACTTCGAGGGATGAAAAGTAATTATGAAATGACTATAAATGAGAATAAAAAGAGATGAGTCCTTCTTACGTAAGAATTGGGTAAAGTTGTATTATGTACGGTGAAAAATATTATTATGGGTCGTGGACGAACCTAATTGGAAAATGAGAATATTTATATATATATATATGACCTAGTGCATGTGTATATATCTATATTATATTTGTGTATAATCATACCCGCTGTTGATGTAAAAAATTAGATTATCTCTAATTTATCAATCACAGATAAAAATAAACAAGACAAAATATTTTTAAAGTGGTTCAGCTTTGAAAGAATGGCCTACTGTAATAACTCGCGTAATTTTTGGGGTATTTTCAAAATAAAGAGAAAATTAAAGTTTTTGATAAAATTATTTTTATTGCTCAAATATGTTGAATATTATTTTTAAAGGAGAGAATTTCAAACGATTTCGAAATCGGAGTTAAAACGGATTTTAAAATGATTTTTAAATGTTTTTAACTCTTGGAGTTATTTTGACTTCCAACTCTTCATTTCTTTGCTTTATTTAAAGGAGTCTTTTGGATTCCAACTCTTCATTTCTTTGCATTATAAAATAAAGTCATGGGCAAGCCTTTTAACCTACTTCTGGCACAAATTTTGGCAGCAAATATATTTTATATTCCTCTTCTTTTTATATACACATTGGCCCTTGAGATTTGTGAGTTCCAACCTTAGATTAGAGGTGTTCTTGGGGCTATTTTGTTGGAGGTTATTGGAGGAGCTTTTGTAGATATTTTGTGTTGATCTTGAGGATGTGATCGTTGGTTTCTCATCATGGTTTGAGGTATGGGGTTTTACACAATATGCTCCTTAAATCTCGCGAGTGTCATTCTCTTTGAATTCTTGTTAATTGAACTCATATTTGAATTGTTAAATTCATTGAAATCTGGAAAATAATTGTTGAAATTATTTTGATTCATGTGGTATCATTATATTGTTGATGAGCACATTGTCATGAGATTTTAATATGGCACGGATGTTGGGCACCCGCCAAAATTCCTGTTTCTCGGGCTATGGATTGATAAAGCATATACGGATGTGGTGAGGCCTGGTGACCCGGTTAAAGTGTTGTTGAGAAATTATAATGATAAAGGCTTTGAGATTTGCATTTCGATTTGAATATTCGTACTCGTGTTGTTACGTTTTATTCATCGCTAACATATATTTGTTGAGCATCTTTCCTGTCGTATTGTGTACTTCCCCATATTTTCTTTTAGTGGCAGGTTAGTGTGGATTTGGGCGCTATGGATTATTGGAGATTGATTTTTATCTTGGTTATTTTGGGAAGAATTTTTAATACATTTGAGAAGACTTGTATTTATTTATTTTGATGTATAGAGCATTGGGATTTATTTTATTTCGAGTTAGATGTTGTATTTAATTCGAGAGATTTGTTGTATTTATTTGAAGAGATTTGAGATTAGTGGTTTCCTCTCTTGTTGTTGTGAGATTTAGATGCTCTATACCTTGTTATTTGCAGATTTGATTAGTTTTATCGAATAGTAGCACTCCGTTCGCTCTCTCCGGGCGGGCGGGGTGTTACAAATGGTATGAGAGTTTAGGTATACGATAACCCTCGGGCCTTGGGCTTTGGGTTCATTGCGTGGATAACAATTTTTGGAGATAGAAAATTTTAGTTGATATCTGTGATAGGTTTCGAGATTAGAGGTGAGGAATTATTTTTGGAGATGAAATTATTTTTGGAGATAGTGTAGTGGCCTGATTTTGAGAGTTAGGCATTCGGCGAATTTCGAGGGCGAAATTCCATTGTTAGTGAGGAAGTGTAATAACCCGCGTAATTTTTGGGGTATTTTCAAAATAAAGAGGAAAATAAAGTTTTTGATAAAATTATTTTTATTGCTCAAATATGTTGAATATTATTTTTAAAGGAGAGAATTTCAAACGGTTTCAAAATCGGAGTTAAAACGGATTTTAAAATAATTTTTAAATGTTTTTAACTCTTGGAGTTGTTTTGACTTCCAACTCTTCATTTCTTTGCCTTATTTAAAGGAGACTTTTGGATTCCAACTCTTCATTTCTTTGCATTATAAAAGGAAGTCATGGGCAAGCCTTTTAACCTACTTCTGGCACAAATTTTGGCAGCAAATATATTTTATATTCCTCTTCTTTTTATATATACATTGGCCCTTGAGATGTGTGAGTTCCAACCTTAGATTAGAGGTGTTCTTGGGGCTATTTTGTTGGAGGTTCTTGGAGGAGCTTTTGTAGATCTTTTGTGTTGATCTTGAGGATGTGATCGTTGGTTTCTCATCATGGTTTGAGGTATGGGGTTTTACACAATATGCTCCTTAAATCTCGCGAGTGTCATTCTCTTTGAATTCTTGTTAATTGAACTCATATTTGAATTGTTAAATTCATTGAAATCTCGAAAATAATTGTTGAAATTATGTTGATTCATGTGGTATCATTATATTGTTGATGAACACGTTGTCATGAGATTTTAATATGGCACGGATGTTGGGCACCCGCCAAAATTCCTGTTTCCCGGGCTATGGCTTGATAAAGCATATACGGATGTGGTGAGGCCTGGTGACCCGGCTAAAGTGTTGTTGAGAAATTATATTGATAAATTCTTTGAGATTTGCATTTCGATTTGAATATTCGTACTCGTGTTGTTACGTTTTATTCATCGCTAACATATATTTGTTGAGCATCTTTCCTGTCGTATTGTGTACTTCCCCATATTTTCTTTTAGTTGCAGGTTAGCGTGGATTTGGGTGCTATGGATTATTGGAGATTGATTTTATCTTGGTTATTTTGGGAAGAATTTTTAATACATTTGAGAAGACTTGTATTTATTTATTTTGATGTATAGAGCATTGGGATTTATTTTATTTCGAGTTAGATGTTGTATTTAATTCGAGAGATTTGTTGTATTTATTTGAAGAGATTTGAGATTAGTGGTTTCCTCTCTTGTTGTTGTGGGATTTCGATGCTCTATACATTGTTATTTGCGAATTTGATTAGTTTTATCGAATAGTAGCGCTCCGTTCGCTCTCTCCGGGCGGGCGGGGTGTTACACCTACGTCCACTGTTTGTGTTATTGCTGACTGTTTGTTTGGAATTCTCGATAATTGGTTTACCAAGAAATTTTGAGTCCTCTTCCAATGAGGAGGTTACAATGTATTTATAGCCTTGAGGCTGTAGAAATGAAATGACAATGCGTTGTTATCTAGTAGACATGTACATCTATATGATAATAAATGAGCATTTAATGCGCAGTCGTCTCCTTGATTATCCTGATAAGAATGCTAAGTTGCTAGGACCTCCTAAGTAGCTCGGACCGCTTAAGATGCTCGGACCGCCTAAGTAGCTCGACACGCTCGAGCTGCTCGGGGACCCTGAGTTCCTCGTGGCTTCTTAGTTGCTCGGTGATCTTGAGTTGCTCGATAGAAGTATACATATTTGCCACGCTAGCAGACACGTGTCTGTAAGTGAGTAGTCCATGTCAGCAGACTAAATTTAGTATCAACAGAAGAAAAGTATGAGGGTGAAGAAAAGTATGAAACATACTGCTTGGGAAACTGCACCCGTTGTATAGGTTTTAGGATAGCATTCCCCGTATATAACTTCTTTTTTAGGTGCACAGTATCAGGCCTCCTAAATATTTTGAATTTTCATGACCGCTTCGATATTTGTGCTCTTTTTCTTCTTTTAGCGACCGGATAAGCAAACGTCTTTCTTATTAATCATTACCTTTCTCTATTCTCGAGGTAAAGTATTTAAACACGGCAAAAATCCCATCGTCTTCTACTTTTCAAACCTGTGTCTTCAAACTTTTCATTTCTTCTCTATCTTGTGCGTTCGTTTCTTCCATTGTTCGTTGTCAACTGACTCACTCTTCTCCTGTAAGCTCTTCTTCCTTCTCTTTTACTTATTTTGTTCATCATAGTTTACCCTGTTGAATCTCTTGACAAATTTCGTTCTGAATTTTCAATTCCTTCATGGGTCATATTAGAATAACTTTCTGAACCTTCTGACTATTTTTCTTTGGCTGAGGGACATTGGTTCCCAAGTCTCTTTGTGGTCAAATGTGGCTTTTCTTTTCCTCCAAATCCTTTATGTTTGGAGTTCTGTCAATATTTTGACGTTGTTCCTGCAAGAATAGCGCCTAATACCTGGAGAATAGTTAATTGAGTCCATAGGTTAAACCAAATTCATGGAACCCGTTTAGGAATTCCAGAAATTATGTTTTGCTACAGATGGGTTGTCAGCGACAGTACTTTTTATTTAAAAACTAGGTTTTTGAATAGGGCTTTAGTTGTCAATCTTCCAGATGCCAATAGGGATTACTTTGAGCATGGGGTTGTTATGAAAAATTGGCAACATGCTCCATTAAATGGAGATGATGTATATCAGGGTCCCAGGTGTCCCCCTTATGGCAATGTAATAGGTTGTTTTTATTTTTTGAAATCTTGTTATCTTTGTGTTTGATAAAATGTATCACTGACATTTAATTTTTTATTATTTGTATTTGACAGCAAAAGAAAATCTCCAAAGGAGACAGAGGTTAATTTAAAGCATTTGAAACTTATCTGGAGTTTTCACCAGTCTGTGGCCGAGGAACATATTAAATCAGCCTCTTATTTGTTGCAGTACAATAGTTATACTTCATCTTTTACTGCTCGTCCAGTAGTGGTTGACATTGGCCAAGTACCAGCTCTTGATACTAGTATGGAAGGTTCTTCTTCAGAGTCAAATATTCCTATTGGTGACATAATGAAGAAAAGAAAAGTTCTTGATTTCTTTGATAAGTCTGCCTCTGCTGCTGGAGAGGCGAAGAAAAGTGAAAAAAGTGCCCCAGAAGAAGGGGCAAAGAGTATTGATGCACCCCCTCCTGCTGCTGTCAAGAAAATTGTTGATAAGCCCCCAATGGCCCCGAGCAAGATTGTTGTTGTTTCTCCTCCAAGTGAGGTTATTGTTATTTCATCACCCCAAGACAACATCTTTGGTTGAGAAAGTTCATGCTTCTCCGAGGAGGTTAAAGAAAAGCTCTTCTGAGAGACTTGCTGATCCTATCTCTCAGTCTTTAAATATTGAAGGTGGCATTCCCACTTTTGTTCCTCCGAGCTCTACTATGGGCTCGGTAAAGTCTTGGATTATCCCAGAAGTCCAAGGTATTGAAGATACTCGTTCTCGTGATAGAGTTACTACCTTGGTTACTCAACATATTGCCTCAGTAAGTATTATTAGTCTAATTTTTCACTTTTGATTCTTGTGTCCCTGTATTGACTCAAAATTATTTCTTTTTTCAGCTAGTAACGTGTTTCAACACTATTCTGAAGAAGGATGAGGCTCTTAAGGATTCAAGCTCCTCGGGAGGTGTAGAGGAGGCTTTTGTTGGTCTGACTCAATCCTTAAAAGATTCTCGTCAAAAGTACGAGGAGGATAAGGTTGCCTGGGCGAGGCAACTTAAGTCTGTTGAGTTGGATAGAGATCAAGCTGCAAATGCTTCCAAGGAATTGGAGAAAAAGTTAAAAGAGTCTAATCAGAGCAACAAGGTTTTTGAGCAGAGCAACAAGGAGCTGGAAGTTAAGCTCAAATAGGCTGAAGAGGAATTTGTTAAGCTTCAGGATATTGAACGTCAGAAGGTGGAGAAGAAATTTAAAGTTGTCGAGGAACTCCTTAGGGAAAGGGCCTCCTCGGAGAAGGCAAAAAGAAAGAAAGCATTCAAAAAATCCTTCAGTGCTGGTTGGGATAAGGGTTGGAATAAGTGTTTGGCTGTAATGTCCTCGCAAATGGAATATGCCAGTCTTAAATATTTTAGGGATGGATGGGTGGCAGCCCTGCAAGAGCTAAAAGTTGCCGAGGATTCTGAATTATTCCAGCAACACACTCATGGCCCTCCTCCCTCCTCCGGAGAAGAAGAAGAGGATGAAGCTGCCTCGGATGAATCCTCCATGATGATTGGATATCAGGCCCTTTCTGTTCCAGCTGTTCAATCATGCTCCGAGCAACCGCCACCAGCCAGTACCTCTGCTGAGCAGTTAATTTTGCCCTCTGAGCAACCAGTCACTTCCTCAAAACCTTTCGAGGAAGTCATAGGAAACAAAGAGAAGGTGTAGAGTTACTCGGTAGTTTATTTTGTCATTTTATTGAATGTAACCTCGGCTTTTGTATTTTCCTTTATGATGAAATGAAAATTCGAACTTTTAGTTGTTTGTCTTGACTTTTTCTTCTACTTGCTCTGTCTGCATTCTTATTGATTCTTTCTATCTCTTCTCTTTACTAGTTTATGGCTAGGATGGAGCTCTTGTCAACTCATGACACCTAACTGATGAAAAAATGCAATGAATACTTCAAGGCTGGTCGTGCAGATCTGAATGATGCTCAGATCATTGATATCCTGGGTCCAGATGCTTCTGAACGAGCAGTTGAAGCTTACCAGTATCTGAAATGTCTGCTTGATCGTGCAGTAGCCAATAATGTGGCTTACTATGAGATGATTGAGGACCTTCAAGGAACTATCGAGAACTCCAGCAGTAGTACAAAGATTCCTCCACACTTTTGCACCAGGGGTACGAGAAAAAATACCAACAACTGAGTGCTGATAGAGGATATGATAAATTCATATCTGCTTATGAGAAGAGAGAAAGTGTTCTGAAGCTTGAAGTCGAGGAGCATAGGCATATCGTCAAATTGCTAGAATAGGAAAACATTGCCTTACAAGAAGAAAATAAACAACTAAAATCTGTTGCATCTTCCTCGGGAGCTTTGGTTCCTGTTAACGATGAGGGTTTCTCTTTCTTGGAGGTCAAAAATGCCAACTTAAGAGATGAGTTGGAAACTTTAAAAAGAGCTGGACCCTCCACTTCTACTCGCGGGGGAGCAAGATCTTCTTCTCGGGGACGAGCAAGGGGTGGTCGGGTCACCATTGAAGAAGCTAGGACTCAAGCAGCCTTGGAGAATCAGGCCTTTCAATTGATGGCGAAGAATCAAGCTTTGGCGGAGATGTCTAAGAAGATTCTGAACCTCATCGAACAACTTGCTACCCAAAGCTTTGCCTTAGAGAATAAAGAACTTCTAGTGAAGAATCTCCACGAGCAACTGGAGAGGTTAACCTACCAATTCCACAAATAGCCCAGAGAGTTTTGGATGGCTGGATACAACGAAGCTCTTTACCATCTTGATGATCGGATCCAGCAATCAAATAATGAGGGTTATAAGCAAGGATGACTTAATGCACTGGGTGTGCTAAATTTGGAGCAGGGCCACTATCTATGGGATTATTATGACCTTGGATTGCTCGAGTTACCCGTGCCTCCTTTTAAGTTTGATATGATTTGGATTCCTGCTCGGGCAATTCCTCACTGCTTAATCTCCAAGTATTTTGGCGACTACGGCCTTCATGCTAATTTCGAGATATCTCGCCCGGAGCACTTGCTTGATCGGCCATCTGTAATGAATGTCAGGATGCTTCGAGATGTAAACTTTATAAATTCCCCTTATGCATTAGATGACCCTCCTGCTGGGGTAGAACATGTTTCAAAGGCAGAAGGGAAGAAACCAATAGAATAGGAATTGTAATGAAGTACTTTTCACAGCACGTGTAATTCTTTTTTATTTAAATGAAGAAATTTTTAGCCTTTTGCTATTTTACTTTCTTTTAAGTATTCTGTAGAATGTCTTTGTTTGTGAATATATGCATATTTTGATATGTCCATTCTGTTTTATTTTTTGATTATAGTTACTTATCACTCTTTGTTCCTAAGTAATGAAACAACTTACATCCCATGATCCTGCTTAGTTTAACCAACCGGAGTTGATTGCAATTGATTTGCCGACCAACCGGAGTTGGTGGTAATTAATTCTCGACCAACCGGAGTTGGAAGAGATTTATTTACCGACCAACTAGAGTTGGAGGTAATTGATTCTCGACCAACCAGAGTTGGAAGAGATTTATTCCCGACCAACTGGAGTTGGAAGAGATTTATTTGCCGACCAATCGGAGTTGGAGGTAATTGATTCTCGACCAACCGGAGTTGGAAGAGATTTGTTCCTGACCAACCGGAGTTGGAAGAGATTTATTTGCCGACCAACCGGAGTTGAAGGTAATTGATTCTCGACCAATCGGAGTTGGAAGAGCTTGATTCCCGATCAATCGAAGTTGGAGGAGATTGATTTGCCGACCAACCGGAGTTGGAGGTAATTGATTCTCGACCAACCGGAGTTGGAAGAGATTGATTCCCGACCAACCGGAGTTGGAGGAGATTGATTTGTCGACCAACCGGAGTTGGAGGTTATTGATTCTCGACCAACCGGTGTTGGAAGAGATTGGTTCCCGACCAACCGGAGTTGGAGGAGATTGATTTGCCGACCAACCGGAGTTGGAGGTAATTGATTCTCTACCAATCGAAGTTGGAGGAGATTGATTCCCGACCAACCGGAGTTGGAGGAGATTGATTTGCCGACCAACCGGAGTTGGAGGTAATTGATTCTCGACCAACCGGAGTTGGAAGAGATTGGTTCCCGACCAACCAGAGTTGGAAGAGATTGGTTCCCGACCAACCGGAGTTGGAAGAGATTTATTTCTGAACTTGATGCGTAGTGTGTAGCACTAGTACTCCGAAAAATTTCAACAAAGAGAGAGAAACTGGGTAAAACATTCAACTATTTATTCATTATGAAGAAAACTGCATTACATAAGAATTACAACTACTGATAATACTTGCGTAGATGCTCTGCAGTCCATGCATTCTTCAATTCTTCTCCTTCTAAGGTTTCAATCCTGTATGTCCCTGGACGAACAACTTCTGTTACTCTGTAGGGTCCATGCCAGTTAGCTTCCAGTTTGTTGTGCTTTTGAATTACTTTCTTCAGCACATAGTCTCCTTCCTTCAAGTCACACTTCTTTACCCTCTTGTTGTAAAATAGAGTTGTTCGTTGTTGGTATGCAGCATTCCTGATTGTTGCTTCCTCTCTAACTTCTTCGAGCATATCTAGATCTAATCGCCTCATCAAGTCACTGATAGGAGAATTGAAATTCAGCACTCTGTGTGTGGGTAGGCCCAATTCAACAGGTATGACAACTTCACTTCCAAATGCCAGCATGTATGGAGATTCTCCTGTTGCTGCTCGCGGTGTCGTACGATAAGCCCACAATACAGAATGTTGCTCGTTAATCCAATTTGCCTTTGCATCATCCAATCGTTTTTTCAAACCATTCAGCAGCGTTCTGTTCGTCACCTCAGTTTGTCTATTGCTCTGGGGATGGCCAGGTGCAGAGTGGGTCTTCAATATGTTTGACTGATAACAATATGCAGCAAACTCCTCGTTGTCAAACCGAGTTCCATGATCTGTGATGAATGCATGGGGAAGACCATATCTACAAATGATATTCTTCCAAATAAATCGCTACACCTTCTCATATGTCATATCAGTAAGAGGCTCAGCTTCCACCCATTTAGTAAAGTAAAGTAAAGAATATGTCATATCATATTCTTCCTCGGGTCGTTGGAAGTGGCCCGACCAAGTCTATTACCCACATATCAAATGGCCAAGGGGACGTGATGGGTGTTAGCAATGCTTGGGGAGTTCTTCGATTAGAGGAGAAACGTTGACATTTATCACATTTCTTGGCATAAGCTACACAATCAGCTCTCATCGTCGGCCAGTAATACCCTTACGTTGTCATTCTTTGCAAGAGTGTCCGACCTGCTACATGGGCTCCACAAGACCCTTCATGGACCTCTTCAATCAAATTTTTCACCTCGGAGGGGTGGACACATCTTTGCAAACCTGCTATAATTCCTCATCTATATAAAATGCCATTAGTCAATACATAACGAGCAGCTTTAAACTTTAGTTTCTTGGCTGCGAGTTTATCAGTTGGTAAAGCCCCATCTTCAATATAGGCCCTGATGGGATCCATCCAAGATGGTCCTAAATCAAGGGCAATGAAGTTCATCGTCAGATCTTTGTTAATGCTCCGACTAGCCAAGATTTCTATTGGGATTGTTCTTCGTAGCTCGGTGCGTGTGGTTGAGGCTAACCGAGATAAGGCATCTGCTCTTGCATTCTCTAATCTTGGTATTCTAATTAATTACACTGCGTTAAAGTTCGATACAATCTCCATTGCTTTTGCAAGATATTGGATCATTTATTCTCCTTTTGTTGTATACACTCCCAACATTTGATTTACAATCAACTGTGAGTCACTGAATACAACGACTTGCTCCGCTTTCATAGTTTTGGCTAGACTGAGACCCACGATCATAACTTCATATTCAGCCTCATTATTAGAAGCCTTAAATTAAAAACACAGAGCATACTCCACATCAATTTTATCCGGGCTATTTAAAATAATCCCTGCTCCACTGCCCGTAGTGCAAGATGAGCCATCCACATATAGATTCCATATAGGTACCTCATCATCAAATTTTTGATCGAACAGGGTTCCTCGGTGGAATATTTGTTGCTTCCTTATATCCTCCTCTAGCACTTCTTGCTGCTCGTCCACCATCTTCTCTTGCTCGTCAGCCGACTTAAGTTGGTCGGGGTTTAAATTTGATGATCCTGTAACATCCACAAGCTGGTCAGTATTCAATTTCTGCTCTTCGGAGGTGTCAGGATATGTGAACTCTGCGATAAAATCTGCCAATGCCTGCCCTTTAAGCGACGATCTAGGTTTATGGACTATGTCATATTCACCAAGTTCTACTGCCCAATACATTAATCTTCCTGATTTTTCTGGTTTATAAAGAGCTTGCCTTAATGGCATATCAGTATACACGACTATGGTATGAGCTTGGAAGTAGGGCCTCATCCTTCAACTTGCTTCGATTAATGCCAGTGCTAACTTTTCCAGCCTTGGATATCTGATCTCTGCTCCTCGGAAGGCCTTGCTAGTGTAATAGATTGGTTTTTGCACTCCATCCTCCACTCTTATCAACGCCGAGCTTACTGCATTTTCTGAAACTGCCAAATACAAGTATAGTCTTTCTGCCATCACTGGTCTGGATAACAATGGAGGTGCTCCCAGGTATTTCTTCAATTCTTGAAAGGATTTCTCGCATTCATCATTCCACTCGAAAGTCTTTCGGAGTGTTTTGAAGAAAGGGAGGCATCTGTTAGTTACTCGTGACACAAACCTGTTGAGTGCTGTAACTCGCCCCGTGAGACTTTGTATTTCCTTCTTTGTGGTTGGAGATCATAGTTCCAATAGAGCCTTGATCTTTTTAGGATTCGCCTCAATTCCTCGTTGATTAACGATATATCTGAGAAACATACATTCTCGTACTCCAAATATGCATTTGGTGGGATTCAGCTTCATTTGATATTTTTCTTATTGATCAAAGGTCTGGCCAAGTTAACTAGATGATCATCAGCTTTTTTGCTCTTCGTCAACATGTCGTCAACATAAACTTCCATGTTATAACTGATTTGCTCAGCAAACACCTTGTTCATCAGCCGCTGATAGGTAGCACCTGCATTTTTAAGTCCAAAAGGCATAACATTATAACAATAAATTCCCCTAAGGGTAATAAAAGAGGTACTCTCCCTATCTTCAGGCTTCATTTTAATCTGGTTATAACCAGAATAAGCATTCATGAAACTTAAGAGTTCGTGTCCCGAGGTAGCATCCACCAGTTGATCAATTCGGGGCAAAGGAAAATGATCATTTGGGCATGCCCTGTTAAGGTCGGTGAAGTCTACACACATCCTCCACTTGTTATTTTTCTTCTTCACCATCACCACATTTGCTAGCCAGTCAGGATATTTGACATCCTCAATGAAAGAGGCTTTTTGTAGCTTCTCTACTTCCTCCTGTATAGCTTGATTTTTCTCAGGACTGGACACTCTTCTTCGCTGCTTTACTGGCTTGATTTCTTTGTTCACATTGAGCTCGTGACACAAGAAATTCGGATCTATTCCTGGCATGTCTTCATGACTCCACGTAAAAGTTTACTTTCTTCGCCTTAGAAATGCTATCAATTCTTATTTTATTGATTCATCCAAGGATGCACCAATTTGAGTTGTTCGTTCTAGATGCTCATCATCCAGAATGACATTCTCAGTAGCCTCCATGACCTGTTCTTTCACGAGTTGGGACTCATCTCTAGGGTCTAATGTTTTAATCTCCGCATCTTCTATTTGGTAGGTAGTAGTCTTCTTTCTGGATTCTTCATGCTCTTCCTGCTCGACAGATGAATAGTAGCATTCCCGAGCTACTTCCTGGTCGCCTTTCACCACTCCTACTCCAAAATTGGTTGGGAATTTTAAACATTGATGTACAGCAGATGGCACTGCTTTGAACTTCTTCAGTCCTACTCTTCCCATGATGATGTTGTAAGCTGATTGGATATTTTTATCCATGATAAAAAATCGTACTCTTTCTGTTCGACAAGCAGGCCAAGTACCGATAAGCATGTCCAACTTGATCGTCCCAAGGGGAAAAACTGTTTGCCAGTAAACTAAGGATGGGTCTATGATATGGCTCCAACTGGGATAACTTCAAATTCAAACTATCAAAGCATGGATAGAATATGATATCTACCGAGCTACCATTATCCACCAATACTCGTGAAATCACTACTTCCTTCATTATCATCTTGATCACCAATGGGTCATCATGAGGATACAGTACACCTGCCAAATCGTTCTTAGAGAAACCAATGACCAATTTGTCCTTATTCACTTTCCTCAGGCGATCATCTTCAGCCAGATTTATTCACTGAATGTACGAGCAAGCTTGAGCCTCATTGAGGTAAGCTTTTCTCTCGACAGTCATATCTTCGCCTCCTGCATCTCCACCTGTAATGACATTACATTCAAATGATCCAAAATGGATAGAAAATACCTCATGTTCTGGTTGTTTTGGTCTTTTGGGGAGATCGGGGTCGTCTTGGTCATCATCCGTGTCTTCTTTGTGACTTCTCTTCTTATCTTCTTTTGTTCGTCGAGGAGATCTAGACCTCTGCCTTGCTCGGTCGTTGCTCGTTCCACCATTTTGACGATCGACATATGTGGCCAGCTTTCCTCGTATGATGAGTGCTTCAATTTCATTCTGAAGAGCTATGAAATTTTTGGTCGTGTGACCATGGTCTTTATGGAACTCGCAATATTTGAACTTATTCCTCTTGTCAGGATCTGCCTTCATTTTCTCTGGCCAATTTAGCTCCTCACTGTTCTTGATATCTTCCAGAATGTGGTTTATATCTACTTTCAAAGGAGTATAATTTCCAAATTTCTTCAATTGTTCCAATGCTTGCTTTGCTTTAGACTGCCTGTTACCACCATTATTCTTCTGCTCCTTCTTCTCAGCCTTATCATCCTCGACCTTGGTCTCTTTGGTGTCCATATTCTTCTTCGCAGCCATAGCTTCCTCGACGTTCATAATCTTGGCTGCCTTTGCCATTAGTTCTGCCATGGTTCTAGGCGAATCTTTGGCTAGAGTGTAGTACAATTTATCTGGCAACAGTCCACTCATCAGAGCAGTGATTGCTGTCTTCTCCTCGTAGTCAATAACTTCGAGCTTCTCATTAATGAAATGAGTAATATAATCCCTGGTGCTCTCACCTACCTTCTGTCTAACACTTAACAAGTATGCTACTCGTTTAACTGGTTTTGCTCCAAAACAAAAGTTCCCAATGAAGAGCTCGACCAGTTGAAAGAAAGTTGCAATTTTCCCCCGAGGAAGATTGTTGTACCATATTTGAGCAGATCTGGTAAGAGTTCCTGAAAATGCCCTACATCTTATCTCATCTGGAACTGCATAGATATCAGCAGCAGCTTGGTATTATTCTATGTGAAGGACAGGGTCAGTTTTTCCATCATATTTAGGCGTCACCACAGGATCTTTGAATTTTGATGGTGTGGAAAAATCCACAATAGCTTGTATAAAGGGTGTCTCTTGAACAAAAGTCATTTGTAGAGAATTCTTGGCCTTAACCATTTCCCCTAATTTGTCCTCCAATCTCTTAATAGAGCCCTTCCATGCATCATTTCCTTCCTCGATCCTATTGGTTCGAGCAACTGATCGTGTTGAATTTGCCTCTTGGGATCTTTCATGACGAGCAACTGGTCGCGATTGGGCAGAGCCTTCCCTTAGATCGGATGGTCGTTGAGAGTTCCTCGACACAATCCTAGGAGGACTTCTATTCCTTCTAGGGCCTAGACGATCAAAAGAAGATATTCTACTCAATCTTTCAAGGGCGCTGGTCCTCTCTGGAGATAAACTGATATTTTGTTGAGTGTCTGTTGCTCGTACTGAGGAAGTCCGACCAGGTTGATAAGAAGGATCATTAGATCTCTCAGTACGATATGATTCAGTGCATCTAGACCGCGATTCCTCAGGGAATAACGTTCTCCTAGTTCTTCAAGAGGGTAAACGAGTATTTCTCTGAACACTTCTTTGTCCAAATTGGGCCGGCACTCCGTTTTGGACAGTTTGTATGAGTTGTCACATGGTTTCTTGCATGGCCGTCTGACCTTGAGCCAAATTAGCCATTATACCAGCTAGATCTTGGACATTCGGGGGAGTAGATGGATTTGGAGGGATTCTAGCATTTTGATTACTGGATTTCGGATGATCAGCCATTGATGATGAATTGTTTTGATGAAAAATGATAATTACAGTCGCTTCCCACAGACGGCGCCAATCTGTTGATGTAAAAAATTAGATTATCTCTAATTTATCAATCAAAGATAAAAATAAACAAGACAAAAGATTTTTAAAGTGGTTCAGCCTTGAAAGAATGGCCTACGTCCACTGTTTGTGTTATTGCTGACTGTTTGTTTGGAATTCTTGATAATTGGTTTACCAAGAAATTCTGAGTCCTCTTCCAATGAGGAGGTTACAATGTATTTATAGCCTTGAGGCTGTATAAATGAAAGGACAATGCGTTGTTATCTAGTAGACATGTACATCTGTATGAAAATAAATGAGCATTTAATGTGCAGTCGTCTCCTTGATTATCCTGATTAGAATGCTAAGCAGCTCGGACCGCCTAAGTAGCTCGGACCGCTTAAGCTGCTCGGACCGCCTAAGTAGCTCGACATGCTCGAGCTGCTCAGGGACCCTGAGTTCCTCGTGGCTTCTTAGTTGCTCGGTGATCTTGAGTTGCTCGATAGAAGTATACATATTTTCCACGCTAGCGGACATGTGTCTGTAAGTGAGTAGTCCATGTCAGCAGACTAAATTTGGTATCAACACCCGCACTCCTTGCTATCAGGTAGGTTACCGCGCCGGGACAGTCTTATTTTAATGGGACCTTTATGGGGGATATTGACTTGTACCCTAAAACATAGGATTCCTTGGTACAAGCTATCTGAGAATGATAGTCAGACGGTCCTAAGAGACGTGAGGGGTATGTGCTGACCTCTTAGTGACTTAAAACTATGCTTCGCCTCCATTTTGTGTGTATTGTCTTAATATAGTAGAGAGTGATTCCGAACTAGTATTTCCCTTAGTACGATAGATGCGGGGACTTGATAACAGAGTATGCCATCACCATAGATTTTATGTGGGGTGCCGATAGTATATATATTAAATGAGTGATTATATATATATGGATGTATGGAAATTCTTCCACTGTGCGTATAAGTAGATAAATATTATATAAATGCTCCGTAATTATAGTAAGTGTTCAAAACGTTACAACAGTATTGTGAAATACATAATAGACATAAGTAATCGTTAACAGACTAATCTCTAAACTAAAATCATAGCCTTATGACTTCTCGAAATAGAATTTATGGGAGATGAATTAGATAGACTTATGAGGTATTTTAGTAGTACGGCAGGTGTGTACACTAGATGAGAGGTGAGAATTCTCAAGAGAGTGTCTCATACTAACATGATTGTTATATTATCTAGTAAGCATTTTAAATGCTTGCTAAACTATATTTTTTTAAACTGTTTTACACTCGGGGTCTGTCCTGTTTCCTGTCATTTTTCTCTCTCTTGTATATATATGTATATATTACAGGTGCCCAACCACAGGGGTGCCAGGTGTAGGTTCTTTTGATTGGATGTGCTGCAACTTATGTGGGAGTTGCAGGCCTTTGCTTTAGACAACCTCTTCCTTAATTCAGCTCTTGATTTAGTACTTTATAGCTAGGGCATGTGTCGCCCGATTTCCTATTTCAATTTAGATTTATTAGAGATTTTGTATTTATTATGTTTTCAGTATCCAGTACTTTGGGAGTTATTTCTTAGCATGATGATTTCGCTTATGGTTATTGACTAGTTTGGTTAATCTAGTTAGTTTATTTCTTTTGGTTGATTGCTATCCTTAGCATTTATGTTCTTCATAAACTGATTTATATTTAAAAAGGTTTCACGTTGGGATGTAATAAATGGAGTGATACTTTAAATTGATTTGACACTTAGTTTAATTAATTATGGTGATTAAAAAGGAAAATTATTTTCGACAGTGATGCTAAACTGAACCACACCGTTCACCTTGATTTTTAATTTAATAAAGGACTGATCACCCGGTATTTAATTAGGCGGGTGTCACAGCGTGTATGTAATTGGGATATCATATTTAACTAGATAGTTAAATAATTTATTAAAGAAGATGGAATTAATAATTAACTAGATGGTCAATTATTAATTGATGAATATTTGTTGGTATCGTGTGGGACATTTAGGTAATTATAGAGTAGTTACCTATACATATTATATGGGAATAATAATATGTAGTTATGTGTATATGTGTGGATATACCATTGTTCGTGGACGATCCTATCGGCTTGGGGTTTCACGCATTCGGGACCGTAGCACACGTCGACACAAGTGAGATAGACGTTGTGTAAGTCATTTAAGCTACGTAGCAACGCCATCTATGAGCGGTAGGTATTGGTGCTTGGATCCTTTATCACTGATGGGTATGGGCCGTGAACTCGTGTATTGCATAGGGATCGCCCCACTTATATGTGTTTTTTGATGTTCGATTTTAGATAAGAGATTCCTCCGGACTTGTCGATAAAGCATGAACGAGACAACAATATCTGACTTTGCGTGTCGCATATATGAAATGACATATATATATATATATATATATATATATAACTAGGGTCTCATACATACCAAAGTTTACATACCGATTTTTTTAAAATAAAAAAAAAAGTATTTTTGAGTTGAATTTTTTTATATGGTATTTAAACATTTCAACAGACCCATATAAAAAAATCAGTTCAAAATAACGTTTTTGCTATTTTAAGAAAATCAGTCAAACTTTCACAGCTTTTAAAATGCTTTAAAAGATGTGAAAATTTGACCGATTTTTTAAAAATAGAAAAAAATATATTTTGACCTGATTTTTTTACATGGGTCCTCTAAAATGTTTAAATACCACATAAAAAAACTCAATTCAAAATTATTTATAAAAATGGTTCCACGCCAGCGGTACGTAAACTTTGTATGTATGAGAGTCTGACTCTCTCTCTCTCTCTCTCTCTTTCTACATATATATATATATATATATATATATATATATATACACAATACTTTTCTTGTACATACCAGTCCACATTTTAAGAGTGCGGACTGGACATATGTCTCCGGACGGTGAGCCCAGAAAAGAGAGAGAGAGAGTGCCTATAATATATATATATATATATATATATATATATATATATATATATATATATATATATATATACACAATACTTCTCTTGTACATACCAGTCCACATTTTAAGAGTGCGGACCGGACATGTGTCTCCGGATGGTGAGCCCAGAAAAGAGAGAGAGAGAGTGCCTATAATTTAGCCTATAATTTCTAGACTCACCGTCAGGTGACACATGTCCGATCTGCAGTCTTAAAATGCGGACTCGTATGCACAAGAGCAGTACTGTATATATATATATATATATATATATATATATATATATATATATATATATATATATTACCCGAATTAAATGAGATTATTTAAATTGTCTAAGAATGTTGACATATATCACAGACCCTTACTATGTTGTGCATAATAGTTATTTATATCATTTTTATGAGATAGATATAAGACTGGGATACCTTGGGAATGGTAATTAATTATAGTCGTCTTCGCAGTAGAAATTAATTTTAATAAATTCAGTTTATATGAAATAAGCACGGTTGTCACATATATTATTTCGGGACTTGTTGGGTTGCGGGAAATATCGCACTTGGATGAGGGGTTAGATGTGAATCACATGGAAGTGACGATGGGGGATATTTACTTTGCGATGATTGTATTTATTGCAATTTAAATTGAATAAGTTGATTCTTATTCCTTTAAACAATACCAAATAACATTAATTTGTTCCTTTTTGGTATCTCAAAATAATTACTTCCATGTCTGAGGTCATGACATCCCAAAATACCAGTGTTATAAAAGGCACGCCTACGCTTGAAACTTGGGAGAAACGTCCCCCCTTAAGCTTTTCACACCTTATTCTTGGTAAAAGACTTAAGGTGCACTTCTTTTAAAAACGAAAAACGCTTTACTGATACGATATCACTTTTTAAAGACTGTGTTAAAAAAACGGACCAATATCTCATTCAAAACAATCAAAAGACAATTGGTATCCCAAACCTCTCTGTCTCTCGTCCAAAAAGATGCGCGTTTTTTCTTTTTCTTTTTCTTTTTCTTTTTCTTTTTTCGTAGTATTTTTAAAAAAATAGCTTTTTAGTTTTCATATATTCTATATATTTTAAGGTATGTACCATTTTAATGTTTTTTATAGCCTTGTTATAGTTAAAAGGGTTAAAATATATTAAAAAGGGCTTAAACGCCTTTTTACGCCTAAGGTAGAAGCCTAAGGCTTGACCTCCACGCCTCCATCATTCCCCGCATTTTTTAGAACCTTGCAAAAATACTAAGATATAGTTTAGTTCTGAAAAATTGTTTTACATTTTCTATTTCTGATTTTTATGTTCATTTCCAATTTTCATTTTTCACAGAAAATTTTAGAAAACTCGAAAATGTGCTCATTTGGTAGAAATAAATTATTGTTTTCGAGATGTAGTTTATAGAAAATTTTGGTGTGAAAATTAATTTATAGAAAGTTTAGGGCTATAATATAATTATGGTCCAAATCTAATTTACAAAAAGTCCAGGGGCCAAAATATAATTTATAAAAATGTTAGGGACTGAAATATAATTCCAAAAAAATCAAGTCCAAAATGTAATTTATAGAAAATTAAGATATTAAAATATAATTTATCAAAAGATTAAGGGTCTATAGATAAGTTATTAAAAATTTAGGGTCAAAATGTAATTTTACAAATTCTGAAAATTGTGGAAAACTTGACAAGTTGGTTTTCCAATTTCTTGAACAATTATAAATTTTGGATTTTTTTTTCTAATTTCATATTTTGGATAAATATAAACCTTGAATATATTCTTTAATTTTTCATTTTTACGGGGACAAAATTTCTGAAAAACAGGCCTGTTTTTTATAACTAAACAGGGCTAAGGTACTCCAAACGGTGAAATGTGTATATTTATCTACTATTGCGGGTAAATTTTATTTGTCATTTAAGTGATATTGCTTTCAAAATTTAGTAGACACCGATATGTTTGTTTAAAGTCTCTTTCGATTTTATTTTCACCCAACTGAGTGAGGGGTCCGATGCATTCGTTTTTGTACCTTGAATTAATTGTGATTGAGTGCAATTGAATGTTAAATTGACAATTACCCAATGAACAAGGGTGACAAAATAGTAATTTAAGGGTGTGATTTATTTTGTGGGTCAAATATCAAAAAATCTTTCAAATATTTTTTAATACACATTTAGTCCATGCATTTTATTTTGTATCAAAAAGTCATTTGTTCTCTTACTTATACAGGTCTGCATCAGCGACATGGTGAAGGATTTTTTAGAGCAAAATAAAAAGGCTTGAATTAAACATGTATTAAAAAATATTTGGTTATGTTTCGTTACAATTACATATAATGAAAAATTAGCTTAACTGTTAGTTATAAGTATGATATGCATCTTACATTTGTGCTCAATATTTAAGTTAATTGAAGTAATAGTGATAATGTTCGTTTACAAGACAAGTAAAGCAATTAATTTCTAATATAAAATATCATAAGCGCATGTGGTATTTCTGATAAATATTTAAGTACATTGAATTAATAATAATTACGTTAATTTAGAGATAGAAAAATGAAAAGAGATTTGTTTGTTATCCGAGTTACGCCCATAATTTTAAATTCGTTTTTAATATCTTTATAGAGTTTTCATAAAAGATCATTGCAAAACTCTCAAGAAACTTGAAGAGGGATTACGATTTTTTTAAGAATTAAGAGTAAATTTATACTTAATCACAAAAGTGGGATTAAACTTAAAAAAAAGAAGGTATTTTTCCTCTTTGTTCTTCATAATCAAGGTCACGAATAAATGTTTTAATTTATAAAATTAAGAATTACAATATTTGATTTTAGTGAATATTGCTTCAACAATTTCATAATGTTGCAAATCCTTTTAATTTTTTTTTTAATCTTTAAAGACAGTTGATTGAAATGAGTCATCACTTGCTATAAGAGTACCACTCTCTCCGCTCAGTTTTGTAGGTTAAATTAACTATGTTTTTTTTTTTGAAGAAAAGAAAAACATAGTTAAATTAACTGTGTTTGATTGGCAGCTAAATGTAACATAATCTGTTGAATAGAATATTTTATCACGTTACAATTTAAAAAGATTGTCGCATGTACTATCTAACATTAAGATAATGTTGAAAAACAACTTTACATAATATTTTCCATTAATATAAAGAGTACCACGCCAAAAGATTGTTATGTTCTTAGTAATTTTGTTTCTTTCTTTACTGACCAATACCATATGAACCAAGATGACTGAGTAGTTTTATATAGATCACAAATACATTTCTATTCATGCACTCATAAATTTTGATAATGCTAACAAACCCTACTATTATTCATCTTTCTTGTAATGAAAAAGAAAGAAGAAAACTAATAAAATAAAATAAAAAGATTGAAAGTGAGGTTACTTTTAGCATTTTAAACATTATAAGTGATAGGAATTGTTTTTTCAGCTTATGTAAAATAACTTGTCTAAGAATCTTACAAAATTTAACTTAACATAGTGAGAGGTGGTGTTATGCATCCAGTGGACTGTTTTCGATTTTAACGTGACAATTTTTTATTGCTGCAGATTTTATTTTTATTCTTAATATTGTATTTATAGTATCCAAAATACCCTATTTTCCACTATGTAATGATTTTTTTTGGAGTAATATCTACTATTAGAAAAAAAGTTTAACAATTATGGACTACTTTTTGTGTTTATGTGAATTAGGCATTTTGAAATGTATTTTTCCACATGGTACAATTTTTCTAGATAAGAAGGAAAACATTATTATTATCTTTATTATAATGATATAAAGAACGAAAATTATAATAATAATAATAATGATAGTAGAGAATTGTGTGTCACTGATGATTTAATATTTAAGCTGTCAATGAAACGTGAGAATCACAATAATTATTTTGCAAGAAAATAAAAAAATATTGAGCTCTAACATGCATTGAATTCACGATAGGTTCTCGTTCAAAAATTGGAAAATTGATCCACATGTTTGATTCTTGATATTGCACCATGCATTGAATTCACAATAATTCTTGTTATTTTGTTGATGAATAATGGTATATCAATACAAAAATACTGAGAGAGTGACTACAACGGAAATATTGCGACTTCTCAAATAAAAATCAATTTTAATTAATCCCAAATTTTAGCTAAACCCTAAGACATGCATCTAGATGATTTATCAAATAAAATATAGCATGCAGGATAAAAACAAATAATTTCAGGAAAAATCCCCCAAAGGGGCAAAACCTTTTATTTTCATTATAATATTGTAACATATAATTTCGGATTACAATGAAAATACAGTGACTAAGAATTACCCTCAGGTATCGGATTCTGTAGTCGGCGGCTGGAAATATCCCTTTCCAGGAGGGAAGCAATGAATCCACACGCAGCGAACCCACATGAACCTCAGTCCAATCAACAAAGGAAGAACCGTAGCACTCCTCAATGACACGCAGTCATAAAACTTTGTAGAGACTCCCTCAGCAATGACACGCAGCCCTCGATTGCAAAGATCTCTCCACAAAGGTTTGAACAAACACAAGGTTGTGTTCTTGGGTTACCAAAAAGATTCACAAAGGATTGGCAATTGTGTGAATCAAAAACCTAGAGTCTTGGGCTCAATAGGTGAAGACTTAGAGTATTTAGGACTCTGAAAATCGTCTTGAAAAGTCTTGTAAAACAACTCCAAGAAGTTGGCTTAAATAATAAAACTTTGAGCCTAAAAAAATCTCAGCAGATCTGGCGAAGTTTTTCCAGGCGGACCGGTCCGGCTTGGGGGCAGATCGTTCCGATAGACCGGATTCGTATCTTTTATTCTGAGGCGGATCGGTCCGTTGATGATCGGATCGGTTCTTTTCCAGGCTTTATCGGTTCGCTTGCGGTCCGGGGTATACTGGCCTTCAGCAGTCGGATCGGTCCGGGTCTTAGGCGGACCGGTCCGATTGACCGAATCAGTTCTTTTATTCCTGGCGGACCGGTCCGGTTCCGTCAGACTTTGATTCCTCTTCTTCTTTTGATATTCGGATCCGTTGATGAATGTATGAATCTTGAATTTCTTCAACGGTGTAACGGCGTGCGACATAATAAATTGTTAATGGACAAAAATGTCCTTACAAATCTCCCCCTATGTCTATGCCGGTACATACATAAAAACAAAACATCCGAATTATCAAACAACTAAAAATGCCTATACAAATCTACCCTTCCATGAACCCAAAACTGGAAAGATACAATTGAATAAGACTACAGCGTTTGTTCTTCAATTCTTCAGGAATCTCAACACTTTTCTCATCAGGGTTGCAATCCAATGATAATCCATGTAGTACCTACACACATGAGACAAAGCAAAATACCAAGTGACATATCGAGTTTGAAATGAGATAAACATATATACCAATTTATGAGCGAACTCAAACTTTCAAATCTCCCCCATAATAAGATAATTCTTTCTCCCCCTTTTTATGATGTCTCCAAATAGACAGATGAGAAGAATGAATCAAATAAGCAAAATCGGGGTGTCACGGTATACAAAACAGGGCATCAATCAAATTGCAAACGTGCTCTTGCAAGGAGATGCTCAAAAATAAATGCACAAACTATTTTTGAATTTTTTAAATTTTTCGTACAAAAAATAAGATACCAATGTGAGCAAATATGATACAAAAATCACACCATGGATTTAGACTCAAACAACCAAGTCATGGAAACGGAATGAATGGGTGTGAACACATTCGATAGGTAAATCAATTCAATCAATCATATGTGCACGATGCATACGTGTACTCCTAACGAATGAACATCAAAGGTATCCTTATGTGTAAAAATTTGTTGAATTTAGATGACATCGTCTTATGCAAATCAACAAATCAAAGTCAAAATGATTTCCACCCCAATAACGTCCAAAACTATGTAGCGCATTTTTTCAAGCATTTCAAGGACGTGCAAAAACGTTTTAAATTCTCCAACCAAACTCCCTCATATATATTTTCTTTTAGAGGTAATCTAAATTCTCAAACTTTGGAGAATTGGTGCAAAAACCTAAATGGCCCCTTTTTGGCATGAATATCTTTTTATTGCCTTTCAATTTTTTTTAAACCTCTTTGGACCCCGGATAATAAAATTCCTCCATTTTTTAGGTCCAATTTAACGGTGGCTTAGTATTCACAAAGGCTAAAGAACCTTTCGCAGCCCTTCCCCGTTTTCAAACAAAGCACACAAACTCACAAAACGGTTTTTTATATGCACAATTTCCTTATCAAAATCTATCGCGCTTGGTTCATTTTAAAGACAGGATTGAAGTAAAAACACCCAACCAACATGTGATAAGACAAGCACAATAATCAAACAAATCCGTGCATATGTGCAATAAAGGAAACATGAGTCAAACATGTAGGAAGAAACACTTAATTACATCTTAATGACTCCAAACATTATAAAGCACATGGATGAATTGACCTATTGTCTCAAAACACTACCAAATAGTCACATGAAAAAAAAATGGAATGATGTTGTGACTCGGTCATCCTAAGTGTTCATCCATAAACGGTGTAAAGAAAAAAAAGAAAAATCTTTTTGGATTTTTCAAAATTTTATCAAAATAAAATCTTTTTGTATTTTTTCAAAAAAATTCAAAAACAAGAATTTATACAAAAAGTACAAGTCATCACACTAGTAAAAATATATCATGAAACCACAACTACTGTATGACAAACATGCAATCACAATTAACCAAAAGATTTCACATGGGGTGAATTACGTGCAAGCAAACGGGAATCGTGGACAAATAAACCATAAGCCTCTAAATCCGATTTTCTAACCCAAATCGATGTGTAACGGAGTGTGGGGGTTTTGGGAATCGAATTTATTCTTTCATTAACCTTCCTAGGTCCATTTAAAAGCTTATAACAAAAGTGCCTACGATGACCTTGCCTACCGTAATGTGTGCAAGAGTAAATCGGGCGGTTTGTGTTACCTAAAGGTGGCCCTCTCCTCAAGTTTATCGGTTGCTCTCTCCGAATTTGCCTAGGTGGGTCTCTCCTAATGATCCTAGGAGGTTCTCTCACGATGTTCCTATGGGACGCTTTTTTAACAAACTTAGGTGCCTCTTTCTTAACAATCCTAGGAGGCTCTCTCACACGTGTGGGAATGGGTGCAACATATTTTTCAAGACCAATCCCACCCCTATCAGTTTTGATCTCGACTGTGCCTAAAATCTTATCAAGTTTTTCAGACCTAGACTCCAAATAAAATTTCACTTTACTTGAATATTTCAATTTCACCTCAAGTTCACCTATCCTAGATTCAAGTACTCGTTTAGAATCCTCAAACTCTAAAAGCTCCTTTTTCATAGTCTCCATCAACCCTCTAAGACTATCTCTCTCACCCTCGACGTACTCAATCTTCTCTTTCAAAATTTTCACATGAGCCCTAAGTTCTTCAACTAAAAAATCATTATTTTTTATTGCACACTCTTTCAACTGAGCTTTCAATTTCAAATTCTCTTTCTTTGTTTTCAAAGTTTCAGCATAAAGTTCATTGAAAGCAGTTTGCAAGTCATGCTCATCTACACTTTCCTCCTCACTTTCATCCACACTCCCATCACCTTCACTATCACTAATCACATGGATGGGAAACTCTCGCCTAGAAGCATAAAAAACTTCTTCTTCCGAATCACAATCACTAAGGGTAGAAACATGAGAAATCGGTTTATTCAATTTCTTCTTTAAATTTGTGGTACACTCATGTAACGTGTGACCAACACCCTCACAACAAGGACACCTCTCAGATTTGTTTTCAAAAGAAGATTTAAAACAAGAGTTCGTGTGAATTTTCCAATTAAATTTTTCAAAAATTTGACATCGAAGATCATCAAAACCATCAAAATCCATTATTGCAAAATCAAGATCAAAACACAATAACTTAGTGCAACAGGCTCTGATACCAATTTGAGAGAGTGACTACAGCGGAAATATTGCGACTTCTCAAATAAAAACCAATTTTAATTAATCCTAAATTTTAGTTAAACCCTAAGACATGCATCTAGATGATTTGTCAAATAAAATATAGCATGTAGGATAAAAAAAAACAATTTCAGGATAAATCCCCCAAAGGGGCAAAACCTTTTATTTTCATTATAATATTGTAACATACAATTTCGGATTACAATGAAAATACAGTGACTAAGAATTACCCTCAGGTATCGGATTCTGTAGTCGGCGGTTGGAAATATCCCTTTCCAGGAGGGCAGCAATGAATCCACACGCAGCGAACCCACATGAACCTCAGTCCAATCAACAAAGGAAGAACCGCAACACTCCTCAATGACACGCAGTCATAAAACTTTGTAGAGACTCCCTCAGCAATGACACGCAGCCCTCGGTTGCAAAGATCTCTCCACAAGGGTTTGAACAAACACAAGGTTGTGTTCTTGGGTTACCAAAAAGATTCACAAAGGATTGGCAATTGTGTGAATCAAAAACCTAGAGTCTTGGGCTCAATAGGTGAAGATTTAGAGTATTTAGGACTCTGAAAATCGTCTTGAAAAGTCTTGTAAAATAACTCCACGAAGTTGTCTTAAATAATAAAACTTTGAGCCTAAAAAATCTCAGCAGATCTGGCAAAGTTTGTCCCAGGCGGACCGGTCCGGCTTGGGGGCGGATCGGTCCGATAGACCGGATCGGTTCTTTTATTCTGAGGCGGATCGGTCCGTTGATGATCGGATCAGTTCTTTTCCAGGCTTCATCAGTTCGCTTGCGGTCCGGGGTATACTGGCCTTCAGCAGTCGAATCGGTCCGGGTCTTAGGCGGACCGGTCCGGTTGACCGGATCGGTTCTTTTATTCCAGGCGGACCGGTCCGGTTCTGTCAGACTTTGATTCCTCTTCTTCTTTTGATATTCAGATCCGTTGATGAATGTATGAATCTTGAATTTCTTCAACGGTGTAACGACGTGCGACATAATAAATTGTTAATGGACAAAAATGTCCTTACAAATACCATATAAAAGTATAACACAATTAATTTATCGCATTTATATTAATTCATATTTAAATTTTAAAATGCTACATTATAAAGTCAAGCTCGGACATGAACGAATACGTTAATTATATCGCATTATTATATCTTAATTTTATGTCGCCTTGCATTTTCGTTAGTTGATCTCAAGGTTCTAAAAAATGTGGGGCGTGACCGAGGCGTGGAGGTCAAGCCTTAAGCCTTAGAAGTCTAGGTGGCTCTTAGGCGTAAAAAGGCGTTTAGGCATTTTTTAATATATTTTAATATTTTTTGACTATGACAACGCTATTAAAAATACTAAAATGGTACATACCTTAAAAATATGTCTAAATATTTGTAAATTAAAATACAATTTTTTTGAAATACAAAAAAATTGCATTTTTTCACGCCTTGCTTCTAAAAAACTCGAGTTTTTTCACGCCTTACATCCAAAAAATGCGCGTTTTTTTACGCCTTACCTCAAAAAACGTTGACTATCGTTGATCACGTCTTGATCCACACCTATGATCAAAACTTGACGTATTTAAAAAATCTGACGCTTAGGTGCATTTTTTAGAACACTCGTTGATCTTGATATCTTGTCCGTATATTTTTTTTTTTGTTCTTCGATTTTTTCCTTGAATGCGGCTGATTGAGGTACACCTTTGTTAAATTGTGAGTGTGACACTCTGATTCGTTAGCTATGTTGGAACCACATATCAAATTGAGTTTTTCTATTTGCCCATAGAATATTTGTACATGGGATGTACATAGAGACTTGACCATGTAGCTTTTTTTTTAACGTTTTTGTTCTTTTATTTTTAACAACGGATATAAAAATAATTTTTAATATATAAAAAAAACAGTTTTTTATTAATATAAAAAAAACTGTTTTTTTTATTAAAAGTAAACAGTTTTTTATTAAAATTTAAAAAATATTTTTTTAAAGCAAAAGTAAACCAAAAAAAAGGTAAAAGTATGAAAATTTTGGTTTTTTTAAATAAAGTAGAACAAAATTTTTGGTTTTTTAAATAACTTATGAAAAATTTGTTTTTTTAAATATAGTGTCATTTAAACCAAAAAAAGAGTAATACTTGTTTTTTTTTAAATAAAAACAAAAAATTTGCATTTTCAATAAAAAAAGTTTTTTAAAAAAAAAAACTATTTTTAATAAAAGTATGAAAAATTATTTTTTAAACATTGGAGCGGATTCACGTCATTTAAACTATTTTTTTTTTAAATGACTTTTATTTAAAATACAAATTTTCAAGAAAAGTCATTTTAAAAAAAAATAGTATAATATTTTTTTTAAACATTAATAAAAAGTTAAAAACATATGAAAAATTGCATTCATTTTTTTTATTCAAAATATGAAAAACTATCATCGCGATTGGTTAGTGCCGCTGGCGCGGACCCGCATCATCATCGCGATTGATTAGTGCCGCTGACACGGACCCACATCTTCATCGCGATTGGTTAGTGCCGCTGGCGCGGACCCACATCATCATCGCGTTTGATTAGTGCCGCTGTTACGGACTCAGATCATCGCGATTGGTTAGTGCCGCTGGTACGGACCCACATCATCATCGCGTTTAGTTAGTGCCCCTGGCACGGACCCACCTCATTTAATAAAATGACTTTTATTGAAAATACAAATTTTGAATAAAAGTCATTTTTAAAAAAATAGTGAAATATATTTTTTTAATTTTTTAAAACAATTATAAAAAGTAAATATTTTTTTTAAAAATACAGTTTAAAAAAAAAGTTTTTACTAAAAATCCAAATTTTTAGTTTTTATTAAAAAAAAAAGAGTTAAACAAATCTTAATAAAAATATTCATTAACTATTCCTTTTAGTTTTGTCTTTTAGTGATCGAGACATGTATCGGTCAAAAAAATCTCGGTGCAAGTAGAATTTTTCTATCAAATTTCTTTTCCACATGGGATGGCCCATCGTCACCTATAAAATTAAAACAAATGCAATATGTGCATTCATTTTATAGGGTATTTACCCTGTTTTAAAACCCACAGCAGATAACAACAATAACAACTAAAATAATTGTATACGAATAAAACTCAAAAACTATAACTGAACCGATTTTATCAAAAACAAACTATACAATGCTTTCTCGATTCTTTTTTTTTTCACAATAAGAAAAAACTCTATAATATGTAAACAAATTCTCTCAACAATTGTCAACAATAAAAAAACACCCTAAAATTATAATCAACCGGAGCAAGGAAAAAAAAATCCGGCAAAATAGTTTATAAAAATCTGAGAAGCTCCTCTATGCGATTGTCCGTCGCTGTTCTTCATATATGGTGGTTGATCAAACTAAAGAGTTTAGAAAAAAATTACAGTAATGGTTATACAAAGATCTGAAGCGTTAAAAACAAAATTCCTATAAAATCTCAACTGGATCTACAAACGCAGCCTACCGAACTGGATCTGTGTTCTTGAAATGGCTCGAGTTGAAAAATATATCCCAAAGTGGATCTGTGCTTGAAATTCATGTGTGTGGATATTGAAGAATCTCGAGTTGAAGGAGTTAAGAAAATGGATACGGGATGCTGTCTGAAAGATTTTAGATGGGTAAATTCTATTTTGGTTTTTTCTTCTCTACACACCAGGAGATATGGTGTATTGAGTGCATTTTTACCCATATATGTGGGGTTAATAAGGGTGCGGTCTCTATACAGAAAAAAGGGGTCCAAATAAAAGTACCCATTTTATATTTCTTAATAAGATAAGACAATAAGAGATTATTTTTGTTGTCTTCACGGGACTTATAATTATAAGTAAAATTTTTTATTGTCTTATCTTATTAGAGGATATATTAATTAAAAATATTAATTAAGAGTATACATAAATTTATTCTAAAATTAAATAGAGAATGATCAACAGGTCTTTGCATGATGGAAGATCAATTTTGTCATGTTCAGAAGGAAAGCGAAAAAGTAATTCTAAATTCGACACAAATCATTTTTTCCTCATTCAATGTATGATGGAAGGTCAATATAGGACTAGCATGTTAAATATTAATGATACATACTATTTTAATCATCTAGAAAAATGAGTTTGGTATGGCAGCTTCTTTGTGGTAGCAGTTGAGATTTTACGAGAATTAGATGTTTTATTTAAATTTGTTTTTTTTAATTCACAAGTTTAATTACAGCATGTAAAAAATCTGAAAAAAGTAAAAAAATACGAAACCTGCTCTCTAACTTTTTCCATTTTTTTAAATTGAATTTTCGAAGTTCGAGAAAATATATGTTTGATAAAAACTTTGGAGAATGAATAACATGTCACATTATTCTACCATTTTAATATAATAATATATTTCGTATAAAGTTCCACATAGTAAAAAATGAGTAAAGAAGTAGATTTTTTTATTGAAATACAAAATTATATTATTTATGTTGTTGGATACATGAAAAATGATTATATATTCATCGTATAGTTCATGAAATTAGGAATGTGTGTATTTTTATACATTTTATCATAAGAGTTAATTATACTGATGTTAATTACACTGTTAATTAATTGTTTGTTATAAAAGAAAGGAAGTTAATAATTTACATGATGGTTTACTGTTAACTAAGGTTAATTACGGATAAACTTTACGGGGCAACTATGGGGTAATTATTAGGATGATTAAGTTTACATATGGTATTATGTAATTATATATTGTGTGTACATGCCTATGTTCGTGGACTGTCCTATCGGTCAGGATACGCTCGTTCAGGACCGTAGCACACGTCGGCACAGGTGGGCTAGGCATAGGGTAGGTCATATTTTAGGTACTACGTAGTAGCTCCACTTATGAGAGATAATTGTTGATGTTGGGATCCACGTGTCGTCGCTAGGTATGGACCGTGCAATGGTGTACTACGTAGGTACCGCCCCAACTATATGTGTATTGTGTTGTCCATATTGGATAGGAGACTCTTCCGAATTTACAGATAGATCACAAACGGGATGCTATTGGTAGATAACTTAGTGCCATTATATGAGGACACACACACACACGCAGATATATATATATATATATATATATATATATATATATATATATATATATATATATATATATATATATATATATATATATATAGTTAATGAAAATGAATCGAAGGATTTCTTAAGTCTAAAGATGTAGATTATAAAACAGAGGTCCAATAGTACGTAGAATGTATGATGTTGATGTCGTCATTTTTAAGGTAGTATGTTTGGGGGTTCGATTCCCGCCTTGGGTATGGAGCAGCCTTAAATCTCTGGGCCAGCTGTCCCACCCATAGAGGTGCCTACAATCAGCGAAGGTATTAGTCACTAAGTCGCTAGTGGATACCCTGGTATAAACCAAAAAAACAATTCTATTTCACCGTTCTTGTCCGCTTAAATGCATTCTTATATTGTTATTAATATTCTTCCGTTATCTGTAATGGGACTTGGGTGGTTATACGTGTAGCACTGCTTTTAGATGAGGGGTGAGACATGTTACGTATGCGAGCAACGATGAGAAACATACACTTTGAATTAATTGTACTTTTGCACAATATGTTTGGTAAGTCAATTCTTGCACACTTTAGGGTAGTGGCCCAAAATTATAATTGTTTTCTTCACCTGGTGCTCTTAGACCAGGGTAGCAGAACTATGGACAATTCAACCTTACAGTCTCATATTGCGTATCAGACTTTCGCTCATTGATTCTAGATTAGGTTCCTACTATACTTGATTTATTTCCATTTTAGATTTGGATCATTGTATGGGCATAAGCCCGAAGTCTATTTTATTTCTTGCTAGGTTGAGACAATTTTGAGTATGTTGGGATTAATTCATATTATGTGATTGTTGGATTCTATTATTGCCTTGGACATTAATTTAAATTCAGTTGAAATTTTCATCTTGGTTTACAAATAAATATTTTATATGGTTTGATGTTGAGAATGATATAGATTGCATAACAAGCCCCATCTTCAACGTATTGTTTCTGGCCAATCTTTACATGAGAAAATGGGGGTTGTTGCATGCCTAATTATGTAGTTAATCATTTTCATAGTTGATGGTGTAAAAATCTATGAATTAAAGGTTCAAAGATTGGAACTTTGATCAATTAATTAAGTGATGTAGGTCGTAATTAATCTCTGATTTGAATTGATAATTGGTTGATGTTGATCATGTAGGAATGTCGACTTTATAATGATGAGGACATAAGACATTTATAGGAGGGTTGAATTAATGAAAATTTAATTTGGGTAATTATGAGTTTGTTAGAATTGATGTCTGATTTTTAATCCTAGGGTTTTGATAATGGATTTGAGGCTATTTTTATGTTATAATGTTTCTAGAATGTTAGTATAATGATATAGGATGTTAGTGTTATAATTGGGGTGGTTTAGGACCTCCATTGGAGGGTTTGGAGGAGAAAAACACAATGAAGAATATGACAGGTAGCCCAGTGAATTGAACCGGTTCGCTGGGGGATATAGCATGGTTGTGACCCTTGGACGTATGCTGATGACCGCCTCCATTTTATGTGTTTATGTTTAAGATTCGGTGGTGATATCCCGACTTGGTAGCTTAGTGTGATGCGTAATACGTGGAGCCTGATAACAGACGAGGGATGTATCCGCGAGGTCCGCGCTCTAGGGACACGGTTATACGTATATAACAAGTGATATATATATATATATATGTGTGTGTGTGTGTGTGTGTGTGTGTGTGTGTGTGTGTGTATTATATAGTGTATATATCTACTTACATCATGAGGGTAACTATGTTATATTGATTGTGTGAATAACTATTTATAGCAAGTGTGTCGCTTCGATTTCTTTTATGAACATATACCTAGCGAGTATATTTTCAAACTTTTCAGGCTTTAACCTATGGCCATTTTTCTTTTCTTGTTTTCTTTTTAAAACCCTATGTGTGCAGCAGGAGACGGGACCGCATGGATAGATCCTTTCTTTTCGTTGCAATAGATATGGATGCTACATGATTTATCTTATCAACCTCATCTAATTCTATCTTGATAGGATCTTCATCATTTCAAATTTTTCATTTTGAGCATGTCACTCATAGTTTGGATAAGAGTTTATTTATGTGAGGATATCATTTCATTTATCAGTTCGTTCAGTTGGATGCTACTATTTAGTGACCACTGGTTTATTGGGTTCACTTTTATTATTTATTTATGCATTGCATTATTTATGTTCACTTATTTGTATGGTTTTATTCCTATTATATTTATATTGTTGTGCGATAGTGATGCTAAGAATGAAACCGTGTTGAGATTCCTATTTTATTATATTAGAGGATTGGTCACCCAGTATTAGAATAGGAAGATTATTATAGCTAGTATTAGGGCATCAGGTTCTAGTGCCCTTAGGATCTATACGAACATGCTGTGTTGTCAGCGTTGCTTTTCTTTGATATAGAGTCATATGATTTGGATTGTTGTTTCATATTGTGCATTTACTTTCTTTTACTATTGTATATATATGAAGTGAATCTCATGTAGTTTCAGTTTGGTTTCAGATACCAAACACAGGAGAGGTAGACTAGCACGTGCAGCAGGGAGGGTCGTAAAGGGGGAGGCTCAGCTACAATCACATGCCACTTAGGGGATTGTGACCGCAATAGAGGTCCCACCTATAGTCGTACAAGCAGTTAATGTCTCTATGACCTCCCTAGCACAACATTTTCCCCAGGCATAATCACAGACACCAGTGTCAGCACCGGTTCATGCTCACCCAGTGCCATTAGTTTGGGAGCGACCTTCCATAAGGGCATCCGCTGGAGTTCCAGGGGAGTGAAGAAGTTATAGTACCTAGCCAATAAAAGAAGGACATCCAGAGGCATTTGCATATAGTTAAGTGCAGTGACACTCAAAAGCAGGTACTAGCTACGTTCATGATAGTTTGGACAACTCCTCGGTGGTGGGAGTCTGTTACCACAGTGGAGGAGAGGTCTATAATGACTATTTATGAGTTTTGGGTGCAATTTGACAGAAAGTTCTTTCTATAAAAAATTCAGATATAGTTAAGGAGGTGATTTGGAGATATCTCACGGCAATATCGGACTGAAGCCGAGTACGAGGAGGAGTTCACTCACCAGGCAAACTTTATGCTAGACAAGGTGAACAATGAGGAGAAGAGGGTCCTTAAATTTACAGATGGGCTTACTTGGAGGATTCACCAGCACTTATTATGGAACCCAGAGTTGTGAACTTACATTGAGATTGTTAGTGATGTGTTTCTCCAATACTAGGACCATCTCTTCTTCTATAGGGGAGTGAAGTGAACATGAGAATTAATCCAGCGGGACAAGACTGGAGGCAACGATGCCAACGAGATGCCACCGCAGTAGAGTAGGCAGCAAGAACGGGGTTCCTAATAGAGGACTCAACTAGAAGGTTTAGGCTGGGTAATGGTAGTTATAGATAGGGCTAGTAGCATGCTCCTCATATCTAGCAAGGCTAAGGGAACCAAACTCAAGGCCATCGTGGACAGGGGTAGCCTCGTTAGGATCAGCAGGGCTAGAGGCAGATAGATTTTATAGGGAGATGTCTCATACATGGGGAGTAGGGCCACATGCATAGTGATTATCCGAATAGGGTTATGGATCGGTAGCAGGATGCCCAGCCAGGGTCGCCGTTATAGCATCTTCTAGTCTCACCATCATTTCCAGTATTGCCACCTCCCCAGGGACAATTTTAGTTTGGCGTGTGTATAACGTCTATGGACTAGTTTTACATCCAGTGCCGTTACTGATTGCGGTTATGTTGCCTATCCATGGGCACATGGGGTAAGTATTATTTGGTACGAGTGCGTCACACTCTTTTATTATCACTAGATTCACGTGTGAGACAAATTTGGTGGATACAATGTGAGATATTATCATGCCGATAGATTCACCATTGGGTAGAATGGTTCTCATTCATTCCATCTATAGGGAAACAAGTATGGACATTGGGAGGTTATATTTTTAGAGGATCTTCTCATTTTAGAGATGCATGAGTATGATGCTATCCTAAGTATAGACTGGTTAATGATGGTTAGAGTGTTGGTGGACTGTTATACTAGGACTATTGTGGTTGCTATTCTAGAGAAGGATAGGCTTCTTGTGGAGATGCCTCGTCCCGGGGGAGGGTAGATCATTCATTTATATTATATCGAGAAGGAGACTTCTGAGAGTATAGTTCTCTCATTAGATTCGATCCCTATGTTAAGGGACTTTACTCATGTGACTCAGGAGATACGGGGGTTACCTCTGAGTTGAGAGATCAAGCTTGTGATCGACTTAGCATTGATAACTAGGTTGATAGGACATGTGATATATCGTATAACTCTTATAGAGATGTAGGAGTTGAGAGTTTAGATTTAACAGCTTTTGGGGATAGGGTTTTATCCGTAGGAGTACAATACCTTGAGGGCCCTAGTACTATGTCTTGGGCCAACGTATCTCAATAATCGATATAGCTAGATGATAATGTATTGGGAGGGTTCTTTATTTATATTTCCCTTATGAGGCATCCCACACACGAGTCTTAGTAAGTGTTAAACATTTAGTTTCTAGGACGTTGGTTTAATATGTTAGGAATTACATATGTGAAGATGTAACTCATCGATTTAAGGCCAGTGGAAATAAGGAGTGCAACGTTGAGATCATTCAAGGATGTTTGAAACTCTAGTTGAATAAGTGGGTCAATCTCAAGAAGAGTTGAGTCACCATTAGTAGGGTAATTGAGTATACTTTTACTGTATGGTCACGCATGATATGCATGGTTAATTTTTACATGCATATGAGTTTCATATTTGATCGATATTTAGTACCATTTGGGAAAGGCTAACGTAGTGGCAGATGCATTGAGCTGTATGGAAAAAGGTTATTTGGCAGTAGTTTGGAAGGCAAAGTGGGCTGAACTTCGTCAGAAGGAGGAGATAGTCCGGGCCTATATAGCAGTGATGACCGTCACACCCAAAATAATTCTTAAGGTTGTGGAGGCATACGAATGGGATCCTACTTATCAAGATATGATAAAGTTATTGGAGAGCGGAATGACGTCCTACTCGGTTAGTTCTGGGGATGGATTACGCATCAATGGTAGGTTGATTATCACAAATGACGAGGATTTATGGTACATAGTTATGAAGAAAGTGCACGGGTCACATTTTTCAATGCAACCCGATGGGGATATGATGTACTAGATTATGAGGAAGTAGCATTGGTGGGTCAGTAAGAAGTGGTACATCGCGGAGTTTATCTCTATGTGCACCACTTGTCAGGTAATGGAGGTTGATCATAGAAGACCAACCAAGGTTTTGTAGTCATTGGAGATCCCGACATGGAAATGAGAAAGTATATCAATAGACTTTATTACAAGGTTACTAACGTCATAGAGGGGTCACGACTCCATTTGTGTTATTGGGAATCGGTGGACCGAGATGGCGTATTTTCTACAAGTTCGGGTGGATTATGAGATAGCACAATATGCCCAACGTTTCATAGAAAAGATAGTGAGATTGCACGGGGTGATCTGATCATTATTTCACATCGTTATAAAATATGTGTGTCTTACTTCAAGTAGAGTTTTCAGGAGGCAATGGAAATAGAGTTACATTTTAGCTCAATATTTCACCTATAGACCGATAGGCAGACAAAAAAGGGTGAATCAAATGTTGAAGGATATGTAGAGGACATGTATACTAGACTGTAAGGGTAGCTGGGAGCAGTAATTATTTATGGTATGATTTTTATATAATAACTTGTACCAGTAATTATCGTTAGCCCTCATGTTAGTTAGAGGTGCGGGGACAACAATCATCTTAAGCCAGATGTGATTTTGGATACATCGATGAGGATTAAATTGATCAGAAGTCATGTTTGGGTAGCTTAGGACTGGAAGAAAAGTTACGCTGATGCGAACCAAAGTTTTTTAAAGTTTGACGTTGGTAATCTGGTGTTACTGCGGGTATCTCCCATGAAGGGAGTGATATGGTTAAAAAAAGGGAAGTTGGTGCCTAGGTATGTGGGGTCTTTTCCCATCATCGAGAAGGTAGTTTCGGCTGTGTATAGGCTCGCCTTGCCTGAGAATTTACAATGAATTCATGACGTGTTCCATGTGTTGTCATTGAGGAAATATCACAGGGATAACGCTGCTTACCAACACATAAAATTAGAGGAGATTGACTTTTAGCCAAATATTTCTTACGATGAGAGACTTGTTTCCATTTTAGGGTGTAGCGAGGGGAATCTTCGATTAAAGGTGGTACCATTAGTTCGTGTACAGTGGGGACACCACAACATTGCCGAATCGATGTGGGAACATGAGGATGACATGCAGGAAAAGTACCTGGAGCTCTTTATGGCATGTACATTCGAATTTCGGGGATGAAATTTCGTTATTAGGGGGAAGAATATAATACCCCGTACTTTTATGATTATTTAATTTTCGTGTGCTCATAATTATTAATTTAATTTAGTGGAAATTAAATTGGGGTTCGAGAAATATTAAATTACGAGATAAAGGATTAATATTTATTTTTACTACTACTACTACTACTACTACTACTACTACTACTACTACTACTACTACTACTACTACCCTATGTGTGAAAGCGACGATTTATTATTATATGTCGATAGAGTGTTATATAGGTGGATCGATATATTTTATGGACGATGCATACGGTACGCACGTGTCAGGTCTAATTAATGACATGTTAGCCTATTTGTAGCCAAGTGACTCGAATGACCGTTTTCGAGTGCACCGATAATCCGAAAAGGGTCAAAATAGTCCATAATCAGTACTCGAGTGTTATGATTGGGTTCTAGGGGATTTTTAGACATATCATTATCCGTATAAGGGTAAGGTGGTCTTTTTACAATTAGAGTTTAATGGGAAAACGGGATTAAAGTATAATTATAAGGTTTTTAAGATTTATATGGGTGGATGAAAGCCCCACTTTTCAATCTTTGCATATTTGATAGTTAGAGATAGTTTAAGAGAAGAGAAAGAAGAAGAAATGAAGAGAAAGGCTTTGAGAAGAGAAGGACAGGGAATCATCTTCGGATTCAACTCATCACAGCAGTCAGAACTTCGAATTTAAATCCTCTAAGGCAAGTAATTACTTCTTTAAATTGCATGATTAGGTAGTTAATCACTTTGATAGTTAATGGCGTAAAAAAATATGAATTAAAGACTTAAAGATTGGAAATTTGATTAATTAATTAAGAGATGTAAGTCGTCATTAATCTTTGATTTGAATTGATAATTAGTTGACGTTGATCATGTAGGAATTTCAAAATTAAATCTCGGTTTATAATTATGAGCGTGTAGCACATTGATAGGAGGGTTGAATTAATTAAAATCCAATTTGGGTAAATTTTGAGTGTGTTAAAATTGATGTTTGATTTATAATACTAGGGTTTTGATAATGTATTCGAGGTTATTCCTATGTTATAATGCTTCTAGGATGTTAATATAATGACGTAGAATGTTAGTGTTATGATTGGGGTAGTTTGGGACCTCCATTTGAGGGTTTGGAGGAGAAAAACTCGAGGAAGAAAATGACAGGTAACCCAGTGAACCGAATTGGTTTATTCGGGGAGCAAATCGATTTGGTCTACCGAGTGAACCAGTTCGGTTTATTGGCCGCCCATATTTTTTTTGTGTGGTGTTTTGTCTCGTTAGAGATTAAAGAATGACCATAAGGGCTTCCGGGATAGATTTGGACTACTGGAAAATATTTACGGGGCTTGGTAAGTGTGTTAGGCCTAAATGACAAATGGGTTCGGGTGAGAAGAACTAGGAATCTAAGTGAGTGAATACTTAGATGTACAATTGAGAAGTCGATTCGGACTTTAGGATTTGGGAGACTCTACATTGTGGGATTTCATATGAAGTCGGTATTATATATATATATATATATAAAATAAGTTAGGGAAGTTTTTGAATTGTCTACACATTTTAACGGTCAAGATGTGTGCCACCTCCTCACATATTTTTACACATTTTAATGGTTTAGATCACATCCATTTCCTTTTTACAAATATACCCCTCATTATTTTGGTTTCCCCCTCCTTTTTACTCAACAAAATTACCCTTCAATTTGAAAATGAGGGCATTTGCAGAATTCTTTATCCCCACAATAGAACACGCGCTCATCTATCTCCCTCATTCTCTTTCTGTAAACCCCAAACCCACCCCGTCAGCCTCATTCTCTCCCTCTCACTCCAAACCCACAAACCCCATCCGTCGTTGCCCCCCCTCCGCCGCTGCTCACCCTCCGCCGCTGCATTCAGGTACTCTCTCTCACCCTCTTAACACACGCATGCACACACACACATACAAATTTTTTCCTGCCACTGCCTCACACGCACACTCACACTCATTCACACACACACACACATTCACACTCATACACACACTCATATCGATTTTAGATTTCTGATTTCACACTCATACACACACTCTTTGATTTCTGATCTCATACACACACTTATACATATTTTGTAAACTTCATTGTTGTAAACTTGATTGTACAGATTTTAGGGCTTTGTAAACTTGATTGGATATTGTAATCTTGATTGGATTTTAGGTCTTTTTAAACTTGATTGGGTGTTGTAAACTTGATTCGATTTTAGGGCTTTGTAAACTTGATTGGATTTTAGGGCTATGGTTGTACAAATTTTTCGGGCTATGATTTTAGGGATTTTTAGGAAGTTTTGCTTTTGAGATTTAATGTTCGTACCCTGCATAATATGACTTTTGAGATTTTGGTGTGTGCGCAATTATTTTTGTGTTGAAATTCCAAAAACGTGGAAGTAATACTTTGTTTTGACACTAGGGTTTAAACAAAGGATATTTACTTAGTTTAAAGATTTTTTTTGTGTTAGATCTATAAATTTCAATAACGGTGTTATGAATGTTTCCAACTAGAGAGTTGATTATTTGTTTGATTTTGCAGATCTAAATCTGTAAATTTGTATTGGATTCACAGGGTTTAAACAAAGGATATTTACTTAGTTTTTCTTTAGTTTCTATATTTGTATTGGAATTGACCGATAATGAGGGTAATATATGGATAATGGAAACTGTGCATAAAGGTGAGATTCAAGGTGTTCACATTGGATTCTGACATCTGTTATTTTTTTTCTTATTTACCCAAATCTTTATGCACTTGATTAAGGTATGAGATTTGTTAAACATATTACATTTGCTTTTGACTTTTGTGATTTTGGTGTGTGTGCAATTATTTTTATGTTGAAATTCCAATAACGTGGAAGTAATACCGTGTTTTGACACTAGGGTTTAAAGAAGGGATATTTACTTAGTTTAAAGATTTTTTTGTGTTAGATCTATAAATTTCAATAATGGTGTTATGAATGTTTCCAACTAGAGATTTGATTATTTGTTTGATTTTGCAGATCTAAATTGAAGGATTCACATAAACATGAAATTCCAATAACGTGGAAATATAGCATTTTATATACTAGGTATCTCCCACTCAATGTCTTAGTTATGTTTCTTATTAGATAATAGTTCTGTGTAGATAATAGAGTTTTGTGGGGGTAATTTTTTGGTTTTTGTTGCCGGGGTTTTCCTTCACATCATCAATGTCATGAACTTTTATTTAGCATGGTCATTCAGAAATAAATTGAAGCTTATATGTTTTGTTATTATAATAGAAGTGTATGTTGTGATTTAAGCATCATATAGCCCAGTACAAATGTAGTCCTTTAGTATAAGTTTGGTTTATCCTCATATTTAGGTCATTTATTTAGGATTCACGATAAGATTCGTATGATTCGATTGTTAGCTATATACATTGTTAGTTATCTCAACGATATCTGACTTCACTTGCCTGACTAAACAGGGCAGAGTTACCCCCCCCCCCCCCCCCACACACACACCCTACCACCCCAATTATCATACTATGGAAGAAATATTCAAGTGAGAAGGACCACGTATTGATTTATTTTGCAAGTATTCTCAGGTATTTGAGAAAACTCCATGTATTGATTTCTAAAAGACAAGTGGAAAAGAAGTATCGAGTTGAAAAGAAAGAGAAGTGCCTATTATACAATTTGAAACGTGCTGTAAAGTTGAAAGGTATCAAATCAGATGTATTTTATATGTTTTGTTTTCTTAAACATCTAGATGTTAGAGTGATAATAGGATTCCAAAACTGAGCAATTTAAACTTTTCTCCCCTCTGCCTTTGAACATGAACTGCAATATCCAAGTGTGTGAGCTTATTAGGACCAAGAGTGGACATTGGGATGTAGGAAAGAATGTGGGAAATTTTAGGGACAAGAACAAGTTAGTTTGACATTATGAAAGAAGCGGTCGTTTTTTGACTCAAAGCTCTAACAAAATGATATGCCATTTAAATCTACATTATTAGGTTGTATTTGTATTTGGAGTTTGCTCAGAATCCAATGTATACATTCGTTATAAACCCTTCATTACATTATAATACTAGGTTGTACATTTTGGAGGTTGGCTCAGATTGTACATTTTGGGGTTTCTTGGCTCAGATTGTACATTTTGGAGGTTGTTCTTGGAAAACTCAGGTATCCTTTTATATTTTACGTTTGGGAGCTTATATTTTTCACAAATTCTGTTTTCTATTTTTCATTTCATGTTTTTATACTTATTTCATTACAAACTTAGGTGTTAGGTTTCGTGGGTTCGGACATTTCATCCGTTTTCCTCTTTAATTGCAAACTCAGGTATTCTATGATTTTATGTCCACATTATAATGTTTGGCTCATAATCTTTAGGAATAAAGTTTTGACCTTAATTTGGTTTTTTTGCAGTTAGGAGTTTTCTTAACATTCTCTCACTTTTAGTTTCTTAATATACCGAAAATGTAGTGGTATACAATACAAAGGTAGTTTCTTATTAGTTTGGCAATAACCTAATAGTGAACCTATCACATCATTATCCCTCTAATTTACGTGTTCAGTATAAGCGTAAGCGTGTCCATATGGATCTAGATATCTCATAAATCAATAGCCATTTTATGGTAATCCTATAGCTACCTACATGTTTGACAAAATGTCCACTTGAATTTCTAGGTTTCTTTTTCTATGTCCTATATGTGATTTCACCGGTAGAATTTGTTGAACTTATAGAATTTGGTTAGTTTCATATTGATGGTTTGTAAGATCTTGATTTATTTTTTGTAAGATCTCACAAATGTATAACTATAATTAGGACAGTTTTTTCTTGGTTGCATTTAAGAATCAAATGAACACAATATTACTAATAATATTTGTTTACTATTCAATTAAATGCCTATTGGGAAAATCTTGCATTTGATCACGAACTCGAAGGTGTTGTAGGGTGCACACATGCACACACTCACACTGCATATATGCATACACGCACACACGCGCCCCCTGCCCGGTCCCCGCCCCCCTTCCCCACTCACACACGCACACGCACACAAACACACATACAAACATGCGCACACGCACACACGCGCCCCTGCCCCGTCCCCTCCCCCCTTCCCCACTCACACACGCGCACACAAACACACATACAAACACGTGCACACGCACACATGTGCCCCCTGTATACATTGGATAGTTTCAAAATGATGATTCTCCTTCACGGTATCTACGAAACTACCAATTCAAACCACGATCATCGGGGAATCATTATGACTGTTATGTATACATCATAAATACATCTTGAAACTATCTAATAGATACATCTTCAGGGAACCACGATCTTCAGTAAATAATTGGTTCTTTCACATTGTAAATATGTTCGTTTATATAGATCGTTTCTGTATTTAAATGATTTTCACAGCGTACATATGTTCGTTTGTATAAATGATTTGGGTCTATATGTTGACAAATTTGCTAAAAGAATGGATAAATAGGCCTGCCTAGATAATTCCTAGGCAGGTATTAGAGAGGGAACTTTTCCCCTTTAATAAATAGGCCTCCACACTGCATATATATGCATATGCATATATATGTAGATTGCATATATATGCGCATTGCATATATATGCATATGCATATATGTGTTGCATGTATATGCACTGCCCCGCATCTACATATATATGCACTGCTTATATATATAGCAGTTGCATATATATGCACTACATATATATGCAGCATATGCATATATATGCAGATGCAACTGCATATATATGTAAAACTGCCCCGCCCCCTCCCCCCTTCCCCACTCACACACGCGCACACAAACACACACACAAACATGTATTCTACTCAATGCTTATTGAGAGATTCTCCAAGTCTTCAGTTACAGGTTTAAGATTTTTGGGGGGCTTCAATTTGGATGGATGAGGTGGATGAATTGGGGGTTCGATTAGATATATTAAAACAAGTGTTTTGTTATTGTTCAATTAGAATGTAAGTCTTCTTCGCAGTCTCGATAATTTCCATATAAATTTTTTTATAATGTTATATTTGTACTTATATTAATGTTAATGCCCTATCACTCTGGAAATTCTGACTTCATATTAATCCATTTAAGTATTCTTATTCCTTGATATCATGATATTGTTTTGCTGATGGTGTCAAGTAGAAATGGCTACAATTGGGCTCGATACTATGTGGTTATGCTGATCAATCCATTTGAGATGACCATAGTTTACGACTGGGGCATCTTCATCAACGTCAACTCTCAGTACAAAACTCAGCTTCTGATACTTTCGAGTGAATATGAGAGTATTAGGCTCTATGCTGATTCTCATTCCAGTAGGAGCCACTGAAACCGCCTAATAAGTGGATGTATCGTCTCTGACATTCGTCCGGGTCCTGCTGAAATCCTTCCCTATTAAATCGCCATCTTTTTTGGAAAATATGGAGACATCCATCTAATTTCTGAGTTACCTGATTTATACAGAGAAAAATATGGAAAATATATGGTTTTTAAGCAGTGAGTACGTACTATTTTTTTGCCTCTAATTTCGGATCTTTTGACCTCTATAATGTTTGTTTATTCTTTTTTGTAGGTTTTATCTTGCGAATCAGACTCACTTCAGGCCTCTTGCTGAGTAGCAGGTGAAATCGATACAAGGTGCTAAATTGTTTTTGTTTTTGCTTTTAGTATTTTGCTGTGTAATGTCTTTGTGTTTGGTCAGGTGTAGGTTTTTTATACAAGGTATCAATAATAGTCCCACACTGTATAATATTGGGTTTCAAGATGTTTCGGGTTCTTTTTTTTCATATAACTCTTGGAAATAATTTGAGGTTCGATTCTTCTTTTTTTATTTTCTTTTTTATGAATTTTGCTTCATTACCCTCTATTTGGAGTTTATACTGATGAAACTCAGAATATCAAATCACTCTTCTTTGTTTATAAAGGCTGATGATGTTGGTGCATTTGTACAATAGGTATTGGGTGTTATGTTATTAGAAATCTTCTAAACTGATGATTAATCTCCACATATGCAGGCCACGAATACATTAGCCCATAATGCCAAAGCTCCATTATGCATATATGGTTGAAGACCCATTTTTAGTCTTGGAAAAAATTTGGTATGAATTTTTTACTTTGGGTAGTATATGGTTATATAATGATGTATACATTAAACAATGGACATGCTCATGAGCATACACACCTTTATCTTCCATCATGATACATCTGTAATTTATAGGACCACTTATACATGTATCATTTAGAATTCATGGCCCCTCAACCCAATTTGGACTTAATGTTTTCGTAAGTTTGCGTCACCTATGCTAAGTTTTACAATTTCAAAATATTATTAAGGTCACTGAAAAAAACTCTGATCGTTCTTTAGAGATCCTACTGCTCAGTACTTAATCCTCACGTTGCATTTTCTTCTCACTACTAATAAAGGGCATACATTTAAGTTGTTTGTTGAGGTTGGTATATGTTGCTGGGATTGATTTTGTTTTGTACAATTTTTATTAACTTTTTTTGGTTCAATGTTCCGAAATCTCTCTTATACAATGAGTTATTCGGGACTTATCATATACCTTATGAATAAGAATCAATTGTAGCATGGATCAGTTGTATACCAGGGATCAACTACAATACATGGATATTGGTTTGAACTTATGTACAGTGGGGAAGAAAGATACTCCAGAAATCCAATGGTGCCCTTTTTGTTGTGAAAATTGCAGAATCACAAGCAGGACTTTTTTCCCTTGAAAATGAGGCCAACATTTTATTGTATTGTGTGAGGATATGATTCATTTACGCTTTGCAGTGCCATAATTTTGTTTAACATAATGATTTCATTATTTTAGTGTTCTTAGAATCACCAACAATTGGTGGTAGCATTCATTGAATATGTGGCAAAGTTGTACTCGGCTGCCTCTTTTGGTGATGATGTTGATGTTGTCAAGACCAATGGAGGTGAAGAAATTGATGATGAATTTCTTCCTCAAAAGCCTCAGTTACAGGTACAAACTGTCGAGGTAATTTCAGAAAGCTTTTTGTGAGTAATATTAAGGGAATGAAAACTATAGCCTCTGAGATGGGATTTGAGGTAAATTTTTAGGGCCGATAGTGGGGGCTCACAATTTTGATGCATATGCATATATATGCAGTGCATCACTCACACACGCACACACTCAAACATGCACACACGCGCCCCCTGCCCGTCCCCTCCCCCCTTTCCCACTCACACGCACACACTTGCACTACATATATGCACTGCATATATGCATATGCATATATGCAGACCTGCCCGTGCCCATCCCCTCCCCCCTTCCCCACTCACACACGCGCACACGCGGACACAAACACACACACACACACACTCGCGCCCCCTGCCCCGTCCCCTCCCCCCTTCCCCACTCACACACGCACACATGCACACACACACACACGCACATATGCTCCCCCTTCCCATCCGTTCCCCCATTCCCCACTCACACGCACACACACAATCACGCACACATGCGCCCCTATCCGTCCCCTCCCCCCTTTCCCACTCACACGCGCACACAAACACACACGCACACACACACACACTGCATATATGCATACATGCCCCGCCCCCTTGCCCCTTCCCCACACACACGCACACACACAAACACGCACGCACACGCACACGCACACACACATGCACACACGCGCCCCCTGCCCATCCCCTCCCCCTTCCCCACTCACACACGCACACACGCGCACACACAAACATGCACACGCATACACGCGCCCCCTGCCCCGTCCCCTCCCCCTTCCCCACTCACACGCACACTTGTGCACAAAAACACACACACACGCACACATGCTCCCCCTTCCCGTCCCCTCTCCCCTTCCCCACTCACACGCACACACACAAATGCGCACAAACGCGCCCCCTGTCCGTCCCCTCCCCCCTTTCCCACTCACACACGCACACAAACACACGCACACACACTCACTGCATATATGCATATGCATATATGCATACATGCCCCTCCCCCTCCCCCCTTCCCCACTCACACACGCACACACAAGCACACGCACACGCACACATGCACACACGCACACACGCGCCCCCTGCCCGTCCCCTTCCCCTTCCCCACTCACACACGCGCACACGTGCACACACAAACATGCACACACGCTCCCCCTGCCCATCCCCTCATCCCTTTCCCACTCACGCGCACGCGCGCACACACAAACATGCACACACGCACTGCATATATGCACTCGCATATATGCATATGCAATTATTCAAGTAGTTCCTTTTTCCTAATATTGTTATTTGTTTTATTTGTAGACCAAATATGATGGGATCAAACTCAAAACTGCATTTTTTTTTATAAAAGAGGTAATCCAATTGGATCCGGTTAAATCAATCTCGAATTAAGACAATTTGGATGTGATTGTATATTTACTTATGTGACTGTATCTTTGTTGGAGAAACTGATTAATTATGTTTATTGTTTGTCAAATCGTACAGAAAATCGAGAGGGAGAGAGTGATAATGGCTAGAGGTGGGAAGAAGGATGGGAAGATAACAGTAGTAGCACATAATCCAGAAGTACCATGTCACAGACATTTTGAGGAAGTCCCACATATTCTCCTTTCCTTGCCTTCTAGCTCCCATCTTCGAATTTGGGAGTTTTTTTTAATTTGTTGGATTTGTTGTTACCCCTTAAATAGGGTGGATAGTCCAATAAACAGAGGAGATTATGCCCAATTTTTTTTAAAAATTGACACTTTGTTTTTTTAGACACAGTTAATTTGATTGGTGAATATTGTATATTTCATTTTATATGTAAATTTGTTTGAAGAATTTAGACAATTTGGATGTTGGACTATTTGTTATTTGTTAAGCATGCTGAATAGTTCCATAAACAAAGGAGATTATGTCCAATTTTTTTTAAAATTTGACACTTTGTTTTTTTGAGATAATGTGAATTCGATGGATGAATATTGTATATTTCGTATTATATGTGAATTTATTTGATGAATCTAGACTATTTGAATGTTATTGGACTATTTGACATTGTTTTAAAATTACACTTCGAAATTTTTACGTTTCGCTATTACGTACTTTGAAAAATTATCGTCGTTTCGCGATTACGTACTTTGAAAAATTTCGTCGTGCCTTCAGGCACGGGCATACGCTAGTATATATATATATATATATATATATATATATATATATATATATATATATATATATATATATATATATATATATATGTATGTATATGTGTGATTGATATTTGTTTACATTAAACATACCTACTCGATAGTGCTATCACAAGAGGTTGCATGTAGTGGGTAGTCCACCCTGACATTGACTAGCAGGTGTCAGATTCATTCCTCTGGTCATAGTACTTTGCGTGACCATTATACACGTGCGACGATATGTGTTGGTTTGAAGATCAGTTGGGTGAAATATGGTATGGTCGCAACCCTGGACGTATGTTTAAGAACGCCTTCATTGTATGTGTTTACGTTTGGAATTCAATGGTGAGATTTCGACCCGGTGGCTCGATGTGATACACAATGCCTGAAGCCTGATAGCACAAGAGGAATGCATTCGCGAGGTCCATGCTCTTAGGATACGGTTATACATATATGGCTAGTGATATATATGTACGTTTATACGATATATATATACTTACCACATGAGTGTAGCTATGTTATGTTAATTATGCGAATAGTTATCTATAGCACATGTGTCACTACGATTTTGTTTATGAACATATACCTAGCGATGACAGTTTATGCTTAGCTAATAGAGAGTATTAGAAGATTTAGGCTTGGATAGTAGTTATATGTCCTAGTTAGGATGGGGTAGTTTAATTAGGAAAATAAAATGATTGCATTAGGTGCGCATTGTACATTAAAGGTGAGGTTCTATCTCATGTGAGAATGACCGGGAAATTAATTATGAAAGTAAAACACTACGTGTTTTATCGATTTGAAACAATTAATTGTTTGCAAAATATTTTCAAACTTTTCTGTCTTTAATCGGGGGGCATTTTATTTTTCTTATTTTCTTTTTAAAACCCCAAGTGTGTAGCAGCAGCAACTGGGACCAGAGGGATAATTACATTCTTTCCATTGTAGTAGCTGTGGATGCTACAAAATTTGACTTAGCCACCTTTGCTCATTCTATCTAGATATGATCTTTATCATTTCTAGTATTTAATTTTGGGCGTGTTGCCCATAGTTTGGATAGGAGTTTATTTATGTCAGTATATCATTTCATTTATCAACTTGTTTCAGTTGGATGTTACTATTTGGCGACCGTTGGTTTATTCGGTTCACTTTTATTATTTATTTAAAGCATGGCATTATTTATGTTCACTTAGTTGTATGGTTTTATTCGTATTATATTTATATTATTTTGCGATAGTGATGTTGAGAATGAAACCATAATGAGATTCGTGTTTTATTTTGGTAGAGGATTGGCCACCCCGTATTACAATATGTGAGTTATCAAAACTTAGCATAGAGTTAATTGCTGGAGTAATCTATTTATGTGTAATCATACTATGGGTATTCGTATTATCATGGATAAACTACTAGGAGGGATTGGATGGGGCGCATAAGATGTTGACAGATCTTGGTAACCCATTGATTGGGATGAGTTTTATCTACGTCCTATTTACCCCGATCCTACATGTTGAGGTACCTATCCATCGCGTTGGAATAATAGGACTTGATCCTCTCATACGGGGTTGTACATTTGGTGCGATATCGTAGTGAGTTTACTTTAATATTTCTTTGAGGCTATGTGGTTGAGATGTTACTATGGACCAAATGTAGTTATATTCTTATAAACTATAGACTTCTAAGTTTAATAATTTTAGTGGAGCTATTTTTACAGATCCTAGGTCACAGTCCTCACCTCACACATGATCATTCCTAATTGGAGATTTCTCTACCATCCAGTTACAACTTCATTATCTAATCTTAGGATGTAGGTGTCGAGATTGGATCTCACCTTTATTTATGAATTTCCTTTCAGTTATTCAAACCTCCTTTTATGTATTCAGTTGAGTCAGTTGTTGTATTGAGAAATTTTCATTTGGGATCGAATTTATTTATTGTGAGATTAGATATTGGTTCATTTGAGTTATTTATATCCTACTTTGTAGTTTATATTTTCTTATAGTTTGAACGGTAGCAGAGACGTGTCATTTATTTATTCATTATTCTATTTTGGCAATCTTAGTATATGTATAGTTTATTCTATTTTTAGTCATGGTTGGAATGTTACTAATTATTTTGACTGTCTTATTATTTATGTTTGGACATATCAATCTATCTATGAATTTTATGGGACATGTCATGACTTTAGGAATACAAGATATTTCTTTGTATGAAGATACCCCAATGGGTAGGGGTGATGATTTACATTAGGTTTGTTGGTACGTAGCATCAAGGGTGGTTAGTTTTACTATTTGTCCAACCTGTTGATTTTACATATGAGGACGTATGATATTATATTATATATTGTTTGGTTAGCTCAATATCACACTCAGATCAACTACTGCGGCAAGTCTATCATGTTTTCCATTCTTAGGCAAGAGATGTTTCTCATAGTTATGTGTAGGATAAATGGATTGTCTAGCACACACTTGAATTACATAGATGTGGGCACATCAGAGTAGGTAATAGTATCTTTAGAGTCCATAATGGTATTCCAGGAGTTTTCAAACGTATTTGATGAGGTACCAGAGCCATCACCCACCTAGGAGATAAATTTTGTGATAGATTTGGTAGACACCGATCCATAGCAAGAACATCATATAGGATAAATTTTTTAGATATGAGAGTTTTGTAAGAGAAGATTAAATAACTTTTGAGTAATGGGTTCATTTGGAGGAGTACGTTTCCATGAGGAGCTCTAGTCACGTTTCTTAAAAAAAGATGCTTCACTAAGACAATGTGTGGACTATTAGGCGCTGAACAAGGTCACGATACATAACAAGTATTCATGTTTCCACATATCGAAGACCTCTTAAATTAGTTGATCGGAACATCCTTCTTTTCAAAGATTAGCTTACGCTCAGGATATCATCAGTTCTTAATTCGGGAGGATGACATCTGGAAGATGGCCTTACTGATAGGGTATGGATCATATGAGTTTTGTTTATGACATTTACGTTAACAAATACGCCATACGTGTTCATGGATTTGATGAATAAAGTGTTCCAACTGTATCTTGATAAGTTTTATATCATGTTTATCGATGACATTTTTGTTTAATCTCAGCCAGATGATAAGCATGCAGAACATCTAACGATGGTTTTACGAACATTAAAGGAACATAAGATATGCTCTAAATTCTCGAAGTGTTGATTCTGGTTATGGTAAGTTTAGTTATTGGGGCATATAGTGTTGGCAGGTGGAATTTATGTGGATCACAACAAAGTGCATTTCGTGATAGAGTGAGGAAAACTCACGACACCTATTGAGGTCGGGATCTTTTTATGGTTTGGATGGGTACTATATGAGTTTTATTTAGGTGATCTCAAAGATTTTTGGGCTAATAACTTACCTCACTTAGAAGGGGTACCAATTTTATGGGGGGTTCATTGCCAAAGAGCTTTTGAGGAGTTGAAGGATAGGCTCATGACCATACCCGTACTTGCCTTACCACAGGGCGGAGTAGATTATATGGTTTATACTAATATATGATGAGAGTCCCATAGCTTATGATTCCTGTAAGATTAAGCCTCACGAGGGCCACTACTCCACCCATGACTTGCAATTATCTATAGACGTCTTTACTCTTCATATCTGGAGGCACTACTTATTGGTCGAAAGATTAATTTTTCTTTCAAACCATAAGAGCCTTTAATATTTGTTAACCCGGTGGAAGTTGAATATGCATCGTGAAAGGTGGTTACGATTTATGAAGGACTATCACTTCTTTATTTGATATTATTCTGAAATGGAGAACATGGTAGCATACGCCTAGAGTCACCGACCTACTATGAGTCTAGAAGTATTATGGGGAGATAAAGGGATAGTTCACTAACATTATAGGAAGAGTGGTGGGATATTTTGCATAATGTTGATGCGACATAGGCATTCTTATTAGCAGTGTCCATTACACTCCATATTGTGTCACAGGTGATTTAGGCCCAGGATTTGGGTTCCTTTTGTATAGAGAAGGTTTAGGAACTTATGTCCGGGGAGTCCCTTTTTACTTAATTAGCTCAGATGGAGGACTACAATTTTGGGGACACTTGATTGTGCTAAAGGGTTCCGAGCTGTGAAAGGAAATATTGACCATAGCATATAGTTTGTAGTTGACTGTGCATTTTATGGGTGACAAGTTGTACAATGATATGAGTGACAATACTAGTGGGATGATATGGAGAGAGATATCACAAAGTTTATGTCTACATGTGCCACCATCCAGTTAGTGAAGGTGGAGCATCAGAGACCAATTAGAGAGTTACAACCTCTATATATCAACTACTGCAGGAAGCTTACCACATTTTCCATTATTGGGCAGACGATGTTTCTCATAGATATGTTTAGGATAGAGGGATGGCCTAGTAAAAAGTTATACTACATCTATATGAGCACATCAGAGGAGGTCATAGTATCTTTAGAGTCAATACCGCTATTATAGGAGTTTTCAAACGTATTTGATGAGGTGCCGTAAATATTATTCGCCCACGAGATAGATTTGGCAATGGGAAATGACCCATATGGAGCACATCATATTGGATAAATCTGTTGGATATGAGAGAGTTAAGAGAACAGATTCAACAACTTTTAAGTCAGGGATTCATTTGGAGGAGTACGTCTCCATGGCAAGATCCAATCATGTTTGTTAAAAAATAAGATGGTTTACTGAGACTGTGTGGATTATTGGGAGCTAAACAAGGCCATAATACAAAATAAGTATTTGTTGCCATGTATCGATGACCTCTTAAATTAATTGAGGAGAACGTCCTTCTTTTCAAAGATTAACTTATGCTAAGGATATTATCAGTTCTGAATTTAGGAGGAGCACATCCCGAAGATGAACTTATTGACAGGGTATAAATCGTATGAGTTTTGGGTCATGATATTTAAGTTGACCAATGTTCCTTCTGTCTTCATGGATCTGATGAACAAAGTGTTCCGACCGTATTTGAACAAGTTATTTATTGTGTTTATAGATGAGATTTTGGTTTACTCTCAAAACAAGGATGATAATGCATAACATCTGAGTATGGTTTTATAAAAACTTTAGGAACATAAGTTATATGTTAAGTTCTCGAAGTGAGGATTATGGTTATGGGAAGTTTAGTTATTGGGACATGTCATATCAGAATATAAAATATATGTGGATCACAACAAGATGTGTTTCAGGATAGAGTCAGGACAACCCATGACACATATTGAGTTTAGGTACTTCTATAGTTTGGAAGGGTACTACAGGAGTTTTATTCTGGGGCTCTCAAGTATTTTTGGGCCATTAATTAACCTCATCCATAAGGGGGTACCATTTTTATGGGACGTTCAGTGCTAAAACACTTTTAAGGAGTTGAAGGTGAGGCTCACAACCACAAATGTACTTTCCTGACCATGGGGTGGAGTAGATTATAAGGTTTACATGAACATATCAATTTAGGGACTAAGAGGAGTTCTAATGTAGCAGAAGAGGGGACCATATATTATGATTCCAATAAGTTTAAGCCTCACGAGGGAAACTAACTCACCCATGACTTTTATTTAGCTATGAAAGTCTTTACTCTTCATATCTAGAAGCACTACTTATTAGGCGAGAGATTCACATTATTCCCCGACCATAAGAGCCTTTAATAATTTTTCACCCAGTTGTAGTTGAATATGTAACATAAAAGGTGGATAGAGTTTATGAAGGACTATTAATTATCCATTAAATATCATTCGGGAAAGATGAATGTGGTAGCATACGCCTTGAGTCATCGACCGAATTTAGGCCTAGAAATGTTATGGTTAGAGAAAAGGGATAGTCTACTAACTTTATAGGAAGAGTAGTGGGATATTTTGCGTACCATTAACGTAGTAGAGTCATTCTTAGTAGTAGTGTCCATTACACCCTATATCGTATCACGGGTGATTCAGGCCCAAAATTTGGACTCCTTTTGTCAGGAGAAGGTTCAGTAACTCATGTATTGGGGAGTCCCCTTTTATTTGATTAACTCAGATGGAGGATTGAGATTTTGGGAACAATTAGTTTGCAAGAGGGTCTCAAGCTTTAAAAGGCAATACTGACTGATGCACATGGTTTTCAGTTCATTGTTTATCTTGTGAGCGATAAGATGTACTGTGATATGAGGAGACAACATTAGTGGGCTCGTATAAAGAAATATATAACAGAGTTTATGTCTAAGTGTGCCACCTGCCATTTAGTGAATGTGGAGTACCATAGGCCAATTAGAGAGTTATAACCACTAGAGATCCACGTGTTAATATGGGAGATTATTTTAATGGACTACATCATCGATTATAGATATTCCAATGGGGACATTATGTTATTTGGGTCATTGTCAACAAAATGACTAAAATGGTTCACCTTTTTCTAGTACGAACAGACTACACAATAAAGCAGTACACCCGAATGTTTATTTGTGATATTGTGCATCTTAATGGGATACTACTCAATATTGTGTCCGATGGGGACTATATGATTGTTTCCTAATTCCAAAGGAGATTTTTGGAGGTTGTGGAGGTACAACTACATATGGGTATCACATTTCACGCTAATGTAGATAGTCAGACTGAGAGGGTGAATTATATTTTTTAAAGCATGCTACGCTCTTGCATATTGGACTTTAAGGGAGGTTAGTAGAAACCTTTTCTACTCGTGGAGTCCGCTTGTAACAATAGTCACAAGAAAACTATTGTTATGAAACCTTACAGTGCTTTATATGTCCGACGATTCCATTCTTCGAGTTGTTATCTAGAGACAAGGGATAGTAAACCTTTCGGTCTAGATTATGCTTGAAACACCTAAAATACGGTGGCGCTCATTAGGAATCATATGAAGACTTCCTATAGTAAGAAGAAGATCTTTGTATACATGATAAAGTGTAATGTAAGAGTTATGAGATTTGGGTCTAAGGGGAAGTTGGCACCCGATTCGTAGGTCTTTTCCCGACATAGGATATGATAGGTCTGGTGACATATCACTTGGCCTTACTCAATTATCTTCAGCGTTTACATGAAATTTTCCACACGTTCATGCTGAGGAAGTTTCTAAGGGACAAGTTATCATATCCGAACATCAACCTTGACATGATTGAGTTGCACCCAAATGCGAGTTATGAGGATATACTGCAACATATTCTTGATCGGAGAGAGAAACCTTTGCGATCAAAGGTCATACTTTTTAGTCCATGTCTAATGGGGATAATCACAAAGAGGAAAGTCTACTTGGAATATAGAGGAAGACACGTGGACGAGATATCCTAAGATCTTTGAGTCATGTATATTAATAGTCAAATTTTGAGGATAAAATTCCTTATATAAGAGGGGAGGAATGTAATACCCCATATTTTCCTGCATTTATTTTAATTTTTTAATTAATTATAATTTACCTGTTAGTATATAATTTATCATGACATGTGATATGCCATTTAATATATCTTTGTATATATTTCATGTATAGTAATGTTTCATAATTATTTTATGTGTTGCATGAATAAAAACCTTTTAGAATTTGATGAACACACTTTAATTCACTAAGTAAGAATTTAAAATACTTAGTAGTATGGGAGGCTATGGAATAGTCATGGACTAAGTGTCGAGAGTTTCCTTATTTGATTTATTCCCTCGATATTGGGTCCCATCGATCTTGAAGTAGGTTCTTAAATACCAAGTCATAATTAACTAGTTAATAATTAAGATTTAAACTTTAGATGCATCCTCATCATACTTGCCTTAATCCCATCACATGGGGTCGATCACATGGGTTCTCCTTTTCCATTCTAATCTATTATAAGTAATATTATCATTCAAGTTTAGTTCTTTAAGATCTCTCCTAATAGTTGCCTCCCACGATAGCTTAGGGTGGACTCTTTCTCTTTTACCCTCTATTTCTAATGATCTTCCTCTTGTTATAGGTGCATCTACTGGTCTACACAGTACATGTCCATACCACTTATGTCTAATTTCTCATAATTTATCTCTAATGGTCGCTACTCCTAATGTTTCTCTCATATAATAGTTTTTAATCTGATTCTTTCTAGTAATTCCTATTATCCATCAAAGCATACTCATTTTACTAACATGGAGGCTTTGTTCATGTTTTTTCTTTAAAGCCCAACACTCTGCTCCATATAGGGTAGCTGGCCTAATAACTGTTCTATACAGTTTGACTTTTAATTTAGTAGTTATCTTGTTATCTCATAACCCCCCCCCCCCCCCCTTTCTTGTCTCTATTTTATTCAACTAGTTGATAGTCTACTCGTAATATCCTCATAAATATCCCCATTGTTTAGTATCACTAAACCTAAATAATGAAATTTATTAGTTTGGTCTTTCACTTTTTAGTTGATCTTTAACATTATGCTATTAGACTCTTTATCATTAAATTTACATTCCATAAATTCACTTTTATTTCTACTGATTTTTAGTCCTTTATACTCGAAAGCATTTCTCCAAGTATCTACTCTCATCGCTAAGGCCTCCTTCGAAGTTTCTACTAAAACTATATCATCCGCAAACAAGATACACCCTGGGACATCTTCTTGTACGTCCTTAGTAATCTCATGCAATACTATGGAAAATAAGTAAGGACTTAAGGCCGATCCTTGATGTAGACCCACTTTAATAGTAAAAGCATTAGTTTCTTCACAAATAGTTATCACTCTAGTCTTTATGTTATCGTACATATCTTTAATAATTTTAATATAACTCATAGGGATTCTTTTCCTCTTTAAAGCCCACCAAATTATATCCACAAGTACTATTTCATATGGATTCTCTAAGTCTATGAAGACCGTGTAAATTTGTATTCTTAGTTCTCCATTTCTCCATTAACAGTCTTAATAAGTAAATAGCTTGCGTGGTGGATCGCACTCTCATAAATTCAAATGAATTTTTTTAAATAGTTGACTCATTTCTTAAACTTTTTTTAATAACCTTTATCTATAATTTTATAGTGTGATTCATCAATTTGATTCATCTGTATTTACTGTAGTTTTGTATGTTCCCTTTATTTTTATGTAAAGGTATTATGGTATTTTTTCCTCCACTCATTTGACATCTTTCCTTCTTTTAAAATTTTATAAAATAAACATGTTAATGTTTCTACCCTAGACATTCAAGGGTTCTCTACACCTCTATGGGTATTTTATCCAGGCTAACTACTTTATTCCGTCTCATTTTTCTTATTAATACACCTACTTCTTTTCAGTAATCAGGCTTACCATTCCTATATTCGGTTCTCTATTCTCGACATCTTTTTTGGAATATTCTTCGTTCAACAATTCTTGAAAATACTTTACCCGTCTATTTAGATTATTTTTAATTGTTAATTAGTATATTTTGATTCATGTCTTGAATAGACTAAACTGGACGAATAATCCTTATCAATCTATCTCTATTCTTTGCCAATTTATATATCTCCTTTTCACCTTCCTTGGTACCTAATTTACTATAAATATTTTCTAGTGCGTTTTGTTGCGCATGTCTATTAATATTGTTTACTTCACTTTTTAATTTCTTACACCTTTCTAAGTCTTCTTGATTTTTACTTTTTTTCGCTCTTTAAAACTTACTCGTTTATTTTGTAATATCTGTTGCACTTCCTCACTCCACTACCAAGTCTATTTTTAATCAATCTTTTTCTTTTAGTCTCACCAAAATTTTCTTATCTATTTTCTAAATATCATTCTTTATTTTTAACCAAACATTGTTAACATTATCGTCCAAATTCCACTTCATGTTTAACATTAACATCAACCTAAATTCTATATCTTTGCATCCTTTTAAATCCTTCCATTTTTATAGTTTGATAACCCATACTCTATTTTCGGTACTTAAATCTTTTAATGACTAAATTCATTACTAATAGGCGATGTTGATTTGTTAGGCTTTCACCTGGTATAACTTTAGAGTCTTTGAATGTGTTCAAGTCTCTTATTCTAAGTAAGCAATAATATATTTGAGTTTTATTATCTCCACTTTTAAATGTTATTAAATGTCCTTCCCTTTTTTTTTTAAAAAAATGTGTTTTTTAATGCTAGATCGTAAGCCTGAGCAAATTCTAAGATACTTTCCCCTCCTTTATTTCTCTTACCCAAACCACAAAATTTGTGTATCCTTCGATAAGCATCCTATTCTACTCCTACATGTCCATTCAAGTCACCTCCTAAAAATATGTTTTTATACGTAGGAAATTGTTATAATATTTCATCCAATAATTCCCAAAATAATTTCTTTGCATTTTCATCTAAAACATCTTGGGGCGTGTAAGCACTTATAACACTCAATATTGTTTTATCTAAGACAATCTTAATGTTCATTATTCTATCCCCCCATGTTTTAAACTCCATTACTTTATCTTTCATATAGTGATCAACAATAACACCTACCCCATTTCTACGATTATTTCTCACTCAAAAATAAAATAATTGACTTATAACATATGTTCTCTTTTGATTTTGGCTCTCACGGTGTTTATAAAGTCTATTGTAGGTTTAAAATAATTGAATATTGTCCATTAGATTAGTATATGGGTTCGACCAAGTTTTAGGCCAATTAGAGCATATTATGAGCTTATTGATTTAAGGTCACCTGGGGCCGAAGCCTAATTTAAGGATTAGTGTTTATTATAACATAATTAGCTAAACCAATCTTACAAAACACAATTAAAGAGGCACCCTAGCAACTAAGGAGAAAGAGGGATAACCTAATATTGAATAATCGGGGATTTGATTATAACCATCAATCCATGGAAATTCTATGTTCTTTAAGATATAATTAGATTTATGTTAGAGTAATTATAATATGTTGAAATCTGCTAATGAATATGATAATATGATTTATATTAAGAATCAAAACTAATTTAGAGATTAGATTAATCATATTAGTTTATGTATTATAGAACTATTGTAGTTTGGTAATGAATCCGTAAATTAACCCATGAATAATGTAATTTGAAATTAAAAAATTAGATATTAATCTAATTAGTTGTATAATGTAAAATCCTTCACTTTAGATTGATTATTGATTTGAACTCATAGGTTAATTTAATTAGTTTTTGAGTAAAATATGAACTTAGGGTTAATTTTTTAAAATATATTATTAGATCTTTAAACATGTCTTAAATCATATAAACCTTATCAAAATATGTTGTAAATCCTTGTATGATTATTAGTTTAGAATGAGAGTGATAATTTGGGGTATTAAAGACTATAGGTTTGAGAAATCTTTGACTTTGGTAGTCGTGGAACAAAAGAGGAAAAATGCACTCATTTGGATCCGCCGCATCGATTCGACCTTGGACTGGATTGATTCCATCTTAGAGGCCAAGCCAAGTGAGGGTTGAGTTAGGGTTAGTAGAAAATTTTGAATATAGTTTTAATTATTGACCATTGGTTAATTAAAAACACTTATAACTAGTAGGTTTCCTATGTTTATAAACCCTAAGTGTTCAGGTTAAAACTTACATAAATGATAAATATGTAATGCATGGAATAATGGAAAAACTCGCGTAATTGATGAACATTTAATGTACATATTAACCGAGAATAAAATATATCATTTGGTTGACCTTAGCATATAGTTCATTTTTGGATTACTTTCTTTATGTGTAGTCATATCGTGGGTGTGTGTGTTCGTGGGAAACCTATTGGGAGGGATTTTATGGGATGCATACGACATTTATCGCACTTGGTGTATCGGTGATTGAGGCAATCTTTACTTAGGTCCTAGTCATCTTAATCCTATGTGTTTAGGTACCTGTCCACCTATTTGGGGCAATGTGAATTGATCCTCTCGTATAGATTAAAGTGTGGGGCCATGTGTTTGGTGTGATCTCTTAGTGATCTCTCTTTGATGTTTTTTTGAGGCTATAGGGTTGGGAGACCCTATAGCTATACCTAGTTGTGCAGGGATGAACCCAAAAGCATTCGGGATATGACTTCGCACTTTTATTTTTGGGCTTGGGCATAACCCCTTGACTTGTAATGTGAGTAGGAGAATACACAATTGGATATCGGATTATATGATTTCCCATTATTTGTGCATCGTGATTATACTAGAGACATATAGTTGTGACTGTAGCTTGGAAGTTATTAAAAATAATGAACGATTAAGTAAAAGTTAATTATGTAATATGGCGTCATTTGGGTTTAGATTAGAACCTCATGCTTATTTTGGTAATATGAGTTGGGAAAACTAAAAGAGGGTTTAGATTAGAACCTCATGCTTATTTTGGTAATATGAGTTGGGAAAACTAAAAGAAACTAAAGTAGGGGAGGAAGATGCATTATTATTATTATTATTATTACTATTATTATTATTATTATTATTATTATTATTATTATTATTATTATTATTATTATTATTATTATTATTATTATTATTATTATTATTATTATTATTATTATTATTATTATTATTATTATTATTATTATAGTCATAATGTAGTTATATTCTTATGCAATGTAGACTTTCTAGGTTTAATCCTGTTTGTGGAACTGTTTTTATAGGTTCTAGGCCACAACCGCCGCCTCACACAAAATCATTCTCAGTTGGATACTTGTCCACTCTCCAAATCTTGATTCATTATGTATTCCTAGTATGTAGGTGTTTTAGCTCTCCTTTATTTATGCATTTCCTTTCAGTTATTCAGATTTTCTCTTTATGTATTTAACTGAATTAGTCACTGTATTCAGGATGATTCATGCATGGTCTAACTTATTTATCTAGAGATTATATATTGATTCAATTTTAGTTATTATATTCGAGTACGAAGTTTATATTTCCTTATAGTTGTAATGGTATTAGAGATATGCCATTAATTTATTCATTATTCTCTTTTAGAACTGTTAGTATCTATATCGTTTTATTTTAGTTTCATTCATGCTTAGACTTCTATTAATTATTGTCACTCTCATATTATTTATGTTTATGACTGATCAGTCTATTTATAAATTTTATGGGGTGCCACATTAAGGTTTTGATTTTAGGGTGTAGAATTTGCGTTAAGGAAACCCTACACATTTGAACCTGACATATGATCCATATTCTCGAAACATTAGTGTTTTTCCAAAAAAAAATTATTGTAGTTTAACACCCCTAGAGGTGCTATTGAAAAATATTAATAGATGAAAGGATTTTTTTTATAAAAAAAAAATACTAGAGCATCAATTTGTGGAAGCCTACATACAAAAACCAATTAAATACAGTGTCTCATTTTTATTAAATTTCAAATGCCCTTTTAAAAAATAATTTACAATAAACAAAGCGATACGTTTAGGCACCACCTTCATAAAATAAACAGTAACATAACTTAGGCACACGACACATCATAACCTGGCATCACCGCCATAAAATCTTCGCATCACTGCCATAATGACACTTGTCATACTCGCCAATCGGGGTCCATGTCATAGTCTTTGGACAATAAAAAAATCGTAGCTAGCAGCACACCCCGTCTAGCGGGTGATTTGGCTAAGGAATGCCTATGCATTCTCCAATAATAATCATCATAATATCAATATCTCAAATAAAATTAATTTCAGATTCAATTCTTACAAATCAAGTGCACATGTTTTCTACTCAATTTCTATAACCCAACATTCTCGTAAAATCAACTAGTTTCATTACTCCCAAAATACATGACATCAAAATAACACATACAAAATGGGTGCAGTAACAAATATTGTAGTCCCTGCCCCTAATATTTTATTATATTTCCTGTATAAGTTGTGATAATAAGAAAACCTTTGGAATATGATCATTATGATTGGGTTTATAGTTGTATTTGATTACTTTTGGACCTTAGGGGTAATTGTTGGTAGAATATGTGTAAGAATTAGAAAATTTGAAGAAATTTAGGAGAATGTCATTCGAAGAGAGGATCAAATGAGAATCGAACGAGATCCTTTTGTATAACAGGTGATTCTCGTTCGAAGGTCGCTCGAAGCATGGTTCAAACAAGATGACATTATCTTTTGAAGGAAGAGGCCCTTCTCATTCGAACGACGTTGCCCAAATTTTTTAATTCGAACTACATTTGTGTGTTATCACATTTTGGTCCCTTAGATTGATGAGGTATCAAAATATGGTAAGTCCAAGTGGGAAAAAATGAGATTAGGTGTCTGAGGTAGTTTTATTGAGCTTATTTGGAGTTTATTTTGGGAATTTAGAGTTAGACGAAGAGAGAGAGAGTGGGGAAAGGTGATTTTTCCACCATTTTCAGAATTTCTTTCTCCTACCACAACCACAAACCACCATGTAACCACCATATCTTGGAGGCATCCCATCATATTCAAAGCCTGTATACCCATTTCCTCCATGGACGAACAAGGCTAAGAATTTTGGAGGTGTGTTAGGGGGTTTTAGAGATGAATATGGAAGAGCTTGTGGAGTTTTGAAGGGTGTTTTAATGGAGCTTTCATAGAGGAAATCTTTGTGGAGCAAGGCAACCTCTCTAAGGCCAACATAGGAGGTAGGAGGTTTCCATCTTTTTAGACATTTCAGTCAACCATTTTTTAATCTCCATTGAGGTGGAAAAAACCTTCTCTTTGTTTAAGAATCTATTTTCATAATTGGTAGTATTGTTGTTAGATTATAAGAGTAAAATGCATTTGATATCATGATTCGTTTTAAGTAATTTGGTATTTAACATTTTTATGGAATAAAAATGTTGCAAATTATGAATTATGAATGAATGAATATTTCAAAGTTTTCTTAAGAAATAAGGTTTGGGATTTTTGTGAAAATGGTGTATTTCTAGAAGTTTGAATTCAAACATTTTATAGAATAAAATATTTTAAAATGATGTTTATCTCCCTAAAATATTTTGGTGAAATAATGTTCTAACGTTTCTTGAAAAATGAAGATTTTATTAAATTTGGACATTTGGTTGAGTTTTGAAGAAATAAAAAATTTCCATTATATCTTGAAAAGTGTATTTTGTAAGTGTTATGAATTTCTAGAATAAATTATGTGTTTAACCCATTAAATAGAATTTTAGAATATATAATCCATCTTCTCATGCATGTTAACTTGTAGTATTTTGATAAGAAACATATAAACAAGTTTAATGAAGGTTTTAGTGGGTTTAAGCATGAAATAAAGAGAATAAAATTTCTACTCTTTATAGTGTGTGAAAAAGATGTTGAAAGTGTGATAAGTGTGAGGTGTTATAAAAGTAGTCTTTAAATGTAATTGGGTTTCTTCGATAAAGAAAGGGAAGATATGTATAACTTGGAAAATGGCTAGAAAAGGTGTTGAATAAATGTTAATGGGTTAAAAAATTTATAAGTTGGTGTGTATAACTTAATCATATTTTTGGGAGATTAACATTTATGAAATTGGAAGAAAAGTCACGTTTGGAAATAAAAGGGCAAAATGGTAATTTTACGTAAAGTGGAGCATTTTTATGAAATAAAAATGTTGGAAAGGGTGTTACACAAATTAGTCCTAAATAAACATTATTTTGTAACAAAATCATTGCTAAAATGTAAAGGACATGAAATGATGTTTTTTTCAAAGTGTAACATAAGTTGGGATGTGTGGACATCCCTCGAATATGTCTCCATCCCCGTTCTTTACCGTGGGGCGGGAAAAAAGGGGGTGCAGAATAAAAAGGTATCGCGCCCTTATACTCTCTTGGAGCGCTTCGGTCATCGTCGGTGTGGGGTGAATGTAAAGAGATGGAGTCGCCAACCTATTTTATACAAAACAGGCAAAAAAAATGTCGTCGCCTCGAGAGAGTAGCATCAAAAACAAGTTGATTCTTACAAAACTAATAGTTTGAAGGTTCGGGGGCTAAGTTACGGAATGAGAAGGTGGTAGGCACCCATCCTGCCCTTTCGATCTCTCTTAGTCTTGTGTTAATGTTTTCCTTTATTTCTCCATGAATTGTGTGCGCTTGTATTTATAATGGAGATCGGAATTGCTCAACTCATACCATGGAAGAGATAGAGTAAAGTCATCTAATGGAATGTTCCCAAAGATAATATTAAAAATATGATTTATACGTTTGTTGTAATATTGATCATTATAATGAAATGATAATATGTGTTGGATAAATTCCTTCGAAGGATCACAAACATAATATGTATTAAAATAATGCAAGAATATGATAAAGGGGAAAATGGAGAATTTGGGAAATTTGGAAAAATGGGAAAATTGGACTCGAATCTAGAGTTTTAACCCGAAATGCCTCTGTAGCCTATAAAGGCATCAAAGTCCAAGTAGTTCGCACGAGGCATAAGGGTGAGGTTTATACCATAGATTCAAATGAAATTTTATTTTGTGTGTGAGTGTGGAAAATGTGTTTTAGTTTTGAAAAAGTGTGATGGATAATCCCGTTCAATTTATAGGTGTAACTTCTTTTTTTTTAGAAAATATAGTGGGTACAATATATCTAATAAAAGGTTATATTAATGCATGTGATTCAAAGAAATAGAATGCTAAAGTAAAGGGTAAAGTAATCTAATGCAAAATTGAGAGAATTAAGAGAGAAGGTGAGAGATTGGGCCTTCTTGGAGATCTTTGAGCTTAATATTGGGTCTCCTGATGGGTCTCCCCCTTGTGGTGCTTCACCAACACTGTTTCCCCCTATCTTACTCTATCTAAATTCTTCGATTCTCGTAGCTCCCTTAACAAGGGAGAATTTACCTCCATGTTAACAAAATGCGACATTATTACCATCTACATTGACCGTCCAAGAAGAATTCCCCAGAAGTGCTAACAATTCTTCTTGTAAATTAATTTTCCCCTTAAATGTCTTCTTCTCCACTTCACCTACTTCATCTGGTGTAAGGTACACTAATTAATTAAATTTCTTTTCACAAAGTAACCTCTGCCCGACCCTCTTGTGTGAGTTCAGAACAACGTTCGCATCATATCCTGAACATCTAATGAAGGAACTTATGGTCAAACCATACATATGCGCCATCTTCTGACAAAACATTCCACTTATAAGTGTGGTGGTTACCTCTCACCATTGTAACTCTGCTCTTACGAGCCAAGAAAAATTTTACCCCAAATTTTCACTCCCGATTAGCCATACTCCGTCATATACCCAAGCCTTTGGATATTTTACCTTCGTTATCTAACACACGCCATTTTTGCATTTCTAGAATTTCTACTGCTGGTTCTCTTTAATGTTTCGTCTAACTCTCTTTCACATTCCAACCTTGCTGGGTAAGTCGAATTTGACCCCACTTTTTTTTATAGTGATTCCTGGAAGTCATATGTTGTGCCTTAACCATCTTTACTGTTCGGGGCTTCCGTGCCATAATAGGGGTGACCTCAACTACGGTCATCATTCTTGAATATACCTTATAACCTCAACTGAGCTTTGCCTCCTACTATCCGCCCAACTTTCCTCTTCTGACATACTGCATCGTTCGACACATGAACACAGCCGAATGCAAATAAGATTCACTATCAAATCACAATAGGACATCAAATTCTTGGATCAATTCACATAAATTTCATATAGAAACCCTAGTTCTCCTATTTCTTCAAGTACTCTATATAATTCATTACAAATTCACAATTCTCTAAACATGGATCATGATTTCGTGGCTGCCAAAATCCTAGAATTTAATCTACATGCAAAACCTACCCAGATTACGATTTTAATTCTTCAAATCTATTCAATTATCATTATTCAAGGTTATTCTTCAATTCTAACCTAACATGGATGATATATGAACTAATTTATTGCAAGTTAAATCACTTGTCTGGTAATAAAGATTTTGATCCTTTAAAGTAGATTCTGGTTAGGCCTAAAAATGCCCCGGGACCCAAACTAAACCCCCGGCTATTACTTTCTGACTATCTCGACCCTTCCGGACACGTTGGTGCACTCAAAATGCTCATACAAATGATATAAAAATAAAAAAATTTAAATCCATTAAATTGGGTCCTGACACGCGCGTCCCAACTAAATTACCTAAACTATCGTATTTTCAACTCACGACAATTTTAATAAATTCAATAACCACATATTACCATAATCACTCAGTAATATTCAACATTATCATCATATTTAAACATTAACTCTCGTCTCGCTAGATATTTAAATCCGAATTAATTTCCATCCCAAATAAATTTAAAACTAATTTCCATCCCAAATTAATTTTATTAATCCCACTATTAAAAGCAATTTCATTTAATCAATCTTATATTTAAAAGCCATAAAATTACGGTGTATTACATCGCACTTGTTGGCTAGAGGTGGGGGATAACAAGTTTCTCGGACCAGAGGTGATTCACGAGACGTCAGCTAGGATTGAGCTGATCAGGAGTTGTATTCGGGTAGCCCAAGATCGACAGAAAAGCTACACCGATGCAAAACGATCCTTCCGAGAGTTTAGCGTGGGGGACCAAGTATTACTGCGTGTGTCTCCTATGAAAGGAGTAATGAGATTCGGGAAGAAGGGGAAGTTGGATCCGAGTTACGTAGGACCATTTCCCATTATCGAGAGGATAGGGTTGGTGTCATACAGTTTGGGATTTTCAGAGTACTTGCACCGTATTCAAGATGTATTACACATCTCGTCGTTGAGTTAATATCTTCAGGATGATATGCCCCACACCTACATCGCGATAGAGGAGATTGACTTATAGCTCGAAAGTTCTTATGAGGAGAGACTAGTGGCTATCCTAGACCATAGTGAGAGGAGATTGAGGTCGAAGGTAGTTCCACTTGTACGGGTTCAGTGGGAGCATCATAATGTGGAGGAGTCCACTTGGGAGTGCGAGGCAAATATGCGCGAAAGATATCCAGATCTATTTTTACCAGGTATGCCTTATTTTCTGAATTTCGGGACGAAATTCCATTATTAGGGGGGAAGTATGTAATACCTCGTATTTTTTTGGCTTTTAAATTGGGGATTTATTAAAATTAATTGATATAAATTAATTTAATATTAATCCGGATATTTATAAAAATATTTATAAGCGTGACGAGAGTTAGTAATTATTGGGAATTTGTTGAATATTACTTAATGAGCAAAGTAATATGTAGAACTGAAATTATTAAAATTGTCAGGAGGGAAACATATGACAGTTATGGAAATTAAGTCGGGATGCGCCTGTATCGTGTCGGGACTAAAGTATTATAATAAAAAGTGAATAAATTATCAGTCACCCGTATGGTCATTTCAAGTGTGGCAACGTGTCTGGAATGGTCAAGATAGTCAAAAAAGTGTAGCCGAGAGTTTAGTTTGGGTCTCGGGGCATTTTTAGGCCTAACCGGCACCCCGAAAGGGCGATTTAGTCATTCCCAAATTAGGCCTTAGTTAAATGAAGAAAATTGGGAATTAATATCAGATAATAGGAGGGTCTTCTACGGTTAACATTCTCAAAAGTTGATAACGGCAGTGAGAGAAAGAAAGGAGAAAAGTCTTCCAAGAATCCAAGGCCAACAACCAACCCAATTGCACCACCGTCACCACCAAAACGTAGATCGGAGAGAGGGGATCAAGCCTATACCTGTCAAACTTGTGGAATCAGACCTACAATCTTAAGGCAAGTATCTATCTTGCCATTTTTCTAGTTGATATTCCACCCATGTTAGAATAGGATTGGTAAATATATGTTTTATTGAAGAATTTCATGAATTATGTGATTTGAATCACATGTTTTATGAGTAATACATGTAATCTGGAAGCCTTGTCATATGCATAGGATTACCCATGAATTTTTAATGGTTTAGAGGAAAGAAATATAGAAAAAGAGTTAAAATGTTAGAGATTATGATGAAACTAGGGTTCTGATAAATATGGTTAATTTCCCCTTTAATCCAATGTCTTTGATGAAATTCGTAAATGGTTTACGTAGAAAATCATGTAGATAGGTAAACATAATCATTGGTTTAATTGGATGGGAATTTGGGACTCGTTTATCGAGTTTTAGTTGAGTTTTATTAAGGAAACCCGTAGTTAACTATGGCAGAATCTGGGCTATACCTGATCAAAATGTTGATCGATCGACTGATCGATTGATCGACCCCTTTCATCGATCGATCGACCCCTCCTGGAAGCTGAATGTTTTTCCTCTATTTGTTTAATTCGGATAAAATGCATAGGAAACCTTGAATATAATTTAAAGAGTATAATGGGTCATGAAGAGGACCAGTAGGGTCTAAGTATATTCCATTGAATATAAATTTATGTGGGATGTAACAGGGGGTTAACGGGAGTTTGACACATAATGGAAATTGCGCATACGTTAACTAAGGAATTGAGAGATTTGTAAATGACTTAGACCAGTATGTTAGAGAGGATATACCTACTAAATTTACCTTTAGGACGAGAGAATACTTTGAGGGATGAAAAGTAATTATGAAATGACTATAAATGAGAATAAAAAGAGATGAGTCATTCTTATGTAAGAATTGGGTAAAGTTATATTATGTACGGTTAAAAATATTATTATGGGTCGTGGACGAACCTAATTGGAAAATGGGAATATTTATATATATATGACCGAGTGCATGTGTATATATATATATATATATATATATATATATTATACTTGTGTATAATCATGCCCGTGCTACTTTCTATCACGGAGGTTACCGCACCAGGATAGTCTTATCTTGATGGGACCTTTATGGAGGATATTGACTTGTACCCTAGAACATAGGATTCCTTGGTACGGGATATGTGAGAATGATAGTTAAATGGTCCTAAGAGACGTGAAGAGTATGTGCTGACCTCTTAGTGACTAAAAACTATGCTTCGCCGCCATTTTGTGTGTATTGAGTTAATACAGTTCGAGAGTGATTCCGAACTAGTATTTCCCTTAGTACGAGAGATGAGGGCATTTGATAGCAGAGTATGCCGGTAGCATAGATTTTATGTGGGGTGCCGATAGTATATATATTAAATGAGTGATTATATAGACACGTATATATGGAAATTCATCCACTGTGCATATAAGTAGATTAATATTATATAAATGCTCTGTAATTATAGTACGTGTTCATAAACGTTACAACAGTATTGTGAAATACATAATAGACATAAGAAATCGTTAAGAGACTAATCTCTAAACTAAAATCATAGCCTTGTGACTTCTCGAAATAGAATTTATGGGAGATGAATTGGATCGAATTATGAGGTATTTTACTAGTACGGTAGGCGTGCATACCAGAAGAGAGGTGAGAATTCTCAAGAGAGTGTCGCATACTAACATGGTTGTTATATTAGCCAGTAATAATTTTAAATACTTGCTAAACTATATTTTTTAACACTATTTTACACTCGGGGTCTGTCCTATTTCCTGTCATTTTTCTCTCTCTTGTATATATATGTAGATATTACAGGTGCCCAACCACAGGGGTGTCAGGCGTAGGTTTTTTTGATTGGATGTGCTGCAGCTTATATGGGAGTTGCAGGCCTTTGATTTAGACGACCTCTTCCTTGATTCATCTATTGATTTAGTACTTCATAGCTAGGGCATGTGTCGCTCGATTTCCTATTTTAGTTTAGATTTATTAGAGATTTTGTATTTATTATGTTTTCAGTATTCAGTACTTTGGGAGTTATTTCTTGACATGATGATTTCACTTATGGTTATTGATTGGTTTGGTTAATCTAGTTGGTTTATTTCTTTTGGTTGATTGCTATCCTTAGCATTTATGTTATTTATAAACTGATTTATTTTTAAAATGGTTTTCATGTTGGGATGTAATAGATGGAGTAATACTTTAAATTGATTTTACACTTAGTTTAATTAATTAGGGTGATTAAAAAGAAAAATTGTTTTCGACAGTGATGCTAAGAATGAAACACGTCGTTCACCTTGATTTTTAATTTAATAAAGGACTGATCACCTGGTATTTAATTTGGCGGGATGTCACGGGTGGTATCAGAGCATCAGGTTCTAGTGTCCTTTAGGATCTGTGTGGCTTATTTTTCTTTCAGCTTATCGTCTTTGATATAGAGCCCTATAATTAGGACTGTTATATTCTTATGTTTACGCTTACGTCTTCCGCTATTTGGGATTTAATAATAAATATAGACTAATAAACTTCCTTCTCATTTCAGATGCCTCCGAGATGAGCATCCCGAGATTGGAATGCCCAGCTCGAGCAACCAGCAGCTCCATCTCAGGGAATGATGAATGAAACAAAAGTAGCCACCATTATTGCTCAAGCGGTGAATGCCACATTAGTGGTGGTGTAGCAGGATCCACCCCAGGTTCAGGAAGTATCACCGGTACCAGAACATCTTCCCACTTCATGGGATCGAGTCAAGTATGCCTTTTAGAAGGCGCATCCTCTGGAGTTCTCGAGTAGTTCGGACATCGTGATCGCCAGCCAAGGGAAGAAGGATATCCAGAGGCATATGCGCATGTATGAGTGCACTGACGTGCAGAGATAATTAATGCTTCCTTAAAGCTAGTGGGGGTCGCTTTGCAGTGGTGGGAGTCCACCACCACCTTGGAGGATAGGGACAGCATATCGATTCAGTCGTGTTTAGTGCGATTTGACCATAAATATTTCCTATCCATCGTGCAGACTGAGATGAGGCGGATGTTATTGAATCTTAAGAAGGATAGTATGACCATTGCTGAGTATAAGGAGGATTTCATGAGACTTCTCACTATAGTGCCGGATGAGGCACCCACTGAGGAGAAGAAGATATTGTTGTTTTTAGATGGATTGGCATGGAGGGTTCGTCAGCACCTCATGGGTAATCTATCATTGGGTACTTACACTGATATACTCAACGCCACCTTGTTGCACTGTGAGGATCACCGTGTCTATCATCTGGGAAGCAAACGTTCATGGGAGTCCATCCAGCTGGGCAGGACAGGGGGCAGTAGTGCTGGTGGGGCACTAGCAGTCCAAGGGCAGACCCGTACAATAAGCAGAGTTCCCATCAGGGGAATATTTCCAAGAGATTCCAATCCGATGATTCCAAATAGGGATTTGGGGGATTTAGACAGGGCCAGCATGGCTAACAAGGCCAACACCATTAGCAGCAGGGCCAGTGGTCGGGTGGTAATAGCCAACATGGGCTATGGTCAGTAGGGACGGAGGGGAGGAAACTTCAGGGGTAGGTGTTTTGGATGTGGCAAGAATGGCCATAGGCATCGGGATTTACCTGAGGGGGATAGGGCCCCACAACAGCAGGGTGCCCGTAATGAGCTGCAGAGGCCACTCTTTCCAGCCGCCCTCCCGGTGCCATCCCAGCAGCCCCAGTTCAGCAGGGGAAATTGTAGTATGGACATGCCTATAACGTCCATCGGGCCACAGCACCTCAGGCGCCACTTGTGATTGAGGGTATGTTTCCTATCCATGGCACTATGGGATGAGTTTTATTTAATACTAGGGCATCGCACTATTTTATATCTACTCAATTTGCATGGGCCTTAGGGTTATTAAACACGGTAGAGAGTACAGTGACATGTGTAGACTCACCACTTGGGAATGGGTTTTTGATTTTCTTTATATGACGGGGTGTAAGTATAGATATTGGTAGCTTGATTTTACCGGCGTACATGCTAGTTTTAGATATGCATGAGCACAATGCCATTATTGGTATGGATTATCTCCATGCGTATAAAGCCATGATAGATTGTTTCGATTGGAGTATCATCTTTGCCATTCCGGGTCAGGATATGTTTTTGGTGGCGATGCCTCGCCCAGAGGGAGGATCTTCCACCCATTTGTATTACATAGAGGAGGATACCTCTAAGGAGATTGTGATTCCCCTAGATTCGATTTCATTTGTTCATGAGTTTTTGAATGTATTCCAGGATATACCGGGCCTACCTCCCAGTCGAGAGATAGATTTTTTCATAGACTTGATGTTGGTCACTCGACCGATAGCACGTGCACCGTACCGTATGGCTCTAGCGGAGAGGAGGGAGTTAATGGATCAGATAGAGCAGCTATTAGGTTAGGGATTCATTCGTAGGAGCACCTCACCTTGGGGCGCTCCGGTGTTGTTTGTGAAAAAGAGAGATGAATTGTTGAGATTGTGCATGGAATACCGAGAGTCGAATAAGGATACAATACATAATAAGTATTCGTTTCCCTGAATCGATGACCTGTTCGTCCAGATGAGAGAGCAGCCTTCTTTTCAAGATAGATTTAAAATTGGTATACCATCAACTACGGATTAGGGGGCAGGATGTGTCAACTACTACTTTCTTGACGAGATATGGGTTCTATGAGTTTAGAGTCATGCCGTTTGGGATAATAAATTCTCCCACCGTATTCATGGACTTGATGAATCGAGTATTCATAGAGTTCTTAGATCAGTTTGTTATCGTCTTTATAAATGACATCCTGATTTATTCACAGACTGAGGAGGAGCATGCCGATCAATTAAGACAGGTTCTTTAGACTCTACGAGATCATCAGATGAATGCTAAGTATGAGAAGTGCGGATTCTAGTTATGAGAGGTACATCTTTTAGGGCACGTTGTATCGGAATTGGAGATATCAGTTGACCCGAGCAAAGTATCGACAGTGAGGGAGTGGGGACAGCCCACGACACAGACAGAGGTGCATAGTTTCTTAGGGTTAGTCGGGTCCTACAGGCGGTTCATTCGAGGCTTTTCGAAGATAGTGAGTTCAATGACAAATCTGGCTCGCAAGGGAGTACCGTATGGATGGGAGATGCTTGTTAATTGGCTTTTGAGAAGATGAAAAATAAGCTAACTTTGACGCTAATTCTTGCCTTACCCAGGCCGGTAGTGGAGTATATGGTGTATACTGACGCCTTTTTATAGGGACTCAAGGGAGTACTCCATCAGGAGGAGCATTCTATAGCTTTTACCTCCCACAAGCTTAAGCCTCACAAAAGGAATTTCCCCACCCATAACCTGCAGCTAGCAGCGGTCGTGTTTGCATTGCGGATTTGGAGACATTATTTATTACGGGAGAAATTTCGCTTGTTCACAGACCACAAGTCACTGCAATACTTGTTCACTCAGTGAGAGTTGAACATGCGTCAGCGTAGGTGGCTGGATTTTGTGGAAGACTACTAATTCGAGATACTGTACCATCCGGGGAAGGCTAACATGGTTACTGATGCGCTAAGCCGTAGACCAGTAGGTGACGTAGCGGAAGTATTGGGAGTGAAGTGGAAAGAGTTGGGACACTAGGATGCGGTAACCCGTTCCTTTATATCTGTTATATCAGTCACACCCGAGATTATTACGAGGGTGATATAGGCACAAGCAGCGAATACTTTTTATCAGGATCAGATTGTACGACATTTAGCTGAGGGTGATGAATCTTATTCAGTGAGTTCTTATGGGGGTTTGAGGTTTAATGGGAGATTGGTGGTCCCGAAGGGAGATGATTTACGTTATGCAGTAATGACACAGTCACACAAGTCTAGATTTTTAGTACATCCCGGAGGGGATAAGATGTACCAGGATATGAGGCGACAGTACTGGTGCAGTGGGATGAATAAGGACATTGCAGAGTTCATGTCCAAATGTTTTACCTGTCAGATGGTAAAGGTGGACCACTAAAGACCACCAGGATTACCTCATCCATTGGAGATACCTACGTGGAAATAGGTATTTCCATGAATTTCAATACCGGCCTTATTACATTATAGCGGGGTCATGATTCCATATGGGTTATAGTGGATCGGTTGACTAGGATATGCTACGCATGTGTGTCCTTGATTTTGGAGGAGGTTGGGAGCCGTATCTTCCACTAGTGGAGTTCACTTATAATAACTCCTATCAGTTCACGATTGGTATGGCCCTATTTGAGGCGTAATATAGCAGGCATTGTCGTTCTCCCTCTTGTTGGCTAGAGGTGGGGTACAACAAGTTGCTCGGACCAGAGGTGATGCACGTGACGTTAGCTAGGATTGATCTAATCAGGAGGCACATTCAGGTATCTCGAGATCGGCAGAAAAGCTACGCCGATGCAAAACGATCCTTTAGAGAGTTTAGCGTGGGGGACCAAGTATTACTGCATGTGTCTCCTATGAAAGGAGTAATGAGATTCTGGAAGAAGGGGAAGTTGGCTCCGAGGTACGTATGACCATTTCCCATTATAAAAAGGATAGTGCTGGTGGCATATAGATTGGGGTTGCGAGAGTACTTGCACCGTATTCACGATGTATTCTACATCTCGTCGTTGAGACGATATCTTCGGGATGATATGGCCCACACCCACATCGTGATAGATGAGATTTACTTACATCCCGAAAGTTCTTATGAGGAGAGACCAGTGGCTACCCTAGACCATAACGCTAGGAGATTGAGGTCGAAGGTAGTTCCACTTGTATGGGCTCAGTAGGAGCATCATAATGTGGAGGAGTCCACTTGGGAGCCCGAGGCAAATATACGTTAAAGATATCCAAATCTATTTTTACTAGGTATGCCTTTATTTTCTGAATTTCGGGATGAAATTCCGTTATTACGGGGGAGGTATGCAATATTTCGTATTTTTAGGGCTTTTAAATTAGGGATTTATTAAATTTAATTGTTATAAATTAATTCAATATTAATCCGGATATTTATTTAAATATTTTAAGCGTGACGAGAGTTAGTAATTATTGGGAATTTATTGAATATTACTTAATGAGCAAAGTAATATGTAGAATTGAATTTATTAAAATTATCACGAGGGAATAATATGATAATTATGGAAATTAAGTCGGGATGCGCCTGTGTCGTATTGGGAGTAAAGTATTATAATAAAAAGCGAATAAATTATTATTCACCCTTATGGTTATTTCGAGTGGGCCAACGTGTCCAGAAGGGTCAAGATAGTCAGAAAAGTGTACTCGGGAGTTTAGTTTGGGTCTCGGGGGGTTTTTAGGCCTAACAGGCACCCCGGAAGGGCGATTTAGTCATTTCCAAATTAGGCCTTAGTTAAATGACAAAATTTGGAAATTAATATCAGATATTAGGAGAGTCTTCTAGGGTTAACATTCTCACAAGTCTAGAACAGTAGTGAGAGGAAGAAAGGAGAAAAGTTTTCCAAGAATCCAAGGCCAAGAACCAACCCAATTGCACCACCGTCACCACCAAAACGTAGATCAGAGCGAGGGGATCAAGCCTATACCTGTCAAACTCATGGAATATAACCTACTATCTTAAGGCAAGTATCTATCTTGCTATTTTTCTACTTGATATTTCACCCATGTTAGAATAGGATTGGTAAATATATGTTTTATTGAAGAATTTCATGAATTTAGAGATTTGAATCACATGTTTTACAAGTAATACAGGTAATATGGAAGCCTTGTCATATGTATAGGATTACCCACGAATTTTTAATGGTTTAGAAGAAAGAAATCTGGAAAAGGAGTTAGAATCTTAGAGATTATGATGAAACTAGTGTTCTTGACAAATATGGTGAATTGGCCCTTTAGTCCTATGTCTTTGATGAAATTCGTACATGCTTTACGTAAAAACTCATGCAGATAGGTATATATAATCATTGGTTTAATTGGTTTGGATTTTGGGACTCGTTTATGGAGTTTTGGTTGAGTTTTGTTAAGGAAGCCCGTAGTTAACTATGGCAGAATCTGGGCTCTACATGATCGATCGATCGATCGATCAACCCCTTTTATCGATCGATCTACCCCTCCTGGAAACTGCATGTTTTTCCTCTTTTTGTTTAATTCGGATAAAATGCGTAGGAACCCTTGAATATAGTTTAAAGAGTATAATGGGTCATGAAGATGACTAGTAGTGTCTAAGTAGATTCCATTGAATATAACTTTATATGGGATGTAACTGTGGGTTAACGGGAGTTTGACACATATTGAAAATTGTGCATACGTTAAATAAGGAATTGAGAGTTTTGTGAATGACTTAAACTAGTATGTTAGAGAGGATAGACCTACTGAATTTACCTTTAGGATGAGAGAATACTTCGAGGGATGAAAAGTAATTATGAAATGACTATAAATGAGAATAAAAAGGGATGAGTCCTTCTTACGTAAGAATTGGGTAAAGTTATATTATGTACGGTTAAAAATATTATTATGGGTCGTGGACGAACCTAATTGGAAAATGAGAATATTTATATATATATGACCTAGTGCATGTGTATATATCTATATTATATTTGTGTATAATCATACCCGTTGTTGATTTAAAAAATTAGATTATCTCTAATTTATCAATCATAGATAAAAATAAACAAGATAAAATATTTTTAAAGTGGTTCAACCTTAAAAAAATGGCCTACGTCCACTGTTTGTGTTATTGATGACTGTTTGTTTGGAATTCTCGATACTTGGTTTACCAAGAAATTTCAAGTCCTCTTCCAATGAGGAGGTTACAATGTATTTATAGCCTTGAGGCTGTACAAATGAAAGGACAATGTGTTGTTATCTAGTAGACATGTACATCTATATGATAATAAATGAGCATTTAATGCGCAGTTGTCTCCTTGAATATCCTGATTAGAATGCTAAGTTGCTCGAACCGCCTAAGTAGCTCAGACCGCTTATGCTGCTCGGACCGCCTAAGTAGCTCGACACTCTCGAGCTGCTCGGGGACCCTGAGTTCCTCGTGGCTTCTTAGTTGCTCGGTGATCTTGAGTTGCTCGATAGAAGTATACATATTTGCCACGCTAGCAGACACGTGTCTGTAAGTGAGTAGTCCATGTGAGTAGACTAAATTTGGTATCAACAGAAGCCCCCAATGTTTCATAGTTTGAGGTTGAAGAAAAGTATGGAACATTATGCTTGGGAAATTGCACCCGTTGTATAGTTTTTAGGGTAGCATTCGCCGTATATAACTTCTTTTTTAGGTGCACAGTATCAAGCCTCATAAATATTTTCAATTTTCATGACCGCTTCGATATTTGTGCTATTTTTCTTCTTTTAGCGGCCGGATACCCAAACGTCTTTCTTATTAATCATTACCTTTCTCTATTCCCGAGGTAAAGTATTTAAACACGGTAAAAATCCTACCGTCTTCTACTTTTCAAACCTGTGTCTTCAAACTTTTCATTTCTTCTCTATCTTGTGCGTTCGTTTCTTCCATTGTTCGTTGTCAACTGACTCACTCTTCTCCTGTAAGCTCTTCTTCCTTCTCTTTTACTTATTTTGTTCATCATGGTTTACCCTGTTGAATCTCTTGACAAATTTCGTTCTGAATTTTCAATTCCTTCATGGATCATATTAGAAGAACTTTCTGAACCTTCTGACTATTTTTCTTTGGCTGAGGGACATTAGTTCCCAAGTCTCTTTGTGGTCGAATGTGGCTTTTCTTTTCCTCCAAATCCTTTATGTTGTTCTCTCAATATTTTTGGAGTTCTGTCAATATTTTGACGTTGTTCCTGCAAGAATAGCGTCTAATACCTGGAGAATAGTTAATGGAGTCCATAGGTTAAACCAAATTCATGGAACCCGTTTAGGAATTCCAGAAATTTTGTTTTTCTACAGATGGGTTGTCAGTGATAGTACTTTTTATGTAAAAACTAGGTTTTTGAATAGGGCTTTAGTTGTCAATCTTCTAGATGTAAATAGGGATTACTTTGAGCATGGTGTTGTTATGAAAAATTGGCAACATGATCCATTAAATGGAGATGATGTATATCGGGGTCCCAGGTGTCCCCCTTATGGCAATGGAATAGGTTGCTTTTATTTTTCGAAATCTTCTTATCTTTGTGTTTGATAAAATGTATCAGTGACATTTAATTTTTTATTATTTGCAGTTGACAGCAAAAGAAAATCTCCAAAGGAGACAGAGATTAATTTAAGGCATTTGAAACTTATCTGGAGTTTGCACCATTCTGTGGCCGAGGAACATATTAGACCAACCTCTTATTTGTTGCAGTACAAGAGTTATACTTCATCTTTTATCGCTCGTCCAGTCGTGGTTGACATTGGCCAAGTACCAGCTGCTGATACTAGTGTGGAAGGTTCTTCTTCAGAGTCAAATATTCCTATTGGTGATATAATGAAGAAAAGAAAAGTTCCTGCTTTCTTTGATAAGTCTGCCTCTACTGCTGGAGAGGCAAAGAAAAGTAAACAAAGTGCCCCAGAAGAAGGGGCAAAGAGTATTGATGCACCCCCTCCTGCTGCTGTCAAGAAAATTATTGATAAGCCCCCAGTGGCCCCGAGCAAGATTGTTGCTGTTTCTCCTCCAAGTGAGGTTATTGTTATTTCACCAGCCAAGACAACATCTTTGGTTGAGAATGTTCCTGCTTCTCCAAGGAGGTTAAAGAAAAGCTCTTCTAAGAGACTTGCTGATCTTGTCTCTTAGTCTTTAAATATTGAAGGTGGCATTCCCACTTTTGTTCCTCCGAGCTCTGCTATGGGCTCGGTAAAGTCTTCGATTATCCCAGAAGTCCAAGGTATTGAATATACTCTTTCTCGTGATAGAGTTACTACCTTGGCTGCTCAACATATTGCCTTAGTAAGTATTATTAGTCTATTTTTTCACTTTTGATTCCTGTGTCCCTGTACTGACTCAAAATTATTTCTTTTTTCAGCTGGTAACGTGTTTCAACACTATTCTGAAGAAGGATGAGGCTCTCAAGGCTTCAAGCTCCTCAGGAGGTGTAGAGGAGTCTTTTGTTGGTCAGACTCAATACTTAAAAGATTCTCATCAAAAGTACGAGGAGGATAAGGTTGTCTGGGAGAGGCAACTTAAGTCTGTTGAGTTGGATAGAGATCAAGCTGCAAATGCTTCCAAGGAGTTGGAGAAAAAGTTGAAAGAGTCTGATCAGAGCAACAAGGTTTTTGAGCAGAGCAACAAGGAGCTGGAAGTTAAGCTCAAATCGGCTGAAGAGGAAGTTGTTAAGCTTCAGGATGTTGAACGTCAGAAGGTGGAGGTGGAGAAGAAATTTAAAGTTGTTGAGGAACTCCTTAGGGAAAGGGCCTCCTCGGAGAACGCAAAAAGAAAGAAAGCAGTCAAAAAATCCTTCAGCGTTGGTTGGGATAAGGGCTGGTATAAGTGTTTGGCTGTAATGTCCTCGCAAATGGAATATGCCAGTCTTAAATACTTTAGGGATGGATGGGTGGCAGCCCTGCAAGAGCTAAAAGTTGCTGAGGATTCTGAATTATTCCAGCAACACACTTATGGCCCTCCTCCGTCCTCCAGAGAAGAAGAAGATGATGAAGCTGCCTCGAATGAATCCTCCATGATGATTGGATATCAAGCCCTTTCTGTTCCAGCTGTTCAATCATGCTCCGAGCAACCGCCACCAGCCAGTACCTCTGCTGAGCAGTTAATTTTTCCTTCCGAGCAACCAGTCACTTCCTCAAAACCTTCCGAGGAATTCATATGAAATAAAGAGAATGTGTAGAGTTGCTCGGTAGTTTATTTTGTCATTTTATTGAATGTAACCTCGGCTTTTATATTTTCCTTTATGATGAAATTAAAATTCTAACTTTTAGTTGTTTGTCTTGACTTTTTCTTCTACTTGCTCTGTCTGCATTCTTATTAATTCTTTCTATCTCTTCTCTTTACTAGTTTATGGCTAGGATGGAGCTCTTGTCAGCTCATGACACCGAACTGATGAAAAAATGCAATGAATACTTCAAGGCTGGTCGTGCAGATCTGAATGATGCTCAGATCATTGATATCCTGGGTTCAGATGCTTCTGAACGAGCAGTTGAAGCTTACCAGTATCTGAAATATCTGCTTGATCGTGCAGTAGCCAATAATGTGGCTTACTATGAGATGATTGAGGACCTTCAAGGAACTATCGAGGAACTCCAGCAGCAGTACAAAAAGTCCTCCACACTTTTGCACCAGGGGTACGAGAAGAAATACAAATAACTGAGTGCTGATAGAGGATATGATAAATTCATATTTGCTTACGAGAAGAGAGAAAGTGTTCTGAAGCTTGAAGTCGAGGAGCATAGGCATATCGCCAAATTTCTAGAACAGGAAAACATTGCCTTACAAGAAGAAAATAAACAACTAAAATCTATTGTATCTTCCTCGGGAGCTTTGGTTCCTGTTAACGATGAGGGTTTCTCTTTCTTGGAGGTCGAAAATGCCAACTTAAGAGATGAGTTGGAAACTTTAAAAAGAGCTGGACCCTCCACTTCTACTCGCGGGCGAGCAAGATCTTCTTCTCGGGGATGAGCAAGGGCTGGTCGGGTCACCATTGAAGAAGCTAGGACTCAAGCAGCCTTGGAGAATCAGGCCTTTCAATTGATGGCGAAGAATCAAGCTTTGGCGGAGATGTCTAAGAAGATTCTGAACCTCAGCGAACAACTTGCTACCCAAATCTTTGCCTTGGAGAATAAAGAACTTCTAGTGAAGAATCTCCACGAGCAACTGGAGAGGTTGACTTACTAATTCCACAAATAGCCCAGAGAGTTTTGGATGGCTGGATACAACGAAGCTCTTTACCATCTTGATGATCGGATCCAGTAATCAAATAATGAGGGTTATAAGCTAGGATGACTGAATGCACTGGGTGTGCTAAATTTGGCGCATGACCACTATCTATGGGATTATTATGACCCTGGATTGCTTGAGTTGCCCGTGCCTCCTTTCAAGCTTGATATGAGTTGGATTCCTGCTCGGGCAATTCCTCAGTGCTTAATCTCCAAGTATCTCGACGACTACGGCCTTCATTATAATTTCGAGATATCTCGCCCGGAGCACTTGCTTGATCGACCATCTGTAATGAATGTCAGGATGCTTCGAGATGTAAACTTTATAAATTCCCCTTATTCATTAGATGACCCTCCTGCTGGGGTAGAACCTGTTTCAAAGGCAAAATGGAAGAAACCAATAGAATAGGAATTGTAATGAAGTACTTTTCACAACACATGTAATTCTTTTTTATTTATATGAAGAAATTTTTAGCCTTTTCCTATTTTATTTTCTTTTAAGTATTCTGCAGAATGTCTTTGTTTATGAATATATGCATATTTTGATATGTCCATTCTGTTTTATTTTTTTATTATAGTGACTTATCACTCTTTGATCCTAAGCAATGAAACAACTTACATCCCATGATCCTGCTTAGTTTAACCAACCGGAGTTGATTGCAATTGATTTGCCGACCAACCGGAGTTGGTGGTAATTGATTCCCGACCAACCGGAGTTGGAAGAGATTGGTTCCCGACCAACCGGAGTTGGAAGAGATTTATTTACCAACCAACCGGAGTTGGAGGTAATTGATTCTCGACCAACCAGAGTTGGAAGAGATTTGTTCCCGACCAACCGGAGTTGGAAGAGATTTATTTGTCGACCAATCGGAGTTGGAGGTAATTGATTCTCGACCAACCGGAGTTGGAAGAGATTTGTTCCTGACCAACCGGAGTTGGAAGAGATTTATTTGCCGACCAACCGGAGTTGGAGGTAATTGATTCTCGACCAACTGGAGTTGGAAGAGATTGATTCCCGACCAACCGGAGTTGGAGGAGATTGATTTGCCGACCAACCGGAGTTGGATGTAATTGATTCTCGACCAACCGGAGTTGGAAGAGATTGATTCCCGACCAACCGGAGCTGGAGGAGATTGATTTGCCGACCAACCGGAGTTGGAGGTAATTGATTCTCGACCAACCGGTGTTGGAAGAGATTGGTTCCCGACCAACCAAAGTTGGAGGAGATTGATTTACCGACTAATCGGAGTTGGAGGTAATTGATTCTCGACCAACCGAAGTTGGAAGAGATTTATTCCCGACCAACCGGAGTTAGAGGATATTGATTTTCCGACCAACCGGAGTTGGAGGTAATTGATTCTCGACCAATCGGAGTTGGAAGAGATTGGTTCCCGACTAACCAGAGTTGGAAGAGATTGGTTCCCGACCAACCGGAGTTGGAAAGATTTATTTCTGAACTTGATGCGTAGTGTGTAGCACTAGTACTCCGAAAAATTTCAACAAAGAGAGAGAAACTGGGTAAAACATTCAACTCTTTATTCATTATGAAGAAAACTGCATTACATAAGAATTCCAACTACTGATAATACTTGCGTATATGCTCTGCAGTCCATGCATTCTTGAATTCTTCTCCTTTTAAGGTTTCAATCCTGTATGTCCCTGGACGAACAACTTTTGTTACTCTGTAGGGTCCATGCCAGTTAGCTTCTAGTATGTTGTGCTTTTGAATTACTTTCTTCGGCACATAGTCTCCTTCTTTCAAGTCACACTTTTTTACCCTCTTGTTGTAAAACAGAGCTGTTCGTTGTTGGTATGCAACATTCCTAATTGCTGCTTCCTCTCTAACTTCTTCGAGCATATCTAGATCTAATCGCCTCATCAAGTCACTGATAGGAGAATTGAAATTTAGAACTCTGTGTGTGGGTAGGCCCAATTCAGCAGGTATGACAGCTTCACTTTCAAATGCCAGCATGTATGGAGATTCTCCTGTTGCTGCTCGCGGTGTCATACGATAAGCCCACAGCACAGAATGTAGCTCGTTAATCCAATTTTCCTTTGCATCATCCAATCGTTTTTTCAAACCATTCAGCAGCGTTCTGTTCGTCACCTCAGTTTGTCTATTGCTCTGGGGATGGCCAGGTGCAGAGTGGGTCTTCAATATGTTTGACTGATGACAATATGCAGCAAACTCCTAGTTGTCAAACTGAGTTCCATGATCTGTGATGAATGCATGGGGAAGACCATATCTACAAATGATATTCTTCCAAATAAACCGATACACCTTCTCAAATGATATTGTTTTCGAGATGTAGTTTATAGGAAATTTTGGTGTGAAAATTAATTTATAGAAAGTTTAGGGCTATAATATAATTATGGTCCAAATCTAATTTACAAAAAGTCCAGGGGCCAAAATATAATTTATAAAAATGTTAGGGATTGAAATATAATTCCAAAAAAATCAAGTCCAAAATGTAGTTTATAGAAAATTAAGATATTAAAATATAATTTATCAAAAGATTAAGGGTCTATAGATAAGTTATTAAAAATTTAGGGTCAAAATGTAATTTTACAAATTCTGAAAATCGTGGAAAACTTGACAAGTTGGTTTTCCAATTTCTTGAAAAATTATAAATTTTGGAATTTTTTTTTTCTAATTTCATATTTTGTATAAATATAAACCTTGAATATATTGTTTAATTTTTCATTTTTACGGGAACAAAATTTACGAAAAACATGCCTGTTTTTTATAACTAAACAGGGCTAAGGTACTCCAAACGGTGAAATGTGTATATTAGGTACTCCCAATGGTGAAATATGTATATTTATTTACTATTGCGGGTAAATTTTATTTGTCATTTAAGTGATATTGCTTTCAAAATTTAGTAGACACCGATATGTTTGTTTAAAGTCTCTTTCGATTTTATTTTCACCCAACTGAGTGAGGGGTCCGATGCATTCGTTTTTGTACCTTGAATTAATTGTGATTGAGTGCAATTGAATGTTAAATTGACAATTACCCAATGAACAAGGGTGACAAAATAGTAATTTAAGGGTGTGATTTATTTTTTAGGTCAAATATCAAAAAATGTCTCAAATATTTTTTAATACACATTTAGTCCATGCATTTTATTTTGTATCAAAAAGTCATTTGTTCTCTTGTACAGATCCGCATCAGCGGCATGGTGAAGGATTTTTTAGAGCAAAATAAAAAGGCTTGAATTAAACATGTATTAAAAAATATTTGGGAAACTATTTGATATATGCCCCCTATTATTTTATCATAATAAAGTTTTAAAATCCACTATATGGTCAACCAACAAATGCATGGTTCAGTCATTTTCCATGGAGAATAAAGAAACAATTTACTTAATTTTTCCACCCATCCCGATCAAACACATCCTTACATAACAAAAAATATTATTTTCTGCATTCTTAATTTTTTTTAAATAGAAAAAATCATCTTTCTCATCGAAAAAGTGAACAATGGTGAGAGCCGTCTGGATTTATAAATTTTGCAAAATTAGTGATTTATTTATTTATAAATCTTGGTGTAAATAATCTCTTCATCATGAAGATGATTTTCACATATTCTGATTTAGAATCGGTTTCATAAACAAGTTGTCTTATTCACAAATACACTGATCAATGTTTTTATCTCATATCAATGTGTTAGTCAAATTATGTTTCGTTACAATTACATATAATGAAAAATTAGCTTAACTGTTAGTTATAAGTACGATATGCATCTTACATTTGTGCTCAATATTTAAGTTAATTGAAGTTATAGTAATAATGTCCGTTCACAAGACAAGTAAAGCAATTAATTTCTAATATAAAATATCATAAGCGCATGTGGTATTTCTGATAAATATTTAAGTTCATTGAATTAATAATAATTACGTTAATTTAGAGATAGAAAAATGAAAAGAGATTTGTTTGTTATCCGAGTTACGCCCATAATTTTAAATTCGTTTTTAATATCTTTATAGAGTTTTCATAAAAGATCATTGCAAAACTCTCAAGAAACTTGAAGAGGGATTACGATTTTTTTAAGAATTAAGAGTAAATTTATACTTAATCACAAAAGTGGGATTAAACTTTTAAAAAAAAGTATTTTTCCTCTTTGTTCTTCATAATCAAGGTCACGAATAAATGTTTTAATTTATAAAATTAAGAATTACAATATTTGATTTTAGTGAATATTGCTTCAACAATTTCATAATGTTGCAAATCCTTTTAATTTTTTTTTAATCTTTAAAGACAGTTGATTGAAATGAGTCATCACTCGCTATAAGAGTACCACTGTCTCCGCTCACTTTTGTAGGTTAAATTAACTATGTTTTTTTTTGAAGAAAAGAAAAACATAGTTAAATTAACTGTGTTTGAGTGGCAGCTAAATGTAACATAATCTGTTGAATAGAATATTTTATCACGTTACGATTTAAAAAGATTGGCGCATGTACTATCTAACATTAAGATAATGTTGAAAAACAACTTTACATAATATTTTCCATTAATATAAAGAGTACCACGCCAAAAGATTGTTATGTTCTTAGTAATTTTTGTTTCTTTCTTTACTGACCAATACCATATGAACCAAGATGACTGAGTAGTTTTATATAGATCACAAATACATTTCTATTCATGCACTCATAAATTTTGATAATGCGAGCAACCCTTATGGGTATGTCAAATGTGTATATATGAGGTTTTGATGTTTGCTGTGGGTAGTGTATATTGTCATATATAGCATTTCGTACCGCAAAAAATAACAAATTTAGAAATACACTAGTAGCCGACAACTTAATTTTTTTCTGGGCCCCACCTTAAGCGGAACATCAAGTTTCGCCCAAGCCACTCAATAAAGGCCTTCAGCGGCATAAGATGTTTCGCCTAGGAATTAAAATAATTTCGTTTAATTAGATTTCTACTACCAACAGCTTTATTTTGGCAACGGCTATTTTTTTTATGAAAAAAAAAACTCTAAAAAAATTTATATTCGTTTATATAATCATTGGGTGTTTATTTAATTACCATAAGTTTTATGTTGTGGTTAAAAATGTAATATATCATAAACCTTAAGCGGAACATGATGTTCCTCTTAAGGAATAGTGTCAAAACTCTTAGGCGGAACATGATGTTCCGCGGTAGGAACAGTGTTTTTATACGGCGTCGTTTGGGGGATTATGTAGGGTATGTTTGAACTACCCGTAGCATTTTTCCCATTTTTTAACGGGTATATTTGAGTTAGCAATGTGTATTTTTAGACTGCCCATAAGGGTTGCTCTAACAAACCCTACTATTATTCATCTTTCTTTAATGAAAAAGAAAGAAGAAAACTAATAAAATAAAATAAAAAGAATGAAAGTGAGGTTACTTTTAGCATTTTAAACATTATAAGTGATAGGAATTGTTTTTTCAGCTTATGTAAAATAACTTGTTTAAGAATCTTACAAAATTTAACTTAACATAGTGAGAGGTGGTGTTATGCATCCAGTAGACTGTTTTCGATTTTAACGTGACAATTTTTTATTGCTGCAGATTTTATTTTTATTCTTAATATTGTATTTATAGTATCCAAAATACCCTATTTTCCATTCTGTAATGATTTTTTTGGAGTAATATCTACTATTAGCAAAAAGTTTAACAATTATGGACTACTTTTTGTGTTTATGTGAATTAGGCATTTTGAAATGTATTTTTCCACATGGTACAATTTTTCTAGATAAGAAGGAAAACATTATTATTATCTTTATTAAAATGATATAAAGAACGAAAATTATTATAATAATAATAATGATAGTAGAGAATTGTGTCACTGGTGATTTAATATTTAAGCTGTCAATGAAACGTGAGAATCACAATAATTATTTTGCAAAGAAATAAAAAAATATTGAGCTCTAACATGCATTGAATTCACGATAGGTTCTCGTTCTAAAATTGGAAAATTGATCCACAGGTTTGATTCTTGATATTGCACCATGCATTGAATTCACAATAATTCTTGTTATTTTGTTGAGGAATAATGGTATATCAATACAAAAATACCATATAAAAGTATAACACAATTAATTTATCGCATTTATATTAATTCATATTTAAATTTTAAAATGCTACATTATAAAGTCAAGCTCGGACATGAACGAATACGTTAATTATATCGCATTATTATATCTTAATTTTATTTCGCCTTGCATTTTCGTTAGTTGATCTCAAGGTTCTAAAAAACGTGGGGCGTGACCGAGACGTGGAGGTCAAGCGTTAAGCGTTAGAAGCCTAGGCGGCCCTTAGGCGTAAAAAGGCGTTTAGGCATTTTTTAATATATTTTGACTATGACAAGGCTATTAAAAATACTAAAATGGTACATACCTTAAAAATATGTCTAAATATTTGTAAATTAAAATACAATTTTTTTGAAATACAAAAAAATTGCATTTTTTCACGCCTTGCTTCTAAAAAACTCGCGTTTTTTCACGTCTTACACCAAAAAAATGCGCGTTTTTTTACGCCTTACCTCAAAAAACGTTAACTATCGTTGATCACGTCTTGATCCACCCCTAGAGCCAAAACTTGACGTATTTAAAAAATCTAACGCTTAAGCGCATTTTTTAAAACACTGGTTGATCTTGATATCTTGTCCGTATATTTTTTTTTGTTTGTTCTTTGTTTTTTTCCTTGAAGGCGGCTGATTGAGGTAGACCTTTGTTAACTCTCATTCGTTGGCTATGTTGGAACCACATATCAAATTGAGTTTTTCTATTTGCACGTAGAATATTTGTACATGGGATGTACATAGTGACTTGACCATGTAGCTTTCTTTTTTTTTTTTTTTTTTTTAACGTTTTTGTTCTTTTATTTTTAACAACGGATATAAAAATAATTTTTAATATATAAAAAAAACCGTTTTCTATTAATATAAAAAAAAACTATTTTTTTTTATTAAAAGTAAACAGTTTTTTATTAAAATTTAAAAAATATTTTTTTAAAGCAAAAGTAAACCAAAAAAAAGGTAAAAGTATGAAAATTTTGGTTTTTTAAAATAAAGTAAAACAAAAATTTTTGGTTTTTTAAATAACTTATGAAAAATTTGTTTTTTTAAATAAAGTGTCATTTAAACCAAAAAAAGATTAATACTTGTTTTTTTTAAACAAAAACAAAAAATTTGCATTTTCAATAAAAAAAAGTTTAAAAAAAAAAACTATTTTTAATAAAAGTATGAAAAATTATTTTTTAAACATTGGAGCGGATTCACGTCATTTAAACTATTTTTTTTAAATGACTTTTATTTAAAATACAAATTTTCAAGAAAAGTCATTTAAAAAAAAAATAGTGTAATGTTTTTTTTAAACATTAATAAAAAGTTAAAAACATATGAAAAATTGCATTCATTTTTTTTTATTCAAAATATGAAAAACTTTCATCGCGATTGGTTAGTGCCGCTGGCGCGGACCTGCATCATCATCGCGATTGATTAGTGCCGCTGGCACGGACCCACATCTTCATCGCGATTGGTTAGTGCCGCTGACGCGGACCCACATCATCATCGCGTTTGATTAGTGCCGCTGGTACGGACTCAGATCATCGCGATTGGTTAGTGCCGCTGGCGCGGACACATCTCCGCGATTGTTAGTGCCTCTGGCGCGAACCCACATCATCATCGCGTTTGATTAGTGCCCCTGGCACGGACCCACCTCATTTAATAAAACGACTTTTATTGAAAATACAAATTTTGAATAAAAGTCATTTTAAAAAAAATTGTGAAATATTTTTTTTAATTTTTTAAAACAGTTATAAAAAGTAAAAGAAATATTGAAAAATACAGTTTAAAAAAAAGTTTTTACTAAAAACTCAAATTTTTAGTTTTTATTAAAGAAAAAGAGTTAAACAAATCTTAATAAAAATATTCATTAACTATTCCTTTTAGTTTTGTCTTTTAGTGATTGGTACATGTATCGGTCAAAAAAATCTCGGTGCAAGTAGAATTTTTCTATCAAATTTCTTTTCCACATGGGATGGCCCATCGTCACCTATAAAATTAAAACAAATGCAATATGTGCATTCATTTTATAGGGTATTTTTGGATAAACCCATAAATTCTGTCTCCACCCCACCGATTATATTTGCCCTTATTTAAGTGAGCAAAGTAAAAGAAAGAGTTTTTTAACCCTGTTTTAAAACCCACACAGCAGATAACAACAATAACAACTAAAATAATTGTATACGAATACAACTCAAAAACTATAACTGAACCGTTTTTGTCAAAAACAAACTATACAATGCTTTCTCGATTCTTTTTTTTCACAATAAGACAAAACTCTATAATATGTAAACAAACTCTCTCAACAATTGTCAACAATAAAAAAACACCCTAAAATTATTATCAACTGGAGCAAGAAAAAAAAAACTCTGGCAAAATAGTTTATAAAAATCTGAGAAGCTCCTCTATGCGATTGTCCGTCGCTGTTCTTCATATATGGTAGTTGATCAAACTAAAGAGTTTAGAAAAAAATTACAGTAATGGTTATACAAAGATCTGAAGCGTTAAAAACAAAATTCCTATAAAATCCTAACTGGATCTACAAACGCAGCCTACCGAACTGGATATGTGTGTTTGAAATGGCTCGAGTTGAAAAATCTATCCCAAAGTGGATCTTTGTTTGAAATTCATGTGTGTGGATATTGAAGAATCTCGAGTTGAAGGAGTTAAGAAAATGGATACGGGATGCTGTCTGACAGATTTTAGATGGGTAAATTCTATTTTGGTTTTTTCTTCTCTACACACGAGGAGATATGGTGTATTGAGTGCATTTTTACCCATATATGTGGGGTTAATAAGGGTGCGGTCTCTATACAGAAAAAAGGGGTCCAAATAAAGTACCCATTTTATATTTCTTAATAAGATAAGACAATAAGAGATTATTTTTGTTGTCTTGACGGGACTTATAATTATAAGTAAAAAATTTTATTGTCATATCTTATTAGAGGATATATTAATTAAAAATATTAATTAAGAGTATACATAAATTTATTCTAAAATTAAATAGTGAATGATCAACAGGTCTTTGCATGATGGAAGGTCAATTTTGTCATGTTCAGAAGGAAAGCGAAAAAGTAATTCTAAATTCGACACAAATCATTTTTTCCTCATTCAATGTATGATGGAAGGTCAATATAGGACTAGCATGTTAAATATTAATGATACATACTATTTTAATCATCTAGAAAAATGAGTTTGGTATGGCAACTTCTTTGTGGTAGCAGTTGAGATTTTGCGAGAATTAGATGTTTTATTTAAATTTTATTTTTTGAATTCACAAGTTTAATTATAGCATGTAAAAAATCTGAAAAAAGTAAAAAAATATGAAACCTGCTCTCTAACTTTTTCCATTTTTTTAAATTGAATTTTCGAAGTTCGAGAAAATATATGTTCATGTCACATTATTCTACCATTTTAATATAATAATATATTTCGTATAAAGTCCAACATAGAAAAAAATGAGTAAAAAAGTACATTTTTTATTGAAATACGAAATTATATTATTTATGTTGCTGAATACATGAAAAATGATTATCTATTCATCGTATAGTTCAAGAAATTAGGAATGTGTGTATTTTTATACATTTTATCATAAGAGTTAATTATACTGATGTTAATTACACTAGTAATTAATTGTGTGTTATAAAAGAAAGGAAGTTAATAATTTACATGATGATTTACTGTTAACTAAAGATAATTACGGATAAACTTTACGCGGCAGGGGCACCTATGGGGTAATGATTAGGATGATTATCTTTACATATGGTATTATGTAATTATTTTTTGTGTGTACATGCCTATGTTTGTGGACTATCCTATCGGTCGGGATACGCTCGTTCAGGACCGTAGCACACGTTTGCACAATTTTTTAGCATTTTAAACATTATAAGTGATAGGAATTGTTTTTTCAGCCTATGTAAAATAACTTGTCTAAGAATCTTACAAAATTTAACTTAACATTGTGAGAGGTGGTGTTATGCGTCTAGTAGACTGTTTTCGATTTTAACGTGACAATTTTTTATTGCTGCAAATTTTATTTTTATTCTTAATATTGTATTTATAGTATCCAAAATACCCTATTTTCCATTCTGTAATGATTTTTTTTGGAGTAATATCTACTATTAGAAAAAAAGTTTAACAATTATGGACTACTTTTTGTGTTTATGTGAATTAGGCATTTTGAAATGTATTTTTCCACATGCTACAATTTTTCTAGATAAGAAGGAAAACATTATTATTATCTTTATTATAATGATATAAAGAACGAAAATAATAATAATAATAATAATGATAGTAGAGAATTGTGTGTCACTGGTGATTTAATATTTAAGCTGTCAATGAAACGTGAGAATCACAATAATTATGTTGCCAAGAAATAAAAAAATATTGAGCTCTAACATGCATTGAATTCACGATAGGTTCTCGTTCTAAAATTGGAAAATTGATCCATTGATTCTTGATATTGCACCATGCATTGAATTCACAATAATTCTTGTTATTTTGTTGATGAATAATGGTATATCAATACAAAAATACCATATAAAAGTATAACAGAATTGATTTATCGCATTTATATTAATTCATATTTAAATTTTAAAATGCTACATTATAAAGTCAAGCTCGGACATGAACGAATACGTTAATTATATCGCATTATTATATCTTAATTTTATGTCGCCTTACATTTTCGTTAGTTGATCTCAAGGTTCTAAAAAACGTGGGGGGTGACCGAGGCGTGGAGGTCAAGCCTTAAGCCTTAGAAGCCTAGGCGGGCGTTAGGCGTAAAAAGGCGTTTAGGCATTTTTTAATATATTTTAATATTTTTTGACTATGACAAGGCTATTAAAAATACTAAAATGGTACATACCTTAAAAATATGTCTAAATATTTATAAATTAAAATACAATTTTTTTGAAATACAAAAAAATTGCATTTTTTCACGCCTTGCTTCTAAAAAACTCGCGTTTTTTCACCCCTTACACCCATAAAATGCGCGTTCTTTCGTCTTACCTCAAAAAACGTTGACTATCGTTGATCACGCCTTGATCCACACCTAGGATCAAAACTTGACGTATTTAAAAACCCTCGCAGCTAGACACGTTTTTTAAAAGACCGGTTAATCTTGATATCTTGTCCGTATATTTTTTTTTGTTTGTTCTTTGATTTTTTCCTTGAAGGCGGCTGATTGAGGTAGACCTTTGTTAAATTGTGAGTGTGACACATTCGTTGGCTATGTTGGAACCACATATCAAATTGAGCTTTTCTATTTGGAGATAGAATATTTGTACATAGGATGTATACAGTGACTTGGCCATGTAGCTTCCTTTTTTTTTTTTTTTTTTTTTTAACGTTTTTGTTCTTTTGTTTTTAACAATGGATATAAAAATAATTTTTAATATATAAAAAAAATAGTTTTCTATTAATATAAAAAAAACTGGTTTTTTTATTAAAAGTAAACAGTTTTTTATTAAAATTTAAAAAATATTTTTTAAAGCAAAAGTAAACCAAAAAAAAAGGTAAAAGTATGAAAATTTTGGTTTTTTTAAATAAAGTAAAACAAAAAATTTTGGTTTTTTAAATAACTTACGAAAAATTTGTTTTTTTAAATGAAGTGTCATTTAAACCAAAAAAAGAGTAAAACTTGTTTTTTTTTAAATAAAAACAAAAAATTTGCATTTTCAATAAAAAAAGTTTTTTTTAAAAAAAATTGTTTTTAATAAAAGTATGAAAAATTATTTTTTAAACATTGGGGCGGATCCACGTCATTTAAACTATTTTTTTTCAAAATGACTGTTATTTAAAATACAAATTTTCGAGAAAAGTCATTTAAAAAAAAAAAATAGTATAATGTTTTTTTAAACATTAATAAAAAGTTTAAAACATATGAAAAATTGCATTAATTTTTTTTATTCAAAATATGAAAAACTATCATCGCGATTGGATAGTGCCGCTGGCGCGGACCCGCATCATCATCGCGATTGGTTAGTGCCGCTGACGCGGACCCACATCATCATCGCGTTTGATTAGTGCCGCTGGCACGGACTCAGATCATCGCGATTGGTTAGTGCCGCTAGCGCGGACACATCTCCGCGATTGTTAGTGCCGCTGGCGCGGACCCACATCATCATCGCGTTTGGTTAGTGCCCCTGGCACGGACCCACCTCATTTAATAAAATGACTTTTATTGAAAATACAAATTTTGAATAAAAGTCATTTTAAAAAAAATAGTGAAATATTTTTTTTTTATTTTTTAAAACTGTTATAAAAAGTAAAAAAATAGTGATATTCCTATTTTATTATATTAGAGGATTGGCCACCCGGTATTAGAATAGGCGGATTATTACACCTAGTATCAGGGCATCAGGTTCTACTGTCCTTAGGATTTGTACGAACATACAATGTTGTCAACGTTGCTTTTTTTTGATATAGAGTCATATGATTTGGACTGTTATTTCATATTGCGCGTTTACATTCTTCTACTATTGTATATATATGAAGTGAATCTCATGTAGTTCCATTTTGGTTTCAGATACCAAACACAGGAGAGGTAGACTAACACGTGCAGCAGGGAGGTCCGTAAAGGGGGAGGCTTAGCTACAACCACATTCCACTTAGGGGATTGTGACCGCAACAGAGGTCCTAACTATAGTCGTACAAGCAGTAAATGTCTCTATGAACTCCCTAGCACAATATTTTCCCCATGCATAGTCACATCCACTAGTGGCAGCACCAATTCATGCTCACCTAGTGCCATTAGTTTGGGAACGATTCAGAGCGACCTTCCATACGGGCATCCGTTAGAGTTTCAGGGGAGTGTAGAAATTGGAGCAGCTAGCCAATAAAAGAAAGACATCCAGAGTCATTTGTGTATAGTTGAGTGCAGCGACACTCAAAAGTAGGTACTAGCTACATTCATGATAATATGGACAGCTCATCGGTGGTGGGAGTCTGTTACCACAATGGAGGAGAGGGCTACAATAACTATTCATAAGTTTTGGGTGCAATTTGACAGAAAGTTCTTTCCGTCAAAAATTAAGATATAGTTAAGGAGGTGATTTCAAGATCTCTCACAGGAAGGTCGGACTGAAGCCGAGTACAAGGAGGAGTTCACTCACCTTGCAAACTTTGTACTAGATGAGGTGAAAAATGAGGAGAAGAGGGTCCTTAAATTTACAGATGGACATACTTTGAGGATTCACTAGCACTTACTAGGGAACCCAGAGTTGTGAACTTACATTGAGATCCTTAATAATGTGTTGCTCCAATAGTAGGACCATCTCCTCTTCCAGAGGGGAGTGAAGTAAACATGAGAATTAAGCCAGCTAGACAAGACTGGAGGCAATGATGCCAACGAGATGCCACCGCAGTAGAGTAGGAAATAAGAGTGAGGTTACTAATAGAGGACTCGACTAGAAGGTTTAGGTTGGTTAATGGTAGTTATAGATAGGTCTAATAGGATGCTCCTTAGAGCTAACAAGGCTAGGGTAACCAAATTGAAGACCATCAAGGATAGGGACAGCCTCATCAGGATCAGTAGGGCCAAAGGAAGATAGATTTTATAGGGAGATGTTTCGTACGTGGGGAGTAGGGCCACATACACAGCGCTTGTCCGAATAGGGATAGGGGTCAGTAGCAGGATGCCCAGTCAGGGTATCCGTTATAGCATCTTATAGTCCTACCACTATTTCCACCATTGCCACCTCCATAGGGAAAAGTTTAGTTTTGGGCATGTGTATAACGTCCGTTGACCAGTTTTATAGCCAGTGCCATTTGTGATTACGGTCATGTTTCCTATCTATGGACAGATGGGGTAAGTATTATTTTATACGAGTGCATCACACACTTTTGTTATCACTAGATTCTCATGTGAGACAGTTTTGGTGGATACAATGTTAGATATTATTATGCTGATAGATTCATCATTGGGTAGCGTGGCTCTCATTCATTCCATCTATAGGGAAGCAGGTATGGACATTAGGAGGTTATATTTTTAGGGTATCTGCTCATTTTAGAGATGTACGAGTATAATGTTATCCTAAGTATAGTCTGTTTAGCGATGGTTAGAGTGATGGTGCACTGTTATAGTAGTACTATTATGGTTGTTATTATGGAGAATGATAGGTTTCTTGTGGAGATGCCTCGTCATGGGGGAGGGTCGAGCATTCATTTATATTATATCGAGAAGGATACTTCTGAGAGTATAGTTATCTCGTTAGATTCGATCCCTATGTTAAGGGACTTTACTGATGTAACTCAAGAGATATGGAGGTTACCGCTGAGTTGAGAGATCGAGCTTGTGATCGACTTATCACTGATAACTAGGTTGATAGTACATGCATTATATCGTATAACTCCTTTAGAGATGTAGGAGTTGAGAGTTTAGATTTAACATCTTTTTGGGGTAGGGTTTTGTCCGTAGGAGTACAATACCTTGGGGGCCCTAGTACTATGTCTTGGGCGAACGTATCTCGATAATCAATAAATCTAGATGATAATGTATCGGGAGGGTTCCTTATTTATATTTCCCTTACGAGACATCCCACACATGAGACTTTGTAACTGTTAAACATTTGGTTTCCAGGACGTTGGTTTAATATGTTAGGCATTACATATGTGAAGATGTAACTCATCGAGAAGTGAGCTATTATATGATTTAAGGCCAGTGGAAATAAGGAGTGCAACGTTGAGATCATTCAAGGATGTTTGAAACTCTAGTTGAATAAGTGGGTCAATCTCAAGAAGAGTTGAGTCACCATTAGTAGGGTAATTGAGTATACTTTCACTGTATGGTCACGCATGATATGCATGGTTAATTTTTACATGCATATGAGTTTCATATTTGGTCGATATTTAGTACCTTTTGGAAAAGGCTAACGTAGTGGCAGATGCATTGAGCTGTATGGCAAAAGGTTATTTGGCAGTAGTTTGGAAGGCAAAGTGGGCTGAACTTCGTCAGAAGGAGGAGATAGTCCGGGCCTATATAGTAGTGATGACCGTCACACCCGAAATAATTCTTAAGGTTGTGAAGTCATACGAATGGGATCCTTCTTATCAAGATATGATAAAGTTATTGGAGAGCGGAATGACGACCTACTCGGTTTGTTCTGGGGATGGATTACGCATCAATGGGAGGTTGATTGTCATAAGTGACGAGGATTTATGGTACATAGTTATGAAGTAAGTGCATGGGTCATATTTTTCGATGCAACCCAGAGGGGATATAATGTACTAGGTTATGAGGAAGTAGTATTGGTGGGTCAGTATGAAGTGGGACATCGCAGAGTTTATCTCTAGGTGCACCACTTGTCAGATGATGGAGGTTGATCATAGAAGACCAACCAAGGTTTCATAGTCATTGGGGATCCCGATGTGGAAATGAAAAAGTATATCAATAGACTTTATTACAAGGTTAATAACATCACAGAGGGGTCACGATTCCATCTATGTTATTGGGAATTGGTGGACCGAGCTTGCGCATTTCTTACCAGTTCGGGTGGATTATAAGACATGGCAATATGCCCATCCTTTTATAGAAAAGATAGTGAGATTGCACGGTGTGATCTCATCATTATTTCATATCGTTATAAGATCTTTGTGTCTTACTTATAGTAGAATTTTCAGGAGGCAATGGCGATAGAGTTTGATTTGAGCTCAATATTTCACCTACATACCGATAGGTAGACGAAAAGGATGAATCAGATGTTAAAGGATATGTAGAGGACATGTATACTAGACTATAAGGGTAGCTAGGAGAAGTAATTATTTATGGTATAATTTTCATATAATAACTTGTACCAGTAATTGTCATTCGCCGTCATGTTAGTTAGAGGTGCGGGGACAAACAAGCATCTTAGGCTAGGCGTGATTCCGAATACATCGATAAGGATTAAATTGACCAGAAGTCATGTCTGGGTAGCTTAGGACTGGAAGAAAAGTTATGCTGATGCGAACCGGAGATTTTTAAAGTTTGACATTGGTAATCTGGTGTTACTGAGGGTATCTCGCATGAAGGGAGTGATGTGGTTCCAAATAAGGGGAAGTTGGTGCCTAGGTATGTGGGCATATCGCCTTGCAGGAGAATTTGCAATGAATTCACGACATGTTCCATGTGTTGTCATTGAGGAAATATCTCAAGGATAACGCTGCTTACCAACACATAGCATTAGAGGAGATTGACTTTTAGCCAAATATTTCTTACGAAGAGAGACTTGTTTCCATTTTAGGGTGTAGCGAGGGGAAGCTTCGATTAAAGGTGGTATTGTTAGTTTGTGTACAATGGGAACACAACAACATTGCCGAATCGATGTGGGAGCATGAGGACGACTCTGGAGATCTTCATGGCATGTACATTCGAATTTCGGGGATGAAATTTTGTTATTAAGGGGAAGAATATAATACCCCGTACTTTTATGATTATTTAATTTCCGTGTGCTTATAATTATTAATTTAATTTAGTGGAAATTAAATTGGATTTTGATAAATATTAATTTATGAGATAAAGGATTAATATTTATTATTATTGTTATTAATATTATTATTATTTACTTGCATGTTATAAGTAAATAGATATATGATTTATTATATGTCGTGTATGTGTGAAAGCGACGGTTTATTATTATTATATGTTGATAGACTGTTATATCGGTGGATCGATATATTTTATGGACGATGCATATGGTACGCACATGTCAGATCCAATTAATGACATGTTAGCATATTTGTAGCCAGGTTACTTGAATGACCTTTTTCGAGTGCACCGGTATTCTGAAAAGGGTCAAAATAGTCCATAATAAGTACTCGAGTGTTATGATTGGGTTCTATGGGCTTTTCAAACATAACATGATCCATATAAGGGTAGGTTTATCTTTTTACAATTAGGGTTTAATGGAATAATGGGATTAAGGTATAATAAGAAGGTTTTTAAGATTTATAGGGGTTGATGATAGCCCCACTTTTCAATCTTGTCATATTTGATAGTTAGAGATAGTTTAAAAGAAGAGAAAGAGGAATAAACGAAGAGAAATACTTTGAGAAGAGAAGGAAAGCGAATCATCTTCGGATTCAATCCATCACAACAGTCAGAACTTTGGATTTGAATCCTGTAAGGCAAGTAATTACTTTCTTTAAATTTCATGATTAGGTAGTTAATCACTTTCATATTTAATGGCGTAAAAAAATGTGAATTAAAGGCTTAAGGATTAGAACTTTGATTAATTAATTAAGAGATGTTGGTCATCATTAATCTTTGATTTGAATTGATAATTAGTTGACGTTGATCATATAGGAATTTTAAAATTAAATCTCGGTTTATAATTATGAGCGTGCAGAACATTGATAGGAGGGTTGAACTAATTAAAATCCAACTAGGGTAAATTCTGAGTGTGTTAAAATTGATGTTTGATTTAGAATACTAGGGTTTCGATAATGGATTCAATGTTATTCCTATGTTATAATGCTTATAGGATGTTAGTATAATGATGTAGAATGTTAGTGTTATGATTGGGGTAGTTTGGGACCTCCATTGGAGGGTTTGGAGGGGAAACACTCGAGGAAGAAAATGATAGGTAACCCAGTGAATCGAATCGGTTTGTTGGGGGAGGAAACCGGTTTGGTCTGCCAAGTGAACATATTCAGTTTATTGGCCTGCCCAGATTTGTTTTGTGGTGTTTTGTCTCGTTGGAGATTAAGAAATGGCGATAAGGGCTTACGGGGTAGAGTTAGACTACTGGGAAATATTTATGGGGCTTAGTAAGTGTGTTAGGCCAAAGGATAAATAGGTTCGGGTGAGAAGAACTAGGAATTCAAGTGAGTGAATACTTAGATGTACAATCGAGAAGTCGGTTTGGACTTTAGGATTTGGGAGACTCTACGTTGCGGGATTTCATATGAGGTCAGTATTATATATATATATATATATATATATATGTGTGTGTGTGTGTGTGATTGATATTTGTTTACATTAAACATACCTACTCGATAGTGTTATCACAGGAGGTTGCACGTAGTGGTTAGTCCACCCCGACATTGACTAGCACGTGTCGGATTCATTCCTCGGGTTATAGTACTTTGCGTGACCATTATACAGGTGAGAGGATATGTGTTGGTTCGAAGATCAATTTGGTGCAATATAGTATGGTCGCAACCCTGGACGTGTGTTTATGATCGCCTTTTGTATGTGTTTATGTTTGGAATTGAATGGCGAGATTTTTCCCCGGTGGCTCGATGTGATGCGCGATGCCTGAAGCCTGATAGCACACGAGGAATGAATTCGCGAGGTCCATGCTCTTGGGATATGGTTGTACATATATGTTTACTGATATATATGTACCTTTATACCATATAATGTATATATATCTGCTTACAGAACGAGTGTAGCTATGTTATATTAATTTTGTGAATAATTATCTATAGTACGTGTGTCACTATGATTTTGTTTATGAACATATACCTAGCGATGGCAGTTTATACTTAGATAATAGAGAGTGTTAAAAGATTTAGGCTTGGATAGTAGTTATATGTCCTAGTTAGTACGGGGGAGTTTGATTAGGAAAATAAAATCAATGCATTAGGTGCGCACTGTAGATTAAAGGTGAGGTTATATCTCTTGTGATAATGATCGGGAAATTAATTATGAAAGTAATACACTACGTGTTTTATCGATTTAAAACAATTAATTACTTGCAAGATATTTTCAAACTTTTCGGTCTTTAACCGATGGGCATTTTATTTTTCTTATTTTCTTTTTAAACCCCCAAGTGTGTTGCAGCAGCAACTGGGACCACGTGGATAATTCCTTTCTTCCCATTGCAGTAGCTGCGGATGCTACAAAATTTCACTTAGCCACCTCAGTTCATTCTATCTAGATATGATCTTTAACATTTCCAATTTTTCATTTTGGACGTGTTTCCCATAGTTTGGATAGGAGTTTATTTATGTCAGTATATCATTTCATTTATCAACTTGTTTTAGTTGGATGTTACTATTTGGTGACCGTTGGTTTATTCGGTTCACTTTTATTATTTATTTAAGCATGGCATTATTTATGTTCACTTAGTTGTATGGTTTTATTCGTATTATATTTATATTATTTTGCGATAGTGATGCTGAGAATGAAACCATAATGAGATTCGTGTTTTTTTTTTTGTACAGGATTGGCCACCCGTTATTACAATATACGAGTTGTCACAACTTAGCATAGAGTTAATTGTTGGAGTAATCTATTTATATGTAATCATATTATGGGTATTCGTATTCTCATGGGTAAACTACTAGGAGGGATTGGATGGGGCGTATAAGATGTTGATAGAGCTTGGTAACCCGGTGATTGGAACGGGTTTTACCTAGGTCCTATTTACCCTGATCCGACGTGTTGAGGTACTTATCCATCGCGTTGGGATAATAGGACTTGATCCTCTCATACGAGGTCTCACATTTGGTGCAATGTCGTAGTAAGTTTACTTTAATATTTCTTTGAGCCTATGTGGTTGAGATGTTATTATGGCCCAAATGTAGTTAGATTCTTATAAACTATAGACTTCTAGGTTTAATAATTTTAGTGGAACTATTTTTACAGGTCCTACGCCACAGTCCTCGCCTCACATCTGATCATTCCTAATTGGATATTTCTCTACCATCCAGTTACAACTTCATTATCTAATCTTAGGATGTAGGTGTCGAGATTGTATCTCACCTTTATTTATGAATTTCCTTTCAGTTATTCAAACCTCCTTTTTGTGTATTCAGTTGATTCAGTTATTTTATTGAGAAATTTTCATTTGGGATTGAATTTATTTATTGTGAGATTAGATATTGGTCCATTTGAGTTATTTATGTTCTACTTTGTAGCTTATATTTTCTTATAGTTTGAACGGTATCAGAGACGTTTCATTTATTTATTCATTATTATATTTTGGCAATCTTAGTATATGTATAGTTTATTTTATTTTTAGTCATGCTTGGAATGTTACTAATTGTTTTAACTGTCTTATTATTTATATTTGGACATATCAATCTATTTATGAATTTTACGGGGCGTGTCATGCCTTTAGGAATATAAGATATTTCTATCGAGATTTCTTTGTATGAAGATACCCCAATGGGTAGGGGTGCTGCTTTACATTAGGTTTGTTGGTATGTAGCATCGAGGGTGGTTAGTTATACTATTTTCCAACCTATTTATTTTACATATGAGGACGTATGATATTATATTGTATATGATTTGGTTAGCTCAGTATCACACTCAGATCAACTACTGCGGGAAGTCTACCATGTTTTCCATTCTTAGGCAAAAGATGTTTCTCATAGTTATGTGTAGGATAAAGGGATGGTCTAGCACACACTTTTATTACATCGATGTGAGCACATCAGAGTAGGTCACAGTATCTTTAGAGTCCATACTGGTATTCCAGTAGTTTTCAAACGTATTTGATGAGGTACTAGACACCCGAGATAGATTTTATGATAGATTTGGTAACATACACCCGATCCATAGAAAGAACATCATATAGGATAACTTTGTTAGATATGAGAGATTTGTAAGAGAAGATTCAATAACTTTTGAGTAATGGGTTAATTTGGAGGAGTACGTCTCCTTGAGGAGCTCTAGTCACGTTTCTAAAAAAATGACGCTTCACTAAGATAGTGTGTGGACTATTGGGCGCTGAACAAGGTCACGATACAGAACAAGTATTCACGTTGCCACGTATCGAAGACATCTTCAATCAGTTGATTGGAACATCCTTTTTTTCCAAGATTAACTTACGCTCAGGATATCACCAGTTCCTAATTCGGGAGGATGACATCCGGAATATGGCCTTACTAATAGGGTATGGATCATATGAGTTTTGTTCATGACATTTGGGTTAATGAATACTCCATATGTGTTGATGGATTTGTTGAACAAAGTGTTCCAACTGTATCTGAACAGGTTTTATATCATGTTTATCGATGACATTTTGGTTTAATCTCAGCCTCAGGATAAGCACGTAGAACATCTGACGATGGTTTTACGGACATTAAAGGAACATAAGATATGCTCTAAATTCTCCAAGTGTGGATTCTAGTTACGGTAAGTTTTGTTATTATGGCATATAATGTCGACAGATGGAATTTAAGTGGATCACAATAAAGTTCATTTCGTGATAGAGTGAGGTAAACCCACGACACCTACTGAGGTCAGAGCTTTTATGGTTTGGCTTGGTACTAAATGTGTTTTATTCAGGGGATATCAAATATTTTTGGGCCAATAACTCACCTCACTTAGAAGGGGTACCATTTTTATGGGTCATTTATTGCCAAAGAGCTTTTGAGGAGTTGAAGGATAGGCTCACGACCATACCCGTACTTGCCTTACCATAGGGAGGAGTAGATTATATGGTTTATACTAATGTATGAGGAGAGTCCCATAGCTTATGCTTCCTGTAAGATTAAGCCTCACGAGGGTCACTACTCCACCCATAACTTGCATTTAGCTATAGAAGTTTTTACTCTTCATATCTGGAGGCACTACTTGTTGGCACAAGAGACTTTAATAATTGTTAACCCCGTGGAAGTTGAATATGCATCATAAAAGGTGGTTAGAGTTTAGGAAGGACTATCACTTCTTTATTCGAGATGATTCTGGAAAGGAGAATGTGGTAACAAACGCCTGGAGTCATCGACCTACTATGAGTTTAGAAGCATTATGGGGGAAAGCAAGGGACAATCCACTAACATTATAGGAAGAGTGGTGGGATATTTTGCGTAATGTGGATGCGACATAGGCATTCTTATTAGTAGTGTCCATTACACTCCATATTGTGTGACAAGTTATTTGGGCCCAGGATTTGGGCTCCTTTTGTATAGAGAAGGTTTAGGAACTTATGTCCAGGGAGTCCCTTTTTATTTAATTACCTCAGATAGAGGAATGCAATTTTGAGGACATTTGGTTGTGCCAAAGGGTTTTGAGCTATGAAAGGAAATATTGACCATGGCACATAATTTGTAGTTGACTGTTCATTTTATGGGTGACAAGTTGTACAATGATATAAGTGACAATACTAGTGGGATGATATGTAAAGAGATATCACAAAGTTTGTGTCTACGTGTGCCACCGTCCAGTTAGTGAAGGTGGAGCATCAAAGGCCAATTAGAGAGTTACAACCTCTAGATATCAACTACTATAGGAAGTCTACCACATTTTCCATTATTGGGCAGACGACGTTTCTCATAGATATGTTTAGGATAAAGGGATGGTCTAGTAAACAGTTATATAACATCTATGTGAGCACGTCAGAGGACGTCACAATATCTTTAGAGTTAATACCCCTATTATAGGAATTTTCAAACATATTTAATGAGGTACCGTAAATATCATTCGCCCACAAGGTAGATTTTATGATAGGTTTGGCAATGGGCAATGACCCATAGTGAGCACATCATATCGGATAAATCTGTTGGATATGAGAGAGTCATGAGAGAAGATTCAACAACTTTTAAGTTAGGGATTTATTTGGAGGAGTACTTCTCCATAGGAAGATCCAATCATGTTTGCTAAAAAATAAGATGGTTTACTGAGACTGTGTGTATTATTGGGAGCTAAACAAGGCCATGATACAAAATAAGTATTTGTTTCCATGTATCAACGACCTCTTCAATCAATTGAGGAGAACATCCTTCTTTTCAAATATTAACTTATGCTAAGGATATCATCAATTGCGAACTTGGGAGGAGCACATCCCAAAGACGACCTTATTGACAGGGTATAGATCATATGAGTTTTGGATCATGATATTTAAGTTAACCAATGCTCCTTTCATGTTCATGGATTTAATGAACAAAGTGTTTCGACCGTATTTGAAAACGTTCATTATCGTGTTTATAGATGACATTTCGGTTTGATCTCAAAATAAGGATGAGAATGCACAACATCTGAGTATGGTTTTACAGAAACTTTAGGAACATAAGCTATATGCTAAGTTCTCGAAGTGTGGATTATGGTTACGGGAAGTTTAGTTATTAAGGAATGTCATATTGGAGGATGAAATATATGTGGATCACAACAAGATGTGTTTCGGGATAGAGTGAGGACAACCCACAACACATATTGAGTTTAGGAGCTTCTATGGTTTGGTAGGGTACTACATGAGTTTTATTTAGGGGATCGTAAGTATTTCTAGGCCACTAACTAACCTCATCCATAAGGGGGCTACCATTTTTATGGGACGTTCAATGCTAAAACGCTTTTGAGGAGTTGAATGTGAGGCTCACAACCACAAATGTATTTTCCTTACCATGGGGCGGAGTAGATTATATGGTTTACACAAACGCATCAATTTAGGGACTAAGAGGAGTTCTAATGTAGTAGAAGAGGGGATGATAGCTTATGATTCCCATTAGTTTAAGCTTCACGAGGGAAACTACCACACCCATGACTTAGATTTAGCTACGAAAGTATTTACTCTTCATATCTGGAAGCACTACTTATTAGGCGAGAGATTCACATTGTTCCTAGACCATAAGAGCCTTTAATAATTTTCACCCAGTTGTAGTTGTTAACATAAAAGGTGGTTAGAGTTTGTGGAGGACTATCAATTATCCATTCAATATCATTTGGGAAAGACGAATGTGGTGGCATACGCCTTGAGTCATCGATTGAATATAAGTCTAGAAATGTTATGGTTAGATAAAAGGGATAATCTACTGACTTTATAGGTAGAGTAGTGGGATATTTTGCGTATCGTTTATGTGGTAGATACATTCTTAGTAGTAGTGTCCATTACACCCCATATTGTATCACAGGTGATTCAGGCCCAAGATTTGGACTCCTTTTGTCAGGATAAGGTTCAGTAACTTATGTATTGGGGAGTCCCTTTTTATTTGATTAGATCAGATGGAGGATTGTGATTTCGGGAACGATTAGTTTGCAAGAAGGTCTTAAGCTTTAAAAGGCAATACTGACTGATGCACATGGTTTGAAGTTCACTGTTTATCTTGTGAGCGATAAGATGTACTGTGATATAACGTGACAACATTGGTGGGATCGTATAAAGAAATATATAAAAAAGTTTATGTCTAAGTGTGCCACAATCCATTTAGTGAATGTGGAGTACCATAGGCCAATTGGAGAGTTATAACCACTAGAGATCCACGTGTTAATGTGCGAGATTATTTTAATGGACTTCATCATCGATTATCGAGATCCCAATGGGGACATTATGTTATTTGGGTCATTGTCAATAAAATGACTAAAATGGATCACTTTTTCTAGTACGAACAGACTTCACAACAGAGTAGTACACTCGAATCTTCATTTGTGATATTGTGCATCTTAATGGGATACCGCTCAATATTGTGTCCGATGGGGAATATATATTTGTTTCCCAATTCCAAAGGAGATTTTTGGAAACTATGGGGGTACAACTATATATGGGTATCACATTTCACGCTAATGTAGATAGTCAGACTGAGAGGGTGAATTATATTTTCGAAAACATGCTACACTCTTTCATATTGGACTTTAAGGGAGGTTAGTATCAACCTTTTCCACTTGTGGAGTCTTCTTGTAACAATAGTCACAAGCAAACTATTGGTATGACACCTCATAGGGATTTATATGCCTGACCATTCCATTCTCCGAGTTGTCATCTAGAGACAAGGGATAGCAAACCTTTCGGCCCAAATTATGCTTGAAACATCTCAGATACGGTGGCGCTCATTAGGAAGCATATGAATACTCCCCATAGTAAGGAGAAGATCTATGTATATAGGATAAAGTGTAAAGTAAGAGTTATGAGATTTGGGTCTAAGGGGAAGTTGGCACCCGATACGTAGGTATTTTCACGACATAGGATATGATAGGTCTGGTGACATATCACTTGGCCTTACTCAATCATCTTCAGCGTTTACATGAAATTTTCCACACGTTCATGTTGAAGAGGTTTCTAAGGGACGAGTTATCATATTCGAACACCCAAATGCGAGTTATGAGGATAGACTACAACATATTCTTGATTTGAGAGAGAAACCTTTGCGATCAAAGGTCATACTTTTTAGTCCATGTCTAATGGGGACAATCACCGAGAGGGAAAGTCTACTTGGAATAGATTGGAAGACATGTGGGCGAGATATCCTAAGATCTTTGAGTCAAGTATATTAATATTCAAATTTTGACGATACAATTCCTTATATAATAGGGGAGGAATGTAATACCCCATATTTTCATGCATTTATTTTAATTTTTAATTAATTATAATTTACCTGTTAGTATATAATTTATCATGACATGTGATATGTCATTTAGTATATCTTTGTATATATTTCATGTGTAGTAATGTTTCATAATTATTTTATGTGTTGCATGAATACTAAACCTTTAGAATTTGATGAACGCACTTTAATTCACTAAGTAAGAATTTAAAATACTTAGTAGTATGGGGGCTATGCAATAGTCATGGACTAAGTGTCGGGAGTTTCCTTATTTGGTTTATTCCCTTGATATTGGGTCCCATCGATCTTAAAGTAGGTTTATATAATACCAAGTCATAATTCACTAGTTAATAATTAAGATTTGAACTTTAGATGCATCATCATCATCATCCTTGCCTTAATCCGATCACATGGGGTCGGTCACGTGGATTATCCTTTTCCATTCTAATCTATTACAAGTAATATTACCATTCAAGTTTAGTTCTTTAAGATCTCTCCTAATAATTGCCTCCCACGATAGCTTTGGGCGGACTCTTTCTCTTTTAGCCTCTATTTCTAATGATCTTCCTCTTATTATAGGTGCATCTACTTGTCTATGTAGTACATGTCCGTACCACTTATGTCTAATTTCTCATAATTTATCTCTAATGGCCGCTACTCCTAACTTTTCTCTCATATAATAGTTTTTAATCTGATTCTTTCTAGTAATTCCTATCATCCATCAAAGCATCCTCATTTCACTAACATGGAGGCCTTATTCATGTTTTTTCTTTAAAGCCCAACATTTCGCTCCACGTAGGGTCGCTGGCCTAACAACTGTTCTATATAATTTTCCTTTAATTTAGTAGTTATCTTGTTATCACATAGCACCCCACTTGTTTGTCTTTATTTTATTCAACTAGTCGATAGTCTACTCGTGACATCCTCATAAATATCCCCATTGTTTAGTATCACTGAACCTAAATAACGAAATTTATTAGTTTGGTCTTTCATTTTTTCTTAGATTTTTAATATTATGCTATTAGACGCTTTATCATTAAATTTACATTCCATAAATTCATTTTTATTTTTACTAATTTTTAGTCCCTTATACTCTAAAGCATTTCTCCAAGTATCTACTCTCATCGCTAAGGCTTCCTTCGAAGTGTCTACTAAAACTATATCATCCACAAATAAGATACACCATGGGACATCTTCTTGTACGTCCTTAGTAATCTCATCCAATACTATGGCAAACAAGTAAGGACATAAGGCCGATCCTTGATGTAGATCCACTTTAATCGTAAAAGCATTAGTTTCTCCAAAAATAGTTATCACTCTACTCTTTATGTTATCGTATATATCTTCAATAACTTTAATATAACTCATAGGGATTATTTTCCTCTTTAAAGCCCACCAAATTATATCCAAAGGTACTCTATCATATGCATTCTCTAAGTCTATGAAGACAGTGTAATTTTGTATTCTTAGTTCTACATTTCTCCATTAACTGTCTTAATAAGTAAATAGCTTGCGTGGTGGATCGCACTCTCATAAATCCAAATTATTTTTTTTAAATAGTTGACTCATTTCTTAAACTTTGTTTAATAACCTTTTTCTATAATTTTATAGTGTGATTCATCGGTTTGATTCATCTGTAATTACTATAGTTTTTTTATATCCCCTTTATTTTTATATAAAGGTATTATGGTATTTTTCCTCCACTCATCTGACATCTTTCCTTCTTTTAAATTTTTATTAAATAAACATGTTAACATTTTTACCCTAGACTTTCAAGGGTTCTCTACACCTCTATGGGTATTTTATCCAGGCTAACTGCTTTATTCCTTAGCATTTTTCTCATTAATACATCTACTTCTTTTCAGTAATCGGGGATACCATTCCTATATTCGGTTCTATATTCTCGACATCTTTTTTGGAATATTCTTCATTCAACAATCCTTGAAAATACTCTCCCAATCTATCTAGAATTTTTTCACTGTTAATTAATATATTTTTATTCATGTCTTTAATACACTAAACTGGACCAATAATCCTTGTCAATCTATCTCTATTCTTTGTCAATTTATATATGTCCTTTTCACCTACCTTGGTACCTAGTTTACTATAAAGATTATCTAGTGAGTTTTGTTGCACATTTCTATTAATATTGTTTACTTCACTTTTTAATTTCTTATACCTTTCCAAGTCTTCTTAATTTTTAATTTTTTTCCACTATTTAAAACTTACTCGTTTCTTTTGTATTATCTATTGCACTTCCTCCCTCCACTACGAAGTCTATTTTTAATGAATCTTTTTCTTTTAGTCTCACCTAAAATTTTCTTATCTATTTTCTCAATATATCATTCTTTGTTTTTGACCAAACGTTGTTAACTTTGTCGCCCCAATTCCACTTCATGTTTAATATTAACATCAACCTAAATTCTATCTCTTTGCATCCTTTTAAATCCTTACATATTATAGTTTGAAAACCCATACTCTCTTTTCGGTACTTAAATCTTTTAATGACTAAATCCATTACAAATAGGCGATGTTGATTTGTTAGGCTTTCACCTGATATAACTTTAAAGTCTTTGCATGTGTTCAAGTCTCTTATTCTAAGTAAGCAATAATCTATTTTAGTTTTATTCTCTCTGCTTTGAAATGTTATTAAATGTTCTTTCCTTTTTAAAAAAATGTGTTTTTAACACTAGATCGTAGTCCTGAGCAAATTCTAAGATACTTTCCTCTTTTATTTCTCTTAATAAAACTAAAGCCTCCGTGTATCCTTGGATAAGAATCCCATTCTACTCCTACATGATCATTCAAGTCACCTCCTAAAAATATGTTTTCATGCGTAGGAAACTGTTATAATATTTCATCCAATAATTCCCAAAATAATTTCTTTGCATATTCATCTAAAACTCCTTGGGGGCACGTAAGCACTTACAACACTATATATTGTTTTATCTAAGACAATCTTAATGTTCATTATCCTATCTCCCCATATTTTAAACTCCACTACTTTATCTTTTATATAGTGATCAACAATAACACCTACCCCATTTCTACGATTATTTCTCACTCACAAATATAATAATTGACTTATAACATATGTTCTCTTTTGATTTTGGTTCTCGGGATGTTTATAAAGTCTATTGTAGCTTTAAAATAATTGAATATTGTCCGTTGGATTAGTATATGGGTTCGACCAAGTTTTAGGCCAATTGGAGCATATTATGAGCTTAATGATTTAAGGTCACTTGGGGTCGAAGCTTAATTTGGGTATTAGTGTTTATTATAACATAATTAGCTACACCAATCTCACAAAACACAATTAAAGAGGCACCATAGCAACTAAGGAGAAAAAGGGAGAACCTAATATTGAATAATCGGGGATTTGATTATAACCATCAATCCTAGGCAAGTCTATTTTGTTTAAGATATATCTAGATTTATGTTAGAGTAATTGTAATATGTTGCAATCTGCTAATGAATCCTACAATATGATTTATATTAACAATCGAAACTAATTTAGAGATTAGATTGATCATATTAGTTTATGTATTATAGAACTATTGTAGTATGGTAATGAATTCGTAAATTAACCCACGAATAATGTAATTTGAAATTAAAAAATTAGATATTAATCTAATTAGTTGTATAATGTAAAATCCTTCACTTTATATTGATTATTGATTTGAACTCGCAAGTTAATTTATTTAGTTTTTGTGTAAAATATGAACTTAGGGTTAATTTTTAAATTATATTATTAGATTTTAAATATGTTTTAAATCATATAAACCTTATCAAAATATGTTGTAAGTTCTTGTATGATGATTAGTTTAGAATGAGAGTGATTAATTTGGGGTATTAGAGGCCGTAGGTTTGAGAAAGATTTGGCTTTGGTAATCGTGGAACAAAAGAGGAAAAAGGCACCCATTTGGACCCGCCGTATCCAAGCCTAGTGAGGGTTGAGTTAGGGTTAGTAGGGCATTTCGAAGATAGTTTTAATTATGGACCATTGGTTAATTAAAAACACTTATAACTAGTAGGTTTCCTATGTTTATAAACCCTAAGTGTTCAGGTTAAAATTTACATAAATGGTAAATATGTAATGCTTGCAATAATGGAAAAACTCGCGTAATTGATGAACATTTAATGTACATATTAACCGAGAATAAAAGATATCATTTGGTTGACCTTAGCATATAGTTCATTTTTCGATTACTTGCTTTATGTGTAGCCATACCGCGGGTGTGTGTATTCGTGGGAAACCTATTGCGAGGGATTTTATGGGGCGCGTATGACATTTACCGCACTTGATGTCTCGATGATGGAGGCAATCTTTACATAGGTCCTATTTATATTAATCATATGTGTTTAGGTACCTGTCCACCTATTTGGGACAATGTGACTCGTATAGATTAAAGTGTGGGGCCATGTGTGTGATCTTTTAGTGATATCTCTTTGATGTTTTTTTTAGGCTATAGGATTGGGAAACCCTATAGATATACCTAGTTGTGTAGGGATGAACCCAAAATAATTATGGCTATGACTTCACACTTTTATTTTTGGGCTTGGGCATAACCCCTTTGATTTGGAATGTGAGTAGGAGAATACACACTTGGATATCAGATTATATGATTTCCTATTATTTGTGCATAGTGATTATACTAGAGACGTATAGTTGTGACTATAGCTTGGAAGTTATTAAAAACAATGAACGATTAAGTAAAAGTTAATTATGTAATATGGCGTCAGTTGGGTTTAGATTAGAGCCTCATGCTTATTTAGGTTATATGAGTTGGGAAAACTAAAAGAAACTAAAGTAAGGGAGGAAAATGCATTATTATTATTATTATTATTATTATTATTATTATTATTATTATTATTATTATTATTATTATTATTATTATTATCATCATCATCATCATCATCATCATCATCATCATCATCATCATCATCATCATCATCATTATTATTGTAGTAGTCATAATGTAGTTATATTCTTATGCAATGCAGACTTTCTACGTTTAATCATGTTTGTGGAACTGTTTTTATAGGTCCTAGGCCACAACTGCCGCCTCACACAAAATCATTCGTAGTTGGCTACTTCTCCAGCCTCCAAATCTAGATTCATTATGTATTCCTAGTGTGTAGTGTTTTATCTCACCTTTATTTATGCATTTTCTTTCCGTTATTCAGATTTTTTCTTTATGTATTTAATTAAGTTAATCACTCTATTCAGGATGATTCATGTATGGTCTAACTTATTTATCTAGAGATTAGATATTGATTCAATTTCAGTTATTATATTCCAGTGTGGAGTTTATATTTCCTTATAGTTTCAATATTATTAGAGATATGCCATTAATTTATTCATTATTATCTTTTAGAACTGTTAGTATCTATATCATTTTATTTTAGTTTCATTCATGCTTAGGCTGATATTAATTATTGTCACTCTCATATTATTTATGTTCATGACTGATCAATCTATTTAGAAATTTTATGGGGTGTCACGTTAACGTTTTGATTTTAGGGTGTAGAATTTGCGTTAAGGAAACCCTACACATTTGAACCTGAGATATGATCCATATTCTCGAAACATTAGTGTTTTTCCAAAACTTTTTATTGTAGTTTAACACCCCTGGAGGTGCTATTGAAAAATATTAATAAATGAATGGATTTTTTTTATAAAAACAAATACCAGAGCATAAATTTGTGGAAGCATACATACATAAATAAATTGAATACAGTGTCTCAATTTTATTAAAATGTCTTGTTACAAAATAATTTACAATAAACAAAGCGATATGTTTAGGCACCACCGCTATAAAATAAAAAGTAACATAACTTAGGCACACGACGCATCATAACCTGGCATCAGTGCCATAAAATCTTGGCATCACTGCCTTAATGACACTTGACATACTCGCCAATCGGGGTCCATGTCCTAGTCTTTGGATAATAAATAAATCGTAACTGGCAGCACAGTCCATCTAGCGGGTGATTTGGCTAAGGAATGTCTATGCATTCTCCAATAATAATCATCATAATATCAATATCTCAATTAAAATAAATTTCAGATTCAATTCTTACAAATCAAGTGCACATGTTTTCTACCCAATTTCTATAACCCATCTCGTAAAATCAACTAGTTTCATTACTCCCAAAATACACGACATCAAAATAACACATACAAAATGGGTGCAATAACAAATATTGTAGTCCCTGTCCCCAATATTTTATTATTTTTCCTGCATAAGTTGTGATAATATGAAAACCTTGGGAATATTATCATTATGATTGGGTTTATAGTTGTATTTGATTACATTTGGACCTTAGGGGTAATTGTTGGTAGAATATGTGTAAGAATTGGAAAATTTGAAGAAGTTTAGGAGAAGGTCGTTCAAAGAGGGGATCAAATGAGAATCGAACGAGATCCTTCTGTATAACAGGTCATTCTCGTTCAAAGGTTGCTCGAAGCATGGTTCAAACAAGATGCCCTTATCTTTCGAAGGAGGTTGCCCAGAATTTTTAATTCGAGCTACATTTATGTGTTGTCACATTTTGGGCCCTTAGATTTATGAGGTAATGAAATCTGGTAAGTCCAGATGGGAAAAAATGAGATTGGGTGTTTGAGGTAGTTTTATTGGGCTTGTTTGGAGTTTATTTTGGGGATTTAGAGTTAGAAGGAGAGAGAGAGAGAGAGAGAGAGAGAGAGTGGGGAAGGGTGGGTTTTCCACCATTTTTAGCATTTCTCCCTCCCACCACTACCACAAACCACAATGTAACCACCATATCTTGGAAGCATCCCACCATATTGAAACCCCGTATACCCATTTCCTCCATGGACGAACAATGCTAACAATTTTGGAGGTGTGTTAGGGGATTTTGGAGATGAAGATGGAAGAGATTGTGGAGTTTTGAAGGGTGTTTTAATGGAGCTTTTATAGAGGAAAACTTTGTGGAGCAAGGCAACCTATCTAAGGCCAACTTAGGAGGTAGGAGGTTTCCATATTTTTAGACATTTCAACCAACCATTTTTGAATCTCCACTGAGATGGAAAAACCCTTCTCTTAGTTTAAGAATCTATTTGCATAATTAGTAGTATTGTTGTTAGATTATAAGAGTAAAATGCATTTGATATCATGATGCGCTTCAAGTAATTTGGTATTTAACATTTTTATGGAATAAAAATGTTGCAAATTATTAATTATGAATGAACGAATATTTCAAAGTTTTCTTGAGAAATAAGGTTTGGGATTTTTGTGAAAATGGTGTATTTTTAGAAGTTTGAATTTGAACATTTTATGGAATAAAATGTTTTAAAATGATTTTTATCTCCCTAGAATATCTTGGTGAAATAATGTTCTAACGTTTCTTGAAAAGTGAAGATTTTATTAAAGTTGGAAATTTGGTTGAGTTTTGAAGAAATAAAAAATGTCCATTATATCTTGAAAAGTGTATTTTGCAAGTGTTATGAATTACTAGAATAAATTATGTGTTTAACCCATTAAATAGGATTTTGGAATTTAAAATACATCTTCTCATACATGTTAACTTGTAGTATTTTGATAATAAACATATAAACAAGTTTAATGAAGGTTTTAGTGGGTTTAAGCATGAAATAAAGAGAATAGAAATTCTAGTCTTTAAAGTGTGTGAAAAAGATGTTGAAAGTGTGATAAGTGTGAGGTTATAAGACTACATGTGCTTCTAAAAGGAAATGGTATTTTCTTATAAAAGTAGTCTTTAAATGTAATTGGGTTTCTTCGATAAAGAAAGGGAAGATATGTATAACTTGGAAAATGGCTAGAAATGGTGTTGAATAGGTGTTAATGTGTTAACACATTGAGAAGTTAGTGTGTATAACTTAATAATGTTTTTGGGAGATTAACACTTATGAAATTGGAAGAAAAGACACGTTTGGAAACAAAAGGGCAAAATGGTAATTTTACATAAAGTGGAGGATTTTTATGAAATAAAAATATTGGAAAGTGTGTTACACAAATTAGTTATAAATGAACATTATTTGGAAATAAAATCATTGCTAAAGTGTAAAGGACATGAAATGATGTTTTTTCAAAGTGTAACACAAGTTGGGGTGTGTGGACATCTCTGGAATGTGTCTCCATCCCCGTTCTTTCTCACGGGGCAGGGGAAAAAGGGGGCGGGGGGAATCAAAAGGTCTCGCGCCCTTATACTCTCTAGGAGCACTTTGGCCGTCGTCGGTGTGGGGGTGAATGTAAAGAGATGGAGTCGCCAACCTATTTTATACAAAACAGGAAAAAGAAAATTTCGTCGCCTAGAGAGAGCAGCATCAAAGACAAACTGATGCTTACAAAACTAATAGTTTGAAGGTTCGGGGGCTAAGTTACGAAATGAGAAGGTGTTAGGCGCCCATCATGCCCTTTCGGTCTCTCAAAAACTTGTGTTATTATTTTCTTTTATTTCTCCATGAAGTGTGTGTTCTTGTATATATAATGGAGATCATTCGAAAGGGGATTAGGTGACCACTTTTGCGATTGTGATGAAGTTTATTGGGGTCAAATCGGGGCCCGGGAGCACTTGGTGGCCTTCATATCAATTTTTGATAGTAAAATGGTTAGTTCACCCAAAATGTTATGTCGATTCGCACACGGAGTGAACCATTGGAAATTAGATTCAGAGCCCTTCAAATATTGAAAGAGCTTTGGCTCTAACGATAGAGTTGATCGGAGTCAAACGAGGCTCGGGAGAGCCTGATGGCCTCTAGATCGGTACTCGGAGTATACCCTAGGGTTTTTAGTGTAATGGGGAGGTGCTAGGGTCCTAAGGAGAGACTTAGGGGGTCCTAGAATGTGGTTTCTACAGATTCCCTCGACGGGTGAGCTTAGAATAAGTGAAAGTCATCGACTAGACACCACATGATGTTTTGGAAAGAGGTCGATTCTAAGGACCTAAAGGGACAAAGATGATCGATTTAGAGGGTTGAGGTCGATTATGAGGACCCAAAGAAATGCTGTAGATGGACGATTCTATGGGCCGAGGTCAATTATGAGGACCAAGGGTAGGGAACGACCAATTATGCGGGCTGAGGTCAATTCTAGGGACCTAAGGTGTAGCGACCAATTCTGTAGGTCAAAGCCAAGTCTGAGGTCTTAAGTAGAAGTGACCAATTTTTGGGGTCGAAGCCAATTCTGAGGGATTAAGTAGAAGTGATAAATTCTTAGTGTCGAACCCAATTCCGCGGGCTTAAGTTGAAGTGACAAATTCTGAGGGTCGAAGTCAATTATGAGGCCTTAAGTGGAATTGACTAATTCTGCGGGACGAAGATAATTTTGAGGGCTTAAGTTGAGTGAAAATTTCTGATGGTCGAAGCCAATTCTGAGGTCTTAATTAGAAGTGACCAATTCTACGAGTCGAAGCCAATTATTAGGGCTTTAGTAGAAGTGACCAATTCTCCGGATTGAAGCCAACTCTGCGGGCTTAAGTAGAGGTGACCAATTCTGCGGGCTTAAGTAGACATGACCAATTCTGAGGGTCGAAGACAATTCTGAGGGCTTAAGTAGAAGTGAGAAATTTTGAGGGTCGAAGCCAATTCTGCGGTCTTAAGTAGCAGCGACCAAATCTAAGGGTCGAAGCCAATTCTACAGGCTTAAGTAGAAGTGACCATTTTTTAGGGTCGAAGCCAATTCCGAGGAATTACATTGAAGAGATCAATTATGCGAGCTTAAGTTGTGGCGACCACTTCTGTAGGTCAAAGCTAATTCTGAGGGTTTAAGCGGGTCGAAGACAATTCCGCGGTCTTAAGTTGTAACTTCCTTTGGGAAAATTTGAAGACTCCATTGGGGGGAATTATCTTGTGGTTTCAGTGGGGATTTGTTCAATTTTGAGTTTTAGGTTCTGCTAGGGAAGGGGAAATAATCTAAGGGTTTAATGTTTCTTTGTTTGGGAATTTTTTGGATGTCCTTCGGAGACGTTGCTGGGGAAATATCCAATAGATTTTGGGAATTACACCGGAGAAGTAAGTGTTGTATAAATATTTTTCTTGGTGAAAAAGGTTCTAAAATTCATTTGGGAATTTTAGGAATTTTCTAGGGATTTTTCGGGATTGGGCATCTTCTGCGACGGCTCACCTTCGGGAGCCTATCCTGGTTCCATATTGTGTGGTGTCGTCAGCCTCATCTGAGGAAGGGTCTAATTCGGGGAGTGGAGTTACGTCATCTCATCATTGGGGTAAGCGCGCACGCCTCTGGGACGGAGGTTCTTAGAGAGAGAAAGATAAAGTGAGTGAGTGAGTGAGTGTGTGTGTGTGAGAGAGAGAGAGAGAGAGAGAGAGAGAGAGAGATTGTAGGTGTGTGAGAGAGAGAATGTAAGTGGGTTCGGAATGAGCCTCGTTGTATTTTCCTTTTCCTACAAAAAATATCTATGCAATGAAGTGAAGTTTTTGTTAATTTTTGTTTTAGTAACTTAATTCACATGCTCTTTTTACTTGTTGCTGAGACCATAAAAAGAATTAAAAACGATTTGAGAGATAATATATTTTAAAACACGATAAGTAAAAACATAGGGAGAAGGAAATTAAGAATTCCTAAGAATAAAGATTATGTTTATTGAGTTTTTTTATTTTGACAAAAAAGGAAAAAGGGAATTTTCCCAAAATAAGGGGTTGCCAATCGGTATGCCCCTTGTACTTCCTATCGGCATGTCAGTCCAGGCTAATCAACCCAAGGCTTTGATTGCACTTTGGTATTTGTTGGGTTAATTTTTTTTGCCGATTTCTATAGGGTTCCAAGTATAAATAGGGGGCATGGGTTGAGCATTTTCTTCACACCTCCACATTTCTTCTTTTTTGCATTCTTCTTGCTTATTTTCATCATTTTGCGCTATGGCTCTCCCCGGGAGTGTTGAATTTACTACTTGTCTTAAAAACTTGGAGGAGATATGCGCATATAATATCGAATACGATGCTTTCAACATGCATCCTGTATCATTATGGCGGAACTGACCTATAGAATGGAACACGGCGATGGCAGCGATAGAGTTTTGGTCCCCCAAAAACCTTGTATTTTGTTTTGGGTTGGAAGAATTTTATCCGACTTACAAAGAGTTCTCTTCCATTTTGGGGATAAATTCCAATCTTGCGGTGGCTATGCTTGATTTTTTCGGTCTGCTCGGGAGTTGTCAGCAAGACTTCTCTATATTTCTCCCTCGGTGTACAGGTCAATGGTTACAGGAGGAATGGTTTCTCCCTGTTATGCTGCATTTTATGCATTTGTAGGATGTTAGTGATGAGGGCTATACTAGAGCCATAATTTTGGGCTTGATTTCAAAATTATTATTGGTTAATCGGGAATTATTGGTGGACACATAACTCGCAGCCATCACTTCATGGATGTTATACCATCGTAATCCTACGTCAGTGATATTAGTGGAGACTCTGAAAGGATTGGATGCCTAGCGGGAGGGCCTTTCTAATTTCCTGAGGGTTAGCCTCGTTACATTATTCATGTGGTTACCAGAGAGATTCTGTTTGGAAATCCCTCCTGAATATCCCTTGGCGGCTGTGCTAAACTTCTTTTCTCGCTACTTTATCGGTGTAGGCTTTGACATTAAGAGCTGGGAGAACTGGTTCATAGAGCACGGGGCACTGTGTTTTCTCTAGTTAGTGCCTTGGTGGGGAGAATTGCTGCCCATTCTGAAACTGGGGGAATACGATTATGTTCAGTTGGTTGGCCGCATGCAGACCTCTTTCTACTTTCCCTAGCGTCCCTTGTGCCAATTTGGTTGGAAGCAGATTGTGCCACCTTGGACACTAGATTTCTTTCCCGTGGAAGACTTGACAGAGCATATGCGCATGCGGCTGGGCTCTCTTTGGGAGAATTTTCGACCATCAACCCCTCCTTCCCAGTCTGTCGATAGAGTCTATAATTTTTTCAAGGACTACATGAAGTGGTTATGGAGGAGATTAGTTACCAAGATGCTGGTTGTGGAGATCGGGCAAAGGTGTTTTTCCATATCTGACACTACGGAGGGAGGAGTTGTTATTTTAAATAAACTATTTTGGGCTTACTATCCCATGGAACATTTACGACACTCTATGTAGGTAGGGGAAGTTGGGGGACCCCAGGATATGGATGATGATGGGGCCGACTCCTCTGGTAGTTGTGGGTAGGATTCCTGGGGAATTTATTTGTGAAGCTTTTGTGATTATTTTTCTGGTTATGGTTCTGGTTGTTTTGTGGGAATAATTTTGGAAGGTTGTTTTAGGAGTAGTTGGTTTGTTTGCGGCTTGGTTTTATTTTGTTTTAGGAAAGTAGGAGTAAATTATCAAGGGAAGTCGTTGGACTCCCTATGCCGATGTAATTGTACCAAAATTTCCCAATAAGGGAATTGATTTTTTTTAATCATCTAGTTGTGCCTTTTGCATTTGAATTATCTGTACCAATTGCTAAGGCATACATAATCCTTTTTGTTCATGTGTATGATAAGATGAACTTTCGTTCTCGGGGATAAGAAAAAAATAGCATTTTGTGAAAAATAAGGGGGTTGTACTCATGTAAAGTGAATGATATGCCTACGTACCTCTAAGGGTTTTAAAAAATTTCTGAGTTTCATTTTCAAAAGTAAAAAGATTTTTAAAGGATTAGGCCCCATGTAGTTCTGAGTAGAGGGAAATGAAGATTTAATTTAAGAATAAAAGGGAGATGGGAAGATTCGTACTGTGCCAAGATTAAGGGTAGAATTTTTGGAGACAACCCAGGTTGACTGGATAGGCCATATCTTCCCAATCGAGGTTGGTGAGCATAGCGGATCCACCAGATAAGATCTTCTTCACAATGTAGGGGTCTCTCCAATTGGGCTTAAATTTCCCTTTGGGGTCCCGTATGGGGGATCTGATTTCTTTAAGGGCTAAGTCCCATTCTCGAACACCATGGTTCTTGACTATCTTATTAAATGATCGCACTATTCGATAATGGTATCCTTGGATGTGATACATAGCCTTCAATATCCTTTTGTCCAAGAGTGTCAACTCATCAAGACGTATTTGATGCCAGTCTTCCTCGTTGACTTTTCTTTCAAGCATGATGCGTAGCGAAGGAATTTTTAGCTCTACGGGTAGGATTTCTCCCATTCTGTATACCATAGAGTAAGGGGTATCCCCAGTAGATGTTCAAACTGAAGTGTGGTAACCCTAAAGGGCATAAGGTATTCGGTCATCCCAATCTCGATAATTCTCGATCATTTTCCTAATGATGGCTTTGAGGTTTTTATTAGCAGCTTCAACTGCTCCGCTGGTTTGAGTTCGGTAGGTAGAATATTTGTGTCTTTGAATCCCATACTCATCAACCACCTTTGTGACTTCTACCTCGAAATGTAATCCATTTTCTGATACCAGCTCATGTGGGACCCCATATCGGCCGATGATATTCTTTCGAATGAACTTGGCCACCTTTTTAGCATTCAACATTGCGTATGATTCCGCTTTGATCCATTTGGTGAAGTAGTCAATGGAAACCAAGACGAATTCATTTACCATTGGATTCCTTGGGTGTAACTTTCCCTATGATGTCAATGCCCCATGTGGAGAACCGCAAGGGAGAAGTCATGTTGTATAATTCTCGAGGAGGCAAGTGCTTGAAATTTGAAAACTACTCGCATTTAAAGCATCTACGATCATAGGCGGTGCAATCTTGAACCATGGTAGTCCAGTAACATCCTTGTCAGATGATTTTCTTAGCGGTCATAAGGTCATTCATTTGGGGTTCGCATTCCCTGCTGTGGATTTTTTTCATCATTTCTTCAATGTCAGCCCTTGCGATGCAGTGTAAATGAGTTCCATCAAAGTTTATCTTCAACAGTGCTTTATCACAGACGATATACTGGGTAGCCAGTCTGCAGAGAGTTCCTCGATCTTTCTTATTAAAACCTTGGGGATACCTTTCATGCTTGAGGAGCCGCCAAATATTATATTACCAGCACTCGAATACATCGGGATCTTCTTCAATAATTAGTTCAATGTGGTAGGAGTGGGTCAGTTTACCTTGGATTTAAATTTGGAAAGAGGCCATTGTTATTCCTTCGGGCATATGAACTATGGAGGATAAGGTAGAAAAAACATCAGCTAGGTTGTTCTTTGCTCGGGGAAGGTAGTGGAATGTGATATCATGGAATTGGAAAGCAAGCTCTTCTAGGTGGGCATAGAAGGGTAAGAGTTTATCGTCCTTGACTTTCCATCTTTCGAGGACTTGACCGATGATGAGGGTTGAATCCCCATAGACATCTAGGTATCAAATTCCTTTCTTAAGAGCGACTTTGAGGCCTACCGTGCATGCATCATATTCAATCATGTTGTTGGTGCAAAATCCATCTTAATGGCAATGGGAGTATGAGAATCATCAGGGTAAATCAGGAGTATCCCTATGCCGTATCATTTGTTATTGGCGGGGTCATTGAAGAACACTTGCCATCGAAGGGTACAAAGGTTATTCTCATGTGGGAACTCAAAAATCTAAACATTAGTTTTTTCCATAGGGTAGTTAGTGAGGAAGTCAGAGATGGATCTTCCTTTCATGGATTTTTGCGTGTCATACATAATATCAAATTTGGCTAGGAGCATCAACCATTGGGCCATTTGGCTAGACAGAGAAGGTTTCTCGACTAGGTACTTTATGGGATCCATTCGGGATACAAGTTTGATGGGAAAGTTAGTGCCATAACTTTTGGGTGACCCAAATAAGAGCGACACATACTTTTTCCAAATAAGTGTAGTTAACTTCGTACCCGTCCAACTTGCGGCTGGCATAGTAGATGGCTTTCTCATTGCGGGATTCTTCAAGGTATTGGGCTAGCAAAGCCCTAGCTACAGTAACTGTTACAGTTAGGTAGAAGAGTAGGGGAAGACCAAGTTGCGGTGGCATAAGTACCAGAGTTTGGGTAAGGTATTGCTTGATTCAGTAAAAGGCCTCTTGGCAAGCTTCGTTCCAGACTTTGGTCGAATCCTTTTGGAGGAGTATGAAGATGGGTTCACAGATAGAAGTTAACAGGTTACTGAATCGATTGATATACTGTAATTTTCCAAGAAATCCTTGGACTTCCTTTTCCATTCGGGGTGGTGGCATCTCGAGTAAGGCTTTCATCTTGACATGATCTTATTCTATCCTTTTCTCCCTGACCATGATCCTTATACCTTTCCTTTGGTAACACCAAAAACACACTTTTGTGGGTTAAACCACATCTGATATTGCCGCAGTCGCTCGAAGAACTTTGAGAGAGCGGGAACATGGCCTTCCCTAGTCTTAGACTTAATAATCATATCATCCTCATAGACCTCGACTTATTTATGTATTAGATCATGAAACATGGTTATGGTAGCCCTCTGATAGGTAGCCCCTGCATTTTTTAGACCGAATGGCATAACGGTGTATCAAAAGGTTCCCCATCGAGTGATGAATGAAGTTTTCTCTTGATGATCCGAGTGCATCTTAATCAGGTTTTATTCAAAAAACCCATCAATGAATGACTTAAGAGCGTGACTGGCCGTATTATCCATAATCATATTAATATTAGGTAGTGGGTAATAATCTTTTAGACCTGATTTTTGCATGGGTACGATATTGGCTAGCTATATGAAATACTCGATCACATGAATGAAACCCACGTTCAACTGTTTGACCACTTCTCCCTTAACCATGAGTGACCATTCAGGGTGGAGCTTTTGCAGTTTCTATTTGACTGGTTTGCATTCCGAGAGTGTTGGAATCTCGTGTTGAGCGATCTCTGGATCAATTCCAAGCATGTCATTATGGGGCCACACAAAGACATCCATAAATTCCTTCAGTAATTCTTTTAGTTGCGTGCGCCCATGCTCGTCAAGTGGACCCTGTCATAATCTTGCACAATTAGCTACTAGAATCGAGATTACTAACAAAAGTTTCATCTTCATTAAATTAAACGCGGTTATGTTGTTTGTTATTAACATTATCAAGATCAGTTAAGAATAGTTCATTTGCAAAATCATCATCATCAAGAGTTTGATTAGAACCAAAACAGTTAATGTATGGCATATTAAGATACTCAAAATATTTGTTTATTTCATTGTTGGAAAAAATAGCTTTGAGAACCTCATCGAAGGAGGTCTCGATTACATCAGAATAAGGAGGAAAAGAAGAAATGGGATAAACATTATAATTCGGTTGAATTTTAGCAGGTGGTACCGGTATAGCATGTTAGTTGAGGAGAGGTGAATCAACAACTTTGATCAGACAGGATGGATTCGATGATGTAGACCCTGAGTGGACCATGCAAAGTGTGAGCCCGAGTGTCTGGAAATTAAATGAATCCTCGGAGTCACTTCCCTCTAAATATTTGGTATCAGCTTTGGTCTTTTCAATGAGTGGATGCACATAAAGCTGGACACTTTCATCCACGAGTAGCTGTCTTGGAACAAGTTCTCCATTCCTGGTTTTATCTTTTTTCCACATGATCATACCACGGTTCGAGAAAGTCATAGAACGGGAAGTCTTCACCCTCTTTGATGAACCTTCCATTCAAGTAATCTCTTGAGACAGTCTTAGCTCTTTCTAGCCTTCTCTTTAGCTGAGGTTAGCGGAGCATTCTAAGTTCTTCTACTGATGGCTGATAACCCAGGTCGTAAGGAGTAAAAGCTTTATTTAAAATAATGGCTTCAAGTATCGCCTATTTTCATCGTCTTCAACCTTATCCAGTCATGAAGTGCATGTTCTTGAACATCTGGATCACATTAACATTAACATGACGGTTATACTCCGAACAAACCTTATCTTTGAATCGTCCCATGCTGGGAGTAGAAATGGTTCGACCTAGAAACCTGACAGAAGCATATCATTTGCCCCATGCTGTATCTCAAGTACTGGATTGTTGGTGCTTTTATTTTAGTCATTATCATCATCGCCCAAGATGATGATGACCTGCCCATTGGCAAAGAACTTCATTTTCTGCTGAAGGGAAGAAGACACACCCTTGATACTATAGACCCATGGTCATCCAAGTAACAATATAAAACAAGTCGGGATGTTAATGACTTGGAATTCAACAACAAGATTTATAGGGCCAACCCCTATTGTGAGCTTTATGGATCACATCACTTCTCGACGAGTATTATCATAACCACGCATCGTGGTAGACGTTGAAGCAATGTCACTCACTTTTACTCCCAAACAATTGAGGGTTCTCTATAGGCAAACATTAAGAGTTGATCTATTATCGACAAGCGAACGGGGATGTTCTTTCCCATTACTTCGACAAAGATATTAAGAGCATAATTTTGGTTTGGCTTAATCTTAGGGAATTCTTCTTCAGAGAAAGAGAGTATTCTAGTAGAGGTTAGATATTTGACGATACTTAGTGATTCTACTGGCGTGGTGGAAGGAGGAACTGTGGGTTCGATGAGTAGTTTGATCAAGGCATTTCGGTGTAGATGGGAAGATAAAGAGTCCCCACAGAGTGTTGTTAGCTTGGGTCTTCTTCAAGTGATTAAGGATATTTCCCTCCTCGAGGGTAATTTCCCGCATAGGAAGATTCTCAACACCCTTTCCCTTATCAATCGTTGATGATTGCGGGTTCGGGACCTAGTAATGCCTTCCTGATCTAGTCATATATTTCACTAAAGAGGGGAAAAATAGAAACCATATTTCCTCATCTATCTCGGGTTGTTCATCCACCTTGTTGATTTCTCCTAGTATCTTCTCAAACACTATCATTCCATATATGCTAACTATTGGTCTAGTCTTTTTTAGGCTTTGCTCTTCATCTGAATCATCGAATTCGTCCCCCCATCCAGTGGCAATGACATCATCTTTCCATGAAAAATAAATACATTCCACAACCTCAATGACCTCTTTGTATAGATCCTCCCATTCGATGGGGAGATGTGAAAGTGAAGGGACCAGGTGCTCTTATAATTTCAAAGCATGAAGTAGCTCGGATATGCTGCAAATTTCACCGGTTTGTCAGAATAAATCTTCTATGATCTGGACGGCATCATCTAAACTAACTTCATCGGTATGTACCACCCATTTTTCTGACTTTGGAGCTCATTTTTAAGCTTCCAAGAATAATGTACTGGATCTCTGGTAGTCAATGGACATCTTGGAGAGCAATTTCAGCCCGAACTCTAGAAGCTGGTTCAACACTACAAATAATTCCGTACCTTTCCCTCTAGAACGGGTGCGAATAGCAATGCATGCTCTAGTAAGAAGTGACATTGTCTGATCGGGAAAACAGGTAGGGTGCGGGAGAAAATATGGGTAGACTTAGAGGGGTTTAGGGGATTATATATGTATAATGAGTGATTTACTGGGTTTCTATATGGGTAGATGGATCAAATTATGGGTCTTCTTCTAGGAAGATGAAATTTGTATGATTTGGGAGTAGATTATAGGTAATGTTTGGTTTAGCATTGGTCGGTGGGGCGACGATACCCTGATCAATCAGACCTTGGATTACATTTCGATGCTGAAAACATTGATTAGTGGTATGGTCGGTAGTTTGGTGAAAGTCGCAATAGGCATCTGGTTTGAAATTTTTGGGAAATGGGTTTGGTAATGTACGAGGGTCCAATGGCTTGATAAGATTTTGTCTTAAAAAGGCTTGGTATACTTTGGAGAGGGGAGCACGATGCTCGGTGTATTCTTTCTGGACTAGGTTAGGGCGGCTTTCTGGTGCCCATGAATTGGCAGTCTGAGAGATGTTATTGATGGTTGAAACTACTGTACTGGTTGGTTTCTCAAATTTTCTGGGAGTGAATTGTCTAGGTGCTTTCTACAGTTCAACTTCTGTTTTGGCAAGACTTTCTTCAATCTCCACTCCTTCTTCTGGGAGGGCTTGAAAATGAGGGTAGTATTGTCCTCCCATCGTCGCTCGGACTTAGGGTAAGAAATTCTTCTTCACGATGCTCCCTTGCTCCTCTTAGGAAGGCCGTTTGGTCACAGTGGCTAATTTTTCTCTCCTCATTGCTATGAAGTTACTAATAGATTCCCCAGGATTCTATTTGAGTAATTCTAAATAATGGTGGGTAACCTATGATTCTTCGTTGTACTTGTACTATGACATGAATTCGTGAGCAACATCCTCCCAACTGCGAATTTTGGACTCCTCGAGAGATAAGAACCAATAAAGAGAGTTGTCCTTCAAAGTCTGTTGGAACATTTGGGCCATTATTTCTTCGGAGGCACCTTGGAGAGTCATGGCTCAGTGGTAACATCGAAGATGAACAATTGGGTGTCCACTATGCCCGAACTTCTTGATTTTAGGCATCTTGAATTTTTTTGGCAACCTTGCTTTCGGATAGGGAGACATATGGGTGTAATCCATGTAGTTCCCATAAATTTGGACTTGGTTGAACTTCTTGGTTAACATATTGAGGTCTTCGTTGACCTTATTCAATTCTTCTTCTATCGTATCAATGGTGAGGGGTAGGTTATTCCCTAGCTGGGCAAGATTCTGCAGGGGGAGTTGGGCTAACGGCGGTCCATTAATAGGAGGGGCATGTGGAACGTGCTGATATTCCATGGGTACCCCAATAGGCTCGGGTGCAGGCGAACCCGTAGCACGAGGGAAGAAGATCACGAGCTCTTTGGGGATATGGACCCGATTTTGTTGCATCTCGTGAACCTCGATTTGAAGGTTGTCAATCCTAGTAATGAGTTGGGCTAGGACCGTCATCAAATTTGGCTACACATTCGGTGCTTGGTCCGTGTTATCCGTGGAGAGTGGGTGAAGGTGAATTCTAGACTCGTAGGAAGTAGCAGGGGAACTGATGGAGCCTCGGGGTAGTTCGACGGAATACCTAAGAAAATAGGTATCTAAGCCAAGGGCCGGGTATGAGATTGACCTGAGAAGGAGAAAAAATCGATTTTATTTTTGAAAGAGAAGAATGAATATTGTTATTATTGAAAAGGGAGGAAAATGGTTTTGACATTTTTGGAAAAAGGAGGACAAAATGTTTTTTTTTTGGTAAGGAGGAAGAATATTTTTTGTACAAGGAGGGAAAATTGTTTTTGGTGTTTTTGACAAAAAAAGGGAGAAAATATTTTTTGAAACTTTTGGTAAATAAAGAGAAAAGACGAGATATGGGTCTCGACATTATTATTATTATTATTATTATTATTATTATTATTATTATTATTATTATTATTATTATTATTATTATTATTATTATTATTATGTTCTCACTTGTACTAGGTTTACCAAAATGCAAGAAGAAATGTTGACGGGACCCGAGCCTAGGAAAATTGGGTTTGAAAAATATATAAAAATATGGTTGGACTTGTTACTGGGCTCGTGGATAGGGTCCCATTTAAAAAAAACGAAATTGCGCAAAAATTTGGGCGGCATGTCGACCCGTCATTTCGATCGAATTTTGGGTAAAAACTAGAAAAGTAAATATGAGTGCCCGAGGTTTGACACCTATATGAGGGTATGCAGTTGTTGGGTTAATTGGAAGGGTTCCCCCTTTGGCATGACTTCCACGATATACGTCTTGCTTGTGTGGGCAATTGGTACATGTGGACAAGCCATTTGATATACCTGAGTGTACATGAATTGCCTCACTATATACCTCGTTGTGATAGTACATGTGAAAGAGAATTCAATATACTCGACGTAAGTGAACGAGTTCCTTGTGATATGCCTCCTGCCATGACTTCGATCAAGCGGTACGATGCAGGGGGAACCGTTTTATCTACGTCGAAGGTACTTGTCCAATGGAAGTTAAGAGACACATCGCTTAGGCTAACTATGACCTGTCGGACCAGTGCCCATCATGAAGTGACCCCCTAGTTACGGGACAAAATTTGGTCAATAACCATGCTCTTTCGTGATGTAGTGAGCAAAATGCATTATTCTTGATTAGTATATTATGGAGAGAGTATATTTATTTGTCATGATGAGCATTATACTTATATGGAAGAATGTACAAGTCTAAAAAGTAAATCTAACATGGAGCATGAAGATTGTACTAAGCATGGATATGTGAGAGTGAGTGATGTGTGAATATCTACAAGTGACTGTGTGGTAGTGAACCTAAGCATGGATCAACTATAAGTGGTGTGTGATAAATTTGAGTGAGCATGGATTTATACAAGCGTGATAAGTGTAGGTGTGTGTTAGTGACACCTAAGCATGAATATGTTAAGTGGTGTGTCCATTATGTGGATATAGGTGATCCTAGGTGAACGTAGTGTGAAGTGTATATGGGAAGTACTTACATGTGTGTGAGTGAGTAATGATATAATCATGAGGTAGATATGTGTAAGAAATAATAGATAAGAAAAAAAGGAACATACAGGTAGGTGTATACTCACACTAGCAGAAAAACATAACACCCATGCAAACATAGTGTATCCCTCTTATAAAGAAAGTCCCTAACGGATTCACCACTATGTCCATCCCCAGAATGTGTCTCCATCTCACTCTCTCCCACGGGGTGGGAGGAAAAATAGGATGGGGAACAAAAAGGTCTCGCGCCCTTATACTCTCTAGGAGTGCTTCGACCGTCGTCGGTGTGGGGTGAATGTAAACAGATTGAGTTGCCATCCTATTTTTCATAAAACTGGCAAAAAAACATGTTGCCGCCTCGAGAGAGTGACATTAAAGACAAACTGATGCTTACGAAACCAATAGTTCGAAGGTTCGGGGCCATGTTACGGAATGGGAAGGTATTAGGCACCCATCCCTCCTTTTCGGTCTCTCATGGGCTTGTGTTATTATTTTCCTTTATTTCTCAGTGAAGTGTGTGTGCATGCATATATAATGGAGATTATAATGTCTCAACTCATACCATGGGAGAGATAGAGTGAGGTCATCCATAGGAATGTTCCCAAAGATACTATTAAAAATATTATTTATGCGTTCATCGTAATATTGATCGTTATAATGAAACGATAATATGTGTTGGATAAAACTCTTTTAAGGATCAGAAACATAATACGTATTAAAATAGTGCAAGAACATAATACGTATTAAAATAGTGCAAGAACATGATAAATGGGAAAATGGAGAACTTGAAAAATTGGAAAATTGAACTCGAATCTCGGATTTTAACTCGAAATGCCTACGTAGCCTATAAATGCATCAAAGTCCATGTAGTTCACATGCGGCATAAGGGTGGGGTTTATCCCATATATTCAAACATGATTTTATTATATGTGTGTTTGTAGAAAATGTATTTTAGTTTTGGAAAAGTGTGATGGATAATCCCGCTGGAATTTATAGGTGTAATCCACTTTTTTTTTTAGAGAAAATATAATAGGTGAAATATATATAATAAAAGGTTATATTAATGTATGTGATTCAAGTAAATACAATGCTAAAGTAAAGGGTAAAGTAATCTAATACAAAATTAAGAGAATTAAGAAAGAAAGTGAGAGATTGGACCTTCTTGGAGATCTTTGACCTTGATCTTGGATGTTGAGGGGCTGCCCTTACACTTGGATGGAAGTGAAGAGATGATATGGAATGTAATTTACCACGTTTGGTAAGAGTATGATGGAAGAGGAATGATGGAAATGGATTTGGATATGAAAAGCGCACTGATTTCGAGAGAATGCTGCTGAGATCATTGATGCTGATGGATCCGAGGTGTGCTTTGGGAGTGAGGTCATGCCCTCTATTTATAGGGTAAGGGGGATGCTGATTGCCATGGTCACAGCCCTGCCAATTGGTAGGTAACCCTAGAGACATTACCGATTGGCAGGGAATTGGACCTGCCAATCGCCAGTCCCGTGCAGATTTTCCCCAAAATACGGTTGTAGAACGCAATCCATTGATACGAATGACGTACGGGTCATACCATTAGAAAGGTAATTCAGAGACCTTTAAGTGTCCTTTGGATTGAGCCCAGGTTCAGGAGTTGACTTTATGTCAAATGTGGCTCAAAAGCGCACATCGGTCCTTTGGACGGGAGACCGTCGGACAAAAACAGATCGTTCATCCGAACGGTAAGTTAGAATCACGCATGGGCAAAAATGTTGGAAAGGTTACGCGATGTATTTCAACATTCCAAAGAGCTTAGCTCGATTTGGAAAATTGACCTTAGTGAATGATAAGTATCCAAAAGTGTTGGAATCAAACCCCAAATGGACAATTTTTAATTGCTAATTCTCAGTGAAATGGGTCTTATGCGCGTTCATGATTATTTTGTAGGTCAAATGTCTCTTGCGGAGTTTGAAGAATCAATTCGAGGCAAAATGCGGTTAAAAGGGGCTAAAACCCCAATCCCCGTGCCTATTACCATATCCCTAAACTCTAACCTTGCCTAAATCGAGTCCACACATGTCCCGAGCCTTGTGTGTGTTTAGTTTGCACCTTTTAAACTTGAATTTTGTAAAGTTTTTATTTGAGTCGTTTTTAATTTTTAGAATTTGTTTTATATTTTATTTTGGGTCTTGTATATTTTTAGGATTTATTCGTGTGTGTCTTATATATTTAGGTATGAAGTTTATTTTGTTATTTGATTTGATTTATTTTTAGTTAGTTTTATTAACATTATACTCGGTTAGGTTTGTTAGTGTTATTTTATTTTAGTACTTAAATTAGAAATTTAATCTTTTAGTTTAAATAGATTTTGTATTTTCTTTAGTTTTATTTTATAAGAATTTTATTTTTTTTATTTTTTATAGATATAATTTTTAATTTTGTTATTTTTTATATTTTGTTTAGTTAGGTACAATCTATACACACACACACACACACACACACTATCCTATACTCACCCACACTCTTCTACCATACATCCAACTACACCCAATCAACCTCTGACCCATCTTCTTCCCCAACACCTTCTCTCTCATCTCACTTCCCTCCATTAACATAAGCCTCCATAACCAAACCCAAGAAACCAACTACCACTTATGCCCAATTTTGAAATCAGAGACCCTATTAACCTGCGTCCCTTACCCGGACCCACCTTCTCCACCATCCTTATTCTTTCGGCCAACAAATACCCATAACCCGAACCCGAATCCCTCCATTCTCATTAACCCAATCCCATACAAACCTGGAACTACAATATGCCACCTGCGCATCACCTCCACCGGACCCGTATCCAAATAAGAAACCCGAGTTCATCTCAATCAAAACCAACAGTCCCGCGACTACATCAACCCGAACCTAATTATATCTCTTAAACCAAATGACCCACCTGTTGTTATACCCGAAAACAAACCCCACAGCCTGAACCATATCCAAACCAAGTTTTATCCTAAACAGTTTTACCCAAGAACCCATTCCAACCGTTTAAACCCATTTGAACTTGTCCTTATACCCGATTCTTTCTGCTAAGTTAAACTCCAAATAAAACCAAGACAAAAAATATAAACAAAAACCCCCACATGTGTTTGAAGCCTCTTTATTCCTTATTCCCAAGATACCCCCAACTTATCCCCACTTTCTCATCACCTCACCTTCCACATGCTCTCATTCCCTTTTACCTAAATTACCCCTCTCACATCTTACACCCCTCATGAACACATGTTCTTACATCTTCCCAAATTTCCCCTAGCCCCATGTGTGGCACATTATAAAATAAGAGAAGAAGGGAGGACCTATGGAAGAAGGAAAAGTTAGAGAGAGATTTTTTTAGGTTGAAATAAATTTTAGGTTTAGGTAGTTATTTTATTTATTTTATATTTTTAGATTTAAGTTTAGGAAAATAAATTGTAGTGAGATTAAATTTGAGTGTAAGGTCTTTCCATTCAATTTTGTTAGATCACTCAATTTAAGGGTTGTATGCTTCTAATTCAAGGATTGGAGTTCAGTTTCACTCAAAGAGATTTGGTTTGATTGTTCTCTTATCTACTCTGATTTTATTTCCTTTGTTAATTTAATTATCATGTTTCATATAATGTTAGCCGAAAAACCCATTGGATTAACCTTTGTTTTATGTTATTTTAATTAATTAATTTGTTTATTTGAATTCCCATTAAATGTTAATTTTGATCCTTCACGTTTCCATTTACGCCTCGAGAGAGGGTAAATGATTTTTGAGAGAAAATCAAAATTCGAGATATAATACCAATTTTAGAATCGAACTAGAGATAGGGGTTTCTCAAGTGTGGTATCATTCCTTGAATTCCTACTCTAAATTTTATTTTCTATGATTTATAAGAATTTTGATGAATCGATCATAGCGGGTAGTTTATTAAAAGGAGTGTAAATATATTTTCTAGAGTTGTGGGGGATTGAATTTAATTTTCTATAAGGTTAGTGTTGAAATTTCATTTGTGACGAGAGATGGCTTGCAATTTTAACACTAATTTGGGAGATTTAAAATGAGTAAATTAGCTAATTAGAATAACTCGATTTTGGGGTGTAGTCCCATTCCTTATTTGTTCTCACATTTATTTACGTCACTTTATCTCTTATCTTAGTGTTTGATTTTGTTCTTCATTTTTATTCACTTAGTTTAGTTGTTTCACCACCCATTGAAAATTATTTTAATAAAAAGCTAAAAATATAGAAAAAATAAAAATTCTAAAAAGAAATTAAATAAAAAAATGAATTACACTACTTCTCATTTGTTTCACTCCTTAGAGTTGGATTGACATCCTTGCTTACCTCTATATGAGTTAGTCTGTTATATTTTGGGTAGGTGATAAAGGAATTGATTAGCTTGACTTTGCAACAATAACGGAACATACACAAAAGTAAAAGTTATCAAATGGCGCTAAGACATGAAGTCAATAATCTTAAAACTGAATTAAGACTCCTTAAGGATCAACATAATAACATGCAGATTGAGATTAATAATCTCAAGAATGCTTCAAAGCATTCTAATCCAGAAATTCCTAAAACTGAAGATTCATTGAATTATTTGGGTGTTATGAGTCGTGTACCTAGTCAGAAGTGGTTCACAACTGTCAACCTGGTTATTAACAAAGAATTTACTTTGAGTAACATCATTGCTCTTGTTGACAGCGGGGCTGATATGAATTGTATTCAAGAAGGAATTGTTCCTACTGATTACTTTGAAAAGACTACTCAATCCTTGTTTAATTCTAGTGGTGATAGCATGGGCATTAAATATAAATTAACTAATGTCGCCATTTGTAACAATGGAATTTGTTTGGATAGTACCTTCTTGCTTATTAGCGATTTATCCCAGCAGATAATTTTAGGTACTCCTTTTTTATCTTTGCTTATGCCTATAGATAAAATTGATTCTAGTGGAATATATGCCACCATTCAAAATCAAAAAATTGTTTTTGAATTGATTACCCAACCCGAGATTAAGAAAATCAACTGTTTGACAAATAATATTATTTTCAAAGAAAACCATTTGAATTTTCTTAAAAATGAAATCTTTTTTTTAACTATCAAGCAGAAGCTGGAGTTACCTAATGTACTGCAAAAAATTAATGTTGTTAAAAAACAATTAATAACTAAAGTTTGAAATGATATCCCTAATGCTTTTTGGGATAGGAAGAAACATATTGTTTCTCTTCTGTATGAAACTGATTTTAATGAAAAGTCCATTCCTACCAAGGCTAGACCCAGTCAAATGAAGACTGAATTCCTTGACCTTTTTAAGAATGAGATTCAGAGTCTTTTAGATAAAAAGCTTATAACTAAAAGTTATTCTCCTTGGAGTTGTACAACTTTTTATGTTAATAAGGCTGCTGAAAAGGAACAATGTGTTCCTAGGCTTGTAATTAATTACAAGCCCCTTAATAATCTTTTGCAATGGATAAGATATCTAATTCCTAATAAAAAGGATTTACTTGACCGGCTTAACTCTGCCATTATCTTTTCCAAATTTGATTTAAAATCTGGATATTGGCAGATCTAAATTTCCCCACAAGATCTGTATAGGACTGCTTTTGTGGTTCCTTTTGGCCATTATCAATGGAATGTTTTGCCTTTTGAGCTTAAAAATGCCCCCTCTGAATTTCAAAATATCATGAATGATATTTTCAATCCTTATTCTGATTTTTCTATTGTCTATATTGATGATATCCTCATCTTTTCTCAATCGATTGATCAACACTTTAAACATTTACAGATTTTTAAAGATGTTATTAAAACTAATGGTTTAGTTGTCTCCGCCCCTAAAATGAAATTTTTTCAAACTAATATTAAATTTTTAGGACATAACATTGGAGAAGGTAAAATACTCCCTATTGATCGAAGTATTGAATTTGCTTCCAAATTCCCTGATGAATTAAAAGAAAAAACTCAACTCCAAAGATTTCTTAGTAGTCTCAATTATATTGGTGATTATTACAAAAATCTTGTCCAGGATAGTGCAATCATTTATACTAGGTTGAAAAAGAACCCTGCTCCTTGGACCTTAGAGCACACTAAAGCTGTTCAGAAAATTAAACTGAAAGTCAAGAAATTACCTTGTCTAACTTTAGCTAATCCTTCATTTTCTAAAATTGTTGAAACCGATGCCTCAGATATTGGCTATGGTGGTATTTTAAAATAACTTAATTCTTCAACTAAAAAGGAAGAACTTGTTCTTTTTACTTCTGGATCTTGGAAAGATGCCAACAAAAATTACTCTACCATTAAAAAATAAATTCGTTCGGTCGTAAAATGCATTACAAAATTTCAAGATGATTTATTAAATCATAAATTTTTACTACGAATTGATTGTAGTGCTGTAAAATAGGTTTTGCAAAAAGATGTTGAAAATATTATTTCAAAACAGATTTTTGCCAGATGGCAAGCAAATTTATCCTCATTTTATTTTGATATTGAGCATATCAAAGGTGAAAACAATTCTCTTCCTGATTTTCTAACAAGGGAGTTTTTGCAGAATCAATGAGTGGCCCCTCTAGAGGGTGTGGCAGAGGCAGTGGACAATCCCACCAAAGGCCTGGAAAAGATAAGATGGTGGTCGATGATGACCAATATCCTCTGATACAGGATTATTTAGAATTTCTTCGCCAGACCGCGCAGAATAGGGGAAAATTGAGTTCCCCTCCTAACCCCTTTTGCAAAAAGAAATCTGCCAAAGAAGTCTTGGAAACCATTAAGTATGATTTAATTCCTAATCAGAGGACATCGAAATTGATTCTCATTCTCAATAATGAAGATGAGAAGCAGATGTCTTCTCCATGGGAAATTAAGTCCCTTAACCTTGATACACATAATTATGATTTGCAAGAAGGAAAATACCGGACGGTATATGAGGTGATCCGCACTAAGACTGAATCTGTGGTGTTTAATCATACTAACAAACACCAGAACAATTTGAAGTCTCCTATTGCTTATAGTAAGGTTGTTTTAAAATAGTTCATCGCTCCCCGAGAATGGGGAATTCATCCTCTAAAGGCGCAAAAATTGAGTTGGCACACTGGATCCTATAATTATTGGGATTATGTCCAGGCTTGGACTAAAGCATTTTATTACCAAAATACTGAGCACAAACACACCTGGTTCTTTGTTTTATGCCCAAATTCCTTAAAAGATAGTTACCCAGGATGGGTTATCAATTGGTGGGATAAATTTGGCCCAGGAATTGATTGTTTCCCTGATGAAATTACCAAGGAAAAACTCTTTCTCCCTTAGACCCAATTTCATCCAAAATTAAGAGGGAAAAATAAGATCCCCGTAGGTCTCAATACCCTACTATTTTTTTATCGAGATAGGTATTCCTTAGATCTTTAAATGGGATCTTCAATGTAGAGTTAACCATATCAATGTTCCTCTACTTGAAAGAATCTTTTATTACAGATGGTGGAGTGGTGTTGACATTAACATTACCATCTCCAAAAAAAAAGATAGCCTAAAACACTACATGGCTACGGTTGAAGATTCACCTCCTCTAGCTGAGAAGATGACGCTAGCTGTCAATCCAATCAAGGATTTAAAGTTTGCTATCAAGAAAAAATTTCCCAAAGCAACGGAGAAAGAGCTACTCCAGAAGGTGATGGAATATACTCAAAGTCAATTCAGATCGGCTTTCGATTTTCCTGGAGTGAAGGATAATACCCTTATGGATGATTCTAATCCTATTCCACTTCCTTCGGATGATGATAGATCTATGGCCTCAGTCAAGAATGACAATCCCTTCTTTCGTCTTGCCAGAGAATCCCAAAACACAGAAGATGATGAGTTTATCGGTGACATGTTTGACACCAACTTGCCCACTGAGCCAATAATGGAGGCATTCTTCAACTCACTGAGTTTAGCCTTTCCAACTTGATGATTGAATGGTAGCTTCCCAAACCCGAACCCAGAGGATGGCCTAGATGATTTGAGATAGATGGCCCACCTGGCCCCTCAAAGATGCTCGTCGACGCGTAAGGAAAAATTGGTCTCTATCTCGGCCACTCAACAATCCTGGAAGGACCCACTGGTAGGACCCTCTGGGCCAAATGCCAACAACTCGTGACAAATGGTAGGACCCATTGGCCTAGCAGCCGACGCTTCAGGACAAGAGACTTTATCAACCTCGAATATGGAGGGACCCAAGGGTTATTTTCTTAGGAATTATTTATTCCTTTCCTTGTAGTATAAATTGAGGACTCCTCTTCCTCATTTCTCACCTTTTTTTTTACCTTCTCTTTCTCTCTCCCTAAATTTCTAATAAGCTTGTGGACTTTTCGGCCTTATTCCGGTGGACTCTTATTCCGGTGGACTCTTATTCCGTTTGTAAGTTTTAAGTTTGTTTTAATTTTAGCTTGTAATAAAAGTTTGTAATATATTATTCCGCTTATATTGATCTTCTTGTTTATGGTATCAGAGCCATGATTGGCTAAACTGTGTGTTAATGTTTAGGTTAGTAATAAAAATGGTCTGAAATTTATGTCGTAACATTAAGTTACTATTCACCTGAATATTAAATTACAGTTCACCGACGTGATTAGTAATTTACTATTCACATTAAAAACCTAATTTAAATGATAATAATAAGGAGAAATAGAAATCTGGTTTTGATATGGACTGGTATTTGTCGCGTAATGGGTTACCGTGTTGTCGTGTGAGGCATTGAGGCTTATTCCCGAGTAAATCGCTAACCACTGGGTGTCAGAAGTGATTTCTAATTCGCCTTATTATATTATTTTAAATCTAGATTTTTTATTTTTATAATATTTTCCTAATTCAGATCATAAGGTTATTACTATCTTAAATATTAACATTTGTATTATGGATTTAAACACCATTGATACACAAACTTCACAAGAGTTCGTGAAGAACTCTTCTTTAATTGAATTTGATGTTCAAAAGGATTTGAACAGATAGACTATTCCTAAAGTCCAACCTAAAACTATTTATAACACTAGCTGGTATAACTTTCATAGCAAGTACACTATAAAGACTATGGAACAAACCATTAGTCTAAATGAGCAAGATAAGTCTATCGAGCTCTATAAATGGGATTATCTTAAAGATCCTATAAAAGATAAAAATTATCATTTTATTCATGTTGGTTTAATTCAAATTGCTTTTAAACCTTTGACCCTTTCTGGTATGAACGCCTGTTTACAGGCTACTCTACGTGATGGTAAATGTACTAATTTTAGACAATCTTTAATGGGAGCAATTAAAACTAGTCTATGTAATGGATCAATTTATTTTGATGTATTTCAAAATATAACTTTGTCTTTGTCTGATATTCACATTTGTAAAGCTTTGAGTCTTAGGGTTCAAACTAAAGGTTATAATTTTCTTCCTGGATCGGAAACTATGGGGATTATCTATATAATTTATTACAAGGTAATGAATACTATGGCTCCCAATATTAAAAAATTTATTCCTTTTGGTAAAACTGTGTTAATTGACACACATCTTATAGATTCTAACGTGCACACACCTAGAACTATAAGTTGGGACGAAATTGATTTCCCAGAGACTTGAGCTATAAAAAACGTTGTTCCTCCCCAGCCACGTCAAAATGAAGATGTTGGGGATATCACTGAGGATAAAGATGGTGATGTTTTCTTAAATTTTAGAAAATTTAATAGGTGTCAATCCTCTAGAGGCCAGTCTTCTAGACCTTTTGTTACCTATTCTCCATATACTTCATGACACTCTGTTTGTGAAGATCCTAGAAACCATCCATATCACGATGATATGAATCTTCATGGTATTTTTACCAATGAACAAATACCTCATGGTATTTATGAGAAGAAGGATATTTCTTAGCGTAGAGAATCTCCTACGCCGTCTGAAATGAACGTCAGACTTTAACCCTCTTTCCTTTTTAATGGTTTTTAGAGTTAATAGGAAAGAAATTAATGCTGAATTTTATCTACCCGTTTATGCTAAATTTCGTGCTTGGTATTTTGCCAAATAGAGCAAAACTGAGTTAGATAATTATAAAAATGAATTTTATAAATGGGTTGAAGATAACCAGAAGGTTACTTCTTTTGTTGTCTGGATTCAAATGTTTTCTAAAGATAAGTATCTTTTTGTTCTTGAAGATAAACAGATTCTTAAAACGGAAGATAATCATTTAAAAAACTGGAAAACTTCGAACAATTAGATTATATCTGCTGTTCATCCTCCTACTGAACCACTCTCCTTAGATGTTGGAAGCACCAGCCAGAGTAGCAACTCTCTTAGGTTAGAAGCCAATGCCTTCCTTAACATGGAAACTGAGGACATGCTTGTTAGGAATAAGAGTATGCTTAACCCCCTTTATAAACAAGGTAATTATACCAACCTTATCCTTAATACGATAGTAAATCAACTCAATAGGATTGAGAACTTCCAGGTTAATCTTACGGTTAAGAAACATGAAGACTTTAAGAAAAGTCTTGACCAACCTTTAGTTCAACCTCCTATTGATGTTAAAGGTTTTTAAATGGGAAATAAAATTGATTTTATATCCCAACATAAAGAGATTGAGAATAATCTCAAAGGGTTAAAACTTAACACTTTATCCCACCTTGATTCTGATTCTGAATTTGACATTCCTTTGAAAGAAGCTCATGACTTTAAAGATTCTTTCAAAATTTTTGAAGATTATGTCAATAAAATTACTTATAGTAATAACATTGGCTATCTTGGCCCTGTGAGAAACTACTATCACAGACCAACCCCTCAGGATCTTTTTTTTGAAGAAAGCACTGTGATGAACCCAGAGTCTAACTATCAGGGTAAGACCATTTATGATTGGAATATTGATGGTAAATATGAACATCAAATCTATGAAATGATCCATCAAATGTCCATGTATTCCACCATTTGTAAACTGAATCAGGCCTCTGATCAAAGTATTGCTCAAATGATCATTGCTGGCTTTACTGGCACTCTTCGAAGTTGGTGGGCAAACATTCTTACTGAGAGTCAAATAAATGACGTTATTAATGCTGTAAAAATCATAAAAGATGAACACATTCAAGACATAGGTACACATGATGCTGTTTACACTTTAATGTTTACTATTATTCATCATTTTATCGGTAGCAGCGATCACAGTGGAGAACGTAATAGGGAATTATTACAAAACCTTAGATGCCCTACCCTTAGTCAATTCAGGTGGTACAAGGATGTCTTCCTTGCTAGGGTTACTCAGAGACTCGATGGCAACCATGATCATTGGAAAGCCAAATTTATTGATGGTCTTCCTACTTTCTTTGCTGAGAAAGTTCGTAAGAAATTAAGAGAAGCTAATGATAGCATCTCTATACCTTACGATCAATATACCTATGGTCAACTTATCAGTGTCGTCATTCAGGAGGGTCTTTCTCTCTGTAATGACCTTAAGCTTCAGAGGCAGCTTAAGAAACAGAATCTTTCTGGAAAGAAAGAATTAGGAGAATTTTGTGATCAATTCTCTTACAATACTCCTGAGACTTCTAATCGTAAAGTCTCCAATAGAAACAAGAAAGTTTCTAAGAAACATTACAAATGTAAAAAGAAACATGATAAAAATGTTTTTAATCAGGGAGATAATTCTAAAAAGAAATTTATTAGGAATAAGAAAACTAACAAATCGAACCCTAAATGTTTTAAATGTGGAAAATATGGTCACTTTGCTAATAAATGCAAAATGGAAACTAAAATTAATAACCTTCAAATTGATGACCATTTGAAGACTCAATTAAGTAAACTCTTACTTAATTCCGACTCCTCTGAAGATCTAGAGGACTCCTCTGAGAACGAAGATGAGCTTTATTATATTCAAAGCTCTAGTGACTCCGATATCTCTGAGAAAGGAGATTGTCAGTGTAAACCTTTAACTGAGAGATGCAATCATCTCTTTCAGACCATTTTTATTACTAACCTGAACATTAACACACAGTTTAGCCAATCATGGCTCTGATACCATAAACAACAGGATCAATATAAGCGGAATAATATATTCCGAACTTTTATTACAAGCCGAAATTAATACAAACTTAAAACTTACAACCGGAATAAGAGTCCACTGGAATAAGGCCGGAAAGTCCACAAGCTTATTACAAATTTAGAGAGAGAGAGAGAGAGAGAGAGAAGGTAAAGAAAGAGGTGAGAAATGAGGAAGAGGAGTCCTCAATTTATACTACAAGGAAAGGAATAAATAATTCCTAAGAAAATGACCCTTGGGTCCCTCCATATTCGAGGCTGACAAAGTCTCTTGTCCTTAAAAGATAAAAATTATCATTTTATTCAAGTTGGTTTAATTCAAATTGCTTTTAAACCTTTGACCCTTTTTGGTATGAAAGCCTGTTTATAAGCTACTCTACGTGATGGTAGATGTACTAATTTTAGACAATCTTTAATGGGAGCAATTGAAACTAGTCTATGTAATGGACTAGTTTATTTTGATGTATTTACAAATATAACTTTGTCTTTGTCTAATATGCACCTTTGTAAAGCTTTGAGTCTTAGGGTTCAAACTAAAGGTTATAATTTTCTTCCTGGATCGGAAACTATTGGGATTATCTATAGAATTTATTACAAGGTAATGAATACTATGGCTCCCAATATTAAAAAAATTTAGTCCTTTGGGTAAAACTGTGTTAATTGACACACATCTTATAGATTACTGTTTAGCAGTGTGAATAGTAATTTACTATTCACATTAAAAACCTAATTTAAATGATAATAATAAGGAGAAATAGAAATCTGGTTTTGATATGGACTGGTATTTGTCGCGTAATGGGTTGTCGTGTGAGGCGTTGAGGTTTATTCCCGAGTAAATCGTTGACCACTGCGTGTCAGAAGTGATTTCGAATTCGACTTATTTTATTCTTTTAAATCTGAATTTTTTATTGTATAATATTTTCCTAATTCAGATCATAAGGTTATTATTATCTTAAATATTATCATTTGTATTATGGATTTAAACACCATTGATACACAAACTTCACAAGAGTTCGTGAAGAACTCTTCTTTAATTGAATTTGATGTTCAAAAGGATTTGAACAGATGGACTATTCCTAAAGTCCAGCCTAAAACTATTTATAACACTAACTGGTATGACTTTCGTAGCAAGTACTCTATAAAGACTATGGAACAAACCATTAGTCTAAACGAGCAAGATAAGTCTGTCGAGCTCTTTAAATGGGATGATCTTAAAGATCATATAAAAGATAAAAATTATCATTTTATTCATGTTGGTTTAATTCAAATTTCTTTTAAACCTTTGACCCATTCTAGTATGAACGCCTGTTTACAAGCTACTCTACGTGATGGTAGATGTACTAGTTTTAGACAATCTTTAATGGGAGCAATTGAAACTAGTCTATGTAATGGACCAGTTGATTTTGATGTATTTCAAAATATAACTTTGTCTTTGTCTGATATGCGCCTTTGTAAAACTTTGAGTATTAGGGTTCAAACTAAAGGTTGTAATTTTCTTCCTGTATCGGAAACTATTGGGATTATCTATAGAATTTATTACAAGGTAATGAATACTATGGCTCCCAATATTAAACAATTTAGTCCTTTTGGTAAAACTGTGTTAATTGACACACATCTTATATATTCTAACGTGCACACACCTAGAACTATACGTTGGGACGAAATTGATTTCCCAGAGACTTGGGCTATAAAAATCGCTGTCATGAATCTCCTACTAGCGAGTAAATATTGTGTGTGCCTACGTGCTCTTATTTGATTTTTATTCTCGCATTTATGTTTGAATGTGTGTGATAAATTAATCAATTAAGACCTACACCCGGTCATTAAAACGAGAAGGGATTTCATCACCCGACTCACTCGCTTATCCATTGTGTGCTACCCTAGCAATCACTAAATTTAAAATAAATCAACTAGCTAGCCCAGTAGGAACACTATTTTTGCAAAGGCTATCACAAAGATAAATTCTGTGATTTTTATCTCCTGCGAACTTAATTAAAATTTGGTTACCCTTTTCACTAATGTTGAAGATATAAATTGACTATGTGCTAGTTAGGATTTATCATTTACTTGTGTGTGTCCAATTCAATCTATTTTAGTTAGTTCGTCAAATTTCGAGAGTCCTAATATATTTTCTCGTCTTTTCTTCCAAAAAAAAACCAAAAAATTTTTCTTGCTTTCGTTTTCTAAAAATCCAAAAATATTTTCTTTCATTTTGAAAAATATTAAAAAAAAATAAAATATTTCTCTCATTATGGCCGAGGAACGTCCCTTAAAGGAATACTTTGGTCATTTTCAATCATCTCAAAGCATGTTTGAGGTTGAGACCGAGTCTAAACTCTACACGTTACTTAGTGGATTTAAGTTTCAAACACACACCATTGATACTCATGCGTTGTCCATGCATGCATCTCATATTCCATCGCCTCAGGTGATTAGTGTCAACACGTGCAATGCTTCTCTGTGCACCTATGGCTTTCATGCTGATCACTTGTCCCATGAGTGCCCATACTTTCATATCCATCTGAACCCACCATGTACCAAGTGTATCCATATGACACTATGTTGGAACCCATCTCGGCCTTTTTTCAAGACATATCCAATCTCGAGTGGTGTGAGTACCCAAGCTATTCGTGGAGTCCTGATCACCCTTCAACGTAATATGAATCCCAAACTTATGTTACGAATCCTAAAACATTCCAATAGTCGTCATGGGAACGTAGTGTACCCCATCCCGATCAGTCCTCTCACTATGCTACCCATGATTATAAACTTTTTATCTCTCACAAAGGCCATCCTCTCGTGTATGAATAACTTGACCCCGCTCCCCACACTTCGTACTAGTATTCTCCGTATAGTCTTGTCAATAGTGAGTTCTATCAACCTCAACCACCATCGCCACCCGCCATCCCTTCACCACCATCTTCTACCTACGCTCTTGAAAGGCTCTTGCAAAAGTTCATCCTCGAGCAAGAGAAAGGAACTCAATATCAAAATCATGCTCTCTAGTGGATTGAACAATGCCTTAATGAATTTGAGTGCGAGAGAGTTAGATTACCTACCAGGTCAACGCATTATTGCACCCATGTGGAACTATGAGGAGTCATCTTGTGCCACTGATTTTGAGTGTGACCAACCCTATCACCCCAAGAATCTCATAATTGAAACAATTCCATGTTCTGGGCCTCAAGTTGACAATTATGTTGACTTATCCATCGATTGTAAGACATATCCCGACCTTGTCGCATTTAAGCAACCCGTCATTGCGGTTCACACTCCCTCTCCCAATGAATCCAAAAATATGCCCGAGTATACACCTATTGATCCCACTGATTATGTTCCCGAAGAACCAGTTGATCATAGGTTAGCTCCGGCTACGAGTGATCATCATTTTATCAAGATTGCATCAGAGACGGTTCTCACCTGTCCTGATATGGGTGATATCCCGCTATCCATGGCTCCCTTTGAGCCCAATGTTTCTAATGATTCCTCTATCTCTGATCTTGGTGCCTCATTTGAACTACCCACTAAATTCATTGGTTATATTCTTTTGGAGAAGTTGACTACTCCATCTTTATATACCACACTCCCTTGTGAGTATTCCTTTACTCCTCCCAATGAGTGTTTGTACCCTACACTTGTTTTAGATCATCTTCCTTCACCTTTTTATCCCACCCGATCCACCCTTTATCCCTCCCGACCCCCCCATTATCCTTTCCACCCCACCACCTGGTCTGGACCTTGATATTATACCCTGCATGTTCTCATACATATATATCAATCCTCACCTGAAACCACCCTCCACCATCTATGAGAGTATTTGTGGTGCTACTCTCCGATTCCGTGACACAGAGCTTGTTACTCCATGCCCGCCACTCTCGCGTGGTGTTGATTTTTCCCATTGTCAACTCACTGATGTGTCACGGCGTGACCATTATCATCATCTATATATAGAACGATAGTGTGCCTTATATCATCCATATATTCTATCATCCATCTTTTAAGTCTAGTAATCAAGTTAGAGGATATTTTTTTTCTAAATAGAAAATGTAATACGTACCAAGGCATTTTGCACCACTAATTTCTAGACTCGATAAAATTTGTGTATTTATCACGTGTCTACGGTGTAGAGTTGAAGAGTACTATAATTCTCAAGAAAACCTTAAGGATCACTAGTGGAGACTTTAGCTTGTGGTATTTGTTCCTTTCACCCTTTTAGAGTGTTTTACGCGATCTCCGAGTCACAAGTTGATTCAACTTCCTTTGGGTCCGCACTTAATCGTTGTATGATCTCATTATTTTTCAATTTTGGCTTGATCACTGAGAACGGAATCACTTTCGAGTTATAAGAAACACGTGTCTTAAAGTTTGTCCCAGTCACTAGCCTTTCATCCATACATCATACATCCATGCACCTTTCATTTTTCACATCATCACCAAATACCATTCCACCCATTTCCATATAGCCTCCATATTCCACCCACCAATTTTGAAAAAGAGAAGAGTGTTGAGAGTATAAAGGAGAAAAAAAAAAGAAAAATAGAGAAAAAGAAAGAAAGTTGCATTCAAGTTCCTGTGAAATAAAGACATTTGTTCCTCATGTGTGAAACACTCTTATCGAACATCCATCAAAACATCAATCATACTTCATCGCATCCCATCCTTCTCATTTAATTTCCCCCTCACCCATATGCATCCATGTTTTCCCCTAGGTGTTGGGGAAAATGAAAGTTAACGTGGTGAATAACTCGAAGTTCTCACCATTATGATTAGCATTCTTTCATGAGATCATTTTTCTTTTGACATGTTCGTTGTTTCTTATATGTGTGTGAGACGTTTGACCTTGCTTACATTTACTCACCTCCTCACACACAAGATAGATACACTTACCCAAATGTCGAGAGTTGGTTTGAGAGAGTTATATCCAATGAGATTTGAAGTTGAAGCATTGATTCCAAATAGGTTATCTAGGAATTACTCTTATGATACTCGACACATTTTGATTGATTCACACCACACACGTTGAGTTCTAGGAAGGATGTGCCTTGAGTATTCACTTAGCTAACTTTTTTGTATACTTGTAGCTTGTTTTCCTCAAACTATTTATCTTGTGATGGATTGTGCGATTATTCTATGTCTAATAACCCTCATGAGACAAAACCCCTCCTGTAGGGCAACCTATAGGTTTAAGGGCTTGTTGCACATGCTAAGTGTAATCGGAAGTTCCCGCAAAAGTGGTAAACTTTTGGTTTCTAATCTTTCTTTATCTTTATTTTCGCTCGAGGACTAGCAATGTTGTGTTTGGGGGTCGTGTGATAAGCACCCAAAAGTGTTTAAACAAACCCCAAATAGACAGTTTTTAATTCCTAATTCTGTATAAAATGGGTCTTATGCGCGTTCATATTTATTTTACAGGTCAAATGTATCTTACAGAGTCTAAAGATTCAATTCGAGGCAAAACGCGGTTAAACGGAGTTAAAACCCCAAGCCCCGTGCCTATTACCCTATCCCCAAACCCGAACCTAGCCTAAACCAATGTAACGACCCTCGCTTTTGAGAACTTATTTTATATTAATTTACTGCATTAAGTAATTATATAAAATGTTGAGAATTTGAGTAAATATTAATTGTATGAGTTGAAGTTAATATTTATTAGATTGTTGCATATTTACTGTATGTGTATGTAAAAATCATCATGTTACGTTTTATAGTGTCATATGCTTTAAATGAAACCGAAACTTGAAATGATGTATAAAATTTCCAGGTGCCAATTTAGAGGGCGTAGTTAGTCCCGAAATGTGTGAAATAATCGAAATAAGTGCCATATTGTATTCTTGTGTTTCGGGCACTTTTGACTGATTTTGACTTAAATGCGTATTTATGAGTCATTTTAATGTGGTATTAACGAATTAAGTTGGGAATTAAGGAGAGATCCACGATTTTGTCTTGCACCTCATTTTATTCTCTTAAGTGTACTTACTAACCTAGAGAGAAAGAGAGAGGAAGAGAAATTGTGGAGGAAAGAGGAGAAAAGAGAGAAATTGGAGATTGAATATTGGAGTTCTTGCTATCAAGAGAAATATGAGATTTCAACCTCAAGAAAAGTTTTCTACTTGCTAATATATGGTTTAGGATGAATAATTTGTATTGATAGTTGTGGATTGGTTATGGTTTAATAATTTTAGAATTTTAATGGATTTGTAGGTTTTGAACCCTTGGAAGTTGATTTAGATGTTTATTGGGGTAATTTATAGTTGCTAGATGCATTTATGCGTAGTTGGTTGCAATAAATGATCTTGGTTTGGGTAGAAATGAGTTGGGTGAAATTTGGAGTCCAAGACTCCGTAGCCGAATTACGCTATTCTGGGTTGGGCGAATCAATTCGCCCCTAGCGAATCGATTTGTCATAATGGCTGAGTCATATATCGTGCAACTTTTCCCAAAATTTGAGGACTGATTCTAGCGGCACCCGCTTCGTGGTTCGTGCACTATGATTAGTAATACTTCTAGGTTTTATTCAGAGCAGCCAGTTTCGACCATCGTTTCAACCTTCTCAGCATTCTTCCATTTCTTGTGAGCTCTAGCGATTCACACTTTCTCCGTCCAGTCTTCATTTTCGTTGCTTTCAATCTTCTTTGTCGTTTAGGCTTGTGATTCTTCATTATTCAAGTCGAACTTTCATCTTGTAACTCTCCTGTGCTCTCTCTTTGTATTTTTTCTTTGAATTTGTAGTTCCTTTAGGGTTTCCCGATGGCAAAGATTGGTAATAGGTCGATCTCTGAGTTTAGGAAATTTTACAACATTCCCGAGTGGGTAGAGATTGCGTGCGCCTCTGCCCCTAGAAACGTTAGAGAGATAGAGAATGCCCACTGGATCCATGTCTTGCTGCTTTCCCAAGGGGGACTTACTTTTCCTCCCAACAATCTATTTTTGCATTTCTTTGGTTATTTCAACATTGTTCCCGCACAGTGTTCGCCCAATGTGTGGAAGATAATCAATGGTGTTCATAGAATAAACCAGTTATATGGTACCAAGTTAGGGCTCGCCTAAGTCTGTTTCTGCTATTCTTTTTCTCGGACTAGTTATGGTGTTCTCTATCTCAAGGCCAGGAGTCCTGACAGGGTATTGGTAGTAAACCTACCTAATTCCCATAAGGACTATTGGCAAGAGGGCTTCCTTGCTAGAAATTGGCAGTTTTCTCCCCAGCTTGAGGGGTCGAGGGCTGATAGGTTCTCTGTTACCTTTTTTGGGGAAGAATACATAGGTAGACTTTGCTATGTTCCTTCAATTTCTTTTATTGATTTGCGATCATTTTGACTTTTCTTATTTTTTCTTCAGCGAGGTCGAAGAACTTGGAACCTGCTCTCAGCGAGGTTCGCATTTCTGAGTTGATCAAGCCCTGGAATATTAAAGAGCCTTTAGCAGATGGCGAGCATCCCCGGTCTGCTGCTTTCCTGCTTGAGTAGAAAAACGTTGGTTCCAACTTCATAGCGAGGCCGGTGGACAGTATCCCTGAATTTGACACTTTTGAAGAGACTGCTGCTGATCCTATCCAGTTAGACGAGGAGGAGAGCAGTTCTGAGAGCGAAATTGTTGGCAGTGCTGAAGGCAATTTTGGTGAGGAGAGCTCCAATGGTGATAGTTCTTCTCACTCAGAAGAGGCTTCTGAAGCCCGAAGATCTTCAAGCACATCTAGCAGTTTGAGTGAGGAGATAGTTCCTCCCAGGAAGAATCTAATTCAGGATGATGATGATGATGATCATATACTCCTCGCTCAGAGGTCGAAGAAGCAGAAGTCCAGTTCTGGGGACGTAGCTACTGGCTCTCGGTCTTCTGCTCAGGAGCAGGAGAAGAAGAGAAAAGAAGAGGAACATATGAGAGAGAGAGAGAGAGAGAGAGAGAGAGAGAGAGAGATAAAAGGAGGAGGAGAAGAAGGGGATCAAGAAGGAGAAAGAGGAGGAGAGGATAAAGGTGGAGTCGATGACGAAGGATGGGCAAGCCTTAGTCCCGATGTCCGCATTGCCCGAGGGGGCCTCGGTTGCTATTTTTCCTCAGTTGGTCCCCGCGCTGCTTGAGAGGGCAGTTCTTCCTGCTGACCGTCAAAGGGCGGCAGGGACTGACTAGTTAGCCCTGCAGGCGAGCCAGAGGCTAGCCTTGGTGAGTCCATTTCTTTTCTTCAATTTCTCTTAATTCCTGTTTGTTTCCTCTTTCTAATATCTTCTCTGTTTCTGCAGTTTGTGACTGACTTCATCGTGCTCTATAGCTCTCGCGACGAGCTGGTGAGAAGGAATGTCTAGCTGGAGCAGCAGAAGTCTGCTCTAGAAGTCAGGGGTTCTCAGTTGGAGGCTAATTTAAAGACTGCTGACGTCGCCCGAGCTTCCTCTGATCTGGCCCTCCTCAATTCTAATCAAGAGAGGGACGCGACCGTTAAGGAGATGAACGAGCTGAGGAAGGCCTATGACCTAGTCTGCTCGAGCAAGTTGGATGTCGTGGAGGAGAACAAGGTTCTGACCGAGCAGTTAAAGGATAAAGAGTCCCAGGTAGCCACCATCAAGGAGGAATCATACAACTCCGGGTGGACTGATGCTTACGAAGACGCTGAGGTTCAGATAGGCTACATCAATCGTCTGAACTTCAAGAAGGGCTGGAACAAGGCCCTCTTAGCTGCTGGTGTTGATGTTGAATCTCCTATGTTCAAAGAGCATGACCCGGGTCCGAAGCCAACTATGGACGAAGAAGCCCCTGCCCCAGCCATCGAGGGTGTTGATCTTGCCTCCCAGACAATTCCTATCGGTGCTTGTCCTGCCTAGACATCTGAGGGCATCCCTGCAGAGGGGGATTCCTCTACTGACAAGGGGAAGCAGCCAGCCACCTCTGGGCAGCCTAAGGTTGCTAGTTAATCTACTTTTAGGACAATTTTTGTACTTTTGCTTGTAATTTTCCCAATTTTTGCTCGATGTACTTTGACTTTTATCAATGAAATGAAAAGGCTTCTTTTCCAGTGCATCGATTGATTTTTCTCTCCATTGCCCTCTTATGTCTTGTAGTTGGTTGATGTAGAAGAATATATCCCTACCATATCTCAATTGGGAAGGACCCTTAGTCCCAATGCGAGCCCTCAGGTTCGCCAAGCCTTTATTAAGATTTGAAAATCTCTCAGATCAAGGAATCAGAAGTATAAAGATCAGTCTGAGCTTGTAGCCAAGTTGAAGGATAGGCTTCAAGAGATGGAAGAATTTGGTGCTTCAGTTCAAGAGGAGGTGAACACGTTGAGGGCGAGGCTCCTGGATGGCTCTGAGATCAATCAGGTCGAGGAGGTTCTTTAGAAAGAAAATAAAGCTTTAAGGAGAGAGGTCTCGCGTCTTAGGGAGCATGCGCCGAGCACCGCTCCTGCAATATTGTGAGGCTCTTCGTCGTCACGAGCTAGGGATGGCCCGAGCGACGTTCCTCCCGTGCTGTGAGGTTCTACTGGTCCATCCGTTCCGCGAGCTGGCAAGAGATCCAGGAGTTCAGATAGGGAAGTGGAAGAGCTATGCGGTGATGTTCAACAAGCATATGTGATAGCTGTTGGGCTTCAAAGGGATGTTACTCGATTGCGTCACCTGTTTATAAAGGGACCTCGGTGAGTATGGGATGACGGTTATGACCAGGGTTGGCTGGATGCTTCGACGAGGCTGATAGAATTTGAGGTGCTCGCCTTCATCAGGGGGTGGTTGAGTGCTTTGAAGGAGATGTAGGTTCCAAGGAATTCTATGCTCTGGTATCGCCACGAAATATCTCCTTTCACTCGGATGCCCAATCCCTTTCGGAGAGATGACCAGTGGATATCCATCGATGCTATCCCCCGGCAGCTATTGGAGTCAGATGCCAATAAAGCCGAGGAAGAGTTGGTTCCTGCTCCTGACGATGGTCGAAGAGCTCAAGTGGCTGATTATCTCATTCAGAGGCCTCATCCTCACTGAGTTTTTGCCAGTAGTTACTCTGTGTATTTTGTGTTGTAGTGATGTTATGTCAATGTTTTGGGCAAGCTCGCCAAAGAAACATGTATTGTACTTGTTGTAAATATGGTGGATTAATATAAAATTTATGTTTTGGGCTATTTTAGCCGACTAAACAGGTGTATTATATTCTCCATATTCTCGCTCCTTTACGATTTCTAAATTTGTATTATTATGTAAGTGTCCTTCCAGTCCAGTACACTATCGAGGTACCATTGTGCACCACTTTACCTTTTAGGTCATGTCGCCACACTCCCTTAGTCCTAAGTGTGTCAAATGGCGAGGACACACCCGGTGTTGGATGCTCCATCCGATCAGGATTTTATTCAACCAAAGATGGTTTGGCGACCAACTATAATTTGGCCGTATTTCCTAAGGATCCCCTGTAGGGCTTCATATATTGCCAAAGGCAATGCTAAGAGGTCTTTCGTGTTTCATAACGAAAGCCCGAGGAGGGTGATTTCCCTGCTATGGTGTAATGACCAATGTGCCTGTCATTTGGAAAATATGTGTGATAAAGCTTATATAACTGTTACTTATTAGAATGCAGCCGTTAAACAACTTTCATTAATGACAAGGAAAATGAACTAATAGTTCCACAACAAAATCATAAAAGAAGAATCTAAAAATAAAATTTCTTGAGATTGGCTGCGTTCCATGCTCTGGGGATCTCTCTCCCTTCCATCGTTTCTAAGTGATAGGCACCTTGCAGATTATCTCTTGTTATCTTAAATGGTCCTTCCCAGTTTGGCCCTAGCTTGCCGTCTGATGGTTTAACTTCACTGCCCAGGACTTTTCTTAGGACATAGTCCCCAACTCGAAATGTCCTCGGGTTGACCCTCTTGTTATATTTCCTCGTGAGATGTTGCTGATAGCACGCTAGTTTTACTAGAGCTAGCTCTCGGCATTCATCTGCTAGGTCGAGCTCAGTGAGCAATTCTGCATCATTATGGCCTTAGTCGACAAGGTTGGACTTCATTGTTGGCAAGCCCGCTTCTAGTGGGATAACTGCTTCCAACCCGTATGTCAGCAAAAATGGGGTTTCTCCCGTTGCTCTCCGTGGAGTGGTTCTATAGGCCCATAGAATGTGTGTTAATTCGTTTACCCATGCGCCTTTAGCTCCCTCCAATCATTTCCTTAATCCTTCGATCACCGTCTTATTGGAAGCCTCGGCTTGGCCATTGCTTTGAGGATGGGCCACCGAGATGAAATGGTGTCTGATTCCATGTTCGTTATAGAAACTTTGAAAAGAGCTACTTTCGAACTGCGTTCCATTATAGGTGATGATGGTTCTGGGGATGCCAAAACGGGTGATTATATTTCTCCATATGAACCTTATCATATCTGCATCTCGGATGTTCGCTAGGGGTTCTTCCTCGATCCATTTGGTGAAGTAATCAGTCGTGACCAACAGATATTTGTGACTTCTGGTGGCGGTAGGAAGTGGTCCTACGATGTCCATCCCCCATTGGGCGAGCGACCATGGGTTGGACAATGATTTTAGGTCGCTAGCAGGCCATAGGAGCATAAAGCTGCCATTTTAGGCACTTGCGGACATACGCCATAGAGTCCATCTGCATATATGGCAACCAATAACCCTCCTTAATTGCTCGAAAAGCCAGAGATCTTCCTCCAATATGGCTTCCACAGTTTCCTTCGTGAAGCTCATGTAGAACTTGCTCGACACTCTTTGGGCGAACACATTGAAGGTAGGGACCAGAAAAAGATCTCTTGTATAGCTTGCCCTCAGGAGATAAGCAAAAGCGAGAAGCTTTGACTCTTATCTGGTGAGTAGTCTTCTTATTATTTGGAAGCGTGCCATCCTTCAAATAATCCCTTAGTGGGTCCATCCAGCTGGGTGCTGACTCAATATGGAGCACCTTCTCCACGCTTTGTAACTCGTCATTACGGTTAATGCTCGGATGAGTGAGGAAATCGATAGGGATTGTTCTTTTTAAGTCAGAATCGATTGCTGAGCTTAGGGCTTCTAGGGCGTCAGCATGGCTGTTCTGTCCCCTAGGGAACTGCTGAACCTTGACTTCCTCAAAGTCAGCCAATAGCCTTTTTTCCAAGGTGAGGTAGGCTGCCATCCTTTCATCTTTTGCATTGTAGTCTCCGCTGATCTGATTGGAGACTAACTGTGAGTCGCCAAAGACCTATAATCTCTTTGCTCCCAAAGCGTGTGCTTTTTGGAGGCTGGCTATCAGGGCCTCGTATCCTGCTTCATTGTTGGAGGCTTCAAATCCAAGCCTAATTCCCTGCTCGAGGATCGTATTCTCTGGAGTGATAAGAACGATGCCTACGCCTGCCCCCTTTTGAATTGGAGGCTCCATCAATAAATAATTTCCAGATTCCCTTCATCTTGTGGCTCCCTTTTTTGTTTGGTTGGCTGCGGTTGGTTGAAAGGCTGCTCGCTTGTGAATTCGGCTATGAAATCAGCAAGGACCTGCCCCTTTATTGTGTTTCTTGTTTAAAATTGGAAATCAAATCGTTCAAGCTCTACTGACCATTTAGACAGTCTGCCCGACAAATTTGCCTTCCTCAGGATTGCTTTAAGGGGGTGCGATGTAAGGATGATTATACTGTGGGCTTCTAAATAGTGCTTCATCTTACTTGAAGCTATTACTAGTGCAAATGCGAGCTTCTCCACGGGTAGGTACCTCGTCTCGGCCTCAACCAGAGTTTTGCTTGCGTAGTAAACGGGGTGTTGGATTCTTATAACTTCGCACATTAATGCAGAACTGACGGTGTGGTTGGAAACGGAGAGGTACATGTACAAGGAATCTGTTTGCTGTGGTATGACGAGCAGTGGTGGAGAGCTTAGGTAAGCTTTGAGCTCAACCAATGCCTGCGAGCAATCTGGGTTCCATTCTACCATTTTGTTCCCCTTTAGAATCTGGAATAAAGGCTTGCATTTCTCGGAGGATTTATAGATAAAGAGATTTAAAGCAGCGAGCATGCCAGTGAGCATCTATACGTCCCGGATCATTCGAGGATCTTGTACCCTATTAATTGCATCGATCTGGTCTGGGTTAGCCTCTATGCCTCTCTTAGTGACCAAGTACCCAAGAAATTTTCCTGACTGGACACCGAAAGAACACTTGCTCGCATTAAGTTTCATTTGGTATTTCATGAGGATTTTGAAGGTGTTTGACAGGTCTGAGAGGTGGTCTTCTTTCTTCTTGCTTTTAACGAGCATGTCATCGATGTAGACCTCCATGGTGTCTCCCATCTGGTCCTTGAACATCTTGGTGGCCAGCCACTGGTAGGTTGCCCCTGCATTCTTGATCCTAAAGGGCATGACCTTGTAGAAGTATAACCAAACCATGGTGATGAATGCTGTTTTGTCTTGGTCTGGGGCATATAAAAGGATCTGATGATAACCTAAGTATGCATCCAGGAAACTCATTCGCTCGTGAGCTGCAGTGGCGTCTACCAGTTGGTCAATTTTTGGGAGAGGGAAATTGTCTTTGGGGCACGCTCTGTTGAGGTCAGTGAAGTCGATTCAAACTCTCCACTTCCCATTGCTTTTTGGAACTACTACTGGGTTGGATAACCAGTCGGGGAATTGTACCTCCCGCAGTTTTTCTACTTCTTTTTATACGACTTTTGCTTTCTCGGGTGCAGTTCGCCGTGCCTTCTGCGTGATTAGTTTGAAGGTGGGATTGACGTGCAACTGATGACAAACCATACTAGGATCAATTCCAGGCAGCTCGTATGGTTCCCATGCGAAAACATCTACGTTGCGTCTCGGTAGAGTTGTCAATTCCTTCTGTTCCTGGTCAGTGAGAGAAGCTCCAATCAAGAAAACTCTGTTACTCTCGCTATCACCAGCGATAACCTCTACCAGGTCTTGGACGACCCTTTCAGAGGGGAGGATCCTGGTCTCCTCTACTCCAAGTCTTCCGTATTTTAATTTCTATTTAGAAGGTGTCAGACCTTCTTGTTCTTCAACTTTCTCGCTGGGCTGATCGGCCTTCTTCTCTGGTCTTGGTCGGATGGCTGTTGTGACGCTTCTTCTTGCCATCGCTTGATCACCGTGGATCTCCATTACTCCTCGCTCGATTACGTACTTGAGTTTCTGATGGTAGGTCGAGGAGACTGCTTTCATCGCATGGAGCCATCCTCTACCGAGGATGGCTTGGAATGGCGAGTCGATGTCAACCACCAAAAACTCAATCATCTTGGAGACGTTTCCCGCGCGTACTGGTAGTACAATTTTTCCCAGGGGCATAGTTATTTTTCCAGCGAAGCCAACTAAAGGGACAGTAGCTTCCTTTAGGTCGGCGACGCTTAACTTCAATTTTCTGAATAAGTCGAGATACATTACCTCGGACGAGCTTCCTTGGTCGATGAGCAACTTGTCGGCGTCAAAGTTAGCTATCCTGAGGGTAATGATCAAAGCATCATGATGTGGGGTTCTCACTCCCACCAAATCTTTATCTGTGAAAACAATATGCTTATTATAGTTGACGTCATCTGCTCGTCGACGCTTTCCTAACTGTTACTTTACAGGATCGATCTGAAAAGCTTGCTTCACCGCTGTAAGTTTCTTCATCTCCATTCGAGCTGAGTTTCCCTGGATTTGTCTGACATCAGAGGCCCCATAAATTACTACGAACTCATGTCCAGCATCATCGTCGAGCAGGTTGTCGGGTCTCGCCACTCTATTGGCAGTCGCTTTCTCTGCCTTCTTCTCCACGAATTCGTTCAAATGCCCGAATTGGGCTAGCTCTTCGAGGTGGGACTTAAGAGCTTTGCAATGCTCAGTCATATGTCCTCCCTCTTTGTTAAAGGCGCATCTCAGCGCATTGTTCCTCTTCGAGCGATCTCCTCCCATCTTCCTGGGCCACTTGATGAATGGCTCGTCTTTGATTTTTGTGAGAATTTTGTAAATTGGCTCTTTGAAGACAGTGTTGACCGCCTGAAATGCTTTCGACGTGTCATTGTTGCCTCCATTTTTGGAGCCATTTTTGCCCCCATTCTTTGCTCCTTTCTTCTGGTTCTCAATTTTGTCACTGCCCTTGGTAGTGAGTTTGGCTCGATCATTTTCCCCTGTACTGAGGCGGGTGACATCTTCCACCTTAGCGTACTTCTCGATGCGAGCCATTAGGTCTTCAATAGTCATAGCCTCGTTCTTTGTTAGGGACCGATAAAGAAGGGAGGAGCTGGGTAGCCCAATTTTGAAAGAGGCCACTGCCACTTGTTCTAAGCAATCCTCGACCTCGTTGAATAACTCCCAGTACCTCTTCGCGTAGTCTCGGAAGGTCTCTTGAGGCGTTTTCTTTATTGTCAGTAAAGCATCCATCCTTTTGGGATGGGAGCTACTAGTAATGAATCGGGCCGTAAAGAGCTCGGCCAGGGATTTGAAACTCCTGATGAACCGGTGGAGGAGACTTTCGAACCATTTTTGCACCACGTTATGCAGGCTCGAGGGGAAAATTCGACACATTAGTGTGTCCCGGTGGTTTCAGAGGGTCATAGCCTGTCGGTACTGCCTGACGTGATCAATAGGATCAGTCTTACCGTAATAAATTTTGAACCTTGGAATGGAAAACTTCTTGGGGGCTTCTTCTTCTTCAATATCCCTCGAGAAAGGTGATTTCATCTGGGTTTTGAGAGTTTGCCTAGCGAGTTCTCAGGTTGATCTGGTACCGTGATGGGCAGGATGCTGGTCCATTTCCATTCGGACCAGATTTTTTATGTTCTCGTTGCTGCGAGTAGGGCTCTGGTAGCGGCGAGCTTTTCGCAAATGCTCACGTAGGTCATCCTCTGACTCGTCCCCCTCAATCTTTTGGGATCCTCGCCTGGGGCTCTTTCCTCGGCTGCGAGACTTGCTTGCCTGAGGGCTGGGAGTGCGGTATGGACATCTCCTGGTATCATGATGGAGCTCTTTCTCCAGTCTTTCCAATCATCTTTTCAGGCGAGCATTCTCAGCCTCGTTCCAACGAGAAGACTCCCTCTGCTCGTGGAGCCTTGCCTCATACGCATCAATCAGTCTGGATATTTGCGTGGACCTTGCTGGTCCTTGGATTTCTTCTGAGGCTGGCTTTTCTAAGCGAGCCCTCTGATCTAAATGTCGAATTTCAAATCTAATCTTGCGAGGAACATGTGGTTCTTGAATATCCCCTGCCTAGGGAGCATTGCTACTATGACCGGACATTTTAAACTCCTTTTTTGGTGTGGGCTTTCTCAGGGAAGATAAACTTTCCCACCGACGGCGCCAATTGTGGTGACAATTATTATGCAACACAAATAGATAAGAGAAACTCAAACACCAAGTGAGAATAAGGAATGCAAAATGACAATCACACAACAAAGGATGTACATGGTTCAATAAAGATGCCTACATCCACGGTGGTGCAGTCTATATTATTTCTGTGTTCTCCGGAGGGTGATTATAAAAAAAATACAATGTGTCCTTTACCCCGGACCTAGGGTTTGTTATATACATGTTCGTTCTAGTGAGTGGGGGTGTAGGACTCCTCCATGTTTCCAATCTCCTCTTAGAGTGCCCCTTAATGGGAACGTGGGAAGAGATTAAATCATAATCGGTTTAAGGTATAAGATGCCTGGGCTTTGGGCCGCTACAATTGGGCTACTCGTCCAGACCCATCATCCTAATTTCAGGTACCCACACTTTTAATTAATGTTAATCATTCATATTCTCTTGCATAACAGAATAAAACTTATGATTATTTGAATTGCCTTAGTATATGCTTTAAAATTGTGTAGGTAGATTCTCATCTTTATCAATCGTGATTAACTGTTCATAACTGTCATACTCTTTATTCATCTGGTGATCATATAAAATCGTGCCCTGACCCGTTCATATTTCTTGTTGTGCATGAATCTTGTATCCGCTCAGGTGCGCCGCCGCAAGGACGCCCGTACTGATTTATTCCCTATTCCGGTATTTTTGAGGAAGCCGTGATACTTTGCGGATATTACGGGATACGTTGTTATAGACGCCTTCATTTTTGTACTCTAGTTATGATCGGGTCATTTACTCGTGCGTGTGGCCCAAGCTTTTGTATTTGCTTATTGTAATGTATCATGTAACTTAATTAAACTGTTGTATATCGTTGTAAGTGAATGTTGACCGACAGCAGATTCGGTCCCCTTATTGTATACTTGGTGTGGATGTATTATATGTTCTTTTGGGTTTCTACTTTCTTTTCAAATTAGGTTGTTTAAATTCTTTCTTTTAACTTATAAAACAAATTTTTTGGCAACCCGTTTTTCTGAAATATAGGGTGGTTATCCCGTATACTTATTGTATTGTTGCGATGCTGAGAATGATTCCATCTATGATTCCCATTATAATTGGAATATCAGGATGGCCACCCCTTATTTTTGTGAGCGGGTTGTCACAACCAAGTTCGGCTTTTCCCGAGCCTTGTGTGTGTTTAGTTCACACTTTTTAAATTTTGATTTTGAAAGTTTTTATTTGAGTCGTTTTTAATTTTTAGAATTAATTTTATATTTTGTTTTGGGTCTTGTATATTTTTAGGATTTATTCGTGCGTGTCTTATATATTTAGGTGTGAAGTTTATTTTGTTCTTTGATTTTATTTATTTTAAGTTGGTTTTTATTAGTTTAGTTTTATTAACATTTTATTAGGTTAGGTTTGTTAGTGTTATTTTATTTCAGTCTTTAAATTAGAAATTTAATCTTTTAGTTTAAATAGATTTTGTATTTTCTTTAGTTTTATTTTATTAGAATTTTATTTTTTATTTTTTATAGATTTAATTTTTAATTTTGTTAATTTTTTGTAGTTAGATAGTGCTATTTTTATTTTTTTAGTTAGGTACAATCTAGGCTCACACACATACACTATCCTATACTCACCCACACTCTTCTACCATACACCCCACTACACCCAATCAACCCCCGACCCATCTTCTTCCCCAACACCTTCTCTCCTCTCTCACCTCCCTCCATTAACATAAGCCTCCATAACTAAACCCAAGGCAGCCCACTACCACGTGTTCCCAACTCTGAAACCGGAGCCCTATCAACCCCCGACCTTTACCCCTTACCCGAAACCACCTGCTCAACCAGCCTTATCCGTTTTTCGACCATTAAATCCCCATAACCTAAACCCGAATCCCTCCATTCTCATCAACCCAATCCCATCAAAACCCGAAACTACAATACACGACCCGCACATCACCTCCGTCCAGACCCATACCCAAATCAGAAACCTGAGTTCATTTCCATCCAAACCAAATGACCCGCGACTACATTGACTCGAACCCAATTCGATCTCTTAAACCAGATGACCCACCTACTACTATAACCAAAAACAAACCCCATAGCCCGAACCATATCCAAACTAATTTCGATCCTAACCAGTTTTACTCAAGAACCCATTCCAACCATTTAAACCCATTTGAACTTCTCTTTATACCCGATTATTGCTGCTACGTTCAACCCCAAATAAAATCAAGACCAAAAATAAAAACAAAAAAAGCCTCTTTATTTCTTATTCCCAAAATACCCCTAACTTATCCCCACTCTCCCATCACCTCACCTTCCACATGATCTCATGCCCTTTTACCTAAATTATACCTTTCACCCCTTACACCCCTTATGCACACATGTGCTTACATCTTCCCAAATTGCCCTTGCCCCATGTGTGACACATTATAAAACAAGAGAAGAAGGGTAGACATAAAGGAAGAAGGAAAAGTTAGAGAGAGATTTTTTTAGGTTGAAATAAATTTTAGGTTTAGGTAGTTATTTTTTATTTTATTTTTATGTTTAAATTGAGGACAATAAATTGTAGTGAGATTAAATTTGAATGTGAGGTCTTTCAATTGAATTTTGGTTGATCACTCAATTTAAGGGTTGTATTCTTGTAATTCAAGGATTCGAGTTCAATTTCACTTAAAGTGATTTGGTTTGATTGTTCTCTTATCTACTCTTATTTTATTGCCTTTGTTCATTTGATTATCATGTTTCATATCATGTTAGCTTGAAAACCCTTTGGATGAACGTTTATTTTATGTTATTTTAATTAATTATTTTGTTTATTTGAAATTTCCGTTGAATGTTAATTTTGATCCTTTACCTTTCAATCTATGCCTCGAGAGAGGGTAATTGATTTCGAGAGAAAATAAGAATTTGAGATATAATATCCATTTTAGAATCGAACTACAGATAGGGGTTTCTCAAGTGTGGTATTATTCCTTTAATTTCTACTACAAATATTATTTTCTATGACTTATATCAATTTTGATGAATCGATCCTAGAGGGTGATTTACGAAAAGGAGTGTTAAATTTATTTTCTAGAGTTGTGGGGGATTGAATTCAATTTTCTAAAAGGTTAGTGTTGAAATTGCAGTTGTGATGAGAGATGACTTGCGATTTTAACACTAATTTGGGAGGTTTCAACTAAGTAAATTAACTAATTACAATAACTAGAATTTGTTGTGTAGTCCCATTCCTTGGTTGTTCTCACATTTATTGACCTCACTTTATCTCTTATTTTAGTATTTGATTTTGTTCTTCATTTTTAGTCACTTAGTTTAGTTGTTTCACCACCCCCTTGAAAATTGTTTTAATATAAAAAAGCAAAAAAATAAATAAAAAAAACAAAAATTCTAAGAAGAAATTAAATAAAACAATGAATTACATTACTTCTCATTTGTTTCACTCCTTAGAGTTGGCTTGACACCCCTGCTTACCTCTATACAAGTTTGTTTACTATATTTGTTGTATGTGATAAAGGAATTGATTAGCTTGATTTTGCAAGGACAATGAAACATACACAAAAGTCAAAGTTATCAGTCAACCGGGGCCTAAAAGTTCCCTGTGACCTCTCAGAGTAAAACAGATCATTCATCTGTATAATAAGTCAGAAGAGCGCACGAGGTGGACTATTGGGAAGGCTATTCAGTGCCCTTTAGAGATTCATTTAGTCTCATTCGAGCTGAAGAGTTAACCCTGGTCAAACGGAGCTTGAGAGCTCCCGGTGGACTTCTGATCAATTTTTGGGGGTAAAATGGATTGTTCGTCCGAACGATTATGTCGATTCGTTCACGGGGAGGACCATTGGAAAGGGGATCCAATGCCCTTCAAATATTTAAAGATATTTCTCTCTGATGATTAAGTTAATTGCGGTAAAATGGGGGCCCGAGAGTGGGAGCGCCCCCGGCTGTTATGCCGATTCACACACGGGGTGTACTGTTATGCCAATTTCGGTAGTTAAATGGTCCGTTTGTCCAAACTTTTATGCCGATTTATGCACGGAGTGTACCGTTAGATAGGAGATTCAGAGCCCTTCGAAGATTCAAAGAGCTTTGGCTCTAACGATAGAGTTTATCAGAGTTAAATGGGACTAGGGAGCGCCCGATGGCCTCTAGATCGGTACTCAAAATATGACCTAGGGTTTGTGGTGAAATGGGGAGATTCTGGGGTCCTAAGGATAGACTTAGGGGGTCCTAAAATATGGTGTCTATAAGGTGAAACCCCGGGTTTTGTCTTCGTCCGGATAAAAGGGAAAGTGGAATAATATGAACATTTGCAAAATTTTAAAACACGTTAATAAGAACTCAGATGATACCGAAATAATTAAGGAGGGCCCAGAGTTTTGGGGTGAAAGATCCAAAATCACTAGCCAGAGCATACGGTGGCGCCGTCGACTGTGTGGAGCTCATTAAAGCAGACGGTTATTGGAAATTCTGAGAAAAAGATCAAGGAATATGGGATACGTCGAGAAATGGGTTTTGTGGTGAAAATATGTAAACATGTCCTAACCTGAATGAATTAATAAATGTTTCGTTAAGGGTTAAAGTGGACAAGAAATTTCTAAATTGATTAATGTCCATTAAGTAAAGGAAAGGTAAAATATAGTGGTTAAATGGGTCGTTAAGTAACCTATGATGTTTAACCCATAATTAATACAAGGATGTGCTTGTGAAAGGTTTTTGAATGTTAAATAAGTATTTTCTAACAGGGTGTTCGCATGTGTTGAAAGGGTGATTTTCTTTGAAAATAGTAACACGAATTGGTTTAAATGAAATTGGTAATTTCGATAAAGAAATGTTTTTTAGTTAGACAAAGTGTAGTTGTTTCAAGTATTTAACTGTGCGTGCTAAATAAAGGGATAAATGTCAAGTTAAGGAAGAAGAGATTATTTTATGAGATTAAGGTTAATTGATCGAATATATCACGTTTTTGGAAATAAAAAAATGGTTTCATTCGCACACACACACACACACACATATATATATATATATATATATATATATATATAAGGTAGTTACATGTGCACGTTGGCATAACATGTTAGAGTCTTGTTTCTACCGTTCAATTCTATATTGCAATGTTTTATATTTCCCAATGAGCATTCGACTCACACCCTCGTCTTTGTTACATAAGGTTGGGTGCGGTTTCGTATATTGAGAGCGTTACACATGTAAGCACTCTCTTTTATTTTACGTTAGTAGCTTTGTATGCTTGGATTCCTGTTATGCTTCCCACAGGTCCCTCATGTAGTTTAATTTGAAAATATAATCTCATGATAAACAAATTAAAAGTTAATTAAACTAAAACTGGATTACCAACACTATATGGGTTGTTTCATTGCACTTCATACCTAATGCTCAGGTCGGACCAGGTTGACCACGGGAAACCCATAAATCCGGATCGAGGTGATAAAAATATATTATACGTTCATAAAATGCATATAAATGAAACATATAACATGAATATAACTATACAATCAAGATTTGATGTGCATAGCGTACTAAATTAACAACTGGAGAAAGAAACTACCTCATGCGAGTAAAAATCCACAATTTTAAAATCATAAAAAAATTAGATCTATAGATTATCTGAATTGCCAATCTGGCCTCAGATTTGAATTCTACATAAAAAATTGGTCCAGGTACATGCTTTGAGTTTTTCTAAAATCTCATCCGAAAGAACTCAAAAAGAAGATTTAAAACACTCCAAACTCATTTTTCTCACTCCTCTCATTTTTTCCTCTTTAGATTTTTGGCGTTTCTTTTTCAACTTTCTTTCCTTATAATCAGCCCTATTATTCATTGTAAAGTATCTCCCTCAAAACATAGCTTGGAGCCTAAGCTAACGCATATTGCCCTTAAATTCGAAATTGTCTAACCATTATAGAATGTACAAAAATGATTTAAATTAAAAATTTAAATATTTGATTCGATTTTAAACCAAAATAAATTGTTTTTGAATATAATATCAATAAATATATATTATTTAATATAAAATATCCGATTAATAAAATTATAATATTACTGAAATAATATCCATAAATAAGCCCGCAAAATAACGGGGTATTATATTCTCCACCTACAAAAGGAATTTCATCCTTGAAATTTCACTCAAGAATTTCTTCCATTAAATTCAAATAGAAAGTTCAACATCACCCAAATAAGAGACAACATAAATAAAATCTCTCTCAATGGACACTTAACAAACCAATAATCACAAGCCGAGAATACGACTAACCTATGCTTTGATAACACTTTATAACACCCCGGGAGGTGCTATTGAAAAATATTGATAAATTGGAGGATTTTTATTAAAAAAATACCAAATAGAATGAGCATAAATTTGTAGAAGCATAAATACAAATATCAAGTGAATAAAATGTCTCAATTTTATTAAATCTTAAATGTACTTTCACAAAATAATTTACAATAAAAAAATGGTACATTTAAAATTTGAAAATAAATATCCAAAGCCTTTAACGATGATCTGAATCCCAACGTTTTCATAAATATCATCTCACATCAAACCTAAAATATAACAAACTATGGGAGGTGAGCGAAAAACTCAGTATCTTGTATAAATGCTCCAAGTGTAACTACACATTCTTGTGTGTGTGCATCATATACAAGAGTGTATGCAATAAGAACACTAACTAAAATTTCAATAATATAATCATAAATTAGTATCTCACCGCCGGTACTACAAAACCCAAGACCACATATCAAAATCCCCGATACACTTCCCCCAACACGATATGGAGTACCATCCACTATCCAGTCAATTGTCCTTGGAACAATCCAATGCCCCCCTAAAATAAGTAACATAACTTGGTCTCACTGTTGTGAATTTATAAAATACCGCAAGTGCGTGGACTATTATAGAATAGGAGGTGTAAGTACGGGTCAAACCCACAGAGATTTAAAAATTTTAACTTTTCAGAGAATTACAACTGTCCAGATAGACTAAATGGGGTAGATAATAATTATGTATTAAACTAAATAAAGGAACCTATGAATAATGAGAGCAACACACGAGAGTTATCAACAATATAAAAGAATAAGGATTAGGGATCCATTTATCACGTAATTAATATTGCACACTAATTTAAAGTTGTCAGTCCATTTTTATAACTCAAATTAAACTGACTCTCATTGCGTTTAATTCAAAAAATTTGACGATTATGTTTGAAATATTTCTAACGTCTCGAATAGATGGCTAAAATTCCTATTCCCTTTGGAAATACAAGTTCTATGGTTAGCAAATGTATTTAAGAATGGACTATCAAAACAATCAAAGTGCAAGTATAATCCACCAAAAATTGCTATTTTTAAATCTCAAAACTTGATTTGACAAAACAATTTTGAAGGTTTCTAAGCACACTCTCGTGTCATTTTAAAATGAATACCGAATTTTTGATAATAATTAAAATTAGTACGGAATAAACAACAATTAAATTAATGTGACAATACTAGCTAACTATGATAAACTTCACCCTAATCATATTTGATGTTTTAAGCTACCATAATGACATAAAAATTGCAAGAATGAGTAGAAATTTTTGTTAACAAAATAAACTTATAAAGTTCTCTCACAATAATTTTCAATCCTATAAAAATTGATAAAAACTTGTCCCTCAAATTTAATACAATTACTCAAAAATTGTTCCCCGAAATTATCTGTCAAATTGTGAGCCTATGGGTCTTTTTGTTGGGAAAAAGATGAGGTGTTTGAGTTAGCGTGAAACTCTCTTTGATTGACTGAACATTGTTGGAACCAATCACTCCACCACTTTAGTCCTTAGATCGAAATAAGGGACTCAATCCCCCCCCCCACACACACTCGAGGACTCTTATATTTGCTTGCTGAACACGCACGATGATTTTTGTCCGAATCGGATATTTTTTCTTCTAACTTTTACAACTTTTTTTCAAACTACTGCAAATATAGGGTTTTTCACACTTTTCTCGAGTTGATCATCAATTTGCGCCAAATTCCATCATTTGCCACAAAATTTTCACTAGAAAATGGTTTTCACAAATTAGCACAAGAAAATTATAAAATTATTGAATTTCGATTGCTTGACTTAAAATTACCATTTTGAATATGAATTCAACTTTTCTTGCATTTTTTTTCTTTTTTAACAGAATGATCCTAAGAACTTATTAAATAAAATAAAATGAGACTAACAAAGTATAAATTTGGATATAAATATACAAAATAATACACTCATTAAATACCCCCAAATCTAAACTTTGCTAATCCTCGAGCAGAACAAAATTTTTAAAATCTAACTCACTTTCATAGGAATCACGATTGCACTTAGCATGTGAAATAAGTTGTTGAATTACTAGGTTACCCTAGTGGACGAGTTTTAACTTGTGAGGGTTTGCAATGAATATACCCACAAAATTTAAAAACATGACTCGGTACAAAAGACACAAAAGTAATATAATCAAGTTTGAATGAAGACTTCATAAATATAGTAGAACCTCACTTCTCCATATCAACTTGTCGTGGGTGTGTGCATAGCCAATATAACCGCATATTTAAAAAAAAAATTATCATTATGTTTCTTATTCGAAACTTCATTTCAATTTCGAAATCTCACGGGATGTATTAACAATCGAAGACTCAAAAAATTGGTTATTTTCTCTCAGTATATGTGAATAAAAGAGCTAATTTAAATGACTATTTTTCACATATACATAATAAAAAACATATTTCTTTTTTTTATAACGAATGGATATGATCTCATGATTGAAAAACTGATTACTTTTGAAAATATTGAATCACACCATAGATCCTTACTCATATGCTCTCCACACTATAATTAACATCAATTGATATCGATTAGGACTTTCTTAGGTTGGGTTGCAGGTTCGAGTTTTGACTAAAAAGAATAGTTTTCAGAGTTCAAAAATTTCTAAGCACTGAGGTTTTTGGTATTTTGACTTTTAGGCACTTTTTTAAACCTCCATTTTTTTCTTTTTCTCTTTAAACTCACTTTTTTTCTTCAGTTTTTTCACTCCTTTTTTTCTTCTTTTCTTTTCACACATCATTTTTGCAACCTCCTTTTCTTTTGAGATTTTCCTACCATAATTTTACCCGAATGTTTATACAGTACCTTCTATCTAGATTACAAGGATAGAAGCGTCTACGGTAAACCTGCATGCATCCACAACTGCTGTAGCAGACGTCTGACTCGAAGGAATTGCCATCCAGGCGTCCATGTGTCTGGACACCTATAATATATATATAGATATAGCAAAAGAGGAAAATATAGAAACGGGTTAGAGCCCTAATTGTGAAAATATTTTGCAAGTGCATATATGCTTTATTTTTAAAAAATATGTTTTATCTCATATTTAAATTGGTATCGCACTCCCATGAGATACCCCTCACCTCTCTTCTAATAGTGCAGGCCTAACGCACTCATCTAAAACATCCTAGTTACGCTACCCCGCCTAACTAATCTAATTCACCCGTCTGCTAGAAACCTGGACAACTCGAGTACTAAGGGCTAAACTTCTCTCCATTCTCAACACTGCGCTAAGTTCGTACGTGGGGTGTCTCGCGAAGCGAAATCCAAAATAGGAACCCCCCCGATACACAACTACTTGGCAGTGTCAATGGTCGAGATCCATTAGGCATGTAGTGCAAAACGAATATATAAACATCCTTATATAAGAATATACATATTATACTCACTCTCATATACATCTTACAATATACATCCGGATAATATCTCCCGAACTGAGGTTTACTCTAGATTCATTTTTATAATGTCCATTCAGATATAATCTCCCAGACTGAGATTTACTTTATATTCATTTTTATAATGCACATCTGGATATAATCTCCCGGACTGAGAATTTATCCTTTTTCATTTTTATCTCTTTACTCTCATAGATATATATATTACCTTGTTTTCATGCACAAGTAATATACTATACACACAAGTATAATAACCATCCCAAGAGCTATAACTCGAGGATGCGGTCTCATAGTTCCAATCCAAAATCTGAGTTTACTCACTATACCACGGTACCAAGCCAGACTCTCTCAATGGACATGGTAAACAAATACACAACGGTGGAGGTGGTCATGTTCCCCCTGCAAGTGGAATCACATACATCTCACTCGATCGCAGGACGATAATGACCTTCAGACTATACTCACCCTGCTCCTCTAGCCAGGGGATTCACCCACATCGCTCAACCTCCCTGGATCGCACTAGAGCAAATATATACTCTGGCTGTTCCAACCCTCTGCCAAAGGAAAGCCCATGGAAACCGGCCACTAAATACACATACATCAATCACACACATATATACATGTACTCATATCGTATGTAATATATACTATAATCACATCGTATATATATACATATATGCATATACACTCATCACTCATCAAGTGTATACCTGGCTATAATTGCCAATCTCATAAAGGTATTTAAGTATTTTCCTACTTAAATATATCTCGCACCTTAATCATTGTTTGGGATTTATATACTCTCCAAATATCCCGATTCATAATTGTATGATAAGTATACCCTTAACTTATCTTTAACCTATAACCCAAATTCCATCCCATTCGCCTCATAGGATTTTCTCATCCATAATCGATATATAATTATGGTTTCCCACACGTTTAATTATATTGATCCAAATGGCCACTAAAACTATCCCAATTGATGTTCGTTCCAGAACACCCTTAAATTAAATAGGTTGTGGATTCCTTTTCCACGAACCCAAGGACTACATCATATCCAAATAATAATTTAGAGGCCCCTACTTTATTTTAGGAACCCTAAACCTCAAATCCCTCAAATTAATTTAATTTCTTCGAAAATATAATTTTAGTGTCGCACGCTTAAGACACTCTCGTAACCCCCATAAATTCCCTTAATTGGAGGACTATTTACTCCTAAAAGATTTAGTATTTCCTCACATAAATAACCTCGAATAAAATTAAAATTGGAATTTATCCCATCCAATTGACACTAGAAAAAGTTGTCCTAATTCCTGAAGGTTCGATCGATCGACCCCTGGCCATCGATCGATCGATCCTCTACCTTCGATCGATCGATCGTTTGGGACAACTTCTTCTCCGAGAAGCTGTTTCGGCCATTAAAGCTTCTCTCAAACTTTTATCTCCTCACCTAATGTCCCCCAACCTCAATCAACTAAATATACGCAATTAATGAGGGTTGTAAACATCCTAGAACCCATTTCCAACAACAATTTTCAACTAAATCCTAATTTTCTCGAATTGGATAAAAGTCGCGGTTTACTTGTTTAACTTCCGAAAATCCATTTTGATTTCATAAAATCCCATCCCGAAAATCTTCTGATTGGTTTATACCAAGTTTTGATATGAGATTTATGCTCAAAAATAAATAAAGCAAGTAAACACTTGCCTCGTGGATAAAAAACGGCAATCCCGAGTCGAATACCGCGGAGGTTGGCCAGAGTCTCCCTTTTTCTTCTCCCTTTCTTCCTCTCTCTCTTCTCTTATTTCTTTTCTCTCTTCTCTTTCTCTTCTCTCCCCCTCTCCCTCCTTATATAGGCAGAAAAAGGGTTTATACCTTTTGAAACCCAAAAATGACTCGTTTACTCAATTACGAGTCCTTGTTAGCCCAAATATTCTCGGAGCCTAGACAATACCCCCGGATACTCTATTCTGACTATCTCAGCCATTCCGAGACCAACCGTGCAATCGAAATTTCCATCCGAGGTACTTGGCCGCGACCCACTAATTTAATCCAATACATCTCAATGCGGGTTTTCTAATTAAAATCTTACTTTTTGTCACTTTATTCAACGGCGACATATAATTAAAATACTCCGACATATTTACTTAATCCCAAAAGTAAATATATCACCCATCGACAATCATCTAATCCTTAAAAATTCTAAAAATTACTATTCCGGGAAATTCCCCAAATTTCTAATTTATACCCAATTATGGAATTTAATTTATCCCCAAAAGTACGGGTTGTTACAATAACCTATTGATAGTTTATATGTGAGTTTGGCCTTGGAGAATTAATTTAAATTTCATATGTTCAATATTGCGACATTTTTGCGGGAAACGAATTTATCTATGGGGGCTTTGGATTAAACTCCATATTTGAAGCAGAAACACCATCTCCATTTTTGGTTCCACCAATAAAGTTATACAGTTTTGATAAAAAAGGTGTTAAGACAAAGTGGAACCATTAACCTCTTCTCTATCCACTACTTAGGATCTTTTTCTAAACTGCTACATTTATTTGTTGAGGTATCTTTCACCACCTCTACTGAAGGAGGGTGACTAATTTAAGTCTTAACGCTTTCAGATAATTAAATATAGTTTCCAACATATCCCTAAAATTCATAAAACATTATTGGGAGTCTAAAATCATCTCCATCAATGACGACTCTTCTATGTAATTCATTAATAAAATACACTTCACCAATAACTCTAGCATATAAATCCTAATTATTCTACAATGTTGTTGGATTAATCCGAAAGAAGGTGCCAAAATCACTAGAAATCCCCATTATAAACATAAGATGCCAATAATCCATAGGTAAGTCCAAAAGGCAAACTTAGACACGAGATGTGGACGATGTAGAACTATTTTAATAATAATTATCAATAATGTGTTTTATAATTATATTAATGCTAAGAGTCACTTTGTTTAATGAAATGATACTCCAAATATCAAGAGTCAAAGTACTTTTGACTATCAACCTTGACATACGGTTGATATTAAGTGACTATTGGAGTTCTAGGTCTTGTCCCTGCCTATATATAAGTCACTGATTTTCCATCATTCAGACACACTAAAAGACAACATGATGAAATTATACGATACGGGGGAGAAATCTAAATTCTCAATGAAAGTTAATTTTGAAATACTGTTTTGACCATAAAGGAAGATCTAATCGTTGGAATGATATAAAACTAGAGTATGATTTTTCAAATGATAAGATGAAGTCGTAATTCGAAGATCAGCCTGATCGGACATCGTTCAGGTTAACTGCTCTGTCTATCTTTTCATTTGTGACATGAAGGAGGTATGTGATTATAATATCCTTTTATGTTCTGCATACTGATTATATGTGATAATCATGTTGATCTAAGATCCTAACGTTAAATATATAATACATAACATTTTGTATGATTTAAATAACATGTATAATTAGATATTCATGTATTAGACATATAGAATCATATAAAACTGTTAACTAGGGGTTCTTTTGATCATGTTTACAGAAGATACAAAAGAACGTGGTAAAAAATTAACATACTATTTACTAGTCTTGAACAAACCCTCTTCAAGTATTAAGGAACCCAATATCCAAACTCTCCACATATCACCCTTAGATTAAAGTGAATACAATTGAAATTATTACTTCTTGGTGATGAGATTAATCAATGTTTAGTCCCTAAATAAGTGCTTTGTTTAATTTATTGTTGAACTTATTTCTAGAAATAATTGTTCGTGATATTAAAGAGACACAAATTTAATGTCGCTATCCATATTTTAATGTCATTATCAAAGAAATAAAATTATTTTTAAAAATATATTGGATTAAAAATTATTATAGTAAATCAAATCATGGGTTATTTACTAAACTCAATTACCCTCAAAACTATAAATTTTATAATAAAAAATATATTAAATATTTCAGTTGTTTATAATCTTCTCAATGCTATAGATTTATAGCGACCGTATAATAGTATAGTATACTTTTTATGTCCTATCTTACTTGTATTGACGTATTTCGATTTCCAGAACACATATTGAGTTTCGATCCATGAGGTCTTCAAAAAACTTCACCAACTATCAAGATCTTGAAGACAAATTCCTTCATCCAATCATCAGATAAATCATTTTAGGATTAAGTTATATGTGATGTCACAAACTTATATTTTTTTGGTATTAAAAATAAAATGATGAAATATTTTTCAAACTATATAGCATGTTTTATGTGTTTTTCGTCACCAAATGTCATAGTTATTTTGTGTATGAAAATATTTGTTAAAGAGGAATTTTGTTGAATTCCCGGAACACTCTTTGGATTGAAGGTTGGTCGTGGGTGATCTGAGATGCTATGGAATAGTCCCTAATTGTATATGCAACTTCCTTTAATGATATTTGGTCGAAGAGAAATAGGACTTTGCTAAAGCTAAATATGACGCAGGTCGCACCATGCATTTACTTTCTCATAGAAAAACCATGGTGGTAATCGAGAGCTAGTGTTATTGTGCATTCGCTCTGGTGAAGACCTTTGTTCACTACAGTGAATGGTCCGCGACAACAGTTAACATAATCTTTTTTCCTAAAAAAATGAAAGATAGTATTTAGGATTGTTTCACAAAACACCTTTTGTTGATCGGGCACTCTTGCCTACTCATTTATTCCTTTCCAAGACAAGTGGGATCGTGGGGTTTCTTTATTTTTATACCCTATTTTTCTTTTCTCTCTAATAGGGATTAAAATTTTAAGATATAAAAAATCTATCAGGGGAAGCCACTAGTTTTCGTGTTCTTCATTTCTAAGAACCCAAAATATTTTTAAGGAAAGAAGACTAATCCATCTTTATTTTTCATTTTCCTTCTATCTCTTCTTTTCATTTAACCAATCTCGTCTTAGATTTTTCAGTATCAAAGAAGAAGAATAAAATTTTCTTACCATACCAAACAATTTTTTCATCTTAATATTTTTAAAACTAGGACATACAATCCCAAGTATATTTTATAATCGCGTGGTTGTTTATGAGATTTATCTAGAGTGTAATCAAGATAACTTCTTATTGGTTCAAGGCAATCTTACTGGTCATTTAATTAAGGCATCAATATGTTGAGATTCTTTTCAATGTTACAAAGTCTAGGCTTGTAAGGAATTGATGGAAATGGGTGATGTATAAGTTAACGCGGTGTGTGATCATAAGACGTTTATCCCCTATATAATTCTTCACCAATTTTTTGGTGAGATTATTGCAATGGGCCGAGGTTTTTTTCCATTTGTGGAGTTTTCCTCTTACATCCAGCTTTATGGCATGATTTACTTTTTCACGTGATTTATATGTGAAATGCTTAATTAATATAAAATTTTGGCATTTCTATTAAATCATTTGTAAATCTTGTCACAAATACCTCTAGGTTGTGCTTGTTATTATATCATCGATTAAATTTTGAAAATAAAATTTTAACTTGTTGTTATATTCCATTTTGAATAACCCAAAGCGCACTCTCAACTCGTATCAAAGCTAGTATTCTATTTATTAGGTTTAATCACATTGAGGAAATACGGGTTTTTTTTTTTGTTATGTAAGATATTGTAACAACCCACGTAATTTTGGGCTATTTTAATTAATTTTTGGAAAATGGAGGAAAATAAAGTTTTTGATAAAATTATTTTTATTGCTCAAATATGTTGGTTATTATTTTTAAAGGCGAGAATTTCAAACGGTTTCAAAATCAGAGTTAAAACGGATTTTAAAATGATTTTTAAACATTTTTAACTCTTGGAGTTGTTTTGACTTCCAACTCTTCATTTCTTTGCCTTATTTAAAGGAGTCTTTTGGATTCCAACTCTTTATTTCTTTGCACTATAAAAGTAAGTCGTGGGCAAGACTTTTAACATACTTTTGGCACAAATTTTGACAGCAAATATATTTTATATTCCTCTTCTTTTTATATACACATTGGCCCTTGATATTTGTGAGTTCCAACCTTAGATTAGAGGTGTTCTTGGGGCTATTTTGTTGGAGGTTCTTGGAGGAGCTTTTGTAGATCTTTTGTGTTGATCTTGAGGATGTGATCGTTGGTTTCTCATCATGGCTTGAGGTATGGGGTTTTACACAATATGCTCCTTAAATCTCGCGAGTGTCATTCTCTTTGAATTCTTGTTAATTGAACTCATATTTGAATTGATAAATTCATTGAAATATGGAAAATAATTGTTGAAATTATTTTGATTCATGTGGTATCATTATATTATTGATGAGCACGTTGTCATGAGATTTTAATATGGCACGGATGTTGAGTACTCGCCAAAATACCTATTCCCGGGCTATGACTTGATAAAGCATATGCGAATGGGGTGAGGCCTGGTTACCCATTGATGTGTTGTTGAGAAATTATATTGATAAATACTTTGAGATTTTCATTTGATTGGATTATTCGTACTCGTGTTGTTACGCTTTATTCATCGTTAATATATTTGTTGAGCATCTTTCCTGTCGTAATGTGTACTTCCCCATATTTTCTTTTAGTGGTAGGTTAGCGCGGATTTTGGGGCGCTATGGAGTTTGATTTTAGCGAAGATTATTTTGGGAAGAATATTCGAGAGAGAAGAATTGTATTATTTTTTATGTATAGAGCATTGAGATTTATTTTATTTCGAGTTAGATGTTGTATTTTATATTCGAGAGACTTTGTTGTATTGAATTTGAAGAGATTTGAGATTAGTGGTTTCCTCTCTTGTTGTTGTGGGATTTAGATGCTCTATACCTTGTGTATTGTGGATTTGGATTTATTTTATCGCATTAGCGCTCCGTTCTCTCTCCTCGGGCGGGCGGGGTGTTACAAATGGTATCAGAGCTTAGGTATACATCAACCCTCGGGGCTTGGGTTTTGGGTTCATTGCGTGGTTAGCAATTTTTGGAGATAGAAAATTTTAGGTGATATTCGTGATAAGTTTCGAGATTAAAGGTAAGAAATTTATTTTTGGAGACGAGATTATTTTGGAGATTGTTGGCCTGATTTTGAGAGTTAGGCATTCGGCGAATTTCGAGGGCAAAATTCCATTGTTAGTGGGGAAGTGTAACAACCCACGCAATTTTGGGCTATTTTAATTAATTTTTGGAAAATGGAGGAAAATAAAGTTTTTGATAAAATTATTTTTATTGCTCAAATATGTTGGTTATTATTTTTAAAGGCGAGAATTTCAAACGGTTTCGAAATCGGAGTTAAAACGGATTTTAAAATGATTTTAAAATGTTTTTAACTCTTGGAGTTGTTTTGACTTCCAACTCTTCATTTCTTTGCACTATAAAAGTAAGTCGTGGGCAAGACTTTTAACATACTTTTGGCACAAATTTTGACAGAAAATATATTTTATATTCCTCTTCTTTTTATATACACATTGGCCCTTGATATTTGTGAGTTCCAACCTTAGATTAGAGGTGTTCTTGGGGCTATTTTGTTGGAGGTTTTTGGAGGAGCTTTTGTAGATATTTTGTGTTGATCTTGAGGATGTGATTGTTGGTTTCTCATCATGGCTTGAGGTATGGGGTTTTACAAAATATGCTCCTTAAATCTCGCGAGTGTCATTCTCTTTGAATTCTTGTTAATTGAACTCATATTTGAATTGATAAATTCATTGAAATATGGAAAATAATTGTTGAAATTATTTTGATTCATGTGGTATCATTATATTGTTGATGAGCACGTTGTCATGAGATTTTAATATGGCACGGATGTTGAGTACTCGCCAAAATACCTATTCCCGGGATATGACTTGATAAAGCATATGCGAATGGGGTGAGGCCTGGTTACCCATTGATGTATTGTTGAGAAATTATATTGATAAATGCTTTGAGATTTGCATTTGATTTGATTATTCGTACTCGTGTTGTTACGCTTTATTCATCGTTAATATATATGTTGAGCATCTTTCCTGTCGTATTGTGTACTTCCCCATATTTTCTTTTAGTGGAAGGTTAGCGCGGGGGGCGCTATGGAGTTTGATTTTAGCGAAGATTATTTTGGGAAGAATATTCGAGAGAGAAGAATTGTATTATTTTTTATGTATAGAGCATTGAGATTTATTTTATTTCGAGTTAGATGTTGTATTTTATATTCGAGAGACTTTTTTGTATTGAATTTGAAGAGATTTGAGATTAGTGGTTTCCTCTCTTGTTGTTGTGGGATTTAGATGCTCTATACCTTGTGTATTGTGGATTTGGATTTATTTTATCGCATTAGCGCTCCGTTCGCTCTCCTCGGGCGGGCGGGGTGTTACAGATATGTTATGCTGAGCGGTATGGATATATTCCAATATGTTTTTACTTTCCTAAACGTATTTGTATCCTTAGATGGTATCAACTAAAATGATAACAAGATGTTTCAATATTCACTCTCAAGTGATGAGAGCGTTTCTGAGATTGAGGCTTTATCTTCTTCCAGTTATTCTAATAAAGAATCCACTGAGGAGGAAGACTGATCCACAACATGTTTTTCGATAAAATGAGCATTAAAAATTCCACAAATAAGAAAAGTTTGTTGAAAGTTTCCTTGAAATTAAGAAACCTTAAAAGAAAATAATTTCATCAATATAGGAAAGTTGTAGTTTCAGCATGGTGGAGGCTTCCAGATTCATTTTATACGAAAATATCCTATTGGTCGAAAAGAGAGAAATGACTTGCAAGAAACAAAAAATGTTTTGTAAACCGAGTTAAAATAATGTAAAAGTTCTAATACCTCTTTAAATGACAATATCATTTCAATTGAAATTGATCTTCTCTCTACTAAAAGTTAGAAAGTAGATCTACAAGATCGGTCAAAGATATTGAGGAAAATGCTTGTACCTCACAACACTACACCAAAATGACAAAATTGTCACCTTTCAGCCGGTCACCCTTGTCAAGGTCATTGACCGTGACAAAAAACATGCGTTTTGTGTCACGGTCATTGACCTTGACACGACCGTGACAAATAATTGTCACGGTCAATGACCTTGACACGACCGTGACAATGTTTGCAGCAAAAACCCTTTCCCCCTTCTTTTTTCCCTCCCGCCGTTCCCTCCCTCTCTCTCTCTCTCGACGCTGCTCTCTCTCTCTACTTTCAGGTTTAATTCTCTCTCTCTCTCTCTCTCTCTCTTCCATTTATATATATGTTTGTGTGTATATATATGTGTGTATGTGTGTATATATGTGCGTGTGTGTGTGCGGGGGTAGGGGTGGGGCAGGGTGGGGATAGGGGGTGGGGCAGGGTGGGGGTAGGGTGGGGGCAGAGTGGGGGTAGGGGGTGGGGTAGGGTGGGGGTAGGGGTTAAAAATGTAATATTATTTTGATACATTATTAATTTGTGTATGACTTTCGTAATTATAAATAATATCCAAAAATATTGGATAACAATTTATTTTCATTCAAAATAAACAAGTAATTTTCTACAAATTTCATAAAAAAATGAAGGCCGGCTTAATATGTGATTTAAGTGTGAAATAATCGCTATATACTTATACTAATGGAGAAAAAAACCATATATGGCGTTTTTTGTTTTTATTAGATGCAAAATAACACATATAGGTATCACATGACTTTATATCCATCAAATAAAATTTTACCATAAAATATCATTTTGTGGAAGGCAAGATCTATTACAATATATTTGCATACCTAAAAGATTTTTTTTAAATGACATTACAACAAAAAACTACAATAAGGGTTAAAATGGCATCCGAAATTGCTAAAAGCATGAAAAATAAAATATCATTTAGTCTATGTTGTTGAAAAATTTGATCAAATTGGTGAGCCCTTCATATTTTAAAAATGTTGTTTTTATTCCTATTTAACTTTTCTTTCTATACACCCTTAATTATATTTAAAGTTTAATAAAATAGGAGTTATAGAAAGAAAAGTGGGGTTTAAATAAAAACAATTTTTTTAAATTTTAGGTTCTGGTGCATAATCTTACTTTGTCACAATTATTTTATATGCCTCAAAGTTATTTCATCACTCTTAGTTTATATTTGTGATAATACTTTATGAACCACAACTTTAGGTTGATTATTTTAGAACTTAAACCTCAAGATACAAAAAATAATTCTATAGAACAGCTTAAAAATCTTAACAAAACACATATCTAACATTGAATATGATTTATAAAAAGCACAAAACAATAGTAGAAATTCAATACATGAAATTAACATTGAGATTATTTTAAATAGACAGTCACTACTGTGTGTGTGTGTGTGTGTGTGTGGTGGGTGGGGGGCTATTGTGTGTGTGTGTGTGTGTATGTGGTGAGTGGGGGTGGTGGTGGTGTGTGTATGTGATGAGTGGGGGGTGTGGAGGGAAGTGGGGGTGTGTGTGTATGTGGTGAGTGGGGGGTGTGGAGGGAGGTGTGTGTGTGTGTGTGTGTGTGTGTATATATTTGAATTAACCCATGAATTTGTATTTTTGTATTTGAATTAACCCATGAATTTATTTTTGTATTTGAATTAACCCATGAATTTATTTTTGTATTTGAATTAACCCATTATATGAAACATACTTGAAATTAAATATAGTGCGCATAGATACTAACCTTCTAGTTCTTATGCGTACGCATTCAATAGCCCTTAGACCTGTTCAAGAGTCATTACCCCTGAAATAAGATCTCTCGAATTGTCCCGTTTGGATAGTTTGAGACTGTATAATTTCTGTATAATATTCTTATTGGCTTAAAGTTGTTACTTTTGGAGGAAGTTCTGCTGTCGTATCTTAATGTTCTCTGGGTACATACTATATTGACAAGTGTGACTGTTATTTCAATTGACCAATTGAAATAACACTCACACCTGCCAATCTACGTCGTGTACTTGGAGAACTAAGGGGATATGCTGTCGAATTTTTTTCAAATCGTAAGAATGTGCATGAGCTGTTAAGTATATTACAGAAAAATGCAGTCTTGAATGGGATACGACCACTTACCCTTTAATAGGATAATTAAATGATGGGATAATTAAATAAAACATACTATAAATCTAAGTTTTGTTTACCTTTAATAGGTGTTTAGTTGTGGTAGCTGTGATGGGATATCCGAAATACAAAGAGTGGATGGGTGAGACTAATAGAATGGGGGATGTGTTTCGCAGAGGTGCTAACGAATTTGTGAAATATGCAAAGAGATGTCGTAATGATGAAGAGTTTCCGTGTCCGTGTGCTAGGTGTAAAAATGGTAAGGGGTTTGAGTGGAAAACAGTTGAACTACATTTGTTAAGATCGGGTATGCAAGATAGTTATCGATTTTGGAGTTTTCATGGTGAATTGAAAGTTCCTTTTGTCCCCGACCAACCTTCACAACAACCTTCAACAAGTAGAATAGATGTAGAAGGGGACGACGTGGATCATAATATGTTAGAGGATTTAGTTGATGATGCGTACGGAGTTTATGAAGCTGAGCAGAATGAGGTTACTGATGATGTAGAAGATTCAAGTGCTCGTGAAGATAACACGATAAAACTTGACGATGACTACCAAAGTTTAAAATTTAAGGTGACCCAACCGTTATAATCTGGCTGTGAGAAAGATCAAACAACTTTACATGCCATGGTTGGTTTGCACAGTTTGAAGACGCAGTACGGTTTGTCTGGCAATAGCATGACGGGAATTCTGAAATGGGTGAAGGGCTTATTACCCAAGGTGAATACACTTCCAAATAGCTATCATGTTATGAAGAACAGTTTGAAAGGTTTGGGAATGAAGTATAAATCGATTCATGCTTGTGTGTATGACTGCATACTATACCTAAAGCAGTATGAAAATCTCGATCGTTGTCCAGTATGCGATGAACCTAGATATGTCCAATCTACTAGTAAGGAAGGAACAAGCTCAAAAGTGCCTCAAAAAGTATTAAAATATTTTCCCGTTGGGCCTAGATTAAAGCGATTTTTCACAGTACCATGGATTGCAGAGGCAATGACTTGGCATGCTAGGGCAGAAGTAGGGGTAATATCATGCGTTATCCTATTGATTCTACTGCCTGGCGGAGGATGAATTTTGAGTATCCCGATTTTGCTCGAGAACAACGCAACATTCGTTTGGCTATATCAACAGATGGTTTCAATCTATTTGTAAATCTAAGCACCAATCAGAGTGTATGGCCAGTGATCCTAGCCCCACTCAACCTCCCTCCTTCACAGTGTATGAGGCTTGAATTTTCGATGACGGCTTTATTGATACCTGGGCCAAAGGCACCAAGTGATGACATTGATATCTACCTGGCTCCTTTGGTAGAAGAATTAAATGAGTTGGGGGAAGAGGGTGCGCAATCATTTGACTCTTTTAGAAAAGAAGAGTTTACGCTGAAAGCTATGTTGATGTGGGAAATTCATGATTTTCCAGCTTATGGGACATTATCCGGATGTGTAGTACATGGTTATTTGGGGTGTCCTATTTGTGGAGAGGAGAATGAATCTCTTCGTCTATCCTCTAGCTTAAAAAATGTATACCATTGCCACAGGAGGTTTTTACCCCCAGCTCATAGTTTCAGATTTGAGAAAGGTTCCAATTTTTTATTGGGCGGAGTTGAACATAGGCTACCGCCGAGACAACTTTCGGGTTCAGAAATTGAAGGTAAATCTTCTGAATGTGGCCCAAATATGCCAGGTAAGAATCCCAAATTTAAGAATGTCAAGCATAAGAAGACCCCAACTGGGAATGAAACTGAGATAAGAAAGGCATGGTCTCGGAGGTCAATTTTATTTGACTTGCCTTATAGGAAGAAAAACCCGGTGCGCCATGTATTGGATGTGATGCATGAAGGGAAGAACTTCGTTGAACATATTGTGGGTACTTGCCTTGGGGGGAGTCATTCGAAGGATGGAGAAAATGCACGAAAAGACCTTAAAACGTTAAAACTTAAGCCACAACTATGGTTGAAAGAAGATAGTAGGGGAAGGACAGTAATTCCCCCTGGTGTGTTTACTTCGACGAGTGGGGAAAGGAAGGTGCTTCTAGACACAATATATAATTTGAAGGGCCCATCTACTTTTTCTTCCAACTTGCAAAGGATTATGAATTATGCTACTCATGATTTACATAAGTGTAAGTCCCACGATTGGCATGTGATCATGCAATTGGTTCCTCTATTGTTTAAGCACTGTTTCTCCAAGCACAAGGATTTGTGTAGGGCTATTATGCAAATTAGTATTAACTTCTCCCTCTTGTGTGAGAAGGTAGTGAATCGAGAACACATAGTGGCCGCAAAATTGGCTGTGAACGAAGCGATTTGTGTATTGGAGAAGTAATTTCCCCCAGCATTCTTTGACATAAGTGTTCACTTGTTGGTACACCTATGAGACGAGGCACTTCTTTGTGGTCCAGTTAGATATCGGTGGATGTATCCGTTTGAAAGATTGATGAAAGTTTTTAAAGATTACGTCAAGAATAAGCGATATATTGCCGGATCAATTGCAGAGGAATACATCACCGTGGAGTCATCAATATATACTCGGGAATATATGCCTGACTCGACCAGCGTTGATGACACTGATGAATTCCTCGATGATGGTGGTAATGTGATGGGAAAACGAGTGAAATTAACGAGTTTGCAACATGAACAAGTATGGAATTTCATACAAGGCTCTTACTTTCTTTCGAGCGAGCGCAAAAGATAAAAACCTCGTTGAAGGTGAAATGACTTACTATGGTGTAATCCAAAATATATTTGAATTGGATTATATAAGCTTCAAAGAGGTTGTATTTTACTGTGAATGGGTAAGAGTTGAGGATAAAAATGCTTGTAAAGTTGATCCTGTCACCAATTTGATCATGGTTGACTTGTCCAAGTTGAAGAGCAACGACCACGTGAGCGATGAGCCGTTTGTTTGTGCATTTCAAAAGGTTAAGCAAGTGTTTTACTCGGAGTATATCAACAACGAGCCGTGGTCAATTTTCCAACACGCGCCAAGGCGTCTAAATAGTAGTGTGGATGACTTGGCTGCTCCTACCGAATATCAATCCATTTTTTATGATAACCCGAATTTGAAACAATTTTTCAATTTGTAATAAATATTTCAATTTGTACCGAAACATCCATTTTTAATGCTTTTAATTGATCTGCACTTTATCATTTTCACTCTTGTGTAGTGTGCGTGTGTGGAGAGGAGATTAATACATAAATATTCCAACTACATCTAAGTTTTGTTTATACTAATCCATGAATATACGCTTCTTACCTTTAATAGGTGATTAGTACATAGTTATTTGGGGTGTCCTATTTGTGGAGAGGAGGCTGAATCTCTTCGTCTATCCGAACACTAAGAAATGCCATAATCCTATGGAGCGATGCTCTGCAAATTCCTCCCAACCGTTATGTAGCCAAACATCACCAGTTGAAGTTGTCAATTCCACTTTCCATACCCCACCACTTGGAACTTCTAGAAAAACATGGGAGACCATTGAAAGGTGGAATTGACAACTTCAACTGCTGATTTTTGGCTACACAACGGTTGGAAGGAATTTTCAACGCATAACTCCATAGGATTATGGTATTTCTTAGTGTTTAGATATGAAGAGAATTATATTTGACATGATTGCCCGGGGTACATTAGTTGGAAGGAGGTGCCATATGAGCTCAAGTTAGCTGTTTGAGTGACACTACAGGTAATGTATTTATATTTATATGTCAATTTCGATTTCGATTTCAATTACGATTTATATTTATCTATATTTGAGGGGCGGATACTAATTTTTCTTTATTTCAATTCAGGGGACAGGGAGTGACCCTAAGGGTAGGCCACATATGCTCTATACTTATGTGGCTATTCGGACGAGAAGGGAAGGATAAGGAGGTGTCCCCGAGCGTCGCGGTACAAAATCTCTTTTCCATGCAAATAGTTTGTAGATTTGAGATAATTGATGGTGATGTTGTTTCTTATTAAATAGTTTCTATTTTGAATATATATTTGCATTATCTTTAGTTTGTTTGGATATATGATGTTTGGAACAGGTACAACGTTGCTATAACAGGTACAAATATACTGCTGGGCAGTGGCAGTGGCCATACTGCCCAGCAGATTTTTTTTAAATTCTGCCCAGAATTGTCACGGTCATTGACCGTGACACGTCTGCGACAAAAAGTTATCACGGACGTGTCACGGTCAATGAACGTGACAATTTTTTTAAAAAGGGTCACGGCTTTGTCACGGTTATAAACCGTGACAAATGTGTCACGGTCATTGACCGCGACACGACCGTGACACAAAACGCGAGTTTTGTGTCAAGGTCAATGACTGTGACACGACCGTGACAAAAAAAGTTGTCTCGCCTCGAAATGTCACGGTCATTGACCTTGACAAGTTGGATTTGTCAAGGTCAATGACCTTGACAATTCGGCAGATTTGGTGTAGTGCAACCAATCTTTGAATGATAAAAGTCGTATTGGGTTCTACAAATTTGATGCAAAAACTAATGTGAATACCAATATCATATTTGATGAAAATTCCTAAAAGACTCATGCCTCTAAAAAAGTCTCCTGCACAACATGAGAATAACAAGATTTTGATGTTTCTTAATGACAAATGTCCAACGCATTGTATACTAGTGTACATATTGTGATAATAAAGGACATTTGAATGATTTTTTCTTTAAGCTTTGTAAAACCAAAGTGGCCAAGATACACCATCTTTTAAATGGTGATGAGATTTTGCACTCAAGTGTGATTTAAACTATCGTTGAAAAATATAGAATCATATTTTTTTAACATTGAGAAAATTTCTTAATTTAAAAATATTGAACAAAGCATGAATATTTTGTGACTAAGCTCAGTGGAGATTATTTTGGGGGACAAAACAAAAACGTTGAACGTCTTGTTATTCACAAAATGTCTCACAAAGGTATTTCAATAGTGGTTGTCCTAAGCACATGATCAAGGATAAATCCTTTTTAAAAATCGTTGAAGATAAAACTAATATGATTACTTTTAGGGATGGGAGTGAGTCTAATGTATTATAATAGATTACTATTGAAGTAGTTGGGTTTACTAAGTCAAATAAAGTCCACTGAGTATATGGCTTGAAGAATAACTTTATTATCCTTAGAAAAATGTGTGATGACCATAATAATGTTCCTTTTACCATGAAGGCCGGCAAGTTCTTAATTTTAAGGGTAAATTCATATTGAATGATACTTGACGTAACACCTCATAAAATCCATAAATAGATAGAACAAGTCTAGTATCAATACCACATGAGTGAAAAAATAATTAGTAACATTCTCACCATGAACAAATAAATAAAAATGATATAAGAAAATACAACAAAAGACAATAAATTATTGAATAAATTAAAACATCTTTGATACCATCCAACTGAAAATCAAACTTTGGAATATGCAATATATCTCAACATCATAATGCTCAACTCTGAATAATATATACATATCATACAAATGTCTAACTTGGAAAATCTGAAATAACACAACTAATTGAGAACTGAAACACTAACATAAAAGTGCAAAGGAAATGCACAGATCGACACCTCCATCCGTGAAATGATATATAAACTAGTGATGAAGAAAATCCTCCAACGGATAGCTCAATTATGTGGAAGAAATGTCGGCTTAAGACCTGTAGAAAAATGATTCAACAATGAGGATATAACTACATTTAGGATATAACTATATCGTATACAATAATGAGGATATAACAATGATTCAATTATGTTAAGCAAGTCTACAGTGTGTAAGAATATAACTACGTTTAGGACACAATAATAATAACAATATATATTTCTCTCATTGTAAATTGATTTTAACTTATATAAATTTCTTAAACTGAAGTAACCTAAATATGCCCACAAATCATGCTCACATATCTATACTCAAGCCCGAATGAGGTCTATACGATATAATTCAATGTTTTCATCAAGTACTCATTAATTTAACAATAATAAGTTTGTCTATAGTATTTCGAATCTCTTTTTCTACGATAATATATTTCATAGAGTAATTCACTAACTAAACATTATTCTCTTACGTTACTATCTCAAGTTATGATTTTAAAAATATATATCCATTATATCAATCTTTAATATTCTCAAGTCATTGTTCAACATAGACTTCCATATTATATCTTATCGTATTATTCCTATGTCATAATCTCAAGTTTATACTTCTATAGTATAAAAATCAATATAGTCTTAGTATATAATGGACATAGATATTGCGTAGTCCAGAATACATGTGCATGTACTAAACTCACATCCAATCACATGAGCTATGCACAAGCCTGAAAATAAAAGATTTGAAGGACAATCACTAATGGCTTCGAGGATCACTCATGCATATTAGGTATAGTTATAGGGTGCCCTAAACTTGTAACCTCAAATTATCAACAAAAGGAAAAATCACTACGCCTTCCGTACAAGGCTATATGAAATGATACCCTCACTTCTTCCAGCTATGATACATGTACATGATAAGTAGGATTGGGCTAAATAGGACCTAGGAAGAGTCCGTCTCACTCAAATGGAGTACCATGAGGGATTAACGTCATACGTTCTCTATCAAATTCCTCCTAGTATGTCCCCCACTAACCCACACACATTCGATATGATCACACATAAAACAAATTAACAACAGAAACCTGCTCAATAGGGTTATAAATATAATCTCTATTATAAAAAGTTAATACACATAATAACTACAATTTTATATACAAATACAGTACTAGTCTGAACCCCTCAGGCTATAGGGTTTAGGTATCATCTCACACCAGCGTTCATACGAATCATTCTAAATCAACCATCACCCTACTTTATGGGTTACAATTATTTTCTATGCTATCATGGGTTCTACTCAATCTCTAAGCATCACCATTTATCGTAAAATATCATGACTCTCAACCTTATAGTCTCTAAACTGAGTATCATCTCCAACTTATTACGTACATAATCATTATAAATCAGTATCTACCCTACTAGTTTGGCTATAAACATGATCTCATCTATTATTTAACTAGCTCAATCTTTAAACATCATAACAATTATGATTCAAATCCCCAAAGTTTCTGAATTGGGTTTAAATCTCCAAACATACTCCCTTAATTTCTATATAAGTGATTTAGAGTAATAAAATCGAACCCGCTGTCAAAATCAAAGAAAAAATAACAAATGATCATAAGTCATTCGAAGGAATTGCCTAAGTCTTTCGAATGAGATGCTATTTCTCATTCGAATGAGACTTCAATTTCGTTCGAATGAGATGGTCGGATTGACCTTGTTATTCTTTGAATAGAAATGACCATAACAAAAACAAAACCTAAACTCAAAGACCCTAATCATCACACCAGACTTTCGAAAAGTAATCTAATACACTAAAGTGTTAAGCTTAATAAAATCCTCTTTTAACTCTTTGGTAAAAACCTTTTAAACTTCAATGGTTGAATACGACCATACAAAAAGTTTAGTTCTTGTTGGTGCGATGTTCAAAGTAAAATGGAATTAGATTTGAAACAAAGTGAGCTGAAAATAAATAGATTAACACGTAATAATTTGATAACGATGAGGAACCAACATACTAGAAAACCCTGGGTTTTTTGGTACCAAGACGACACACACTACAAGTCCACCATAATAACATTTTGAGTACAATTTATCGTTTATAGTGTGTAAATGAATAAATATAACTAATACACCCAATACACCAAGGATAATAATAAACAACTCCATAACTACTAAAAATATACCAAACAACACAAAGAGTAGACTTAAATGTCTTCACATTGGATTTCTTTGACAAAATTAGTGGAATGTTTTAACTGGCCAATTGGCCAGACGCGTATCTATGATTGCCCTATAAATGTCCACAATAGGAACTTAAAATCCTTCATTCTTCAAATTTTTTGAAAAATTCAAATTTCATTGTGCATATAGTGTGGCACATCGCAATTTGTGTGAGTTGTTTTGTTAAAGCATATTTAAATTTTATTTTATTTTACTTATCCATTTATCTATCTATTTATTTATTTTGATGATAACAAACTTTTTTATTATTTTTTTGTTACATATAAATATTTGTTATGTTTTCTTTTCGTATTCGTACATATAATTTTTCACATAATTATTTTATGCATAAATATATATATCCAACATATGATAAATATATTTCTACATACATTGTTTGATAACATCTTTATATATATATATATATATATGTATATATATTATAAATTTGTTTTAAAATAAAGATTACTTACAGTACTTGTATGTTATATGATAAGACCACAACATAATTTACAAAATCTGACTTAATATCTTGAAAGAAGTTATTCATAGTCCACAATTAATGCTACCAAAACGCATGCCTCTATCATGTTTGATGTTTCCCAAAAATATCCTTTGTATTTTCTAAATGATACATTCCCTTTTGCCCAAAACTAAGGATTTTTTTATTAAAAAAATTGATAGCCTCCTGTCTGACCCAATGCACTCTTTTATTTATTATTTCAATTCAATGTCTGTAGGCCTAAAGTTTTTTTCTGCCACAGTCGAAGATAACTTTTGACTTCTAACACTATATACTAGTCATTGTGTGTGTGTGTGTGTTTTGTATTAATATATAAACATATACCCTATTGACACAATCGATGCATTCTTTTGTGTCATTACTTTTAATTAGACAAAAACTACTTGATTTTCTTCAACTGACAAAAGGCTTACAACACTCCAATATTAAAGCCATTTTATTTTACTTAAAATCCTTGTTTGGTTGTTGTACTCTTTTTTCATTTAAAATGGGTCACTTCACCTTTTCTTGCATAAATTCGCTTAAGTCTTTGAATTCTTTTTTGAATCTCTTCACCTTTTATCAACATTGTTGTTTGCAGTCCTTGAAATCTTTTTCATTTGGGCTCTTTATATATATATATAACAAATATGTGACATGAAAAAAATTCTTTTAATAAACTCGTTTTTATATCATTCTTTTATTCATTTGGCCAAAATAATATCTGTGAATTATTACTCTCATATACTGATTATAGTACTAAGTCATATGCACACCATTTATATTTTATATTTTGTTTCTATCTGGACTAGATCTCTTTTGCAGATTTTACGAGATGGTGCTCTTTTTAAGTTCTTTAAAAACATAAAGTGCAAGACATTTAATCTAGCACTAATCATCAAACATTAGCTCCTTATTTTTTGTGTTTATAATCTCACCTAGACAACTTATCAGAGCATATTATCCATTTATATCCTTGGAATAATTAATGCTCTCATTGAGTATGCTCAATCTGATTCAATCTTCTCTAACAATTATATTTTCTGTGGTGCCTACAAAAACAAGATTAAGAGAAAATAGACACAACATTTTCTGAGAATAAAAGCAAAAAGTATTCAAAAATATAACTATAAGAGAAAGACTATATACTGAGAATTTTTTCAAGTCTTGTTAAAGAGATAGATACATTTAGATTTAGAGTTTTTTTTTATCATTTAGTTATCATCCTAGAAAATTACTACCCTCGTCTGAAAATATAGAAGCTTGGTTATAAGTTTCTTGTGTAATTTATAGCTCGGTTTAGCTAATGGTTTGTATGTGATAATTTGATCCCAGCCTTAATGGATCACAGTAGTGGAACTAAAAAATACCATGTCTACTTGAAGAGTGGACGTAGGCTCACCATTTTTAGGCCGAACCACTATAAATCATGTACATTTCTTTATTTCTTACTTATTACTTTCATTGTGTTAATTTTCAGCCACTGTATTTATTCTGTAACTTACTAATATTTCTTAAAACATATTATTAATTAGTTTCGTAATTAATTAATTTGTTTATAATCAAATTAATATATTTATTTTTAAAGAAGTTAAAGAGTTTGTTAAAATTCAATTCACCCCCCTTTTGGGTATTTTTCTGGGCAATGATTGGTATCAGAGCAAGGGCTCTATTGTTATTATTTGATTTAACAATTTAAGCGTTAAAGATTTTGGCAAACTTTCCTAACCCTACTGTTGGTAAAAATCACTCCATAAATAGGCCTCCTTTATTTTCTGGAAATAATTATAGTTATCGAAAAACCAAAACAAAATTCAATATTAAATTAAATGATTATGAAGATTGGAGGGCATCTTAAATAGACCCAACAATTCTCCTATGAAAAATGTTGAAAATAATCATGTTCCGAAAGCAGTAAGCAAAAGGAATGAATTGGACATTAAAAAGATTCATGTTAATGCTAAAGCTATGAACATTCTATATTATGACATAGATTTAAATGAATATAATAGAATTTTTTATTGTGAATCGGCAAAAGAAATATGGGATTGATTATGAATCGCCCATGGAGGAACTAGTCAAGTTAAAGAATATAAAATTAGTATGATTGTTCATAGTTATGAGTTATGTATAATGAAACTTTATGAATCCATTCCGAATATTTTTACTAGATTTACTAATATTATTATTGGTTTAAAGTCTCTTGGAAAATCTTACACTAATAATGAAAATGTGAGCAAAATTCTTTGGTCACTAACAAAAAAAAGCCTCTTCAAGAAACATGCTATCATATTAGTTATTAGAGAAATATCCATATATGCCTTGATGAGCTTCTAGGCTCGTTTTTTTTCTCGTGAAATTGTAACACCCCGTATTTTTAAACATTTTAAATTACATGTGTACACGAATTAAATTTAATTGAGAAATAAAGTGAATTAATTATATATTAATTAGGGAATAAAATGATTAATATTTATGTAAAATTATATTTACTTGTATGATAAGTGTAGACACCCCATTCTAATACCCCCGACCTCTCCTTAGGTCCATGGCAACTCCCTTCTACACCATAAACCTAGGTCATACCCCGAGTACCGACCTAAAGGCCACCGCGCGCTCCCAGGCTTCGTTTGACCAAAAAGTCAAACTCTTCAGCTCGACTGAGACTGAATTAATCTTCAAAGGGCACTGAATCCACTTCCCAACGGTCCATCCCGTGCGCGAATCCGACTTACCATGAAGACGAACGACCCATTTTCCCTGAAACTCGATCAAGAGGCCACGAGCGCTCCCGGTCTCCATTTGACCTAATTAAACTCTTTATCTTGACCGAGATTGAATGAATCCTTGAAGGTCACTAAATCCCCTTTCCAACGGTCCATCCCGTGCGCAATTCTGACTTACGGTACGGATGAATGATCCGTTTTACTCTAAGAGGTCACCGAATGCATCTAGGGATCGGTTGACCAAGGTCAAATCCCCAAAATGTGTCAAAATCTTTGGAATGTAGAATTACATCTTCTAACCTTTCCAACGGTCCACCCCGTGCTCGATTCTGACTTACCATGCTGACGAACGATCCGTTTGCGTCTGAAGTTTTCCCGTCCAAAGGACCGACGAGCGCTTCCGAACTACATTTGACCCAAAGTCACATCCCGAACCCGAGAGAAGTCCAAGGACTTTCAAAGGTCTATGAATTACCTTTCCAACAGTTTTCCCCATGCACGATTCTGATCAACGGTTTGCGCTCTGCGATCGATTTTCTGAAAATGCCTGAAAGACACTACCAAACAGCAAGTCCCAGACCCAGCCTATCGATAGTGTGCCTAAACAAACCTGCCGATAGGCAAGACCAGGGCTATACCGATTGGTAATGCCCTGGGCATATAAAAATGAGGGCATGTCCTCATTATAAGGGGATCCCAGATCTGATAGACATCACTCTCAGCAAATCCAAAAAACCTCTCTCGAAGTCAGCGTGATTTCCACATCCAAATACCTTTACAACTATCACTTTTCATCAAAAGTGGTGAATTAACTACCCTCCATCATCATCCAAGTGCAAGGGATGCTCTCCAACATTCAAGATCAAGTTCAAGATCTTCAAGAAGGTCCAATTTTCTCAATTCTCTCCTTAAATTCTCATAAACTCGCATTAACTTGTTTTATTACTTAGAACCTTTATTCTCTCATCTCACATATCATAATATACTTTTTATTTAGTATTATTGCACATCTCTTATTTTCATAAAAACCAGAAAATAAGAAAAAGAGGATTTGCTCATAAATTCCAAACGGAAATTCTCACACTTTTCTTACACTTTTCTCACAACTAAAATACCTTTTTACACACACACACACAAAAATAAGAGAAGTCCCCGATTGGATTTATGGGATAAAACCCAATCCCCTCATTTTTCATGCGAACTACATGGACTTTGATGCCCCTATAGGCTACGTAGGCGTCTCATTGTAAAACCCGAGACTCGAGTTCTATTCTCACTTTTTCTCTCGTTTTCTATTTTCTCTAAACTCAACTCTCTTAGATTACATATATTTATATATGCATATATTTGTTCTTAGTGGAGTATTATTCCACATACGTTATCTCTCCATTATAATGATCAACGCAAGGATAATCGCGTAATTCCTATTTTTTAATATTATTTTTATGAACCTTCCTGCGGATGACTCGTTTTATCTCTTCCATGATACAAGTCGAGGATTCCTATCTCCACTATATATACACATGCACACATATCACAGGGAAAATAAAGGAAAATAGCAAAAACCCATGAGAGACCGTAAGGGCGGAATGGGTGCCTAACACCTTCCCATTTTGTAACTTAGCCTCCGGACCCTTTTCAAATCATTTTGGTTTTGTATGTATCAGTATATCTTTGGATGCTGTCCTTTGGGATGGCTCCCTTTGTTTTGTCTGTTTTGAGTAAAATAGACCGGCCTCTCCATCTCTCTACATTTGTCACCTCATCAATGATGCCGGCCGAAGAGTTCCCGGGAGGGACGTACGGGACCTAGGATCCTCACTCTCCCGCCCACCGCGAGGATCGGGGATGGCCACAGTGGTGACTCTGCTGGGGACTATTTTGAGGGCTAGACTCTATTTGCATGGGTGTTATGTTTTTTTTTTATATTTTCCCCTATTTTTGCATGTTCCCCCTTTCCATGTGTCCCCCATACTTATGCTTCTATTCACACACTTGTAGAAAATTTTCCATTTACACTTCACACCACATGAACCTAGGATCACATATATCCACATGTTGCACGCATCACCCTTCCATACTTGGTGTGCCCTTGGTACTTGTACTTTGCTCCCTATTTGGAATGATCAAGAAAGATACTCTCATCATAAGTTTCTAATAAGAAAATCATGCATGATTCACACGACATCACCAAAGAACATTGTTATTTACCAAATTTTGTCCACTAACTGGAGGGTCACTTATTGATGGGCGCTGATCCGGGAAGGCGCAGTTAGCCTGAGTGATATGACTCTCACCTTCCATTGGCCAAGTACCTTCGACGTATATCGAACGGTTCCCCCGAATCATACTACTTGACCGAAGTCATGACGGGAGGTATATCGCAGGGAACTCGTTCACGTACGCCAAGTATATCGAATTCACTCTCACACGTACCGTCCCTCGAGGTATATAGTGAGGCAATTCATGTACACTCAGGTATATAAAATGGATTGTCCACATGTACCGATTGCCCGCAAGATCAAGACATATATCATGAAAGTCACGCCAAAGGGGGGAACCCTTTTCAATTCACCCAACCAATTGCGTACCCGCATATAGGTGTCAAGCCTAGGACACACACGTTAGATTACCAGTTTCTACCCGAAACTCTGTCGAAATTTCGGGTCGACCTGCTGCCCCAATTTTTGAGCATTTTTAAAATGGGACCCTGTCCGTGAGCCTCGTCACAAGTCCAGCCATAGCTTTGCATATATTACAAACCCAATTTTTCCAGGATCGGGTCCCCTCCAGCATTTCATTTTGCATTTAAGAGAATTTATTACAAGTGAGAACATAATAATCATAATAATCATGCTGACACCGTCTTCCAAAAAAAACATTTCCCTTTTCTATATCAAAAATCCAAAAACATTTCTCCTCTTTTTATCAAAAACCCAAAAATATTTTGTCTTCCAATCTAAAAAACTGTCAAAAATATTTTCATTATTTTTTCCAAAAATAAATCCCATTTCGCGTCAGTCAAATCACCCCGGAGTTTCGTCCTTTCCCCTACTACTTCTTTCGAATTCGAAATCCATCCGCTTTCCATGGAGAACACAGATCAAGTACCCGTAGTGCAGCCAGATCTGACGGCAGTCCTAGCTCAGCTCGTGGTCCGAGATTAACAAGCTTCAGACTGATGTCCGAGAGACACAACAAAGCCAGCTTCCCATTCTTTAAGAGCTCGAGGCCCTATTCCATCGTGCTATGGTTCCACTCGAGCCTATCTAGGTTACCAAAGAATATCAGAATGCTCCACGTGCCCCTCCTGCTAATGGGCCACCGCATGCCGAGCTTCCGATGCCGAACCTTGCCCAACCTGGGGCTAACTTGCCTGTGATCGTTGATCCGAAAGAGGAAGAGTTGAACAAGGTCAAAGAAGATCTCAATATGCTCACTAAGAAGTTTGATCAAGTCATAGTCTCTGGGAATTACATGGACTATACCCACATGTCTCCTTATCCTAAAGCGAGGTTACCCGAGAAGTTCAAGATGCCAAATATCAAGAAATTCGGAGAAAGTGGACCACCGATTGTTCATCTCCGTAGTTATCACCGTTCCATGACTCTACTAGGGGCTTCCGAAGAATTGATGGGCCAAATGTTTCAGCAAACTTCGAAGGATAGCGACCTCCAATGGGTTTTGTCTCTCGAAGAGTCCAGAATTCGTAGCTAGGAGGATGTAGCCCGAGAATTCATGTCACAATACAAATACAACGAAGAGCTTGAGGTCACCCATCGTGATTTAGAGCTGCTCAAATAGAACTCTCGGGAGTTAGTCAGTAACTTCATAGCCTGATGGAGGGAAAAAGCAGCTTCTATGACCAATTGGCCTTCCAAGGAAGAACAAGTCAGCATAGTGAAGAAGAATTTCTTACCCCATGTTCGAGCAACCATGGGAGGATAATACTATCCTCACTTCCGAGCACTCAGAGAAGCGGGAGTATAAATCGAGGAGAGTATGGATAAAATAGATGTTGAACCAAAGAAGGTGTCCGTACAGTTCACCCCCAGAAAATATGATAAGTTAGCCCGTGCTACAGTCTTAACCATCAAAAACATCTCTCAACTGACCATATCATGGGCACCGAAAATCTGCCCTGTCCCAGTCCGAAAGGAATACATCGAGCTCCATGATCCCCTCTCCAAATTTTATCAAGCCTTATTGAGCCAAAACCTTATCAAACCCATGTATCCCCGTCCTTTGCCAAATCCGCTCCCAAGAAACTTCAAGGCAGATGCCCATTGCGCCTTTTACCAAACTGTTGGACATACCACCGACCAATGATTTCACCTTCAAAATGTAATCTAAGGTCTAATTGATCGGGGTACCATTGCCCCACCAGCTAATCCCAAGCCAAACACCACTCATAACCCACTCCCAAATCATGCCAATGCCATATTCTTAGAAGAAAACCCTGAATTTGATCCCTCAACCCGAATCGCAACCATATACTCTCCTAAACCTCTCCAAACTTGCCCATATTTACTCCTATACCCTACTAGCCTCGCTGATTAGGCGTTGTCACTCCTTACCAGAGCATGCATCATTGTCCGTACGCGTTCCGAAAATGGAGGTATGGAATTATCAGAATTGTTAAACTAACTCCTAGAGTTCGGGCTGAAATTTCCATCACAGATGATCATTGATTACTAGAGGTTCGGCATGTTATTCTTGGAAGCACAAAAATGGGCCCGAGAATCAGACCGTTGGGTAGTACCGACCGATGAAGTCAGCTTGGATGATGTTGTCCAGATCATGGCAAAAATTTTCAGGCAAACCAACAACATTTTCAGTATGATTGTGTTACTTGATACTCTGAAGCTACAAGGACCCCTGGTCCGTTCACCCTTACACATCCCAACCAACTGGGAAGACATGTATGAAGAAGCCATTGAAGTTGTGGAATGCGTCGACTTTACATGAAATATAACATTGTTATCACAGGATGGGGGGAAGAATTAGGAGATTCGAATGAAGAGTAAGCTCCAGAGAAAACTAGTCCGATAGCCGACATGTGTGGGATGATATCATTTGGAGAACTCCTCGGAGAAATAAACAAGGTGGAAGAACAACCCAAGATTGATGAGGAAATGGGGTTCATGTTCTTCCCTTCTTCAGTAAATCACATGACCAGATCAGGGAGGCATTACCAGATCCCAAGCTCACTACGAGCCAATGACAAGGGGAAGGGCGTGGAAAACCTTCGTATGCCAGAAATGACCCTCGAGGAGAGCAAGATCCTCTATCAACTAAATAAAACTCAAGATAACATCACTTTATGGGGACTTTTCATGTCTTCTCAGCTGCACAGAAACACTTTGATCAAGTTTCTCATTGGACCCACAGTTCCTCCCTCTACCACACCAGAAGAAGCGATAAATTTGGTCGGATCCTTGACCTCTACCCGAATGCTATCCTTTTTCAAAGAAAAAATCCCCAAAATTGGGCCAAACCACAATCATGCACTCAACATCTCCGTCGCAGTTATGGTGAAGGTAGTGCCACTCTCTTTTGTCGATAATGGATCCGCCTTGAATGTTTTCCCACTAAGAACCTTCAAATGTTTAGTCCTGAAATAAAATGACCTCTATCCAACCTTCGCTGTTGTACGGGCCTACGATAATACTCGTAGGGAGGTGATGGGATCGATAAATCTTATAATAGGGGTTGGCCCTATAAACCCTATTGTCGAATTCCAAGTTATTGACATCCCATCTTGTTTCAACTTGTTGCTCGTACGAGCTTGGCTCCACAGTATCATGGGTGTGTCTTCCTCACTCCATCAGAAATTAAAGTTCTTCTCCAACGGACGAGTCATCATCATTTTGGGCGACGACAATAATAACGAGGGTGCAAGTACCAGCAGTCCGATTCTTAAGATACAGCACGGGTCAAATTATATGCTCCTATCAGGATTTCGAGTTGAACCACTCCTACTCCCAACAGGGGATGATTTCAAAGAAAGGGTTTATCCAGAATACGAACCTCATGGCAGCATCAATGTGATTCAGATGTTCAAAAATGTGCCCTTCATGCCCGAACTGGGGCTAGGACAAAGACAACAAGGGATACTTGATCCCATTGAACTGAAGAAGGCTTTCCCTCCTTGTGGTTTGGGGTATCAACCATCAGAACAAGAGCTCAGAATGATCTGCTAGTCTCGACCAAAGAGGAGACAAGACTGCATATAGACTATCCTAGGTGACTCCTTGAATGGACGATTCATTAAAAAGGGTGAAGACTTCCCCTTTTGCAGCTTTCTGGAACCATGGTATGACCATACAGACAAAAAGATGAATCCTGGAATGAAGATCTTTTTCAAGACAGCTACCCATGGGTTAAAAGTTCCCAACATCATGTACAATCATTAATCAAAGATACCGAAGATACTGATGAAAGTGACTGCGAGGACTCATTCAATTTACAGACACTAGGGCTGACACTCTACATGGTTCATTCAGGCACTACATCACTAGATCCATCCCACATGATTAAAGCTGCTGATACACCCTATTGAAATCCCCCCTAATCCCAATGTTTACCATATTTCTTCTTCTGTTGTCTATCCTCGCTCAAATGTAATTGAGTCCTCCTTTGATGAGGTTCTCAATGCTGTTTTTCCTATCAATGAAATAAACGAAGATTTTGAGTATTTTGTTATGCCTTACATTAAGTGTTTAGATTCTAATCAAACTTTTGATGATGATGATTTTACAAATGAATAATTAATAACTGATCTACATAAGGTTAATAAAAAACAACATAACCGCGTTCAAGTTAATGAAGAAAAGACTGTTATTATTAACCTCAGTTCTAGTAGCCAACTGCGCGAGATTAGGATAGGGGCTACCCTTGACGAGCATGAGCGTGCATAACTCGAAGAATTGCTAAAGGAATTTATGGATGTCTTCACATAGTCCTATAATGATATGCCCGATATTGATCATGAAATTGCTTAGCATGAGATCCCCACTCTTCCATATTACAAAATGGTTAAACAAAAGTTTAGAAAGCTCCGCACCGAATGGTCGCTTAAAGTCAAAGAAGAGGTGGTCAAACAGCTAAACATAGGCTTCATTTGTGTGATCGAATATCCCATATGGCTAGCCAACATAGTGCCTGTGCTGAAATTATGAGGGAAGGTTCGGATGCGTGTAGACTACCGAGACTTGAGCAAAGCCTCTCCAAAGGACGATTATTCACTACCCAATATCGACATGATCGTGGACAACACAACCAGTCATGCTCTTAAGTCATTTGTCGAAGGATTTTCCGAATACAATCAAATTAAAAGGCATCCAGATCACCAAGAAAAAACCGCGTTCATCACCCCATAGGGAAGCTTTTGCTACACTGTCATACCATTTGGTCTCAAGAATGCTGGGGCTACCTACCAGAGGGCTTCCACAACCATCCTGCACGATCTAAGTAACAAAGAAGTTGAGGTCTATGTGGATGATATGATTATCAAATCCAAAACTATAGAAGGTCATGTTCTCGCTCTCCAAAAGTTCTTCGAACGACTGCGATAGTATCAGATGAGACTCAATTCGCAAAATCCATCTTCGACGTTACAAAGGGAAAGATCTTAGGATTCATGGTTAGTTAGAAAGGGATAGAAGCAGATCCTTCCAAGCTGATATCCATACTTGAGATGCCACCTCCACGAACAGAGAAAGAAGTCCAAGGTTTTCTTGGGAAATTGCAATACATCAGTCGGCTTATCAGCTAGTTAACTTCCATCTGCGAACCTATTTTCAAACTACTTCGAAAGAATTTAACCAAGGTTTGGAATGAGGCCTGCCAATAAGCTTTTGACCGAATCAAGCAATATCTAATCCAACCCCCAGAACTCATGCCACCATAGCCTAGTATCCCTTTACTCCTATACCTAACCATAACTGACACTACAGCTGGAGCTTTGTTAGCCCAATACCTTAAAGATTCTCGAAAAAAAAGAGCCATCTATTATGCGAGTCGCAAATTGGCCGGGTATGAGGTCAATTACACTGCTTTGAAAAAGGTATGTGTCGCGCTTATCTGGGTCACCCAAAAGTTGTGACACTACATGCTCACCTTCCCCATCAAAATTGTATGCCGAATGGACCCCATCAAGTACCTACTTGAGAAACCCGCCTTATCCACCTGAATGTCTCGATGACTGATGCTCTTAGCCTAGTTTGATATCGTGTATGTCACACAAAAAGATATGAAAGGAAGAGACATCTCGGATTACCTCGCTCACTACCCCATAGAAGAAGCTGATGTCTGGGTCTACGAATTGCAAGATGAAAACATCCTCTACACTGCCCAGGACAATCTCTAATGGTAAATGTTCTTTGATGGCACTGCCAATAAAAAGGGATATGGCATTGGGATAATTCTGATTGCCCCAGATGACTCCCACACTCCCATCGCCATCAAATTCGATTTCCCTTGCACTAACAACATGACTGAATATGAGGCATGCACGGTAGTCCTCAAAATTGCTCTCAAAAAAGGTATTCAATATTTGGATATCTACGGGGATTCCGCCCTCATCATCGGTCAAGTGTTCAGAAATTGGAGAGTTAAAAACGAGAAGCTCCAACCCTTCCATGCCCATTTAGAAGAATTAACCCCATAATTCTAAAAGATTACCTTCCACTACTTATCGCTAGTAAAGAATAACCTAGCTGATGCCCTTTCTACCTTAGCCTCCATGGTTGACATGCCCGAAGGAATAAAAATAACCCCCTTCCAGATTTAAAAACAAGACAAACCAACCCATTGCTACCACATTGAGCTCGTCACCACAGAAGATCCCGAACTAGCCAATTGCTGGTATTATGATATCTGGCACCTCCTCAAGCATGGCAGGTATCCCAAGGGTTCCAATAGGAAAGACCAAGAAACCCTACGAAGATTGGCCACCCAGTACATCATTTGTCATAAAACACTGCTCAAAAGGAACTTCGATGGAACTCATCTGCAGTGTATCGCAGGGGTTGACATTGAAAAGATAATGCAAAAAATACACAGCGGGGAATGCGGGCCCCATATGAATGGTCACATGCTTGCTAAAAATATCATCCTACAAGGCTACTACTGGACCACCATGACCCAGGAATTGTATCGCCTAAGTCCAGAGATGCCTCAAATTCCAACAGTTCTCCAACCTTTAGTATCTGCTTCCGCGAGAATTATACAACATGACCTCTCCCTGGTCGTTCTCCACCTGGGGCATCGACATCATAGGGAAGTTTACACCGAAGGCTTCCAATGGGAATGAGTTCATCCTAGTTGCCATTGATTACTTAACCAAATGGGTCGAAGCCGAGTCATACGTAGTGCTGAACGCCAAGAAAGTGGCCAAATTATTTAAGAAAACGTCATCTGCAAGTATGGGGTCCCACACGAGTTAGTGTCAGATAATGGGTTGCATTTCGAGGTAGAAGTCACAGAAGTGGTCAACGAATATGGGATTCAGAGACATAAATCTTCTCCCTAACGACCTCAGACCAATGGTGCAGTTGAAGCCGCCAACAGGAACCTCAAAGACATCATCAACAAGATGACCAAAATCTATCGAGATTGGGGCGACTGGATCTCGTACGCCCTCTGGGGCTACCGAACCTCAATTTGAACCTCTATTGGGGATACCCCTTACTACCTAGTCTACGGCATGGAAGCAGTCCTACCCGTGGAGCTAGAAATACCCTCGTTGCTCATCATTCTTGAAAGCAAGGTCAGCGAAGAAGACTGGTGCTAAAGTCATCTTGACGAACTAACCCTCATAGATGAAGGCAGATTGAAAGCTTTATACCATATACAAGGGTACCATCACCGAATAACGTGTTCATTCAAAAAGAGAGTCACGGACCACGGTGTTCGAGAAGGAGATCTAGCCCTTAAAGAGATAATAGAACCCATTTGAGACCCTAGAGGGAAATTCAAGCCCAATTGGAGCATCCCGTACATTGTAAAGAAGATCTTGTCCGGTGGTGCCACCATGCTCACCGATCTAGATGGAGAAGAGATGTATTGTCCAATCAACCTGGACTGTCTCAAAAAATTCTACCCCTAGTCCAAAATCTCGGCTTTGACTCTTCTCCTCTCCCTTCTATTCTTAAAAAGAAATCTTCATTTCCCTCTACCCAGAACTACGTGGGCCTGATCCTCTGCAAAAACCATTTTCAAACAAATTAAAATTTTTCAAAACCCCAGAGGTACGTAGGCAGCTCATACATCTTACATAAACACGAGATCCTGGGGTCCCTAAGTTTCACCTGCCTGAACAGAGTGCCGCAAACCCTCCATGGACCGATAAGCTCGAACCACCTTTGAAAAAATTACAACACCTCCCTCCATGGTATTAAATAAGACAAGTCACCTTTGTCCAGTCTTCGCTGCCAACATCTTGCTGACAACTCTCCACCATAACCACTTCATATAATCCCCAGAGATATGCCAAACTCTCCTAACAAATTGAGAGGGACGGGTCGACGGACACCGACTCTCCCACGAAGAGCCCAGCTACATGCGTAGACGCTCTGTCAAATCTTCTACCGAAAAGAAATCTAGTGTCCGAGGTGGCACGATCTGCTCCCTGCCAAATTAGCATAGAAGACGCCAAGGGAAATGGAAAGAGGTCTGTCTGAGACCAACAAGCCGAATGTAAGGTTATTCTCCCAGCTCTAGAATAGGCAGCAGCTATCCCCACCAAGGCACTGACCAGTACAGATTTAAAGCCCATGCTCCACAAACTAGTTCTCCCAGCTCTCAATATTCAAGCCAACGCTGATGAAATGGCACGAAAAGAAATTAGGTATTGGAGGAGTTACCAGGCAGAGTCTTTCAGACAACCACATGAACATCATCACGAGGCTACCCCTAAAAAAGTCAGAACGACCTTCTCGCCAGGCATCCAGGCCGTTTAAAGTCTTCGCCAGTATCACTACCACAGGATTGCGACAGTATGACATCCATGAAGTAATGGAGCCAAGTTGTGGGACCTTCAGCACTTCCCCAGTCACCAGTAACAATTTTGAAATCAATCCCAGAACAATAGCTCCGACATATCCAGCATCACCAACTTCCTGCAGATGCACAGATTGTAGCATCGCCGAAAGAGAGATCATTCCTTCAGTAACCAGTGGTCTAGCCGCCGTAGGCGAAATACGAAGAAGCCCGGCTAATAAATCCCTGGGAGAACGAGAAAACTCAGGAAGAGCTGCAGCTACACTGGGATTTATCCCCAGTATGGCAGAAAATTTCTCGTAGGTAGGACAGACTTCCTCCAAGCCAAAGAGGAAGACATGGTCTTCGGGGTACCAAAATTGTACCATTGCCATCAGCATGTTCCATTCTATGGGCCGGTTGTGCCACAAAGAGACTCGACGAATGTTGAAAGCATCGTAGTCGACATTATAAGAGCGCATTGCTTCCAGGGCTTTTAGGTAGTTAGCAATCTTAATGCTACCAGGGAGAGCCATCTTGCAAGACTAACAGATAGTAGGCAAGTAAGCAACAATGCGAAGGTGTGATGAAAACCCTCCACCCTTACCCCTTTTTATACTTGAAAACCCAGATAAAAGACATAATCCTTATAGAAATAGGAAGGAATCCTACCCCACAAAGTACAAAAGGCTGAAGAAGGCACTAATCAAAACTTTGAATTAATGGGACTGAACTTGACTGCCGATAGGCAGGACAAGGGTCTTGCCGATCGGCAACCCCCTACTTTTGGAAATTTTCCTTTTACCTCTTTTGTCAAAATTCAGAAAACTCAAAATAAATTGATATTCTCAACAGAATTTCAAAAATCCCCTTTTCATCTTTACATAAATTCTCATTTTGAATAAAAAATCCCAAAAATATTTCTTTTTACGGTCTCAGCAGCAAAGTAAAAAGCGCGTGTGCATGCACTCATTCATTATTAACGAAAGATAATCAAAAAACTTCATTGAATTGCATAGATATTTCTATGTGTTATATCATTTTGCAGGAAAATAAAGAAAATCAAAAAACAAACGGGACTCAGCCTGAAAAAACATTCTCTCTCTCTCTCTCTCTCTCCTAAGAGATTCCACCCATGCGATGCGCTCTCTTTCCCTTGCGACGAGATGATGTACCATCGCTACCTGAACCAGACTCCTCCCCGGACGAGGAAGATGACACCAAATAAGAAGGAACTGGTATCGCGTCCCGAATATGGGCAATCTCTAAAGATATCCAGTCTCTAATGTCCCTCTGCCAAGTGGTCGACACCCGGACTAGCTGCAAGTAAAGGGCGTAATCAGTATCAAAATAGAAAAGAAATAAAAAATAACAAAAGAAAGGAACAGGAAAAGATATACCTCAAGTCGAAGAACCTCCTATGTCAAAATCAGCTCCTCCGGATCCATCGCATGAGGACGGTGAAGCATAGGCACCATCCCTCCATCAGCCCGCCGAATGTTGTACGAAGGGGTATGCAATCGCACGAAGGGAACCTTCGAAGTTTCCGCCATCACAGAAGTCGATGGACCCCCGCCGCTATGGGAGGACCCCACCGCCCGACTCAAACCCGCAGGAGGGAAAGGCAAGGCATCATATATGCTAGGCACCATCAGCTAGCTCGTCACAAAGTTCATGTAATCATACGGCGCAACCATATCAGTGTACAACAGGTAGGACTCACCGATCATTGCCATAATCCTCACGTCCTCCGGCAGCAGTCGCTCCCGCCTCATAGACATAGGAGGCCTCGGATGTGGCACCACCACTTCCTTAGCAATCTGTCGGACCACCCTCTCCCCGAGATACCAAGAGTGGACAAACTCATGCGCTAGTAAGCGCCGCAGCTGTGCGTTCACTCCAGTCACCCCCGTGTCCTGAATGGCTGTCCCCCAAGGGTTAAAGGTCACCTGAAAATCCCCAGCAGGTACAAGTCAATGTATAATTAGAGTACACAAAGACCAAGACTGAAGAAGAAAGAAGTCTTACCCTGCCACTGGTCAGGCCATTCAATACCTCACGCACTGCCTCCAAAGAGAGAGATCTTTTCGATTGTCGATTGGCCTTAAGCCATCGATATAATCGGCAGAAGTACCCAACGGTATCGTCCTTCAAAGCGATCAACTGGGTATTTCACCCAATCACCTCATAGAACCACGTCTACCAAAGACAAGAATTCGCGAGAAAAAAAAGACACATAAGGAAAATGCTAATGCATGAAAAGAAAAAGCGCAAATTAAAGGATACCTGAAGAAGATACATGGCTCCAGTAAAAGTCTGCCAGAAACATCGATTGAATGCATCCAAAGAAAAATTACGGATCGCCAAAGTCAGGCTCCCCCGATCATAGAAGTGAATGTTCGAAAACACCCTCAAGTACGGTAAGAACCACAAATGGACGACGTCGCCGCTCGACGCCACCATGAAGCCCCCCAGTACTAGCAAGATAAACAACTGGGCCATATGCCTCACCTGCAGCCCATCCTCCACATCAACCACCCTACTTATCAAAACATCCTTTAGCAAGGACATCCGGATAGAATCCCCAGACACTAACCTCCCCACATCACCGACCCCCGCTCGCACCGTTTCCGGCCTCACCCGTAAAGAGCGATCCACCTCTATCTTCTCCCCATCACAATCTAGCCCTAGTAGCTGCTGCACATCTATGGGAGTCATGGTCATCTCCCCAAAGACGAAATGGAAGGTGTGGGTAGTACCCCACCATCTCTCCACCAGAGCGCACAAGACTGCTGTCGAATGAGGCGTCTCATCTAGCACAGACGCCAGCCTCCCAAAAACCGTTGATGATACCACCTAACGTACCACAGGTGGAAGATGCTCCCAAACATCCTTAAGCCCCATCGTCCCATGGGCACACATATTCATAAGAGAGATATCAAGCTGTCAAAAAGAAAAAAACCTTGTCAAAATCGAAAAGAAAAAATCGCCAAAAAGAGAAGAATGCCAAAAGTCACTTTACTCACATAACCGCCAGGGTTCACCACCCTCGAAGAGCGATGACGCGATGGCTCCCGTAGCATGGTTCACTCATCCGCAATCGGCTCGAATGTGTCGAAATAATTCTCATTCCCCAAAGCAAGAGGCTCCCTGGTCCTCCATTCCAAATTCGCCCAGTCATCAACTGTCAACCATTCCCTATGTGTTGTAGTGCTCACAAAAGAGGCCATATTTTAGATCAGAATGCTAGAATGCTTCGCAAAAGCAAATTGCAAAAAGAGATAAAGAGAGAAGTTGTGAAAAATGAAGGGAATTCGCCCCCTTTATATAGGATGCCAAGGGTCATGCCAATCAGCACTGACCCCAACCCTACTGATTGGTACTTCCTCTTTGCCTTCTCGAGGCAGTCCAAAAGTCCATGCCATTGCCGAATGGCACCCTCCACACCATGCCGACTGGAACCCCCTTAAAAGTTCGTACAAAAAGGTCCCAGATAATACCAGAAAACCATGAAAAATCTTCAGAAAATTCCTAAAAATCCCAGGAAAGATTTAGAACATCTTCAGCAAGAAAATTTTTCACTCCCTCAAGCAGAACCCCTATTTCCCCAGCGGAAATATCAAAAGCCCAGTGAATCTTCCCCCGATAATGTCCCCAGAGGATCTCTAAGGATCGCCTCTTATACCCCAATGGTCTCAAACCTCCTCGAGAAATACGTCCAATTCCTGGACCACCTAATCACTTCCCCAGTGGAGTTTACAACATCAAATTTTCCTTTCCTCCGCAAAATCTCCAAAATCACAAGGATTTCCCAAATCGGCGGCTCCCCAACTTAAATCAACATCGCGAGGTAATTTCCCCAATGGAATTCCATAGAATCATTCTCCCCATCACTGTCTCCAAAGGACACCCTAAATTTTCCCCAGCAGAACCCAAAATCCAATCTTTATCCCCCAAAAAATCCCTGATTTTCCCGAAGGAAATTTACACCTCTCTTAGGTCAGAATTGACCTCAGTCTTGGATCTTCACCTTAGTTAGGTCAAAATTGACCTCGGTCCTCAGTTGTCACCTCTCTTAGGTCAGAATTGACCTGGACCTTGGATTGTCACCTTAGTTAGGTCAGAATTGACCTCGGTCCTCGGTCGTCACCTCTTTTAGGTCATATTTGACCTCAGTCTTGGATCATCACCTTAGTTAGGTCATAATTGACCGTGGTCCTCGATCATCACCTTAGTTAGGTCAGAATTGACCTCGATCTTAGATCATCACCTTAGTTAGGTCAAAATTGACCTCGATCCTCGGTCATCACCAATCTTTAGGTTATAATTAACCACGATCTTAGATCGTCACCTTAGTTAGGTCAGAATTGACCTCGGTCCTCGGTCGTCACCTATCTTTAGGTCAGAATTGACCTCGATCTTGGATCGTCACCTTAGTTAGGTCAGAATTGACCTCGGTATTGGAACGTCAACTTAAGCTCGTAGAATTGGCTTCGACCCATAGAATTGGTCATCTCACCTTAAGCCCACAGAATTGGCTTCGACCCACAGAATTGGTCACCTCAACTTAAGCCCGCAGAATTAGCATTGACTCGCAAAAATTATCATCTCATATTTAAGCCCGCAGAATTGGCTTCGACGCGCAGAATTGGTCATCTCTACTTAAGCTCATCGAATTAGCTTTGACCCGTAGAATTGGTCATCCTTATTTTCTTAAGGCCACAAAATTGGCTTCGACCCGCAGAATTTCTCATCTCATCTTCAGTCCCTCAAAATTGGCTTCTACCCACAGAATTGGTCATCCTTATTTACTTAGGTCCTTAGAATCGACCTCGACCCACATAATTAGTCATCCCCAACATGCTCCTTAGGTCCTCAAAATCGACCTCGACCCTATGAATTGGTCATCCTTGTTCCTTAGGTCCTTAGAATCGACCACGACCCTCTGAATTGCTCATCCTCTTTCAAAAGGCATCATGCGGTGTCTATTCGTTGGTTATCGTTTGTTCCAAACTCACTCGTCGAGGGGCTCTTTAGACACCCCATTCTAATACCCCCCTAACCTTTCCTTAGGTCCCTGGAACCTCCCTTCAATACCATAAACCTAGGTCATACCCCAAGTACCGACCTAGAGGCTACCGAGTGCTCCCAAGCTCCATTTGACCAAAAAGTCAAACTCTTTAGCTCGACCGAGACTAAATGAATCTTCAAAGGGAACTGAATCCACTTTCCAAATGTCCATCCCGTGCGCGATTCTGACTTACCATACGGACGAATGACTCGTTTTCCATGAAACACTATTAAGAGGCCACCGAACGCTCTCGAGCTCTATTTGACCTAAGTCAACTCTTCAGCTCGATCGAGACTAAATGAATCTTCAAAGGGAACTAAATCCCCTTTCCAACGGTCCGTCCCGTGCACAATTATGACTTACGGTACGAAAGAACGATCCATTTTACTCCGAGAGGTCACCGAATGCTTCTAGGGCCCGGTTTCTACTCACCGAATGCTTCTATCATTTTCAGAGGTTCGTCCCATGCATGATTCTGACTTACCATGCGGACGAACGATCCATTTGCGTCCAAAGTTTTCCCGTCCAAAGGATCGACGAGCTCTTCCAAGCTATATTTAACCTAAAGTCAACTCCCGAACTCAGGAGAAGTCCAGAGGACTTTTAAAGGTCTCTGAATTACCTTTCTAACGGGTTGCCCCATGCACAATTCTAATCAACGATTTGCGCTCTACGACCGATTTTCCAAAAAGGCCTAAAAGGCACTGCCAAACGGTAGGTCCCAGACCCTGCCTATCGGCAGTGTGCCTAAACACACCTGATGATAGGCAAGACCAGGGCTATACCGATCGGTAATGCTCTGGGCCTATAAAAAAGAGGGCATGGACTCATTGCAAGGGGAGCCCAGATCTGATAGACATCACTCTCAGCAAATCAAGAAAACCTCTCTCGGAGTCAGCGTGATTTCCACATCCAAATCCCTTTGCAACCTTCACTTTTCATCATCCTTTTCATCAAAATTGGTGAATTAACTACCCTCCATCATCATCCAAGTGCAAGGGCTGCTCTCCAACATTCAAGATCAAGCTCAAGATCTTCAAGAAGGTCCAATTTTCTCAATTCTCTCCTTAAATTATTATAAATTCGCATTAACTTGTTTTATTACTTAGCACCTTTATTCTCTCATCTCACATATCCTAATATAATTTTTATTTAGTATTATTTCACATCTCTTATTTTCATAAAAAACCAAAAAATAAGAAAAAGTGGGTTTGCTCATAAATTCCAAACGGGAATTCTCACACTTTTCTTACACTTTTCTCACAACTAAAACACCTTTTTACACACACACTCACACACACAAATAATAGAAGTCCCCGGTTGGATTTATGGGATAAAACCCCACCCCTCGTTTTGCATGCGAACTACGTGGACTTTGATTCCCCTATAGGCTACGTAGGCATTACGTGGTAAAACCCGAGACTCGAGTCCTATTCTCACTTTTTCTCTCATTTTCTATTTTCTTTAACCTCAACTCTCTTAGATTACATATATTTATATATGCATGTATTTGTTCTTAGTGGCTTATTATTCCACACACGTTATCGTTCCATTATAAAGATCAACGCAAGGATAATCGCGTAAATCCTATTTTCTAATATTATTTTTATGAACCTTCCTACGGATGACTCATTTTATCTATTCCATGATACAAGTCGAGGATTCTTATCTCCACTATATATACACATGCACACATATCACGGGGAAAATAAAGGAAAATTGCAAAAACCCATGAGAGACCGTAAGGGCGGAATGGGTGCCTAACACCTTCCCATTTCGTAACTTAGCCTCCGGTCCCTTTTCGTATCATTTTGGTTTCGTATGTATCAGTATGTCTTTGGATGCTATCCTTCGGGATGGCTCCCTTTGTTTTGTCTATTTTGAGTAAAATAGACTGGCGACTCCATCTCTCTACATTTTTCACCTCATCAATGACGCCGACTGAAGCGCTCCCGAGAGGGACGCGCGGTACCTAGGGTCCTCACTCTCCCTCCCTCCACGAGGATCAGTGATGGAAACAATAAGTAAATAAAAATTTGTTAAATTTCTTTACGTCATAATTGAGTAAAATCAACGGGTTTACCGGTATCTCATTTGGTACGTGTAGATAGGGTCGTATTGGGAATTAGATGAAAAATAAATGTTAGATAACTCATATGGTGATTTCCAGTGAGTTGATGGTCCATAATGGCTCAAGATTGTCAAAATTAGGTACCCGGAGTTGTAATCATGTTCCAAGGACATTTTACTCTAAACGGGACCCGTTAAAGGGTATACCAGTCTGTTTACCCATTGGATCTTACTTAATTTCGAGATTAGTGGCGTTTAGGGCTATATTTAGGCAAGGTGGATGAAGTGGGCTAGGCCTGTCAATTGATCGAATTTTATCCGAATCCGAATTCGATCCATTTAAGCGGATAGGGATCATGCCTAAAATCCGATTATCCGATTACCCGTTTATTAAATGGAAGGGGTTTGGATTCATATACTCCAATCCATTAATAATCCGAGTCGATTAATATTTTTAATATATATGTATTTATATATATATTATAATAGATTTTTAATCAATATATATTGTATTTAAAAATATTTTAAATATTTATTATAAAAGTTATTTATTTCATTATGTGTTTTTTCGAAACATTTGCAAAATAAATTTATGAAATAAGAGTTGAAAATTAAAATGTCGCAAATCAAGTTTCACATAAACGGATAATCGGATCGAATCCGAATCCGTTTAACATAAACGGAAGTGGATTTGGATTTGCCTGATTCGATCCGATTAATAAACGGATTGTATCCGAATTCGTTTAACATAAACGGATATGGATTTGTATTTTCCTGATCCGGTCCGAATCCGATCCGTTTATAGTCCTAAAGTGGGCAGCCATTCCACCATATAAAAGATCAGGGCTTTAAGAGAGGAGAGAAAACAAAAGGAAAAATCAAGAAAAAGTGAAGATAAGTGATCTGGGAGGGGGTTGATTCATTTCGTCCATAAGATCACAACGTAAAGAGGAACTCAAAGGGAGAATCAAGATTATCTTCAATCATAAGGAAAGTATTTAACTCTCTCTAATTATTAGTGTAGTTTCAATCATTCATATATAAGTGTTATGTAAGAGACACAAATTTTGGGTGGGAGAAACATAAAAAAAAGGTGTTTTTACTAATGAAATTATTGAAAAGAAATTTTGTTATGCTCACATGTTAGATTTGATGTGAATAAAATTAATATAATGTAATCTTGGATGATCTAAACCATAAAATAAGAAATCTTGATTTAGGGTGTGAAACTATGTACAATTCTTGATGTTAATTGATAGTCCCATGGATTAGATGATTTTTGGGTTGATTATATGTTGAATTCTACAAATTTATGTTTGTAATTGGTTCAGAATCCATATTAGGGGTCTGGGTGAAGGTTGGATTTCCTAGGGTTGATGGGAAAAATTAGGAACTCGTCAAAAGTTCGCCAAGGCAGCCCAACAGAACCAAATCGGTTCTCTCATTGAACCGGTTCAGACGAGCCCGTGAACTAGTTCAGTCTATTGTAATGGCCTCCCTTAACTTTTGTTTTTTTGTTCATTGTTTAGGACTCAATTTGGGTTATGCGGTCTGAATAATGAAATTAAACTTTTGGAAAGAATAAGGGAAAGTTAGAGATTACCATAGGCTATATGGAAAAAGGGTTGGGCGTGAAGTTATAGGTACACGCGGGTGTAAAGTACTCAAATATCGATTATGGAATTGGATTGGCATTTTGGTATTTATTAGTAGAAGTTATATGTCAAAATATCATGGTGTCCAGAATTGTGAAATTACATAAATTATAATACGTAAGTGAATACTTGACAAATTAGGAGTCAGGGTAGATTCAGGATTGGTGGGCTAGTACTACGAGTGATATATGCAAGATTATACACGCACACACACACATATAAACACACATAAACACATTGAGTGAGACATTATATATATTTTAATATACCTATTTGTGATATATATATATATGGGAGCATACCAACTCTAGGGATGCTATCGTTGGAGGTTGTGCATAGTGGGCGGTCTACCCTAGCGTGACCAGCGAGTGATGGGTAATTTTTCCATGTCATAAGACTATTACATAATCATTGTAATTTGGTGTGGTTATGACCCATGTATGTATGTCTATGAATGCCTCCAGTTTATGGGTTTGCGATTTGGGGTCGATGGTGAGATTACGACCCAGTGGCCTAGGAATGGTATATGACGTACCTGAAGCCTGATAGCATACTAGGGAATGCATCTGGGAGGACATCTAGGGATGGTATGTATATACATATAAAAGAGTGTTATATGTATATGTGTGATAAGATGAATATGTGAAAATTGACATTATAACTAGTGTATAATTATGCTCATCTTTTAATAATAAGAATATAATTAAGGAGTTTAATGTTATAGCTTATGTGAGAGCTAAGTAAATAAAAAGTAAAGTATAATATGTGTAGCACAGTTCGGTTAGAGGTTTACTTTATTGGGCTACGTTAAGTGACTAGACATGTTAGGCAGGGTAACATAACTAGGAAATTAAAATATATGCCTTAGGTGCGCACCACAGATGAGGGGCGAGGATAATCTCATGCGAGTGCGACACTAGATGAACAGGAATAATTCTATTGTATATTCATTATTGAATTTTAATTACCTAAAAATATTTTTAAAATGTTTTTGGGCATTGAACCATATCGGAAATCCTTTTTCAAAACCTTTTAGGTGCTCAACCAGAGGGACGTCAGGCTTAGCTATCCTTCCAGTCAGGTGATGTTGCAGCAGCTGTGGATGCCTAAAGATTTTTCTTAGTCGCTTCTATCATTGCTATCTAGATAGGGTGTTATTTCAGTTTCTCTTATGCCAGGCATGTTTCCCACTGTTGGGCAACATTATTTTTTGACCTTGCTACACTATTTCTTAATCATTTGTATGATTGTATTTGGAGTTACCGAGAGTTATTCGATTATTTTATTTGATTTATGTAATTAGTATCCATTTTGTTTTTAATAAATAATAAAATGTTTATTTAATGGTTGAATGTTTTATTAGGGAAAGTTATTAAGTTTTTAAAATTTGACACCGGGCTTAATAGGTTATTAGTAATTGATAGGTTCTTAACAGTGATGCTAAGAATGGACCATATTGAGATTCCTGTTTTATTTTAGTATATAATTTTTCACTCCATATTAGAATAGGCAGGCTGTCATACATTGTATTAAAGCATCAGGTTCTAGGGTCCTTAGTATATATATGACTTATTACGTTTCCAGTGTAGCGTGCTTTGATATAAAGAACTATGATTAAGACTGCTGCATTCGTATTTACGCATTTATTTTCTTATACCATTTAATATATTTTACTATTGACATAATATAAATTTGATTGGTTTCAGATGTCAAATAGGAGAGGACGATCATCTAGGTCCTCCAGTTGGTCCACATGAGGAAAGGCTCAGCCGGAGCCGTAGGTGCCACAGGGGACGGTGACAACTGCTGAGGTTACCACTATAGTTGCACATGTTGTTAATGATGTAATGACCTCCATGGAACAATAATTACTCGTACCCAACCACAGTAGCCCCACCCAACATTGTCGGTGTGGGAGAGAGTTAGAGAGGAGTTTTAAGAAGTCCGTCCACCATAGTTTCAGGGAAGTGAAGATGTTTTTGCCTCTAGTCAGTGGAAGAAGGATATCCAACAACATCTCCACATGGTTGAGTGCAACGACACTCAAAATCATATTTTGGCTACTTTTAAGCAGGTGGGAGCACAGTTGCAGTGGTGGGAGTTAATCACCACATCTGAGGAAAAGGATACCAGATGATCGGGGAGTTTTGGTTCGACCACATGTTCTTTCCATATGATTAATACAGAGATGCAGAGGAAATTTCAAGACTTATCACTGGAGGGATGAACATTGAACAAATATGAGGAGAAATTCACTTATTTGGCAAACTTTGTGCCAGACGAGGAGAATACGGAGGAGAAAAAGATGTTGAAGTTCACTGATGGACTCACATAGAGGATTGGGTAGCATCGGTTGGGTAATCTAGCATTTAAGACTTATATAGAGGTCATAAATGTTGCACTTGTTCTTTGCCAAAATCACTATTTCCATCTTTAGGGAGCCAAGAGAGTTAAGGAATCTAGCCAGCAAGGAAAAATGGGAGGTAATGGGGATAGTGGGGCACCAAAATAGCAGTAAGGAAGACAACATGAGCGGGATACCTAACAGTGGGATCCGGCTAAGAGATTCAGATGAGGGGGATTCCAACCAGGGGATGGTGGATTCAAACAGGGCCATCAAGGCCATTAGTATCATGTTCCTCAGACCAACAGAGCCAATATAATAATGGGTGTGGCCATTAGGGTTGAGGACAATAGGGCCAGAGACCAAGGCAGTCTGACATGGCCATCCAGGTTAGAGTTAAGGGGATTTCGCAGGCAGATGTTTTATACGTGGAGAGCAAGGGCACATGTAGTGAGCTTATCTGCCTATGTCCAGTGGACCGTATTATGGTGCCCATCAGGCACCCCATGTGCTATTATTACATGCGACACCACCAGCTCTAAAGGTCCCACCCCAGCAGGGATAATTATAGTATGGGTGTGTCAACAACATCTATAATGCTATGATTCCACAGGCGCCGCCAGTTGTACAAGGTATGTTTCTTATCCATAAGAATATGGTTCGAGATTTATTTGACACGGGGGAATTATATTCATTTATTGCCACTATATTTGCACGAACGACCAATTTATTAGAGATAGCGGATAGTATTATTATGTATGTGGATTTATTATTGGGTAGTGGGGACCTTATCCATTTTGTTTGTAGAGGTGTGGATATAGATATAGGGAGATTATGTTTGGTTAAAATATCTACTCGTGTTGGATATGGTTGGGTATGATGTCATTATCGGCATTTTTAAGTTGTCAGGTTATAGAGTGATGGTGGATTATTTTAGTAGGACCATCTTGTTCTCCATTCAAGGGTAGGAGATATTTTTGGTGGCGATGCCTCTTCCAGAGGGAGGGGTGAGCAAACACCTTTATTGTATCAAGGAGGATACCTCCCGGGGAGTGGTTATCTTATTAGATTTTATCCCATTGGTTAAGGAGTTTGTGGATGTTTTCTATGAGATACTGAGTTTATCGCCAAGCTAAGAGATAAAGTTTGTTATTGATTTAGCGCCAAGGACTAAGACGATAGCACGTGCTCCCTATCACATCTCTCTATTAAAGATGCGAGAGTTGATGGACCAAATTCAGAAACTCTTGGGGATGGGCTTTATCTGTTGGAGTACATCAACATGGGGTGCTATGGTATTGTTTGTGAAGAAAAGGGATGAATCTCTAAGATTATGAGTTGAATACAGAGAGTCGAACAAGGTCACATTTTAGAAGGATAAGCTTACTTCCCAAGATAGACATGGGATCTGGGTAACATCAACTACGTATGAGGGAGAAGGATGTCCCTGAGACCGTATTCCGAAAGCAATATGGGTCGTATGAGTTCAAGGTTATGCTGCTTGGGATAACCAATGCACCAAATGTATTCATGGATATTATGAACAGGGTGTTCAGAGATATCTTAGACCAACTCAGTATTATATTCGTAGATGACATTTTAGTCTATTCTCAGACAGTGGGCGAGCATACAAATCACTTGCGTATGGTTCTGCAGACTTTATGAGACCATCAGTTCTATGATAATTCGAGAAATGTGGGTTCTAGTAACAAGAGGTGTATTTTTTGGGTCACATTGTGTTAAAAATGGCATTTTAGTGGATTCGAGTAAGGTAGCAGCGATGAGGGAGTGGGGTCAGCCCACGACATCGACAAAGATTCGTTTGGTTTTGGGAATAGTTGGTTACTATTTCCATTTTATTAAGGGGTTTTCGAAGATTACGGGCCCGTTGAGAAATTTGACTTGGAAAGGGGTGGAATTTGTTTGGGATGATCAATGTCAATTAGACTTTGATGAGATAAAGGAAAAATTGACTTAGTACAAGTACTCTATTTCCTAGGGGAGGAGTGGAGTACTTTATTTTTATAGATGCGTCCTTACAGGGACTTGGGGGTGTACTACAGTAAGAGGATCGGGTTATAGCTTTTGCATCTCACAAGCTAAATACCCATGAGAGAAATTGGCCCACGCACGATCTAGAGATTGCATAAGTAGTTTTGACTTGAGGATATCGAGGAACTATCTCTTGGGGGAGAAATTTAGTCTATTCACATGTTATAAGCCATTGTAGTATCTGTTCACATAGAAATATATCAATACGAGGCAACATATGTGGCTTGAGTTTGTGAAAAACTCTTAGTTTGACATCCAGTACCACCAGCCAAAGGCTAACATGGTGGAAGACGCATTGAGTCGATAGCCTAAGGGGGGAGTTAGCAGTGTTCTAGAGAGCAAACTTGAGTGAATTTTGATAGTATGACGCACTGTCAATGGCTTGTATGGTAGTTTTGAATATCACACCCGAGAATATCATGAGGGTTGTGAACTTTTGATGGCGCAAGTAGGGGATACGTTTTGTTAAAACATGGTGCGTCAGTTACTAGCAAAGGGAGAAGAGTTTTACTCGATCAGTTTAAAGGGATGCCAACTCTTTAATGGGAGATTGATAGTCTTAAAGGATTGGGACCTATAGCATGCAGTGATGATAGAGTCTCATGGGTAGCAGTTTTTGGTAAATCCTGGTGGGGATAAGATGTACCAAGACATGAGAAGACAACATTGGTGGGTGAGGATGAAGCGGAAAATTGCCAAGTGTTGTTGTCCAAAAATGGAGACAACAAATAATTTAATAATAAGTAAGAAGTTGAGTAATAAAGAGAATGGGGTGAGAGACATTGAGAATGGAAAAATATTTTTATGTTGTTCGGACCAAGATGGAAACCTACATCCACAGGTGCTACTACTTTTCCCTTCTTGTTATTAGGTGTACAATTAGGGTTGTGTTTACAAAGATGTTTGAGTCCCACTTTCTAGCTGGATTATTCACTTGTCCACTATTTATGGGTGGTTTTATGGAGAATATCTAAGGGACAGGTTTACTGCCTTTATAAGTTAGGCAGTTACACCAATATACATGTGCTAATAAATAAATAACCAAATGATATGCCTTGGATTCTGCGCAGGTGTTTTTGATGTGCGTGAAAGTAAAAAATGTGTAACAACCACATTCTTTTATTTCCAGATGACTAGCGATAAGTTTATCATGTATATGTGTGAATACATCCGTGTGATGTGAGAGAATAACTATATTGGAGGATGATATCTATCCATGAAGTTGGCCGAGCAGGCTAGTGCCTGAGTCGACCACCTATTAGAAGTGAGGATGAACACATGGTGGGTCCTCCCCTATTATCATTTTGGCCCCATGTAAGTTGGTCCCATAAAGGTATAACATAAAGCCCCAAGAAATCATGCATGAGCTCTGTGGTTTACTGCAGAGTGAATGGATGGACTATTTATCCTGCTCTGACTAGAGTGGGTGGTCGAATCCTATATGGCCATCATGGGATGAGAATATCACCTTGGTATGATTGTGGAAATACTGGGACATATGGTAGGACACTGAAGCGTCCTCTTTATAATGATTATGGCAGGGCGCATGTGCAAGGGTTTTGTACTATCGTTTGAACTGGTGTGGGCTTTATGTATTCTTTTGTAGTCTCTTTTAGCCATCTTCTTGAAATTATAAATACCATCCATCATTTTCCATCATCATCATCATAAATCAAGATATCCCCAGTCACATAGATAGGAAAAGATGAGTGTTTCTTAAGTTTTTTTGAGGAAGTGTTTTCGCAGTAAAAATAACTCTTTCGTTTTCTTCTTCTTTGCTATCTAGTGCCTGCTTTAAACCCTCTTTTTTTTATTCAATTAGTTACATCCTTCCTATCCTTCGCTAGGGTTTCACCACTCTAGTTTTATTTTATTTTATCTATTATTAGTTGGTGTAATTTTTTGTTTGGTATTTTTGGTGAAAGATTATCGGTTAGATGGCCATTGAGTTAGTTGGCCTATGGATTAAGCAAAGTTAGGAACCCTTCGTGTCAATTTGTTATTGGATTTGGATTTCTGCCCAAAACCCTAGTTTTATTGATGCATTTTTTTTGTTTCAAATATTAGGATAGATATTAAGGAATTAAACTTGAATGATAATATTGCACATAATAGATTAGAATGGAAAAGGAGAATCCATGATTAAGCCAAGGATGGTGATGATGGTGATGATTTTCTTTGTTTTAAACTTAAACCCCTTGCCTTTATGAGTTTCCCTCCTCATGTTCAACGTATCTACGACTTCATATGAAAACTTGAGTCTGAGTGTTCAGGGAACACTGAGCAGAGATTCCCACACCCATTATAAGTGATTAGACCTGAAGAAGAATCATGTCATCCCCGTTACACACCAAAAAAGCATTTTAATAGCAGTTATGCTCCAGATCCCGATGAACCTTTTGTTAGCTCTCCTGTTTTAGATTGAATTAGACCTTGTTGCTCCTCTTCCTCCTAGAATTAACCCTACAAACACCGTTTCTATAACTGCCATAAATCTTGACTCCCTTTTCGATGGGGTGAGTTCACATAGGGCTGAAGATATGAGGTTTGAAAGTGTTGGTCCATTTTTATCCACGTCCCCATTATATGAGTCTCTTGATGATGTGGCTCAAGAGAAGGGAAATTGATCTTCTGGGTACTCTGATTCCTATTACCCTACCCAAACCGATGCCAAACTGTACCCCAATACCATTACTAAGGACAAGATTGACCATGTAAGGGAGAATTTTGGCCTCCCAATAGCTATTCGGATGACGATTCCTTTACTCGAAGAGAGGTGTTATAATTTGAATGATTCTGAAGAGGTTTGTCTTCCCCTTTGGGATCTCCAAGTGGGATTGAGCCTACCTCTTCATCCTATAGTGCGTTCGATATTAAAATGTTATGGGCTTACCTTCACTCAGTTTCCTCCCAATACTATAGGATAATCTTGGGATTTATGTTGTTCTGAAAGCTCAGAATGAGTTTTGACCTTACAGGGGACATTTTTAGGTATGTCCATGCATTGAAGGACAATGACAAAGCCCCAGGATATTTTTATTTTTCTCCCCAAAAGTCTCAATACCGTATGGTGACATTTATTTAGACCAATAATCACAGCTAGAAAGGTCAAGATCTATTCACTAAATGTGAGTGGGATTTGGGCATCATGAACATGATAGGGAATGGAATGGACGGAGCCGAATGGGTAAAGAAAATTCTATCTTTTATTCAGTTGCTTGATTTTATCTTACATTGTCTTTCTGATGTTCAGTATGTTGATTATTTTAGTGAAGAAAGCCCTAGACTAGTTGCGTCCTTGGTTGGTCTAGTCGAGACATATTGTGAGAAGAAGCCCCTAAAGCTTGAGGACTTATTTTCAGTAGAGAAGTTTGTTGCGGCAAGCTACAACACCATTCCAGGTGTACATACTCCTATAGAGATTCAAGTTCCTTTAGATGGGTGTGAATTGTATGAGACTCACCTTGACGTAGGTGACTAGATAGTTGAGGAAGAGGAATAGGAAGAGGGTATTGGAGCAAGTATTGCAATAATTTCCTTTTTTGTTCCTTTCCTACTTTGGGGGGTCCGTTGTTCAAATTATTGTCTTGTCTTTCATTAGGAGTCGCGGAGTATCCTTATAAAGAGAGTATTAGGATGGATCCCCACAAGATAGATCACAAGGTGATGGCATTGGCCAAAAAAAATAAGATGGAAGTCGGTAAGGGTCATATCGAGGCCGAGCAAAGGAGGTTGACCAACGATAAAAATTACAGCTTGTAAGGATAAATTTCTAAATAGTGTCAATTTGTATGTATTGGCATTATTCCGAATAAAAACCACTTTGAATCATAGGATAGATTTTACTTGTCCGATTCCATTAAGCTTGTGACGTTATGTTGAAGGCGTAGTGGCCAAGCTTCAAATATAGATCATGCTGAGTTTTGGTGCATATTTCACATCTTTCGCATGGATTTTCGAGATTCTCTCTAGTATGGGCGATTTATGGATACTCAATATTTTTTTCTAAGGATGTTACTTTATTTTAATGAGATTTTAATTTTTTTTAAATGATTTTTTTTATTTATTTCGAGTTTTGAGTCATATAAATTTTTCCTTGATTTTTATGTAGTTCAAACCACTTTAACAGTCGTTCAAATGACATAGTGGAGTCGTTCAAATGACATGGTCTTCTCATTCTAACGAGATGGTCATTTTGTTCAAATGACATCATGGTTTAGTTAGAATGATGCACCACCTAAAATTTATTATTTAAGGTGTCTTTTGCTAAAAAAAAATGGGTGGGCAGAATGTACAGAACATAACCGAACCTATACATTTTCTGCAATTGTTTTCCAAAGGTTTTATAACATTAATAAATCCTTTCTATTTACAAGATCCTAGTTTACATAACCGTATGTGATCGAGTCGAAAACCGAGCGTCCGTGTAAATACGCTAGTCGTTGTTGTCGGCTTCCAACCACAATACAAAAAAAACCCTAAACTTTAACTACACTCTTGCAGAGTATAGTGGCGAGTCTGGGTATCGAATCCACAGGGAATGTTTGATAGATTTTAATTGATTTAATACTTCAAAAAAATTAAACTGTAAAAGATGATGATTGAGTGAGAAAGGAAAAAGGGAAAAATAAAGAAGTTAACTAAAACTAATTGGAAAAATTAAGGTAGAGACACAATCCCCCAACCCTAGTGTATTGATGGTATAAAACTAATCGTAAATTTAACTGATTAATTTGACCCGGAATTTAGTACTCCCAAGCATTACGTATACGAGGTTCAAGCCCGCGTCATACTTAATCTGAGGATGAGTAAATCAGTATCGCGATAGTAGCACTCGAATTGCATTCTAAATCATCACGAGTACCCAGAGGCAAACGAGATATAAAGATCTACAATTGTTGTGTAACTACGCAATACGGTCATAATCAATCTTTAAATTCAGAGGACTAATATTATACACATGCAATTAACATATCAGGTTGGGTTCATGCATCCCAACCTTTAAAAACCTAGCCTAACATGGTGAATAATAATAAAAGTGCTGAAAATAAAAGTTACCAGGATTGAAGAACAAGAACATGCAAGAAGAAATCAAAGATTGAAGAAAAACTCGAAAAGCTCTTGAATTAATGGTGCAAAATATGTGAATCTTTCTCCTAGATGTTCCTACTTATTATGGAGCTTTTACATAAATGAAATCTCTTTAAAAAGAGTCCTAATGACTAAATATATAGGCTATGGTTCGTTTAGAAGAGTCCCCAAAACATAAAACTCTTTTGGCTAAAAGATAAGCACAAAATAAAAATCCCGTATCTGCCAATTTGTCACGCTTAGAAAGCGTGACTAATTTTGTAACGGATTATGAGCGTGACTAATGGGCGAACCGGTTCGGGTTCTGGGTGCACCGGTTCGGGTCAATTCGCTGGTTTTGGGCTTCTTTCAACACTTGGAATATTTTCCAATTTTCTTCTTTTCTTCCTTGGATTTTTTTCTCAACTTCAAATGATCATAACTCCTTCACTGTAGCTCGGATTTGGGTACCGTTTCTTCCAGTGTTCTCGTTGTTCCAAGCTCTTCAATTTTCCATTTTACTCCACCCCCGGGATCGGGCTGCAGAATTACAAAAATACCCTTGAACTTGCCTTCCTAGCCTTTCTTCTATGATTTTTCTGCAACTTCAAGGGATCATAACTCTTTCACCGTAGCTCAGATTGAGGTGCCGTTTTTTCCAGTGTTCATGTAATTGAAAGTTATTCAACTTTCCAGTTGGCCCCACTTCTGGACTAAGGCTGAAAAATTACGAAAATGCCCTTCAACACCCCGATTCTTGGTTTCTTTCACTATTTTGAGTTCTCTTTTCCATCTTTCTTGTATGAAATACCTGTAAAACACATAAGAGATACACAAATACGAAATACTTGCCAAAAAGGGTTAGTAGCATAGATATGAGATAAATTCAAGCTATTTACACCGCACGGGATCGTAAAAATACCGAAATTAAGGGGATAAATGTGAAGAATTTATGCCTAATCAAACCCCCCTAACTTAGATAATATAAGAGGCTAAGTGCGCGAAATAAAGGCAATATTACCGTTTTTAAAACCGTAATCCGTTGATGAGATCCTTTCGCCATAAAGTTTCCGTTCATCATTCGAAGAACCTATTTTGTATGGTGAACTTCGTACTTGTTGATTGATTGATTCTAATCTATATCAATAGATACTGAGGTACACGTGGACTCATGTGTTGTGGATATCGCATAGGTGGAGTCCTTTGTTGCACTATGGAGGAGAGGTTGAAGAGAAAAATAGGTGTCAAGACTTATGGGAATCGAGTCATTGAGAAAGATTGTAATGTTCCTCAATAAATTCCGTATCATAGTGATTCTCTGGCCTGGGTCATCCGAGGTTTTATCCCTTAGTGGTTTCCTCATACATCAGCATGTTTTGTGCGCGTTATTTAATGCATGTTTAGGGGTTAAGAAGATAAAATTGTCTTAATTAGAATTGGTTCACAAAATTGGTGCCTAATAATATTGAAAAAAAATTAAAAAGAATTTTTTTTCACTTAAAGCACATACACGTAGAGGGACCTCATTTTTACAAATTGGTATCAGAGGTAGAAGCATTATTTTATCGTGTGAGTGATCCTGTGTGTCTTTAGGTATGAATCTAGGTATATATGAAGGCTTTAAAAAACCTATTTTTTATGGGTCGAATTATACTTATGGGAAGATGCGTATCGTAGCTACCCCATTCGGTTACCCCCTAAACTCTCCTTAGGTCTCTAGCACCTCCCTTCATCATTACAAACCAAGGTTATACCCCGAGTACTGACCTAGAAGCCATAAGGAAATCCCAGGATCCATTTGACCAAAAGTCAAAGTCTTCAACTCGGCCGAGGCTAAATGAATCTTCGAAGGGCACTAAAACCCCTTTCCAATGGTCCGTCTTGTGCACGATTCCTACTTACCATGTGGACGAACGACCTATTTTCCCCTGAGTACTGACCTAAAAGCCATCGGGCACTCCCAGGCTCCGTTTGACCAAAAGTCAAAGTCTTCAACTCGACCAAGACTGAATGAATATTTGAAGGACACTGAAAACCCTTTCCAACGGTCCATTCCGTGAGCGATTCTGACTTACCATGCGGACGACCGACCTTTTTCCCCCTAGACTCAATCAAGAGATCACTGGGCGCTCCCGGGCTCTGTTTGACCTAAGTCAACTCTTCAACTCAACCAAGACTGAATGAATTTTCGAAGGTAACTGAAACCCCTTTCCAATGGTCCGTCCTATGAGCGATTCTGACTTACGGTATGGATGAACGATCCGTTTTACTCCGTAAGATCACCGAATTCTTCTAGGGCTCGGTTGACCGAATTCAACTCCTCGAATCGGATCAAACTCTTTGGAATGTCGAAGTACACCTCCTAAACTTTTTGATGGTCCATCCCGTGCGTGATTCAAACTTACCATGGGGACGAATGATCCGTTTGCGTCCGTCGATTCCCCGTCCAATAGACCGACGAATACTTCCCAGCACATTTGACCCAAAGTCAACTCCCAAAACCAGGAGCACTACAAGGACTTTCGAAGGTCTCTGAATTACCTTTCCATCGGTCTACCTCGTGGGCGATTCTAATCAACGGTTTGCATTCTTCGGTCGATCTTTCGAAAAGGTCTGAAAGACACTGCCAAACGGCAGGTCCCGGACCTTGCCTATCGGCAGTGTGCCTAAACGCACCTGCCGATTGGTAGGAACATGGCTATGACGATCGGTAATGCCCTGGGACTATAAAAAGGAGGCCTGACCTCACTTGCAAGAGGAACCCAGATCTGATAGATATCACTCTCAGCAAATCCAGATAACCTCTCTCGAAGTCAACGTGATTTCCACACCCAAATACCTTTCCAACCTTCACTTTTCATCATCCTTTTCTTTAAACTTAGTGAATTCACTACCCTCCATCATCATCCAAATCTAAGGGCTGCTCTCCAACATTCAAGATCAAGCTCAAGATATTCAAGAAGGTCTAATTTTCTCAGCTCTCTCCTTAAACTCTCATAAATTCCCAATAACTTGTTTTATAACTTAGCACTTTCATTATCTCATCTCACACATCCTAATATAATTTTTATTTAGTATTATTGCACATCTCTTATTTTCATATAAATAAAAACCTAAAAAATAAGAAAAAGAGGGTTTGCTCATAAATTCCAAACGGAAATTCTCATAGTTTTCTTACAACTAAAACACTTTTTCTACACACACACACAAAGAAGAGAATCCCCCGATTGGATTTATGGGATAACCCCCCCCCCTGCATTTTTCATGCGAACTACGTGAACTTTGATGCCTCTATAGGCTACGTAGGCGTCTCGGGGTAAAACAAGTGACTCGATTCCTATTTTTACTTTTTCTCTCATTTTCTATTTTCTCTAAACTCCACTCTCTTATATTATATCTATACATATATTTGTTCTTAGTGGCGTATTATTCCACATGCGTTATCGTTCCATCATAACGGTCAACGTAAGGATAATCGCGTAAATCCTATTTTCTAATATTTTTATACCTTCCTACGGATAAATGGCTTTACCTCTTCCATGGTGCAAGTCAATGATTCCTATCTCCACTATATATACACATGCACACATATCACGGGGAAAATAACAAAAACCCTTGAGAGACCGAAGGGGCGGAATGGGTGCCTAACTCCTTTCCATTTCGTAACATTGCCTCCAAACCCTTTTCGAATCATTTTGGTTTCGTATGCATCAGTATGTCTTTGGATGTTGTCCTTCGGGATGGCTCCATTTCTTTTGTCTGTTTTGAGTAAAATAGACTGACGACTCCATCTCTCTACATTTTTCACCTCACCCAAATGACACCGGTCGAAGCGCTCCCGAGAGGGACACGCGGGACCTAGGATCCTCCCTCACGCGCTCGCCCGTCGCGAGGATCGGGGGGATGTCCACAGTGGCGACTCTGATGGGGACTTTATTTTTAGGGCTAGACTCTATTTACATGGATGTTATACTTGTTCATATTTTCTCCATTTTTGCATGTTCCCCTTTTCCATGTATCTCCCATACTTATGCTTCTATTCACACACTTGTAGAAAATTCTCCATGTACACTTCACACCACGTGCACCTAGGATCAAATATATCCACATGTTGCACGCATCATCTATCCATACTTGGAGAACCATTGGAACTTGTACTTTGCTCCCTGTTTGGCATAATCGTAAAAGACATTCTCATAAGATACTAAGAAGAGAATCATACATGATTCACATGACATCACCAAAGAGCATTGTTATTGACCAAATTTTTACCCAGTAATTGGAGGGTCACTTCGTGATGGGCGCTGGTCCGGCAGGGCGCAGTTAGCCTAAGGGATATGACTCTCACCTTCCATTGGCCAAGTACCTTCAATGTTTATCGAATTGTTCACCCGCATCGTACCGCTTGACCGAAGTCATGACAGGAGGTATATCGCAGGGAACTCGTTCACGTTCGCCGAGTATATCGAATTCGCTCTCACATATACCGTCCCCACGAGGTATATGGTGAGGCAATTCACGTTCACTCAGGTATATCAAATGGCTTATCCACATGTACCGATTGCCCGCAAGAGGAAGACATATATCGTGGAAGTCATGCCAAAAGGGGGGAACCCTTTTTGATTCACCCAACTAACTGCATACCCGCATATAGGTGTCAATCCTAGGACACACATGTTAGATTGACAATTTCTACCCGAAACTTTGTCAAAATTCTGGGTCGGCCTGCCGCCCGAATTTTCACGCATTTTTAGAACAAGACCCTTTCCATGAGCCTGCTCACAAGTCCATCCACAGCTTTGCATATATTACAAACCCAATTTTTCCAGGCTCGGGTCCCGTCTGGCATTTCATTTTGCATTTAGGATAATTAATACAAGTGAAAACATAATAATTATAATAATCATGCTGAGACCATCTCCAAAAAGAAAATTCTCTTTTTTTTATCCAAAATCCAAAAACATTTTTTTTCCTTTCCTTATTAAAAATCCAAAAACATTTCTCCTCTCTTTATCAAAAATCCAAAAATATTTTGTCTTCCAATCTCAAAAAGAAAAAAAAATGTCAAGAATATATTCATCCCTTTTTTTCTCAAAAATAAATCCCATTTTACGCCTTCTCAGGTCGATCGTAAGCCCTTGGCCTGGCTCCTTATTGGCTTCGGTCTTCAGTCAAGTCACCTCGGAGTTTCGTTCGTTCCCCTATCACTCCTTCCGAGTCCAAAATCCATCCTATTTCCATAGAGAACACAGATCAAGTTCGCGTTGTGTAGCCGGATCTGACGACAGTCCTAGCTCAACTTGTGTCTAATATTGACAACCTCGAAATTGAGGTCCGAGAGATGCATCAAAACCAGGTTCCCGTTCCTCAAGAACCCGAGGCCATATTCCCTCGTGCTATGGATCCACCTGAGCCCATATGGGTTCTCGAAGAGTATCATCACGCTCCACGTGCCCCTCCTATTAATGGGCCACCGCCTACCCATCTTCCTATGTTGAACCTTGCCCAGCCTGGGGCTAACTTGCCTATGATCATTGATCCGAAGGAAGAAGAGCTGAACAAAGTCAAGGAAGACCTCAAGATGCTCACCAAGAAGTTTGACCAAGTTAGAATCTTAGGAAATCACATGGACTACAACCACATGTATCCTTATCCTAAATCGAGGTTACCCGAGAAGTTCAAGATGCCAAATATCAAGAAATTCAGAGTAAGTGGACCCCCGATTGTTCATCTCCGTAGCTATCACTGTTCCATAACTCTAGTCGGGGCTTCTGAAGAAGTGATGGCCCAAATGTTTCAGCAAACTTTGAAGGATAGCGCCTTCCGATGGTTTTTATCTCTCGAAGAGTCCAAAATTCGTAGCTGGGAGGATGTAGCCCAGGAATTCATGTCACAGTACAAATACAATGAAGATCTTGAGGTCACCCGTCGTGATTTAGAGCTGCTCAAACAGAGCCCTGGAGAATCAGTCAGTAACTTCATCGCCTGATGGAGGGAAAAAAGCATCTACCATGACCAATCGACATTTCGAGGAAGAACAAGTCAGCATAGTGAAGAACTTCTTACCCCATGTCCGATCAACGATGGGAGGACAATACTATCCCCATTTTCGAGCTCTCAGAGAAGCAAGAGTAGAAATCGAGGAAGGTTTTGCCAAAATAGAAGTCGAACCAAAGAAGGTGTTCAGAGAGTTCACCCCCAGAAAATATGACAAACCTTCTAGTGCTACAGTCTCAATCATCAACAACATCTCTCAACCAACCACATCATGGGTGCCAGAAAGCCGCCCTGTCCCAGTCCGAAAGGAATACACCGAGCTCCATGCTCCCCTCTCCAAATTTTATTAATCCTTGTTAAGACGAAACCTTATCAAACCTTTGGATCCCCGTCCATTGCCAAATTCACTCGCAAGAAACTTCAAGGTAGATGCCCATTGCGCCTTTCACCAAATTGCTGGCTATACCACCGACCAATGCTTTTACCTCCAAAATATAATCCAAGGTCTAATTGACCGGGGTACCATCGCCCCACCAGCCAATGCTAAGCCAAACACTACTCACAACCCACTTCCAAATCATGCCAATGCCATCTTTCTAGAAGAGAACCTAAAATTCGATCCCTCAACTTAAATCGCACCCATATACTTCCCTAAACCTCTCCAAATTTGCCCATATTTCCTCCTACACCCTACTAGACTCGTTGATCAGGCATTGTCACTCCTTACCAGAGCATGCATCGCTGTCTGTACCCGTTCTGAAAATGGAAGCATGGAATTGTCAGAAGTGTTACACCAACTCCTAGAGTTCGGGCTGAAATTACCCTCACAGATGGTCATTGATTGCCAGAATTCAGTACGCTATTATTGGAAGCACGAAAATGGGCCCGGGAGTCAGATAGTTGGGTAGTACAAACTGATGAAGTCAGTCTGGATGATATCGTCCAGATCATGGAAGAATTATTCAGGCAAACTAACAACATTTGCAGTATAACCGAGTTACTTGATGCTCTGAAGCTACAGGGGTCCCTGGTCCCTTAACCCTTACACATCCCCACAGAATGGGATGACCTTTATGAATAAGCCATTGAAGTTGTGGAATGCATCGACTTTACATGGAACGACAAAATTATTGCCATCGAATGGGGGGAAGAATTCAGAGATTCGAATGAAGAACAAGCTTTCGTGAAAACTGGCCCGGTAGCCGACATGTGTGGAATGATATCATTTGAAGAACTCCTCAGAGAAATAAACAAGGTGGCAAAAAACAACCCGAGATCGACGAGGAAATGGGATTTATGTTTTTCCCTTCTTTAGTAAATCACATAACCAGATCGGGGAGGCATTACCAGATCCCAAACTCACTACCAGCCAATGACAAAGGGAAGGGTATTGAAAACCTTCATATGCTAGAAATGACCCTCGAGGAGAGTAAGATCCTCGATCTACTGAAGAAAACTCAATCTAACATCACTCTATGGGGGCTTTTCATGTCTTCTAAACTACAAAAAAATGCTTTGATCAAGTTCCTCGCTGGACCCACAGTTCCTCCTTATACCACACCATAAAAGCGGTAAATTTGGTTGAATCCTTGACCTCTACCCGAATGCTATCATTTTCTGAAGAAGAAATCCCTAAGATTGGGCCAAACCAGAATCATGCACTCAACATCTCCGTTGAAGTTATGGGGAAGGTTGTACCACTCTCTCTTGTCGATAATGGATCCGCCTTGAATGTTTGTCCAATGAGAACCCTCAAATGTTTAGGACTGAAAGAAAGAGACCTCACTCCAACCTCCGCTGTTGTGTGTGCCTATGATAATCCCCGTCGGGAGGTGATGGGATCTATAAAGCTTGAAATAGGGGCTGGCCCTATAAACCCTGTCGTCCAATTCCAGCCTGTTTCAACCTATAGCTAGGACGACCTTGGCACCATAGTATCAAGGGCGTGTCTTCCTCACTCCATCAGAAATTAAAGTTCTTCGCTGATAGATGGGTCATTACCATCTTGGACGACGACGACAATGCCGATGGTGCAAGTACCAGCAGTCCAACCCTTGAGATACAGCACGGGTCAAATGATATGCTCCTATCAGGGTTCCAAGTTAAACCACTTCTACTCTCAACAGGGGATGATTTCAAATAAAGGGTTTGCCCAGAATATGACCCTCATGGCAACGTCAATGTGATTCAGATATTCAGAAACATGCACTTCATGCCCGGACTGGGGCTAGGGTGAAGACAGGAAGGGATACTTGAACCCATTATGATGAAAAAAGCTTTCCCTCCTTGTGGCTTGGGGTATCAACCATCAAAACAAGAGCTCAAAATCATCCGCTAGTCTCAACCAAAGAGAAGACTAGACTGCATCCAGACTATCCCAGGTGACTCCTTGAATGGACGATTCATCAAAGAGGGTGAGGACTTCCCCTTTTGTGGCTTTTCGTAACCATGGTATGACTATACAGACAAAAAGATGAAGCTTGGAATGAAGTTCTTTTTCTAGGACAGGTACCCATGTGCCGAAGGTTCCCAACACCAAGTACAACCACTCATCAAAGATAACGAAGAGACTGAGGAAAGTGACTCCGAAGATTCCTTCAACTTACAGACACTGGGGCTGACACTCTACATGGTTCATTCAGGCACTACATCACTGGATCCATCTCACCTGATAAAGTTGCTGATACACCTCTCCTCAACTAGCATGATGTGCCAGTTCTACCTGTTAAAATCTCACATAATCCCAATGTTTACCCCTTTTCTTCTTCTGTTGTCCATCCTTGCTCAAATGTAATCGAGTCCTCTTTTGACGAGGTTCTCAATGTTTTTTTTTCCTATCAATGAAATAAACGAATATTTTGAGTATCTTGTTGTGCCTTACATTAACTGTTTGGATTCTAATCAAAATTTTGATGATGTTGATTTTACAAATAAACAATTCTTAACTGATCTAAATAAGGTTGATAGTAAACAACATAACCACGTTCAAGTTAATGAAGAAGAGACTATTGTTATTAACCTAGGTTCTAGTAGCCAACTGCGCGAGATTAGGATAAGGGCTACCCTCGACGAGCATGAGCGTGCACAACTTGAAGAATTGCTAAAAGAATTCGTGAATGTCTTCGCATGGGCCTACGACGATATGCCTGGCATTGATCCTGAAATAGCTCACTACGAGATTCCAACTCTCCCAGATTACAAGTTGGGCAAACAAAAGTTGAGAAAGCTCTGCACCGAATGGTCGCTCAAGGTCAAAGAGGAGGTGGTCAAACAGTTGAACGTAGGCTTCATTCATGTGATCGAATATCCCGCGTAGCTAGCCAACATAGTTATCGTGCCGAAATCAGGAAGAAAAGTTCGAATGTGTGTAGACTATAGGGATTTGAACAAAGCCTCTCCAAAGGATGATTATTCGCTATCCAATATCGACATGATCGTGGACAACACAACCAGTCATGCTATCAAGTCATTCATTGACGGGTTTGTCAGATACAACCAAATCAAAATGAACCCATACCACGAAGAAAAAACCTCATTCATCACCCCATGGGGAACCTTTTGCTACACTGTCATGCCATTTGGTCTCAAGAACGCTGGGGATACCTACCAGAGGGCTGCCACAACCATCCTGCATAATCTGATTCACAAAGAAGTTGAAGTCTGTTTGGGTGATATGGTTATAAAGTCAAAACTAGAGAAAGTCATGTTCCTCCTCTCCGAAAATTCTTTGAATGACTGCGACAGTATCAGATGAGACTCAATCCGCATAAATGCGTCTTCGGCATTACAAAGGGAAAACTCTTGGGATTTATGGTCAGTGAGAAGGGGATAGAAGAAGATACCGCCAAGATGAAAGCCATGCTTGAGATGCCACCTCCATGAATAGAGAAAGAAGTCAAAGGTTTCCTCGAGAAATTGTAATACATTAGTCGGTTCATCAGCCAGTTATCCTCCATTTACGAACCTATCTTCAAACTCCTCCAAAAGGATTCAACTAAAGTTTGATACGAGGCATGCACAATAGGCCTCAAACTTTCTCTCAAGAAAGGTATTCAATGTTTATACGTCTACGGGGATTTCGCCCTCATTATCGGTCAAGTGCTCAGAAAGTGGACAGTCAAGGACGAGAAACTCCAACCCTTCCATGCCCACTTAGAAGAACTAGCTTCCCAATTCCAAAATATCACCTTCCATTACCTACCTCGAGCAAAGAATAACCTAACCGATGCTCTCGCTACCTTGGCCTCCATGGTCGATATGCCCGGAGGAATAATTATGACCCCCTTCCTAGTTCAAAAGTAAGACAAACCAACCCACTGCTACCATATTGAGATCGTCACTACAGAAGATCCCGAGCTAGCGAATTATTGGTACCATGATATCTTGCGCCTCCTCAAGCATGGTGAGTATCCCGAGGGTTACAACATGAAATATTGAGTAACCCTTCAAAGACTCGCCACCCAGTACATCATCTGTCATAAAGCACTGCTCAAAAGGAACTTCAATGGAACTCATCTGCACTGCATCGCAGGGGCTGGCATTGAAAAGATAATGCAGAAGATCCACAGCGGGGAATGCGGACCCCATATGAACGATCACATGCTTGCCAAAAAGATCATCCGACAAGGCTACTACTGGACCACCATGACCCAGGATTGCACCGCCTATGTACGGAGATGCCTCAAATGCCAACAATTCTCAAACCTTTAGCATTTGCCTCCACATGAATTATACAACATGACCTCTCCCTGACCGTTCTCCACCTGGGACATCGACATCATAGGGAAGGTTACACCTAAGGCTTCCAATGAGCATGAGTTCATCCTAATTTCCATTGATTACTTCACCAAATTGATCGAAGCGGAGTCATACGCAGTGCTAAACTCTAAGAAAGTGTCCAAATTCATCAAGAAAAACATCATCTGCCGGTATGGGGTCCCGCATGAGCTAGTATCAGATAACGGGTTGCACTTAGAGGTAGAAGTCAAAGAGATGGTCAACGAGTATGGGATTCAGAGACACAAATATTCTCCCTACCGACCTCAGACCAACGGTGCAGTTAAAGCTGCCAATAAGAACTTCAAAGCCATTATCAGCAAAATGACCGAAAACTATCGAGATTGGGCCGACCGGATCCCGTACGCCCTCTAGGGCTACCGAACCTCAATTAGAACCTCTACTGGGGCTACCACTTACTCTCTAGTTTACAGTATGGAAGCAGTCCTACTCGTCGAGATGGAAATGCCTTCATTGCGCGTCATGCTTGAAAATAAGATCAGCGAAGAAGACTGGTGCCAAAGCCGTCTTGACGAGATGACCCTCCTAGACGAAAGGAGATTAAAAGCACTATACCACATATAAGGGTACCATTGCCGAATAGTGCATTCATTCAACAAGAGAGTCAAGGACCGCGGTGTCCGAGAAGGGGACCTAGCCCTTAAAGAGATCATAGAACCCATCTGGGATCCCAGAGTGAAATTCAAGCCCAATTGGAGCGGCCCCTACATTATTAAGAAGATCTTATCTGGCGGTATTGCCATGCTCACTGATTTAGATAGTGAATAGATGGCCCATCCAGTCGACCTGTACCGTCTCAAGAAGTTCTACCCCTAGCTCGAAATCTCAGCGTGCTACGACTCTTCTCGTCTCCCTTCTATTCCTAAAAAAAATCTATTTATTTCCCCCTGCCCAGAACTACGTGGGCCCGATCCTCTACAAATAACCATTTTCAAACAAAGTATAAAATTTCAAAACCCCAGAGGTACGTAGGCAGGTCATACACCTTACATGAGCACGACCCTTTCTTTTTCACAAAATACTATTCTTTTCTTACCTCCGAGAAGTACAGTTCATTCTAACATATATTCGAACAAAAGGATTATGTATGCCTTAGGGATCGGTATAGATAATTCAAAGAAAATAAAATTCATCGAAAGGCACAGCTGGATGATCAGAAACTTATTTATTAAACTAATAAGAAACTACGGTACAGATTACATAAGAAAACGAATGGATAACTCCCTTCCCCCTACCCTCCTAAAAAAGCTAAACAAAATCCCCACATTTATCCCCCATTACACAATAAACTCTCCAGGAGTCCTATCCACAGCTACTAGAGGATCCTACTCCGTCATCATCATCTACATCTTGGGGTTCCTATGTTTCCCCTGCCTGAACAGAGTATCACAGATACTCCATGGACCGATAAGCCCGAACCATCTTCGAAAAAACCACAACACCTCCTTCCATGGTGTTAAAAGAGACAAGCCACTTTTGTTCAGTCTCCACTGCCAACATCTTGCTAAATACTCTCCTCCACAACCACTTCATATAATCCCCAGGGATATGCCAAACTCTCCCAACAGACTGAGAGGGACGGGTCGACGGCCGTCGATTCTCCCACAGAGAGCTAAGCCGCAGGCGCAAACGCTCGGTCAAATCCTCTACCGGAAAGAAATTTAGTGTCCGAGATGGCAAGACCCGTGCCAAGCCAAATTGGCACAAAAGCCTCTAAGGGAAATAAAAATAGGTCTGGAAGAGACCAACCAGTCGAATATACAGGTATTCTCCTAGCTCCATAACAGGTAGCAACTGTCCCCGCCAAGTCACTGACTAGTAGATATTCCGATCCCCATGCTCCACAAGCCAATTCTCCCAGCTCTCAATATCCAGGACAACACTGAAGTAGTGATATGAAAAAAAGATGGGTACAACCGACAAAGGATATTCTGGAAGAGTCACCAGGCGGAGTTTTTTAGACAACCACATGAATAGCATCACGGGATTACCCCGTAGGAAGTCAGAACGACCTTCTCGCCAGGAATCCAGACCATTCAGGGTCTCCGCCAGTATCACCACCGTAGGATTATGACGGTATGACATCCATGAAGTAATGGCTGCAAGTTGCGGATCCACCAGCAGTTCCCTAGTCACTAACAGTAATTTTGAAACCAGGCCCAGAGCAACGGCTCCGACATAGCGAGCATCATCTACTTCCCGCAAATGCACGAACTGCAACACCACCGGGAGGGAGATCATTCCTCCAGCAACCACTGATCTATTCTCCGAAGGCAAAATACGAAGAAGCCTGGCCAGCAAATCCCTGGGAGAATGGGAAAATTTGGGTAAAGCCACAGCAACACTGGGATTTATCCCCAGTATGGCAGAAAATTCCTCGTAGGTAGGAAAAACTTCATCCAACCCAAAGTGAAATACATGGTCTTCGGGATACCAAAATTGTACCGTCGCCATCAGCATGTTCCACTTAATGGACCGATTGCGCCATAAAGAGACTCGACGCATGTTGAAAGCATCATAGTCAACATTATAAGAGCACATCGCTTCCAAGGCTTTGAGGTAGTTATCAAACTCAATGCTACCAGGGACAGCCATCTTGCAGGACTAGGAGATAGTAGGCAAGTAAATAAGAATGTGAAGGTGTGATGAAAACACTCCACCCCTACCCCTTTTTATACTTAAGAACCCTCACAAAAGACATAACCCCTGCAGAAATCGGAGGGAATCCTACGCCACAAAGTACAAGAAGCTGGAGAGGGAACTAATCAAAAGCTTTGAATTGATGGGACTGGACTTGACTGCCGATAGGCAGGGCAAGGGGCTTGCCGATCGGCAACCCCCCATTTTTGGAAATTTTTCGTTTTCCTTTTTTATCAAAATCAGAAAAACCCAATAAAAATAAAATTGATATTCTTAACAAAATTTCAAAAAAAAATCCTCTTCCACTCCTATATAATTTCCCATTTTTAAAACTTTCCTTCAAAAAATCCTAAAAAAGTCTCTTTTTACGATCTCAGCAGCAAAGTAAAAAAAAAAGATAATAAAAAATCCCATTGCATTGCATATATATATTCTTTTGTGTTACATCAAATTTTGCAGGAAATAAAAGAAAAGAAAAAACAAACGAGACTCAACCCAAACCCACATTTTCTCTCTCTCACTCTCACCTACCCTTCACTACTCTCTCTAAGAGCTTCCACCCCTATGACGCTCTCTCTTTCACCTATGGCGAGATGACGCACTATCCCTACCCGAGCCGAAGTCCTCCTCGGATGAAGAATACGACACCAAGCAAGAAGGAACCGAGACCGCATCCCGAATACGGGCAGTCGCTGAAGATATCCAGTCTCCGATGTTCCTCGGCCAAGTGGTCGACACACGGACTTACTGCAAGTAAAAGGAAAAATTGGTATCAAAGATGGATCAAAATAAAAAAGGAACCAAAAGGAGGAAGAAGGTATACCGCAGGATGAAGAACCTCCTCTGTCAAACCCAGCTCCTCCGAATCCATCGCATGAGGATTGATGCAACATGGGGACCATCCCTCCATCAGCTCGCCGAATGTTGTATGAAGGGGTATGCAATCGAACAAAGAGAACCTCTGAAGTCGTCTCCGCCGTAGACGCCGACGGACCACCGTCACTGTGGGAAGACCCCACCGCCCAACTTGAACCCGCAGGAGGGAAAGGCAAGGCATCATATATGTTGGGCGCCATCAACTAACTCGTCACAAAGTCCATATAGTCATATGGTACAGCCATATCAGTGCACAACAAGTAGGATTCACCGATCATAGCCAAGATCCTTGCATCCTCTGGCAGTAGCCGCTCCCGTCTCATAGACGTTGGAGGTTGTGCAGGTGGCACCATCACCCCCTCCTTCGCAATCTGTCGAACCACTCATTCCCCCAGATACCAGTAATGGCCGAAATCATGCGCCAGCAAATGCCTCATCTGTGCATTCACCCCGGTCTCCCCCGTATCCTGAAGGGTTGTCCCCCAAGTGTAAAAAGTCACCTAAAAATTCCCAAAAGGCATAAGTCAATACAAAATCAGAACATGCCAAAAACCAAGGCTCAAAAGGAAAGAGTCTTACCCTACTACTAGTCAGGTCATTCAAGACCTGACGTAGCGCTTCCAGAGAGAGAGATCACTTCGACTTCCGATTGGCCTTGTGCTATAGATACAATCGGCAGAAGTCCCCAACAGTCTCGTCCTTCAAGGCAATCATCTGGGTATTGCACCCAATCACCTCATAGAACCACGTCTGCCAAAGACAGGAATTCACAATAAAAAAGAGACACATAAGGAAAATGTGAATGCATGAAAGGAAAATGCGCAAAATTAAAGGATACCTCGAGGAGATACGTGGCTCCAGTAAATGTTTTTCGGCAGCACCGGCTGAATGCATCCAAAGAAAAATAGAGGGTCGCCAAAGTCAGACTCCCCCAATTATAGAGAGGGATTTTAGAAAACATCCTAAAATAGGGAAAGAACCACAAATGGATGACATCGCCACTAGACGCCACCATGAAACCTCCCAGCACCAGCAAAATGAGCAACCGGGCCATCTGCCTCACCTGCAGCTCGTCCTCCACATTAACCACCCTACTCAGCAAGACATCCTTCGGCAAGGACAACCGGATGGAATCCCCAGAAACTATCCTCCCTACATCACCAAGCGCCGCCCTCACTGCCTCCGGCCTCACCCTCAGAGAGCGATCCACCTATATCTTCTCCCCATCACAATCTATCCCCAGCAGCTGTTGCACGTCTATGGGAGTCACGGTCATCTCCCCAAAACTAAAATGGAAAATGTGGGCAGTATCCCACCATCTCTCCCCCAAAGTGCATAAGACCGCTGTCGACCAAGGCATCTCATCTAGCGCGGATGCCAACCCACCAAATCCCACTGATGATACCACCCAACGCACCACAGGTGGAAGATGCTCCCAGACATCCTTAAGCCCCGTCATCCCACGGGCACGCGTGTTCTTCAAAGAGATATCATATTGACAAAAGAAGAAACCTTATCAAAATTCAATAAGGAAGGAAAAATCACCAAAAAGAGAAGAATGCCAAAAGTCAGGTTGCTTACATAACCGTCGGGGCTCACCACCTTAGAAGACCGATGATGCGATGGCTCCCATAGAAAAGTCCACTCATCCACAATCGGCTTGAATGCGTCAAAGGAGTTCTCACTCCCCAAAGCAAGAGGTGCCCTGGCCCTCCACTCCACGTTCGCCCAGTCATCAACAGTCAACCATTCCCTATGCGCTGTAGTGCTCACAAAGGCAGCCATTTCTTAGAGATCGAAATGCTAGAATGATTTGCAGAGGAAAATCATAGAAAGAAAGAAAGAAAGAAGCTGTAAAAAACGAGGGGAATTCTCCCCCTTTATATAGGATGCCAAGGGTCATGCCGATCGGCATTGACCCCCCGCCCACCGATCGGCACTGACCCCTTACCTTCCCGATGCAGTCCAAAAGTCTGTGCCACTGCCGAATGGCACCCTCTGAACCATGCTGACTGGCACCCCCCTTTAAATTTTGTACAAAAATTCCCACAAAATACCAAACATCCGTGAAAAATTCTCAAAAAATTCCTAAAAATCCTAGGAAGGATTTAGAACATTTTCACTAAGAAAATTTCGCACTCCCTCAAGCGGAACCCCTATTTCCCCAGTGGAACTCTCAAAAACCAAGTAAAACTCCTCCTGGAAACATCCCCAGAGGATCTCTAAAGATCACCCCCTATTCCCCAAAGGCCTCAAATTTCCCCAAGAAATACATCCAAACCCCGGCCACCTCAATCTCCCTAGTGGAATTTTGGCTATTCCTTTTGAGGATGCAAAAGATTTCCCCTGCAGTCGGCTCCCCAGCCCAAAACAAAACCATAAGATAAATTTCCCCGTAAAGTTCCCCAAGAACATCTATACTTAAGCCCTCATAATTGGCTTCGACCCGCAGAATTGGTCATATTAACTTAAGCCCACAGAATTGGCTTCGACTCGCAGAATTGGTCATCTTAACTTAAGCCCGCAGAATTGGCTTCGACCCGCAGAATTGGTTACCTCTACCTTAAAGTCGCAGAATTGGCTTCGACCCATATAATTGGTCATCACTACATAAGCCCTTAGAATTGACTTCGACCCGTAGAATTGGTCATCCCTACATAAGCCCGCAGAATTGGCTTTGACCCGCAGAATTGGTCATCTTAACTTAAGCCCGTAGAATTGCCTTTGACCCGCAGAATTGGTCATCCCACCTTAAGCCCTCAGAATTGGCTTCGACCCGCAGAATTGGACATCTCATACTTAAGCCCGCAGAATTGGCTTTGACCCACAGAATTGTTCATCTCTACCTAAGCCCGCAGAATTGGCTTCGACCCGCAGAATTGGTCATCTCAACTTAAGCCCGCAGAATCGGCTTGTACCCACAGAATTGGTTATCCCTAGCACACTCTGTAGGTCCTCAGAATCGGCCTCAACCATCTGAATTGGTCATCCTCGCTCCCTTAGGTCCTTAGAATCGGCCTCGACCCTCTGAATTGGTCAGCCTCCCTCAAAAGCATCATGTGATGTCTATTTGACGGCTATCGTTTGTTCCAAACTCACCCGTCGAGGGGCTCTGTAGACACCCCATTATGTTACCCCTACACTCTCCTTAGGTACTTAGCACCTCCCTTCATCACTATAAACCTAGGTCATACCTCGAGTACTGACCTAGAAGCCATCAGGCACTCCTAGGCTCCGTTTGACGAAAAGTCAAAATCTTTAACTCGACCGAGACTGAATGAATCTTCGAAGGGAACTGAAACCCCTTTCCAACGGTTCATCAAGTCCGCAATTCCGACTTACCATGTCGATAAATGACATATTTTCCACCGAGTACTGACCTAGAAGCCATCGGACACTCCCAGGCTCCATTTGACCAAACGACAAATTCTTTAACTTGACCAAGACTGAATGAAACTTTTAAGGGCACTAAAACCCATTTACAACAATTCATGCCATGCGCGATTCTGACTTACCATGCGAACGAACGACCTATTTTCCCTCAAGACTCAATCAGGAGGCCACCAGGTGCTCCTGAGATCTTTTTTACCTAAGTCAACTCTTCAACTCGACCGAGACTAAATGAATATTCGAAGGGCACTGAAACCCCTTTCCAACGGTCCATCCTGTGCGCGATTTTGACTTACGGTATGGACGAACAATCCATTTTACTCCGAAAGGTCACCGAATGCTTCTAGGGCTCTGTTGACCAAAGTCAACTCCCCGAACTAGATCAAACTCTTTGTAATGTTAAAGTAAATCTCCTAACCTTTCCAATGGTCTGCCCTGTGCATGATTCGGACTTACCATGCGGACGAACGATCCGTTTGCGCCCGGTGATTCCCCGTCAAATAGACCGATGAATGCTTCCGAGCCACATTTGACCCAAAGTCAACTCCCGAACCCCGGAGTAGTCTAAAGGACTTTTTAAGGTCTCTGAATTATCTTTCCAATGGTCCACCTCATGCGCGATTCTGATCGACGGTTTGCGTTCTACGGCCGATCTTCCAAAAAGGCCTGAAAGACACTGCCAAACTGCAGGTCCCGGACCCTACCTATCGGCACTGTGCCTAAATGCACCTGTCGATTGGTAGGAATAGGGCTATGCCTATCGTCCATGCCCTGGTCCTATAAAAAGGAGGCCTGACCTCACTTGCAAGAGTAGCCCATATCCGATAGATATCACGCTCAGCAAATCCAGAAAACCTCTCTCGAAGTAAGCGTGATTTCCACACCCAAATCCCTTTCCAACCTTCACTTTTCATCATCCTTTTCATCAAACTTGGTGAATTCACTACCCTCCATCATCATCAAAGTCTAAGGGCTGCTCTCCAACATTCAAGATCTTCAAGAAGGTCCAATTTTCTCAACTCTCTCCTTAAATTCTCATAAATTCGCAATAACTTTTTTTATTACTTAGCACTTTCATTATCTCATCTCACACGTACTAATATACTTTTTATTTAGTATTATTGCACATCTCTTATTTTCATATAAATAAAAATCCAAGAAATAAGAAAAAGAGGGTTTGCTCATAAATTCCAAACGGGAATTCTCATACTTTTCTTACACTTTTCTCATAACTAAAACACTTTTTCTACGCGCGTGCACACACACACAAACAAGAGAATCCCCCGATTGTATTTATGGGATAAACCCCAGCCCTCCTTTTGCATGAGAACTTCGTGGACTTTGATGCCTCTATAGGCTACGTAGGCGTCTCGGGGTAAAATCCGAGACTCGAGTCCTATTTTTACTTTTTCTCTCATTTTCTATTTTCTATAAACTCCACCCTCATATATTATATATATACATATATTTGTTCTTAGTGGCGTATTATTCCACTTGCGTTATCGTTCCATCATAATGGTCAACGTAAGGATAATCGCGTAAATCCAATTTTTTAATATTTTTATACCTTCCTACGGATGAATCGCTTTACCTCTTCCATGGTGCAAGTCGATGATTCCTATCTCCACTATATATACACATGCACACATATCACGGGGAAAATAAAGGAAAATAACAAAAACCCATGAGATACCGAAAGGGAGGAATGGGTGCCTAACACCTTCCCATTTCGTAACTTAGCCTTCGGACCCTTTTCGAATCATTTGGGTTTCGTATGCAGCAGTATGTCTTTGGATGTTGTCCTTCGGGATGGCTAATTTTCTTTTGTCTATTTTGAGTAAAATAGACAGGCGACTCTATCTCTCTACATTTTTCACCTCACCCAAATGACGTCGGCCGAAGCACTCCCGAGAGGGACGTGTGGGACCTAGGATCCTCCTTCACGCCTCCGCCCGTCGCGAGGATCGGGGAGATGGCCACACGTATGAAGTGTGAACTTAAGGCCATAAATGAGGGTTAGCGGTAGAAAAATGATGGACACCACCAGTCAAGAGAGAGGGTGAGTCTACACACTTAAAACCTGTTGAGTCATGGACTGATGCCGAACATAGACTTACAGAATACAATTCCAAAGGTTTAAATTCTATTTCTTTGCTTATCACCCCGGAAGAGTATAATTGTATTATTATGTGTGAAACATCTAAATAGGTGTGGGATGTTCTTGAACTTACTCACGAGGGAACTAGAACTATTAGGGCATCCAAACTCCAAAACCTCACCACCGAATTTGAAACTATTCAAATATTAAAGAGTGACACGTTTGATAAGTTTTACGCTAGATTGTCCCATATTTTCAACTCATCGTTTAACTTAGGAGAGAAAATACCCGAAAACTGAGTCATAAAGAATATCTTAAGGTTGTTGCCAAATAGAATTGATCGGAATGTGATCGTTTTGAACTCCTTGTGTTTACTTGACTCAATGAAACTAGAAGGGATTATAGGTGAACTACAAACAATATGAGCTTAACATGTTTACCTCCAAGCAGGTGCCGAAGAAAGAAAAGGGCATTGCTTTGAAAGTCCTGAAGGAGGAAACTAAAGTTTTAAAGAAATATGAATACGACACCAATTTTGAAGATGTAGCCTTGTTATCATAGAAGTTCAAAATTTTTCTAAAGTTACAAAAGCAATTGAAAATTTCAAAAGAGTTAAGAAATCCAATAATAAGAAGGTTGATCACGTCCCTAAGATTCAAAATGAGAATAATAAGAGGGATGAGTCGAATAGGTGCTTTGGTTGTGAGGGTTATGGCTATAAGGTAACAGAGTGACCCACTAGCCTTAAGAAGGAGGAAACAAATCGATAACATATAATGACTCTCTTAGTGATAGTGAACCGAAAAAAGGAAAGGATACCACCATTGAGCAAAACTACATCGCATTCACGATTTGTTACGTGAGCGACGAGGATAAATCTTCTCATAAAGATACTTATGTGAATGACACTTCTGAGGCCATTGTGAGTGAATACGAAGTGAGTGGGGAAGAAGAGAGTGAGGATGAAGATGTTGAGGAAATTGGTTTTCAAGTTTCCTTCCATGAATTATATGAGGAAACGATGAGAGTGAAGAACGCAAACTTGAAGTTGCAAGTTAGGTTGAAATAACGTGTCGTAAAAAATGATGATGCGTTGACTGGGGATCTTAGGTAATGGGAGAGGACTTTTCGGGTGAGAGAGATGGTCTTTGTGGTTTGATGGAGGCTATGTAGAAGGAGATTCTATAATTTGAGGAGTCTAGGCATTTGCTTGAGTCTAGGATTAGTGAGCTTGAGTAGAGATTGAGAGACTCTAGTAAGGTTAAGTTTGATTTGGAGGCTTAGTGGAAAAGTTGGATAGGATGTTATACACCGTTCAAATCAAAGATGATAGGTGTGGTATAGGCTTAGATGATCATCTTGCTCTCATTCTCAAAGCCAACAACAGTCGTGTGAGAGAGCCAACTAGGAACATTACGAGAGGTCAAAATTTAGGTAACATTAATCATCATTTTTACACTTGCACTCATTGTGGTAGGAAGGGTCACCTTATACCTTTTTGTTATGACCTTAAAAATGATCATTGGAAGTTTAAGAATTAAGTCATTTCGGTTCCCAAAATCCTCATGCATCGTTCCACACCTAGTTGGGTTAGAAAATTAGACTTAGATGCTTTAGGAATTAGACTTCATAACTCTCATTTTCTTGCACATGATACTTCTCATGATAGATCTTATGGATGTTTGTGTTATCATGTTTGTCATACGCTAGTTTTGCATCTTCATATATTTTTCTAGTGTTATGACATGTTTATGTTTTGTATTATATTTTTCTTTTATTTGAGTCTTATTGAAAAATAGAAAAATATTTTACTTCGCGAATTTTTTTTGAAAATACAAAAAGATTTTGGGTTTTATATATCTTTTAAAGTAAAAAAATATTTTATTTTTTAGTCAAAAATATTTTTTGAAAAACACACAAATATTTTTGTTTCTTTTTGTGTCGTGAGTTTACACTTTATGTGGCATATTGGTGTGCTTAGAACCCCTTTTCTTAATGTTTCCATATGGCTAGTATATTTGGACAGGATTTTGGATACAAAGATTGATCTTAACCACTTGTTTAATGGGGTTGTTTTGAAGTTGACTTAAATTTAGATTCGACTATGTATATGCCATCGCACACATGCAGGAGATTAATTGAATGTTTGACTTCTCATGCATATTTTAGTCTGGTGAGATGTTCTCCTCTCAATTTTGTCATCTATGCGCATATTAGACTTAGGAGGAGTTATTCATGTAAGACCTATTGCCCGTGAGGATTTATATTGCATATTAAAAAATGGTGAGTGTGCAAGGTAAAGGGCTTCTAGAGGCATGTGAACTCGTCGTGAAAGCCACCGTTTAAAAGAGTCCAAAAAAACATTAAAGGCAATAAAAAGAAAAATATGCCAAAAAAATGGGGCCAGTAGGAAATCTTTTAAAAAGTAAAAATAGATCTTCAATAAAAAATAAATAAATGAAAAGAATTATCATTTATGTTTGAGTCGTGTCATGACGCTATTATTGTTAAAATCGTTAAAATTCTAGACTTGTATGCACGATGATTGTTTAGTTCATTAAGTTCAAAGTTTAATTTTCGCATACGACTAAAACGTATTTTGATGGTATTTAGTGATCAATTATAGATTCTTGAACTTGTCTTTGTATTTGGATTATGATTCATTTGTGTTAGTTACACTCATTCATTCCATTTCATGTTTGAGCACATTGATACTATGTTAATGTTTAACTCATGTTTTTGTTTTTGAGTCTATTTTTCTACTGTTTTCATATTGTAGATGCTTTTATCAGATATTCTTTTCACTGGGCAGTTTATACACTATTTTTGAGATGTAATTGAGAAATTTTTAAGTCGCTAGAAAGACTTTTAGCTGTCATTTGAATGACATGTCCACGTTATTTGATGGGTGGATTAAACAACGTTCTCACAAGCTTTAGTCGACATACAAGTATGGTTGTTATATGGTTGTTAAAAATGACCTTTCGAATGAAGGGATACTATTTTTTGTCATTAGCTGTCATTATATGGTTGGTTTTATGGATATTCACTTATCGTTTGAACGACCTTCTATATCGTTCGAATGACCTATTTGATTTTTCAGATTTTTGATCTATTTCAGTATTGGCTTGTTACACATTATTCTGATATTATTCTTTGGTACTGCTGGATAGTTTATATGCATCTTACTTGGATTATTCTTGCTTTAGTATTACACTTCATTGTTGATAGAGATTTGCTTAGTCACGTTATTTGATATTGATGATTTCTTCATGTGACTATTTACCATCTACACTTTGTCGTATATTGATCTTTTAACTAGTTCATATGTTTATCTAGATATAATTATCATGTTATATTCATGCTAGATATATTTTTATATATTTATTTTTCTGACTAGTTGTCTATTCGAGACAAAAAAAGGGGAGAGATAGATATGCGATGTAGGGGGAGACTTGAGATGTTTAATATCTATGTGATTTGACTTGTTTCGTATTTCGTATATATCATTATTGATCTTCGATTTATTATTCATTTGTTCCTCCATACTTCACATGGTATTTTTTTGTTTTGTGTATGTAGTGATTATCCAACGATTCAAGATTTTATGGTTACATCGCATTCTGGCAGTTCAAGCTTGTCGGTCATCCTACATTTACTAGTCCGTCTCTCACATTTTATTTTAGGTTTATGGGATGGGATTTTAGGTCATTCATCTTGATGGACCGACATAGGAATTTCATTTCTTTGGTTTTGTCCCAAAATAGCCAAAGGGGGATATTTGTAAGGACAATTTTTCATATAGTGTCAATTTCTATGTATTGGCAATATTTCGAAAAAAAACTTGGAGTCATAGGATAGATTTTACTTGTCTGATTCCCATTAAAGCCATGACTTTGTGTTGAAGTCGTAGCAGCCAAGCTTGAAATATTGATCATGCCGAGTTTTGGTGCACGTTTCAAATCTTCACATGGATTTTCGAGATTGTTTCAGGTATGGATGCATATTGGTTTATGGATACTCGATAATTTTTTCTAAGGATGTTATTTCATTTAAATATGATTTTAAAATGATTTTTGTGAGTTATTTCGAGTTTAGAGTCGTATAAAATTTTCCTTGATTTTTATGGATGAAATTCCCATCATATTTGACCCTTGATTAAAAGAATTTTACGAGAATTAGTGACATGTGAATGGAAGCCCAAAAATGGTCCAAAGAGTCTTGTGATTTTTTTGTACAATCAGAAGAATTCAACATGGACGACATCATTAAAACTTTCTCAGAAGAATGTATCAAGCAGAAGAAGATATGAAAAGCTCCCAAGTTACGCATCGGCTTAAAACTTAAAGGATATTTGGTGCCTTCCCCCAAACATTTCTTCGCCACTTGGGAGGACATATATGATGAAGCTATAGAAGTTATGGAGTTCATTTACTTCTCCCGGAGCATCCATATTCTTCAAATTAGATGGGGAGATTATTCCAATCCATTAGATGACTACGAAAGCGAGTGCAACTTTAAAACACCCAGTACATTTGCCTCTTTTTGGAGGGTGATATCCTTTGAATAACTTCTATCAGAGATGAATAAAGTTTCTACTCCACTAGAAATTGATGAAGACACATGGTTACTATTCTTCCCAGCATTCGTAAACCATATGACCCGATCGGGAAGGTATTACAATGATCCACTCCTCCCATTAAAAATTGCACCATTGACAAAGGGACAAGGGTTTCTAAATAAATCTTAATACGATAAATGACAATCGAGGAGAGAAAGATCTTTGAACAACTAAATGGCACTCAAGATATCATTACTTTGTGGTGACTTTTCATGTCTTCCCAACTCCACCAAACCTCCCTTATCAAGAACCACACCCAAGTAATATTTACACCCTTTACATCCCCATATGAAGTAATTCATATAGTAGAAACTATGAATGCTACAAGACTCATCTCCTTCAATAATGATGAAATTCTCAAGTTTGGTCCTAACCATAACTATGTTTTCCACATCTCTATCAAAGTTTTAGACAAAATGATTTCGTTGGTATCTATTTTAACAGTTACACATTGAATGTATGTCCATTTCAAGATCTTCAATTTCTGGGGTTAAAAATTAGTGATCTCACTCTGACATTTTTCTCTATACTTGCTTATGATAACACTCGACAAGAAATCATAGGATCGGTATTACTCACACTAGGTGTTGTTTCAATATTCCCTCAAATAGAATTCCAAGTCATCAAAATTTTTGTCTTCATTAATTTACTTCTTAGTCATCCATAGCTTCATAACATAAGAGAAGTTGCATTTTCTCTTCACTAAAAACTGAAGTTATTTTGGACAACAAAGTCAGTACCATTATCTGAGACAATGTTATCTATGATGACATCGTTACCAGTAACCCAATCTTGGAGATTTAACACATTGCAAATGATATTTAACTTTAAGTATTTATGATTGATCCACTTCCTCTCCCAGACAGAGAAAAGTTGAATGAGAAAGTGAACCATGAACATAGCCCATACGGAAATTTCAATGTAATTCATATATATAAGTACATTCACTTCATTCAACGAATGGGGTTGGGTCATAAACAACAAGGAATCTTCAAGTTGATTGGTCAGAAAGAAGCTTATCCTTCGTTTAGTTTGGGATATCAGCCATCCTCTCCAGAACTTATAGATCTTCGCCAAACTTATAGAAAGAGGGTGATAAAAAGCAATGAAGTGATTTCTAGATATTCTCTGAATGGGCGTTTTATTAAAGAAGGTGAAAACTTCCCTTATTGTGACATCCAAGAGCCTTGGTATGAGCAAGTTAAAAAGAAGATAAGTCCTAGATTTGAGATATTCTTTAAAGATAAGTTTACTTGGAATGAAGGTTCCAAGCATAAAGTGAAGCCTTTACCAGCAAGTTTTCTGACTTAAGTTCTTATGTACAAAAATAATGGAAAGAACCAATAATGGTGAATCATTTTGTCTCTCTGAGATGGAAATGAACATTTTCTTAATCCACACTGAGTTTGAGCCTTTTTACCCTTCCCTGAAAATATCTCCTCCTGACAAACCCCTCCTTAATTGGAGGAGCGTCCCAGTCAACCCAACCATGTCAACCTAAAACTTGATGTTTAACACTTATAAAGTGAATATGTTTTTGTGTTTATGATGTAAATGTTAATGAGGCCTCCTTCGATGATATCCTTATTGTTGTTTTTCCTGAAAATGTTATCAATCAAATAAATAAATATTTTAGGTATCTTGTTGTGTCTTATATTAATTGTATTTATTCTAATCAAATTGACAAATATGATATAATAAATGAACAATTCTTAACTTATCTCAATAAAGAAAAAATAGCATAACATACATCATTCAAACTATTAATGAACATACTATTCTTATCAACCTCAGTTATAATATTAATCCGTGTGAGATTAGGTTAAGGTTAACCCTTGAGAGCATGAACGGTCGCAATTCAAAGAGCTTATGAAAGAATTTATGGAAGTTTTCTCATATACTACGACGATATGCCCGACATCAACCCATAGATCATACAACATGAGATCTCAACTTATCTTGAATGAAAACCCATAAAATAAAATCTAAGGAAGCTTCGTCCCGAATGGTCCATCAAAGTGAAAGACTAAGTGGTCAAGTAATTGAATGTAGGTTTCATCCGTGTTGTCGAATATCTAACTTGTCTTGTTAACATTGTTCCTGTGACAAAATCTGGAAGAAAAGTCTGCATGTGCATCTTCTATTAAAATTTGAACACATATTCCCCGAAAGATGATTACCCTTTGTAAACATTGATTTGAACATCGACAACACATCCAATAATTCCCTCAAGTAATTGTTCGAGGGATTCACAAGCTATATTCAGATCAAAATGCATATAGATAACCAATAAATGATTGTTTTAACCACCTCGTGAGTTGCCTTTTGTTACGATGTCATGCCTTTCAGTTTTAAAAATGTCGGGGCCACAACTGGCTTGAGTGATCTTATCCCCAACGACTTTGAATTCTATATTAAAAATATGATCATAAAGTCAAAATTTTGAGATGGTCACGTCCTTACCTTAAGTAAATTCTTTGAACGATTGAAAAATTATAAGATGGCCCTCAGTCCGAAAAAATATGATTTGAGTGTTACAAAGGGTAAACTGCTTGGCTTTATGGTTAGCGAAAGAGGGATCAAAGAAGACCCTACTGAACGTAAGGCAATCCTCAAAATGTGACTGCCTCAAACTAAGAAAGAGGATTATGGTTTCATAGAAAAACTTTAATACATATGTACATTCATTAGCCAACTCACATATATTTGAAAGACCTTATTCAAACTCCTTCAAAAAGATTCAACCAATGTCTAGAATAAGGCATGTTAATATGCCTTTCAAAAAATCAAGTGGTACCTTACCCAACCGTCGATTCTCATGCCAATACAGTCTGGTTTGCCCTATATCTTATACTTAATAGTCACTGACACTGTAGTTAGGGCTATGCTAGGCCAATGCCGTGAAGAATCCCAAAAAGAGAGAGTTATCTACTATGTTAGATGATAAATAATAAGATATGAGGTGAAATGTACAACATTGGAGAAGAGTGAAAAACCTTGTTTACAAGATTAATAACAAAAAGTTATAAGTTATGTAAACTCCGAAATAAACTTGTTGAATAAAACTCTTTTCATAATGAACACTAGATGTGTTAAAACATTTTTCTGAATGTGTTCTCTAGACTTGTTAGTTTGATTACCTTAGATTTTTAAAATTCAAAACCTATAATTAAGTCTCGAGAACGATATTTTTTGCAAAAGTAATTAAGAACATTTAAGAAAATTAACACATGATTTTTAACTTGGTAAAACCCTACAATAAGGGAAACATCCACGGCCCCCTCTACGGAGCAAAAAAAATCCACTAAAATCACACATCACAAGTTACAACACTAAGCATGCAAATACAAGACCTAAATCTAAGTTCATAACGTTACTTACATGAGTTTCCTCCACTTTCAATGGCTTCTGACTTGATGTAGTCTTCCTTCCCGCAGCTTCCTTGCTTTTTCCTTGTCCTCTTCGATTATAGCAACTCCAACAAACAAAATATCTCACCAAGAACCACAACTCCTAAGTGTTCGTGTGAGAGTTATAGTGTTTGTGAATTAATACTAAATGCAATAATGCTTCTCACCCTCTCAATCAATAATACAAGCAATATCCTAAGAATTTACAAGCAATTTCTATATGCAATGCAAATCATCTCAAATATGCTTTGAATACAAGATTTCAAAATTTTCAGATTCGGAATAAAAAAATTCAAATCAAGTTTTGTTTCAAAATTATTTATGTCCAAAATTTATTTCACCAATTTGCGAAATTAATTTTTGAAACCAAAAATGTCTTTCTCAAATCTGAATATAAGCCACAACAATAAGTCTTGTGTTTCAAATTTATTTGAATCTATATTCTTGGATTCAACAACAACAAATTTAATAAAGATCGAAGAAAACAAATAAAGAACCCAAAAAAATATTCTATGTGAACTATATGGTTCTAAAGGAGATATAAAGTTAAAGAGGTAAGTATTTGAAAAGGTTTAAAAATTCCGGTGCACTTTTTCGGCAAAGAAAACTCCGGTGAAGGTGTGTTCTGTCCGGTTGTAGCTCCGGCAACGTTGTTCTCTCTCTTCCTTTTTCTGTCAAGACATCCTTGACAATGAGAGTCTTACACATCCTCGATTTCCAGCTATCTCCGGCGATGTTGAACCCTTCATCTCGCTTTTCCCTCAACGTAGTGGCTTTGATTAAAAAAAACTCCGGTGACGTCGAACTCTTCCTATTCTTTCTGGCGATGGGACCGGCGATAGATCTCAATTTACACAGTTTCGACGTTGACTACCTTCTCTCTCTCTCTCTTGATCTCGGTTTCCAACGGCTTCTTCTCTCTTTCTCTTAATCTCGGTTTTCGGCGGCTTCTTCTCTCTCTCTCAATCTCGATTTTCGGTGGCTTCTTCTCTCTCTCTCTCTCTTAATCTCGATTTTCTCTTAAGATGGATGGAGAAGAAGATGATATGTGCAAAATGTGTTTTCTCTCTCTCTCCTATTAAAACCGATCAACACCCTTTTCTTTCTATCCCTCTTCTCTTGTTACCTCTAAAGAAAATAAAAACCCTAAAAGATATTATATATGAAGGACTAAAGGGTTGGTTACAAATAGAGGGCCTAGATCTAATCTTCAAGATCTAATGGTGTAGAAAGAAAGTGAAAGAACTAATGTGATTGGATAAAAGGTATTCACTAAGATTGAGGCACTAATAATATGGTTCATTGATAACCACTCAATCTAGGGTCACAAATGAGTCTAACCACTAAGACACTAAACAAACACAAAGAGCCTTATTAAAAAAAATAACACACATGTGTTTTTAAAGTATTGGAAAAATTAAATTTTTCGACTCAAAAAAATATTAACCAATTAAAAACTGAACCAATCAAATTTTTATCATAAAAAAATATTCTTATGTAAACCTCAAATATATTTTTAATATCATATTTCAATTAAATGAAAAATCATTTCAAATGATTAAAAAAATATTCAAATGATTTTTTTTTTCAAAACAAATATTTGAAGCAACAATACCACCATAAAAAATATGCACACATAATAAACATGTATATGGAGTGTATGTGTCCTAATTGTGGTTCAAGAGTTGTACTTACCTATTTGTGTCACATTGGAGTACCTGGACTGGGATTCCTTGGAGCCTTTTTGAGATAGAGTAACTCGAAAAAATCTAATCCTATTTTGTCTCGATATCCAAACTAGTTGGAACTCCTATATGGCACAGACTCAAGTAAGTTAACCATATAGTGTGTTCTCAGTCTCCTCCTTTGGATATTGGAGACAAAATTCCCTTGAGTATCCTGAACTCGTGGCTAAAAATGAAAAATCCTAGATTTCCTATACAAATATCTCTATCTACCCATTCCCGTCCTAGAACAAAAAATAAGATAAGAAAATACATTACTCAACTACAATACATACCAATACCCTAATAAATAGGACAAGCTATACAACCGGGTCTGAAAAATGTCTGAAAAAGATAAACACTCAATGGCATATTAGTTGAGTTAGTACTACAAAAGATATAAATTGAAGCATAGGTACTCAAGTTCTTCTCCCCCAATTTTGCTCAAATATACAACGGGGTAAAAAAATATAAATCGGGAGAATATGATATAAGATGACAACACAAGCAATAACATATGCAAGGGCATATAAAAGGGTCTCCTACATAAAACAGATATTAGGAGGCATCTTTTGTCATTTGAGAAACGACCATGCCCTAAATCCTTAGAAACCAATTATTAGCATGCAACTACCGAGGATATGAATGAAGTGTTTAATTTAGTAAGAACTATCATACCAATGGCATTATGAATATACTCATATCGAAAATCATCAACATACTTGAAATTCTTCCTAAGGTATACCTGATCAATGATACGACAAGCCGTTTGAACATCTTTGGTCTAAAAATACTTAGGTAGAATTTTTGCATGTAGCATAACACTAGCCATCTCTTGTAAGATTCTATCTTTCTTTTCAGTAATGGCGTTCTGCTGAGGTGTCTTAGGCGCAGTAAATTCATGTTTATATCCATTGCCTATACAATATTTTGCAACACCCGAATCTTTGAACACTCCACCTCTGTCACTTATGATGTGACATACTTGGGTATCTTTCTCGTTCTCTATTTTTAAAAGTATTTTTAAGAACTCATCAAAGGTATGAGTTTTATTTTTCATTAATTCAACCCAAGTATATCGTGTGTAATCATCCATAATAACAAGTATGTAACTGTTATCACAGAAGCTGGCATTTCTAGAGTGACCCATAAGGTCCATGTGGATTAATTGCAAAGGTTTTGTAGTTAAAATATCTTTAACTTTGTTGTGAGGGGGTTTACTTATTTTCCCTTCCTGACAAGGACCACAAACAGGATAAAAATAATTTTTTTTATTTGAGGCATTCCTCTAACAATTTCTTGGGAACTTAACTTTCAAAGATTATCAAAAATTTTATGTTCCAATATATTACAAGATTCAGACTTAGGAAGGACTTTATAGCAGTTATCCTTATTTCTATTTCCTGTTAAAATAAAATTTCCATTTTCATAAAAGATTTTGCAATCAGTTCTAGAAAAGGAGTCAGTATGATTGGAATCACAAAGTTTAGATATACTAAGTAGGTTAGCCTTGAGACCTTTAACTAGGAGGACATCATTTATCTCGGGGAGACCATCCTCACACAATGTTCTTTTACCTATGATCTTAGATGAAACTCCATCACCAAACACAACACTACCTCCAAGGAAGTTTTTTTTTTTGTTAATTTAGTTTCATCTCCGGTCATATGTTTAGAATATTCGGAGTCAAGATACCATCCAGACGAAGTTCTTGGTGCCTTAATATCAGATATGACAATGTTGCACTTGAGATGGGTTAGCAAGTCATCTTTTCTAATCCAAATATGCATAGTTTTAATAGTTTGATTGGCCTTTGATTTAGAAAAGTTTTGTTGGGTCTTTCTAAATGATTTCTTCTTAGTTTTAGGTCCTCCCTTCTTTTTGTAGTTAGAGTTGTGAGTGGTCTATCTTGGGAGAACATAAGTATTCCTACTCTTTCTAGAATAGTTAAAATTTGAGTAAGTAGGTGTATACACTCTCTTTTGAAAACATTCGGCAATGGAGTGGCCATAGACATCACAGTATGAACAGTTTTGAAGTATGGAGGACTTGACTTTATTACTAAAGTCTTTGAAAATTTGCGTTATCCCTAATAGGAATGGTCGTTCAAGTGTCATTGGCTTTGGGTTTCTGATAATGATTTCTAATAGGTGGATAGACGTACTTAGTTAGACCATTAGATTTGGACTGTTGAGTACAATGACTTTATTTTGCCTTAGAGATATCTTTAAAACAATTTTCTTTCCGAGTGTTTTGAGGATTCTGGCCTCGTTTTACAAAAACAACATTTTCAGGAGAAACATTTTTCTAGTATAAACTTTTTCTCCAAATCCAAAACCAGATTTATCGTCAGAATCAAACTTGCTGCCTACAATAATTTCTTCGTAGGACTTAGCTTGAGTTTCAAAGTCTAAGCATTTTTTAAACACGTTTGAAACTTTTTGCTTATATTCCTCAAGTTCTACCAAGGTAGACTTGTATTTTTGTTCCAAAATATTATTTTTCTCAGAAAGATCTTCTATTTTTGCGGAAAATTCTTCAATTTCAGTCTCATGGGCAACACATTGTGCTGTAAATTCTTCAGCATTCTTCCTAATAGTCTGGTTAAGTAAATCAATACGCTCATTCAGTAGCTTAACCATTTTATCAAGACGGGTACTTTTCTTAAGCATTTTCGTGTATAGCTTATGAAAATATGGAAGATCATCATCGGAATCACTAAGTGTATCATGTGAAGTGTCTCCTATATCACTCATTTCATATGTGGAACTCACACACACTTCGGGTTTAACGACAATGGTTTTATTTTGACACACCCTTAAGCTATCACTATCAATGTTGTTTTCATCATCAACAGTCACAGTATTTTCAACAACAGATGCGACAATAGGAGCAATGGAATCATGAGTAGACACACATTCATCATCATCATGGTATATGATCCTAGCATATAATGACATACATGATTCATAATTATAGGTTGACTCAATTTCATCTTCATTAGAATCGCTAGATTCGTCCCATGTCTTACACAAATTAGCCCTTGTATTATTGGTAGGCTTATTTGGGCATTTATTATCAACATGTCCCATTTTTCCACATCCATAACATTTGACATCTTCCATGTCTATCTTAGGTCTACTATTGTCATAGGTCCTTTTGTTGTCATGTCTTCCATGAGGTCTATGATTTTGATTACCTTGATAATTTTGTTTGCCTTGTTCACAGGCTAAAGCATTTATGAATTTGATAATCTTTTTTAAATGCTTTCTCATAAGAGCTATTTTATTGTCAAGGTGATCCAAGTCACAGTCATCATTCAGCTCAAGGTCAAAGTTTAAGGGACTGACTTTAGGTGAAGTCAATTGTGATGAAAACACAACATTAGGTCCAGTGAGCCTCTTGTTTCGGGCAGTCAATTATTTTTTGAACTCTAACTCCATCTCAACAGTTCTTAATTTGCTACTTAGCTATTCGGGAGTTAAGTTTGGGTCATTCATTTCTTCAATGGCATACCTCTTATTGTCAAACTTAGTAGGTAAATGACATAAGAATTTTTGAACTATTTCTTTTCTAGTATAGGTTATACCATTTGCATGTAACTTTGTAAAAATGTCGGTTAACCTAATGTAGAAATCATCAAAGGATTGATTGTGATCCATAATCAGTGTATTGTATTGTTGGACAAGCATTTGTATTTTTCTGGCTTTAACTCGTTCATCACCCTCATGTTCGGTGACTAGAGTGTCCCAGGCCTCCTTAGAAGTAGAGCAAATAGATATTATTTTAAACTCATGCTCGTTAATGGACATAAAAATAGCATTCTTGCCCTTATTATTATTATTATTATTATTATTATTATTATTATTATTATTATTATTATTATTATTATTATTATTATTATTATTATTATTATTATTATTATCGAGAGACTTCTTTTTCTCTATCGTAGTAAATTCTCTACGAAGTTTCTTAACCATTATGGGATCAATATCAGACAAAGACTTAGTTGGATGTTCATAACAATTTTCAATCATATCACAAACATCATCATCAAGAGTTCCTTGAATGAAAGGATCCATTCGTACTTTCCTATAGGAAAAGTTATTTCCATGAAAGAGTGGTGGTCGGGAAAGGTTACCTAACTTCTCAAATATTTCATCCATATTCAGAAATGGATTTCGAAAATAATTTATGGAGTTTCAGGATAAAAAAATCTTTTGAAAAATCCACTCTGATACCACTTGAAAAAACTTTTTTACAAGATTAATAAAAAAAAGTTATAAGTTGAGTAAACTCCGAAATAAACTCGTTCAACAAAACTCTTTTCAAAATGAACACTAGATGTGTTAAAACGTTTTTATGAAAATGTTCTCTAGACTTGTTAGTTTGATTACCTTAGGTTTTTAAAATTCAAAATCTACAATTAAGTCTTGAGTAAGATATTGTTCGCCAAAGTAATTAAGAACGTTCAAGAAAATTAACACGTGATTTTTAATGTGGTAAAACCCTACAATAAGGGAAACATCCACGGCCCCCTCTACGGAGCAAAACAAAATCCACTAAAATCACACAGCACAAGTTACAGCACTAAGCATGCAAATACAAGACCTAAATCTAAGTTCAAAACGTTACCTACACGAGTTTCCTCCACTCTCAAAGGCTTTTGACTTGATGTAGTCTTCCTTCCCGCAGCTTCCTTGCTTTTTCCTTGTCCACTTTGATTATAGCAGCTCCAACAAACAAAATATCTCACCAAGAACCACAATTCCTAAGTGTTCGTGTAAGAGTGATAGTTTTTGTGAATTAATACTCAATGAAATAATGCTTCTCACCTCTCAATCAATAATACAAGCAATATCCTATGAATTTACAAGAAACTTCTATATGCAATGCAAATCATCTCAAATATGCTTTGAATACAAGACTTCAAAAATTTCAGATTCAGAATAAAAAAATTTAAATCAAGTTTTGTTTCAAAATTATTTATGTCCAAAATTTATTTCACCAATTTGTGAAATTAGTTTTTTAAACCAAAAATGTGTTTCTCAAATCTGAATATAAGCCACAACAGTAAGTCTTGTGTTTCAAATTTATTTGAAACTCTATTCTTGGATTCAACAACAACAAATTTAATAAATATCCAAGAAAACAAATAAAGAACCCCCAAAAAAATTCTATGTGAACTATATGGTTCTTAAGGAGATATAAAGTTGAAGAGGTAAGAATCTGAAAAGGTTCAAAAATTCCATTGCACTTTTCTGGCAAAGAAAACTCCGGCGAAGGTGTGTTCTGTCCGATTGTAGCTCCGGTAACGTTGTTCTCTCTCTCCCTTTTTCCGTTAAGACATCATTGACAACGAGAGTCTAACACGTCCTCAATTTTTGGCTATCTCCTGCGACGTCGATCTCGTCCTCTCTCTTTTCTGTCAACATAGTGGCTTTGATTCAAAAAATAAAAAATAAAACTCCGGTGACGTCGAACTCTTCCTATTCTTTCTGGCGACGGGACTGGCGGCAGATCTCAGTTTACACAGTTCCGGCGTCGACTACCTTCTCTCAATCTCGATCTCGATTTCCGACGGCTTCTTCTCTATCTCTCTTAATCTCAGTTTTTGGTGGCTTCTTCTCTATCTCTCTTAATCTCAGTTTTCAGCGGCTTCTTCTCTCTCTCTCTCTTAATCTCGGTTTCCTCTCAAGATGGATGGAGAAGAAGATGATATGTGAAAATGTGTTTTCTCTCTCTCTCTCCCCTATTAAAATAGGCCAACACCCTTTTCTTTCTAACCCTCTTCTCTTGTTACCTCTGAAGAAAATAAAAACCCTAAAAGATATTATATATGAGGGACTAAAGGGTTGGTTACAAATAGAGGGCCTATATCTAATCTTCAACATCTAATGGTGTAGAAAGAAAGCGAAACAACTAACGTGATTAGCTAAAAGGTATTCACTAGGATTGAGGCACTAATAATATGGTTCATTGATAACCACTCAATCTAGGGTCACAAATGAGTCTAACCACCAAGACACTAAACAAACACAAATAGCCTTATTAACAAAATAACACACATGTGTTTTTTAAAGTCTTGGAAAAATTAAATTTTTCGACTCAAAAAAATATTAACCAATTAAATATGAACCAATCAAATTTTTATCATAAAAAAAATATTCTTATGTAAACATCAAATATATTTTTAAAATCATATTTCAATTAAATGAAAAATCATTTTAAATGATTAAAAAAATATTCAAATGAATTTTTTTTCAAAAAAAATATTTGAAGCAATAACACCACCATAAAAAATATGCACACATAATAAACATGTATATGCACTATATGTGTCCTAATTGTGGTTCAAGATTTGTACTTACCTATTTGTGTCGCATTAGAGTACTTGGACTGGGATTCCTTGGAGCCTTTTTGAGATAGAGTAACTCGGAAAAATCTAATCCTATTTTGTCTCGATATCCAAACTAGTTGGAACTCCTATATGGCACAGACTCAAGTAAGTCAACCATATAGTGTGTTCTCAAAGAGGTGTGTCACCCTGCTTTGGGTCACTCATAAATTCTTACAATACATGCTTACGTTCCCCATCATGTTAGTGTCTTGAATGGATCCCATGAAGTACTTTCTAGAATAGCCTAACTTCTCAAGCCACATGTCCATTAGGTATTATTGCTATCCAAGTTCACAATCACCTACATCACATACAAAGCTATCAAAAGAAGACCATTTTTATTACCTATTCGATCATCCCATAGAAGAGGTTGGTGTACGTATTTTTAAATTAATGAGTGTGTATATTCTCTGTTCTTGTCACGATGAGGTCCGATAAAAGATGTTCTTTCATAGGGATATCAATAATATGGGATATGGCATTGGGATACTCATAATCACGCCCAATGATTCTCATGCTCCTATCGCCACAAAGTTATACCTCACTTACACCAACAACATGACATAATATGAGGCACGCACTGTGGGCCTCAATCTTGACCTCAATAAAGGAATCTAATACCTCGATGCTTACGGGGATTCTACCCTCATAATAGGATAAGTACTCTAAAAATGGAAAGTCAAAGATGAGAAACTCCTACCCTTTCACGCTCACCTTGAAGAGCTTTCTTCATAATTCAAAGATGTCACATTCCATTATCTCTCTCTCTCTTAAGAAACATCTTTATCTATGTATTGCTAACTTTGGACTCAATCGTCGACCTGCCCAATGGAAGAACAGTTGCAACCTTGCAATTACAAAATCAATCCTTCACAACTCACTACTACCATATAGATCTTACCATAGAAGAAGATTAATAAAAAGTTGTATTATGGTATTACAAAATTTGGTTCCTCCTTAAGAATGGACGATATCCTCAAGTGGCTAATAAGAAATACCGCATGACCCTTCGCAAGCTCATTGCCCAATACATCATATGTGATAAAGCATTATTCAAAAGTAATTTCAATGTCACCCATTTGCAATGCATATCAGGGACTGATACTAAAGAAATCATGAATAAAATCCATGCAAAGTAATGTGGGCCCCACATTAATGGCCATATGCTTGCTAAGAAGATTTTATGACAAGGAAATATTAGATAATATCTCGCATCGAGTTATATAACATGGCTTCTCTCTGGCCCTTCTCAACTTTGAGGGCATTGGCATCACTGGGAAACTCACTCATAAGTCATCAAATGGACATGAAATGTTTACGGTTACCATCGATTATTTCACCAAATGGGGTTAAAGATTAATTATATGTAGTGATTAATGTAAATAAATTAACCAAGTTATTTAAAAATAATATCTCATATCGCTACAGACTCCATTATGAGATGGTGTCAGATAATGGGATCCATGTCGAACTCGAAGTCACCGAGGTGGTCGAGAAATATGGTATTCAAAGACACAAGACTTTTCCCTACCAACCACAAACCAATGAGTTTATTAAATATTCAAACTCAAATCAATAATCCACAAGACGATCGAGAGTTATAGGGATTGGGATGATAGGATCCCTTACGCCCTTTGGGCTATTGAACATCCCTTAAAATGCACACTAGACATACGCTTACTCCCTAGTCTATGGAATGGATGTAGTCTTGCATGTTGAAATGGAAATACAATCCCTATGAGTCATGCTTGAAAGTCAAGTAGGAGAGATTGATTAGAAGTAAAGTCGTTATGATGAACTCACACTCTTAGATGAAAATGGACTAAAGGCCTTGTACTATATACAAGGATACCAACGTCACATCGCACCATCATTCAATAAAAAGGTCAAAGACCACAATGTGTGAGAAGGTGACCTCGCCCTCAAAGAAATTTTGGAAACCGTAGAATTAAATTTAATCCTAATTGGAGTGGATCGTACCTTGTGAACAAAATCTTATTAGGAGGCGCCATTATGCTAAATGACCACAAAATTTTAGATTAACTCAAGAAATTTTACCCTTGATGAAAATCTCATTGCGCTATGCAGTCCTTACCTTTATTATATTCTAAAAAAGAGTTATTCCTTTCCTCTCTTATCAGAACTACGTAGGACCTAATCCTCTCAAAATATCATTAAAAAAATTCACCAACATTTTTTACCTTCGTAGAGGTAAATAGGAATCCCATAAAGTTTCTTTCGATGCGGTTCTTTCTCCTTCATAAAATGCTATTATTTTCCCCCGTCAAGAGACAGTGGACTTTTTCATCATTTTAATTTAACAAAAGGATTACGTATGCCTTACCGACTGGTATAGATAATTCAAGCGTAAGAAGCTATTCTAAAGGCACAATAAGATACGTCAAAATCATCATATGTTTCAACATCGTTTATTTTAAACTTTGATATTACATGAATTATTAGTAATGATAATCATAAACACTCACTAAAGACCCATAACTACCCTATAAAAACCTACACTTACAAAACCCATAATCATACCTACACAGAAACAAATAAATAAACCATTACAAAGCAACATTAACAAATCAACCTCCCTAAACTAAGATCAAATCATTCTCTCAAAGATTCACAACCAACATGTCTCAACTACCAAAGGGACCCGTTCATCATCATCATTGTCATATTCTTTGGTATCTTTTAGAGGACCCAAGTAATCTCCATTATCAGTGTATACCCTTATGTGCCCGAAAGAATGGTATACGTTGAAATGTTTTGATGGGATCACAACACTATCTTCCACAACCTCCATTATTAGAAGCCACCTCTGTCCAATATCCTCATCACAAACATTCAGAATCAAATCCTTTCAAAATCACCTCAGATAGTCCCCTAACACTAGGGAACCCAAAGTTGCCAAAAAAATGAGGAGTGTTCAGATTATTCTCGAAGACATATAGCGTCAGAGGATAATTGGAGGCATGGGTAAACTCAATAGCACAAACATCTGACATGTGCGCAAGATAATTGACTCAGCTACCCACAACACCACGACAACCAAGCGCAGCTTCCCCCAACAGACTGGGTTGGACAGAGAGACAACCTACGGCACTACCATAGAGCCCCTAGAGTTATCCTCAATGATTCTCTCAAGTTCTCCATGGAGTAAAAAATGGTTATACATGAAAGGATAATTTATTCCCAACCCACTTGTTTCAAAAGTCGCCAAAAAAGTCTGGAAAAGACCATGAGTCGATTATAGAGAAACTTATCCAACTATAAAATAGGCTTCAATTCATCCCATAATAGCCCCATTTTGTGAGATCCAGTTAGTTAATTCATTCATGAATTGATTAAAAATTCTTATAAGGTCTAAGGACGAAATGGGAGGTGCAATCAGATGAAGCTCTTCGCCAGCCACATATACATCAACATTAGCTAATTCATAAGAAGGTAGAGTGATTCTTTTTTTGGTCGTCAAGAACATTCAATATTTTTATTAGTATAGCGATAGTAAGGCTGCAATGATAGCCCATCCACGGAACTATGGCAACTACATGTGGGTCATCACTCAAAGTGCACGTTAATAGAAGCTTTCTATCAGCCAAACCCAGAGCTAACGCAAAAGTAAAACCATTATCCCTAAAATTCCTTTGGTAGATGGAATCCAGCACCACGGGTAGGTTGATAGTTCCTCACGCATTAGTGGTCGGGCGGCGAACGAAGAGATATACAATAATTCAGCTAGGACCACCTGCAAGGAACGAGAAAATTCAGGCATAGTCATAAGCACTAAAGGTTTGACACCCAACATGTGGTCCTTAGGGTACAAAAATTATAAATCTTCCTTTAATAGACTCTAATTGATCGAGTGGTTGCACCAAAAAGTGGTCGGTCACAAGTTTGAGGACTCGTAATAAATGATGTACGAGCCTGTAGCTACCAAGACTTCAAGATAAGAAATGAAAATTTATGTCATGGGAATAAAAATTTAGAGTGATTGAAATTGAATGCAAGAGATAAGAGAGGAAATGTAGCGTTGCCTTAAATCCCTCACCTAAAACCTCTTTTTATACATGAATTCTTCCAAAAATGAAGAAATTGATGAACCAACTTTAGAAATCATGGAATCCAAGTACTAAAAATGCAATAAAAAGCTAAAAACAATTGTACTTGAGCAGGTGTGCCGATTGGCAGACCTAGGTGTATGCTAATCGAGACCCCATATTTTGGGAAGATTCCTAAATATTTTATCTTATTTTTAAAAAAATCCCCCTCATAGTTAAACTTTTATCTAAAAGAGTTCCTCAGGTATTTCTTCATTTAAACATTAAAACATATGTAAAAATTTCAACTATATATATCATTTACTTTTATTTTAAATAAAACCCTCAAGGAAAAATTAAAGTACATATAGAATAAGTAATTAATTGAAGATAATTAAAGTAAAAAGGCATCATTTTATATATATGTTTTTCTTTTTACATTTTTTAGGAATAAGAAAACAAAAGAAAGAAATATTATTGGGGCGTAACCCAGACTTCCTAGAAACATAACCATAAATCCAATACTCATGATGGTCATGTCTCCCATAGAAGCGAGATATGGACCCCCTCTTTTGAAGCTCAAACCCGTCGAGCGATCATCAGTATTCGTTGGATGAGCAACACAGAATCAAGTAGTAGACATACTCAGCCATGGAATCCATCTATTATGTCTACAAAAGAAAGAGCCAAAAAAGAGAAAATAAGTCTATAATAGGCTAAAGTCAAAAATCAAAACTCAAAAATCAAAATGTAGAAATAAAAGTATAGGAAATAAGGAAGACGTTTTACCTCCAACTCTATGTCCGCATCTGGAAAAGGAAGAAAATATTCGTGTTGCATGTGGTCGGTGGATCACCTAAATGGATTTCCCCCTCCTAGTTGAATGTAATATGAAGTAAACGGATAATACTTAAGTAAAGGATCCTTTATAGCTCCATACCACCTTCAGAGGTTTTAGCTAAAGACCAGGGCACCCTACTACCCCATCTTACCTTTGTTGATGGTGGAAGATCACCACTCATGTCATATATTGGTGTAGGCATGAACTAGTTGGTCAAGAAATCCAAATAGTTGTGTGGTTCCTTCATCTCTGTATAAAAAAGTAATGATCCCCTTCCATACTAATCGTTAACTACCCCTTTGACGTCTTCTTTGGATCCCACGTGTAGAATGTAGGGCTTATCGGAGGGACCTCCACCTCACTCTCCATCACGTGACACAACACCTTTTTGACCAAATACCAAATGTATCTGAACTCATGAAAAAATAGACTTCATGACTAGAAATGGAGACCAGTGAGCCCCATTCTCTCGTGAAAGTCGGCCACAAGGGTAGAATGACTCGCCAAATAAATTCAATTATTAACACATATTCAAAAAATAAAAATATAAAAATCATAAAAAAGTAGAAAAATCCAAAAATAAAATGAAACCTAACTTAGGCGCTCGTGAGAGTTCAGGCTCCACCTATATATTGTCCTTCCTCCACCGCATCATTTTAGGCCATGCGTTGGCCTCCTCTAACAACAAAGGCATCAATGGGGCATTATACCCTATCACCTCGTAAAACCAAACCTAAAGGGAATAAAGAAAAAAATCTACAAAATTCTCCATAATATACATATATACTCAAAAAGACAAAAAAAATGCGAGAATGAAAAGCATAATAATAATATTATCTAGAGGAGGTACGTAGCCCCTGTGAATGGAGATCAGCAGCACCAGCTGAAAGCTTCCTAGGATTCGTATAAAAGGGCCAACGTCAGACTCCCCCAATCAAAGATACCAACCTTATAGATGACCTAAAGATAAGGCAAAAACCATTAATGGACATAAGCCCCACTCTTCGCCAATAGAACGCCCTCGAACAAGAGCATAATAAACAATCGGCTAGCTTGTCACAACCACTGACTGTCACCTACATCAATCACCCTCCTCAACCAACAGCACTTTAGCAAGGACACCTTTAGGGACTCCCCGAAGCCTACCTATCCAATAAACCCTACAACCTTAAGGATCGAAATATTAGTCAAACGCAAGGGTAGGTACACCATAATCTGCATCTACTCACCTAAGAACCCCAAAATCTATTGAACGTCAATCAGCCTCACTATCATCTTGCCCAAACTAAAATGGAAGGCGTGGGTAGTATCTCATCACCGCTCATGGGGACCGCACAACACTTTCGTCGACCTAAATGTATCGTCCAACGCTCTCACTAAATAGTTGATCCTGGCAATGTCAACCATAATCCACACTGAGAAACTCTTTTTGTTGCTTTGTAAAATATTATATGTTCACTTTCTAAAAAAAAATTATGGTTAGTCGTAATATTGTTGAGTCATTTTGTGAAAGCACTTTATTAATTTTCACAGCTTAATGATTAACGAATGTAGTGATAATTTAGGTGTCATATCAATAGAGATGGAATATGAGAAGCAATAATTAACACTACTCAAGTTCATAAGTAAATTGATAAATTGATAATTCTATAAAAGAAATAAGAAAAGATTAATTTTTGCGGTTTTTGATTAATTCTAGAAAAGTGGATAAAGTTGAATTTTATAAGTTTTATGAAAAGGTTGACAAAGTCAAAAGGAATTTTTGTATTTTTGAGGAAAACAGAGATTGCGGGATAATCCCCCACTACACCAAAACACTAATTTTGTGACTACCTTCTTATGACTGCTAATGGAGGTGACAATCACAAAGTTATTTGTAACTTCCATTAGGAGTGATAAAATCTTGGCTAATGAAAAATTTGAGTCAATTAGTTTGTCACTTCTAATGATAGTCACAAATCTTGCCATATAATAAATTTATAACTTCTATAAGCAGACACAAATTTGTAACTGCCACAAGTAATAACAAATTTATTAGTAGACTTACATTGTGACTCTTATGAGCAGTCACAAAATTGTGACTGCTATGAGCACTCACAAATTTTGGCCCAAGACTTAATTTTTTACTATTATTAGCAATCACAAATTTATGACTGCTCGTAGTAGTCATAAATTTTGGCCCGAAACTTAATTTGTAAGCGCTATTAGGAGTCACGATTTTGTCACTGCTCGCAGCAGTCATAAATTTTGACCTAAGGCTTAATTTGTGACCGCTATCGGGGATCACAAATTTATCATCATAATGTCCCCTTACATTTAGTTTCCCTCTTATTTCTCTCTCTCTCTCCTATTCAATCTCCCGCTCTCCCCTCACTCTCTCTTCAACCTCCCGTTCTCTCCTCACTCTTTCTTCCTTGGTAAGCCCTAAATGCTTTTATTAATTTCCATTTTGGTAAGCTATAAATATTTCTTATACAAAAAATTATTTTGTTAGTGTTTATAATCCCTAAATATGATTATATGCTGATTTTGCTAACAGGGATACATTTGGATTCAAACTGTTTGAACCATTGCTAAAAATATACGTTTTTGAGTTTAGGATGTTTATAAAATGAAATTGTACAATCATTTTTTGAAAACTATGATTTGGAATCTGTACAAGTCTTGTGTTGCTCATGAAGATAAGTCTTAGTTTAAGGTTAGATCTATTCATTTATTACAATCATATAGAAATCGATTTCTTAAAATCATGGAAATCAAATGATTATGTTCTTTGTTGCTTCTGTTCCTGGGTAATGTTGTTGTATAATAAAAGGTAAAAGAAGAAATTGGAAACTTAGCTATCTTTACTATGCATTTTAGTTTCAATTTTATAACAAATTCGAACTTTTAAGCTTTGATGAAATGTAGTTTGATATGTATTGGTATCTATTAATGGAGTTAGGTCATGTTTTAGACTCATTTTTCATCATGCTTTGCTTATTTTTGTGAATATTAAACCTAGTTATTTAAATCTTTAGATTGTTACGATGTAATATTGCCTATTTTCTTAACTAGAACAAAATTTTCTCTTATTTGGATTGATGAGATTGTAATGCATACTTGTAAATTATGTGTAATGTACATTTATAAATAAAATATTTAGACACTAGATTTATTTTGAACAAAATTATACTCTCTTTGTCCCAAATTAAGATTCCATGTTTTTATTTTATATAGATTAAGGATACTCTCAATTAACGGTTAAAATTTTGTTAACAATTTTGACCTAAGTGATGTTTGGATAAATCCTATTTTCAAAGTCTGGACGAGTTTGTTGACAGTCTTGATATATACATTAAGGATACACTCAATCAACGAGGATATACATATATAGATATACCCCCGGGGGTAGGGGTGGTTCTGCAGAGTTTCAAAGTTCTTTTTTTTTAATATTCTATACATCTTTATCACTGTGTGATAGCGCATACGGTTTTTGCTTTTTAGTTGTTACTAATATATATATTATAAATTTTGACTTTGTTCAGTGACTTTAATTTGATTATCTTATGTATTTTCGTTTCTTAAATAGGATTGGTGGATCTGGTATGGGACTCAAAAGCAAAGCCATGGTATGGTCATTCTCATTAGAGGAAAACTAATTTTTGAATTGGTGTTGTGTGGTTATAGTTCTTATTTTTGGTTAGGTCTAAAGATTCCTGATATATGTTAATTTTGATTTCTTATAGATCCTTATTAGACCCATTAACGATCCCAAAAGATTCCTAAGTGTAATTATGATGGCTCGAGCACAGGTTAAGCTCTTGGGAAAGATAGTGAAGGGATCTAATAGTAAGTTCTTATATTTTTCCATTTTCAGCAATAAAACACAAAATTCTAGGTAATCTGCACTTATATACTTTCGGTTGCATTTCTTTTTTCTTTTTATTTAGATGAATTATGAGTAATTATTATTTTGTTATGATGATGTAATGAAACAGTCCTCAAGCAATTTTCAAAGATCCATTCAGGAAGGGAAACAATATATTGGTGAGTTACTTGTTACTGTACATTGTTTTGCATTCAATTTTCATTTGGGTTATAGTTTTCTTCCATTATTATGTTATAAACCATATGTTGAACCATATTATCTTTCTTAATTGAATTAGGTCATGTGTGATGCTTACACTCCAGCTGGTGAGTCAATCTTGACAAACAACATGTGTAATGCAGCCAAGATTTTCAGGTAAAATCGTTCTTATATTGACTTGTGTGTTTTGAGATCGGTTCGACCACTGTGGAAACCGAGTAAACTTGGCCAATACTGATTTGATTCACCCTCTGGTTAGTTTGAAACGTGATATAGATATACATCAAACCATTTTAAAAGGGGAGTTTGAGTTAATGACCAATAACCTGGATTATTCTCGTCCACAACTTGGTTTTTTCAAGATGGCTACAATATATAGAGATTTTTTCGATGCATCGTAATAAATACTTGGGCTACTTTAGCAAAAGTGTGATGTGTGTTATATATAGGATTGTTTGATGTAATTCTATTTTTCAGCCTTCAAAATTTAATGATCATTTTACTATTTCCATTCTTCTGTCCTGAAATCCTTATGATCATTTCGACTATTTCTAAGTGTTGATGAATGTACTCTTAAGGAAGATGTTGAGGTTTATGTTAAAATTATTGGGTGATTTATAAAGTTTGCATTGGATTGAAGGTATTTTAGGAAAAGTCTATTGGGATAGCTTCCTTGAAACCGAGACCTTTTTGTGTGGTGAACTTAGATAGTAAAAGGACATGCTCAGCTCTCTGATTTCAAATATATCATCTGATATCATTTTTAAAAATCTCGAGGGCCAAATCTAGAATGGAGAAGGTATCAAATCTCCCAAACACATATTCGAATACATTTAGTTTGACTTTAAGTTACTTGTCTCTCTTCATTACCATTACATTTCCTTAATTGTATCTGCCATTGCTTTATCTAATCATTATTTAAATTTAATGTTGATATGCCTCAAGAGTTTTTGGACATGTTTATTTTGTAGGTTGAGAAAACTCACAATGATCAAATTCACCATGTTGATTGGAATCCTCATATTGTTAATTTCATACTAACTAGGTAAATAATTTGCGATCGCCTTTTTTTATTTCTTTTTAAAAAAAAAGGTTAGCTACAATTTCTTTCACTTGTCCAAACTACAATGTTGAAGAATTATAACAGAATTGCATATATATTTAATCTGGAATCCCAATCCAACCACCGTGACTTGATCATCTATGTAAACAGCCAACTATAAAAGTTTTCTTTTGTGTTTTTGTTATCTTAAAATATAAATCCTTGTAATATCTACAGCTACCACCATTTTTAAATGTTCCAATACATCTAGATATATTTTTTTTATGAAATACTATTTGATATTTAAAATCTGATGGGTTGGGGTTTGTAAATTAAAGTCTCTTATTTCTCTTAGTAGTCTATAAATTAAAGTCTCTGTACGTTGGTAGTACAAGACATATATGTTAGGTTGTTTTTGTTTGCAAGATGGATTGTAAACAGATTTTTCTAGAAAGCATGGAATCTGCGGATATAATATTGTGTATATATGTGGATTTAATATTACAACTACTTTATCCAATTGGGTCATGATAACTTAACTAAATCTGTTAAATTTTAAGAATTTCCCTATAATAATTAGTTGCATATGCTTCAAAGAGAAACTTAACATCATATCTCCCTTTTAGTTTATAACAAAATACCACATTGAGTTAGTTTTTGAACTTTTTTCTCAAATGCATCATGATGTTTTTTAATCCTCATACACATCATTAATCATTTCCTTTACTCGGATGTGTTGGTTATGTTCTGACTAATATAATTTGCATCTATACTATGCAAGTTTATGCTCAATCTACAAGCTTTACTTCCTTTGTTCCATTTCTTTGGAGACAATTCGTTACCCTCTTTTTATAATGGCTTAGGGTGCATGAATCTTTTATCTGAATCTGAAATTAAATCTGATAAAAATGATGGAGTCACCAAGCTAGAGGAGCTTGTCCGGTTATATGATCTTTTGTTACTGAATACAACCGATCTTTCTGATTTATTTAGTTCTGGAAGATACCAAAAACCAAAATGAGAAGTCTTTGCTGGCAGAATTAACACTAGTTTAACAGAGAAACTTTTTCTAAGGATACAATAGATCTAAAGTGCAAGTTTGATCTCAATGTAGATAGTGTAATCTTTAGTTTGGCAAAGAGCAAGAGCTAAAAAATAAAACAAATGGGACAAAAACAATATATATTCAAAAAGCTTCTAAACTCCAGAAACTTTACATAGTGGAGCAAATATCCACCACACTCACAAGGTTACATAGGCTTTACTTTAAAATTACGTGATTTGAAATTTAAATTTTCAGCTAATTGATCTGTTTCATGTAATCTTTAGTTCTCATTATCTGATTTCAGGTATGTATTGAATTTAGACATGAACTGTGCTAATAACTACAAAGCTTGGTTTACTTTTACTGTATTGTTGATTGGATTAGATATTCAATTTCATTTGAATATCGCGTCAATTTAAACGTATGGAAACGCTAAATTAACTCATGTTCATGCACATTTCATTAACTGTGCACATTTAACTGAATCAAAACATATTTTTATTAGTCATTCTTCAATATAGAGTGTTTAACCCGAGGTTACCCTTGATTTAAATACTCTGTATTAAAGAATGAATAATAACCTTGTTGCTTTGCAAGCCTTTGCCCGTTGTATATGGTATCAAGAAATTACAGATAATGATGACCATCATAGATGAGTTGGAATCTGTTGATTCCCTTATTGAGTATCGTCTTACTATCGAACCAGTGAATGAGTATGTCCAGAGCTGTGACATTGTTTCCTTCAATAAAATCTGTAAGTTCAATGTGATCTCTTTATACCATATTCATTCATATCTATCTAGCTATCTAGCTACGTACAATATTGTAAAAAGCTATTGAGGTTTATGACTCCCCTGGAGGCTTAAGCCTCAGATTGTAATCATTATCGGCCTATAATTGACATCGTGTGATTTTTGTATTCTTTTGTACTCTTTACCATATTCCTTGTGTTGTATTTGATAGTGTATAATATATATACTTCATCAATTTATATGTGTGTGTCTTTTATCATCAATATATACTTAAATATGGCTAGTCAGCAGTAATATATATATATATATTCTGATTAATATCAACTCTATTATAGTATCTTTTAAATAGATTCTGATCAACACATATGTTTCCACATTGCTATTGTTTTTATATAAAATTCTAAGTACTGTTAATAAGTATTGCTACATGTCTACTTAGCAGCAAATAATGATTGTATATTGTAAATACCGTGTGACATTAGTTACTATATATATTCTTTCTCCTATTTTTGGTAATATAGGTTCATGACTCCGAGTTCACACTATCACACATGTTATTGATCATATTCGGTCACATATCTCCCTTTTTCATCGCCTATGGGGGAGAAAAACTTTTTAGGACCTAATGCTTTTAGAGGGATGCCTGCTTGGGTCGGGATGGCCACACTCAACATAACACAAAATTTGGGAGGGATATATAATATATAATAGGCAAAATTTCAGTTCATTGGTTTTTGACAAGTAAATTAATATGGAGTTATAATTAACTCAGGTCTAAAAACTGAGTCTACGGCAGCGCCCCACTATTCTTATACTAATCATTTATTTTTTAGTTCTCGGTTAATTTATTTCATTCTTATTTTACACTTTTATTTCATTCTAAAAATGTATTGTAAATGAAGAACTTCCCAACTTCCTCTCTAACTTGGCTCTCATTCCTTACCTCAACTAACAATTTTAGCCATTGTATAAAAAATTGGCTTTGTTTCGCTGGGGATATTTTACTAGTGTATAACAGCCTTATGGTGAATTGATAAGTAAAATTATCTACTTAAATTTGAGATTTAGTTTCAACAAAGATCATCTCATGATCAGTTCCTTTCTTACTCATAAGAATTGATTAGTTTTTTTTTTGTTTCATAGGTTGTAACTCATGATCATCATGTTGGACACTCGAACTGTATAATCAATTCAGATATAAACAGATCCTTAATGACCTAAATTTTCATGTTAGACAGTGTTACTATGATCATATAGTGATGTTGCGTTTATTGTCAATAAAAAATTCGTGAAGAAAAAGAAACTTAATGGATTTTCCAATGTCACCATACTTCTGCCTCTCGAATAGTAAGAAACATAACTGCTATATAAGTCCTCACACAATAGTTAGCATATATCACACTCATTTGAACTGTTACATCTTTATTCTTGAATTTTTGTCCATCATATCCCATGATGTTTATACTAGTGTAAAACTCTTTGTGTATTGATGATATTACAGGATTTGGATTGATTTGTTATTTTCATGTTTTGTGTGTCTGCGAATTTAATATAGTTTAGTTATGGGGATTTCGGTGATAAACATTTCTGTGTGCATTAATTTTATGGTTGGGGAGACATACATATGTGAAATATGAATTGTGTGACTTTGTTGTAGACTTCTAGTTATGGAATAGGCATATAACACAATTGTTATATGCATGTCCAAGAGCTGATGCAAATATGTATTTTTTGTGTTCTTACAGTATATGTCATCTTACTTTGTTATAAAATCCCAATATATTTTATGCATTGGTGGCATCTAGCATTCGCTCATTATTTTTTTTGACAATTACTAATATAGACCAGCCAAGTTAGTGTATCACACAAAATATTGCTCGAGTAAACTAGGCTAGTTCATGAAACCGTGTTTATTTTTAATTACACCTCTGTCTTAAAAGATGTTGATGGAAAAAATTATGAATCCAATTATATATTATTGTTTGCAGGTATATACATGGCATACGAAGTATTCAAAGGCCTAAATCCAGGTTTTTACACTTCGTGGCAAGCAACACAAGCACAAGCCCATGAATACTGAGGTGCCGCATTCAAAAATTTTTGAGTCCATTGAACTTGCTTCTCCAAGTACACGAGGGGGGATGTCACCACATCAATACCCCCCCACGGTTGATATACCTAGACTTCGTAAATCATATTCACCGCATGGTGACTCCTGGTCTAAGTTTAGAATGGTTTCCTAAATTTTCATGACATTTCATGTCATCGAAGTATTGTGTCATTATTTTTTTTAGTTTATTTTTTATTCTATGTTCATTTTGTACTTGGCGCCCACGAAGGGGTTGTTTGGTGTTAAATTAAGTTTAAACAAGTTTTATTTGTACCGAATATTTGGAATATCAGAGATATAAATGAAATGTTGTCAATTTTTTTAGACTTATTATCATGATATTTATTCTACTCTCATTATTTCATCATTTTTTGAAAATATAAAGATATTTATAACAGCTCTTACCACATTTAACAAATTCAACTTTTGCAACTGTTAATAGCAGTAAAAAATTTGTTACTACTGTCAATTTTGTAACCCCTAATAGAAGTTACAAATATAAGATTTCGTAATTGCTGACAGCAGTTATAAATATTATATTCATAACTGCCAACAACGGTTACAAATATTATATTCATAATTGTTGATAGCAGTTATAACCGGCAGTTACAAATTGGGTTCACCAGTCATAACCCCCATTGGGGTTATAAAAATTTGTGACTGCTGTTAGGAGTTATAATATTTCCTTTGTCACCCCCTAAATTATGATGGTAAATAGCAGTTATAAAGGTCATTTGTGACTGCTAATAGCACTCACAAATCACCCATTTTGGTGTAGTACTTTGAATTTGCAATCGTTGCAAGCTTAATTACTTTTTAGAATTAAGTGTGAAATTTGAAGTTTCGTAAATTGAACTATCGTATATGCAAGACAATTTGTTACACAAATGATGAAATATTTACTAAACTTCATAAAAAAAACTCCAATCAATGAGTATTTATTTCAACTTACTTTCTACAGTTTAATTCTTCAAACATAACTTAATTTATAACAATATAAAAATTCTAGGTGGGTTCATAAACTGCAACCATTAAAAACTTAGCTACGCATAACTAACATGATGACAATAGGAATTCGAAAGAAAATATAGAAAGAATTCATGCTCGTATCAATTATTGAAACATAATTTAAGGCTTTCTAGAAAGGATGCTAATTATGACAAAAATAAGGTAAAATGAATGGTTGAAACTCTTCCAGAATTCTTGTATCATAATCATGTAGTGTTTAATTAAGTGAATTACAAAGAACGAGATATAAATCCTCATTTTATAATTGCTCAATCTTCAACCCGATGAATTACACACATACAAATTCAAAAATCTTGAATAACAACAAGCAAGGGACTAACTTATTCTATTTTAATCTCAAAAATTGAATTCCAACCAATTTGAGTTACAATGATATTTTGGACTATAATTTGGGTGCTACTATTCAACAAAAAATGGATGATGAAATAAGGAAACCCAATGGACCTTTAATAGGTGGAAAGAAATAAATCGGGGGCATAATTTAAATTTCACAAAATGATGGATGATTTTAATTAAATACTAAAAAATGGTTATGAGTAGGGGAGTAATTACATGTATGCATGGGGTGAAAGCCAACTTAGTATGGGGGAACAAATAAAGAATTTGGTTTCTTTTTAAAAGGAAAAATGAGAAAGAATAAAATATGGGGGAAGGATAGAAAGTTGTAAAAGAAAAAAGAATGTTGTGTGGCAAAGTATAAAAAATAAAATCGAAAAAAGGGGGAAGGAAAGCACGCGTGTTCTAGGAAAATCCATCGCATGCATCATGCACCTGGATGATCAAACACCAGTTATGGCACCACGTGGTGTACCCTGAGCTGATAGATTAAGAGGTCAACACTCCTCATGACCTAGGTTCTTTTTTTAAATAAATGTAGGGGAGAATGATCAAACTCATGACCTCTCATCTCTCATCAAAACTTCCAACCACTGGAATATGCTTCCATTTGATGAGAATCCTACCACCCCACCCCACCCCACTCCCACCCCACATAAATATATAACCCTTTATTTCTCTCAAGTTTCATTTATTACAAATTATCCCCGAAACGTCATATCTTCTTCATACAACATTAGATTCCTGAGCTTACAAGAATCGACATAACCCAAGTTTCAAGGAAACAATTTACCAGCAGTGTCTATTCCTAGAGAATTGACTTCAGGGTTTACCCGAGACTTTGATTTTCTTTCGGGTCTAACTTTACACAGTCACAATTTTGTGACACTCCGCATATTTTTGACATTAGAGGGGGCCTGTCCCCACTGTTGTCCTACCTCGGGCGTCAAAATTAAAATACCATTCTTAGCATGTGAAAAAAATATGGGATATTATAAACTTATTTCTGAAGATATAATCCAAAATTTAATCCAACGAATATACGAGAAATTTCATTACAATGCTAAATAAAAAATAAAACTCATTTCCAAAAGATAGATTAAATAATCCAACTATAACTCCAACTTAAAAAACACAAATAACCGTGGAACTGAATGGCCCACTGAATTTATAAACAACTGTCTCATAAATAAAGCATCGTAATGGAAAATATAATCTAATAAGGTAATAAAATAACTCCAACTGCACTCCAAAAATCTTCAATCCATCCTATGCAGCTACTCCGACAACTATATTGGAAATGTTAGTCAACGTAATTAGTCAGAGCCCACGGCATGAACACCAACTCCTCCTCTTAAGTAGGATTCATAAATCCAGACATACGAATCATATGAGATAAATATTCCAGTAGTGTGTGTTAAATTAAAAACGATATGAGAACATGGGAGTAAACTAAAACAACACTAACTACCCACATAAACTAAGCCACCTCATTATTCATGTCCAATTATGTTATTTCAAAGACATTAACTTAATTTAATGCAATGGACCAATTATTATTAAAGTCATACCACTGCAGCCAATCGACCCTTCTGTTGGTCTGCACATATTCAGAAATGCCTAAATTCTTAACACATCACACTTATTCCCATCCTTGACATATTGGTGATGTTTTACACACGACACGTCAATATATCGGGCTTTCCCAATTTCGTTAGTCTTGCATATTGGTGAGGTCAAATCCATTTTAATACCCATTTAATATCTTAGGCATTAATTATTAAGTCTTAATCAAGTTTTTTTATTCTCAATTACCCCACCCATAATTCAAATATCACAACCTAAAACCATCCCTAGTCGTATAGCTAGATATCACCAAACCATAAGTATTACCTAGTCTATCACCTAGAAAGAATACCTACCAAAAATCATCACTTAGTCTCACATCTAGGCTAATGGAATAACGTAACGGCATACTACCTAGACCCACCTAGAAAAATACACAAACATACAAGAACACATTCACTAGTAACATACCTAAAAAGTGTAACAATGACAAAGTTTACATGATAGACCCATAAATAATAAACAACCTATGAAAATGGGTTAAAGTATAACTACCCCCAAAAACCACAATGCTCCCGTGATGTTAAAAAATTGACATGAAAAATCTCTACGCAAATTATATTCTTAAGTTAACACTACAATTCTCTAATTATTCCTATGATTTCAGTTACATCCATGTAATCATGTAATAAACAAACTCTACCACATATTTATACAAGCTATCAAATTTCTGTAACAACCCGTGACTTTGGGACAGAGAAATTAAATTTTTAGGAGAATTAAAATTAATTTAAATTGGAGAATTTTAAAATTTGGACATTGAGGTCCAAAAATTTAGGACGTTACAAAATATTCCGAATTATAATTCTGAGTGCGCCATTGGTTTTGAATGGGTCGAGATAGTCAAAATGACTATCATTGGGTTTTATTTCGGCTCCGAAATATTTTTAAGTATGTTTGGCACGAATTGGAGTAACCGAGTTATTTAAAGTATGTATTAACATTTAAAATTGGGACTTATGTTTTAAGGGATTTAAGGGCTCATGATTACAGCCCTTCTCATGTCTAAGTAGAGATAAATAGAAAGAAAAGAGAAAGAAGAAAAAAGGAAGAGAGAGAGAAGGAAAAGCTTGGAGATTCTGGTCCAATGCGCGGTTTCGGAGACGATCCAACCTCTACAATTTGGAGGCAAGTGTTTAATCTTGCTAAATATTTCATTTTTTTATTTCATCTCAGAATTTGTAGATAAAATAATTGGATTTTGGGTACTAATAGCAAAACCTAGATTTGGTAGATTAAATCTTGAAATTGATGTTTGTATATGGGTTTGACGGTGTCGAAATGGTTGGGATCAACTTTGGGTTGGCTTATTGGCTTAAAATTCGTGGGTTTTATGAAGAAAAAGGGACCCTTTTTAGATTCTGCAGACCCAAATCGATTCGCCCCCAAGCGAATCGATTCGGTTTAGGCAAAAGTGGCAGGTCTGCATGACCGAATCGATTCGGACCCAAGGCGAATTGATTCGGCTTGAGAAAGAGTCCCAGGTCCTTTGGACCGAATCGATTCGCAGTTGGAGCGAATCGATTATCACTTGAGACCAAATCGATTCGGGCCAGGCCGAATCGATTCGGAAACAGGGCTGTTTTATGAATTTTCTCTAGGATGATTTCTAACTCTTTTTGGTTGGGTTTATTGATTTGGGACATGATTATATGATGTAAGAAATATGTTTTGGAGATTTATTGGAAGTTTATCGCATGATGAGATTGCGGGTACGTATCGAGTTATTTTGGGGACTTGTATACATATGCATTGGAGAGGGTCATATCTATATAGTGGGGAAATTCATGGAGAACGGGAGTTCTATTTAGAGGTCATAAGTGAGCTTACATATGACGTACGATTTGGGACTCGGGGAAAGAGAGTGGTAAGGGTATGGCTCGAGATTGTAGGCCAAGGTTTGTGCCAGATCCTTATAGTGATAGGATTTCATTTAAGATATAAATTGGTACCAATGAAAGGTAAATGTCGCGTATCCTTAGGGATGATAAACTTAAGGAATAAAAATCGTGAACATGGAAATGTTAAGGGTTCATAGGAATACTTGAACCATAGTCGAAAATCGGGAGCGATTGGATTGTGCTACCAACTAGAATAGGTTGTGTTGAAATTCTAGTTGGGATAGTTTCTATATATAATTGTGGGGAGGTAACCATGGGAGTCCCAATATGTGATGGAATGTCGAAATAAATTTAAGATTGAGCTTGAGGTTTGTAGACTATTAGTTATGTGCATACCAATAGTCGAAATTAGTACTAGAGACATTGATGTACTTTTGGATATAGATGAGATGTGTAGTGATTATTTCCTAAACTAAACTTTGGGTAATAACCTTAATGTTGGAGATTATTTATATCATAGGAGATATGGATGATTATACTTCAAGTGAGGAAGCGCATTCATATATCGAGGTAAGTTAGTGTGTTTGGGACGACGGCTAGTATATTGAGGATTATGTATACTTATGGCCGAATTTATAAATCTTATACATACGGACGAGAGATAGTGTGTATATATATGTGGATATGTGGATATATATATATATATATATATATATATATGTATTTGTATAGATATGAATATATGGGTATACTCATGCGTGAATATCTAAACCTTATATGATGGTTTAATTATATGATGTAATCTTATGGATGTATATATATTGTGTATGTGAATGATATATATACTTGTATTGTTAAGCATACCCCACATGTGCTATCATTGGGAAGTTGCGCGATGAGGGTGAGCACCCTGGCTCGAGGAGCAGAGTGTGGATATTCCCCAGGTTATAGCGTCCATTGTGTTATTATGTGATTTACATTTTTGGGGTGAGACGTGGTGGGTATGTTTCGTCTCATTGATTGGTTAGGAACTATGACCGCTTCCCGGACGTCGTGTGTGTGTGTGTGTTGGCCCCGATGTCGGTGATATTGAGTCCGACCGTGGTCCCCAGGATGGTATATGAGTAATGCCCTGAAAGATGATAGCATGGTGCAGTATATCGACAGTATATAGCCGGTTGTATTTTGTGTATGGCCATTGTACATTATATATGGTATGTACACTTGGCTATGCGAATGAATGGTTATATATATATATGTTCAGAGTATATATATATATATATATATTTATTATATCCTATAGGTGAAAGGATATGAAATTTCTATGGTGTACATCTTGGGTGATTATGGTGTATTAAAATGTTGGGGTTGATGTATCGCACTTAAGGAAAATTTCGGTTATATCAACCCAAGGATTTAGTGGAGATTTTAAGGTTACTCTTAGGTAGTAATCCAAATTTTAGTAGTTGCAGAAATAGAATTTGTGTGGATGACATAATGGATCCCTACGATCAACATTGTCAAGGAGTAGTGTATCGGGGGGTTCCTTGTTTGGATTTCGCTTTGCGAGACGCCCCACGCACGAAACGCAGTACAATATTGAGAGTGGAGAGAAGTTATATCCTTATTAAATTGTGCATGTTGTTTAGAGAATAAACTCTAAATTTGAAGTTTAATGTTAATATGTGAAGAAATAAAATGGATAACTGATAAGTTATAAGTCGAAATCAATAAAGCCTAGTATGGCATATATGTATATATATTTTTTAAATATGATTAGAATGGGAAGAATCCTTGGGGTAGGTTAGAATGGCATGTCATGTAGGAATAGGACGTGCGTATGGTAAGGTAGGTTGTCCCTATGGGTGGGGTAACTTAATTAAGATTCCAAAACGCGAATAGGTGCGTGCTTTTAGATGAGAGGTGAGATTGGGGTTTCACGAGAGTGCGACTCCACTTTAATTATGAAATAAGTGCATTGATATTTATTATGCATGGTTAACATACTTGCTAAAAAAAATTACACCTCGGGCTCTGACTCGTTTATATTTCTGTTTTGCTATATATATGTATGAATATATTACTACAGGTGTCCTACCGCATGGATGCCGGATGCCCATCTATCCAGAGTCGTGGGAGCTGTAACATGTGCGGACTGTTGCGGGATTTAGATTGTAGTCGCTTCCTAATTCTTTGAAAATCTAGGTAGGATTCATGTTGTACATAGGGTTTTCACCCAAGGGATATTTATAGATGTTTATATTTCTTCCCATGGAAGTTGTACTGTTTGTGACCCGACAGCTTATTTGGGTATATTTCCTTGTATGTATTTAGTTCACTTTATTGTAGCACTTCTTTTATCATGGTACTTGTATTCATGTTACCTTGCTAGATATTTATATGGTTGGGTTGTTGTTCTTGGCATGTTTTATTTAATTTTTAACATCTCGCTTATATGATTTCGGGTAGTTAGCCTTATATGTTATTATAGTTTGTTGGTGCTGAGAGTGAGCCATCTGAGATTCCTGATTTAATGTAGTATAGGTTTGGCCACCCGTTATTATTTTAAGCGGGTTGTTACAGATGGTATCATAGCATCAGGTTCTAGTGTCTTTAGGATCTGTGCGGGTTTTCTGCATTCTTCCGTTAACATTCTTGAGGTAGAGCCCTACTAGTAGGATTGTTTTATTCACTACGTTTATCTTCTTCTGCGAGGTGTTCTCATTTGAATGACGTTCTGACACAGTTACTTTCATCTCAAACGTCGCCAAGAATAAGTTGGTTAGGAAGGGGCAAGACGAGAGATGTAATACCCATAACAAATTTTGGGTATACTTTGATTTGAGGTATTTCTTTCCGTGATTCAGGCAGAGATAAGAAGGATAATTTCATGATTGATAAAGTAGGTACTAATGAGGAGAGAATAGGGACCCTTGGGAGGTTTAGATTGAGAAATTCTTCAACATTTGTTAGGAAACCTGGTGTTGGTGACTTTTACCCATGCGAGGTGTGTGAAGTGGTCCCAATATCGGGAGTATTACCTTCTGGGAAGAGGGAGTGAGCAAGTGTGGTCTTTGTACGATATCTTTTGGGATATTAAACCGTCTTGTGATGAGCTAGTATAGAGTTGCTCTATTAATTTTCGGGAGTGTGAATTGTTAAGGTTATTATTTTCTACTTAGGTTAGGACAGGAAATTTTAGTGTTCCAATGAGGGAAGAACTTATCTTGTGGAAAGGTGTTGATGTGATGTAAGGGATTAGTATAACTAAGGAGGTTCAAAGCTTAGTAGATTTATTTTGAGCGGAGAATTTAGCTCATGGTTGTGCTAGTTGGAGGACTAGGTATTGGTTAGAGTATTGTGCTTGTTGAAGCCTTGTGTCTAGAGCATAAGGTGTTTGTTTGGCATGTCGAAAGACATGGAATTGTTTTATATGATATTTCTATATAGGCCTTCGGGCGATAGTTATAATTCGAAATATCTTTTATAAAACTTTAACCCTGGTTCAACTTATCTTAATCCCCGACATAGCTACATAGTAGTGTATTGGGAGGGTTCCTTGTTTGGATTTCGCTTGCGAGACCTCCCCGACATTAAGGCAGCTAGTGTCAGGAATTGAGAAGAGTACAACCATTGGGAATTTTAAACTTTTATATATTTAATATGTTGCTATAGATTATATTGTTGAGAGTTATATTACGACTTGAGGCTTGTAGAACCACATTATGATTTTACGAGTTGAGCTGGGGTACGAGGTGTATGGGCGCCCTGGGTAGCTAGTATGATTTTAAACATTTGTACGGTTCGCTATGAGAACTGGGAGAGATGATTATAGTGATCTTGAGGGTATATGTAAGGACTAGATGAGATTGAAGTCCTAGGCATAACCTAAATTTCGCGAACGAAATTTTTGTAAGGGGGGAAGCATGTAACAACCCGGGACTTTGGGACTGAGAAATTAAATTTTTGGGAGAATTAAAATTTATTTAAATTGGAGAATTTTAAAATTTGGACATTGAGGTCCAAAAATTTAGGACGTTACAAGGTATTCCGAATGATAATTCTTAGTGCGCCATTAGTTTCGGATGGGTCGAGATAGTCAAAATGACTGTCATTGGGTTTTATTTCGGCTTCGAAATATTTTTAAGTATGTTTTGCTCGAATTGGAGTAACCAGGTCATTTAAAGTGTGTATTAACATTTAAAATTGGGACTTATATTTTAAGGGATTTAAGGGCTTACGATTTTATCCCTTCTCATTTGTGATAAGAGAGAAATAGAAAGAAAATAGAAAGAAGAAGAAAGGAAGAGAGAGAAGGAAAAGCTTGGAGATTCCAGTACATAGCGTAGTTTCGGGGACGATCCAACCTCTACAATTTCGAGGCAAGTTTTTAATCTTGCTAAATATTTCATTTGTGTATTTCATCTCAAAATTTGTGGATAAAAGAATTGGATTTTGGATATTAATAGCAAAACCTAGATTTGGTAGACTAAATCTTGAAATTGATGTTTGTATATGGGTTTGACGGTGTAAAAATGGTTGGGATCAACTTTGGGTTGACTTATTGGCTTAGAATCATGATTTGATGAAGGGTTAGGGGTTAGAAGTGATAATGTTAGGGTTTAAAATTCATGAGTTTTTTGAAGAATAAGAGACCCATTTTATCTTCTGCAGACCCGAATCGACTCGCCCCCCAAGCGAATCGATTCGGTTTAGGCAAAAGTGACAGGTCTGCATGACCGAATCGATTCGGACCCAAGGTGAATTGATTCGGCTCGAGACAGAGTTCCAGGTCCTTTGGACTGAATCGATTCACAGTTGGAGCGAATCGATTCGCCCTTGAGACCGAATCGATTCGGGTGAGGCCGAATCGATTCGAAAACAGGGTTGTTTTATGAATTTTCTCTAGGATGATTTCTAACCCTTTTTGGTTGGGTTTATTGATTTGGGATATGATTATATGATGTAAGAAATATGTTTTGGAGATTTATTGGAAGTTTATCGCATGATGAGATCGCGAGTACGTATCAAGTTATTTTGGGGACTTGTATACATATGCATTGGATAGGGTCATATCGATATAGTGGGGAAATTCATGGAGAACGGGAGTTCTATTTAGAGGTCATAAGTGAGCTTACATATGACGTACGATTTAGGACTCGGGGAGAGAGAGTGATAAGGGTATGGCTCGAGATTGTAGGTCAAGGTTTGTGCTGGATCCTTATAGTGATAGGATTTTATTTAAGATATAAATTGGGATCAATGAGAGGTAAAGGTCACGTATCCTTAGGGATGATAAACTTAAGGAGTAAAAATCGTGAACATGGAAATGTTAATGGTTCATAGGAATACTTGAACCGTAGTCGAAAATCAGGAGCGATTGGATTATGCTACCAACTAGAATAGGTTGTGTTGAAATTCTAGTTGGGATAGTTTTTATATATAATTGTGGGGAGTTAACAATGGAAGTCCCAATATGTGATGGAATCTCGGAATAAATTTAAGATTGAGCTTGAGGTTTGTAAACTATTAGTTACGTGCATACCAATAGTCGAAATTAGTGCTAGAGATATTGATGTAAGTTCGAATATAGATGAGATGTGTAGTGATTGTTTCCTACAATAAACTTTGGGTAATAACCTTAATGTTGGAGATATATTTATGTTGGAAGATTATTTATATCATGGGAGATATGGATGATTATACTTCAAGTGAGGAAGCGCATTCATATATCGAGGTAAGTTAATGTGTTTGGGACGACGGCTAGTATATTGAGGATTATGTATACTTATAGCCGAGTTTATAAATCTGATATATACGGACGAGAGATAGTGTGTATATATATGTGGATATGTGAATATATATATATATATATATATATATATATATATATATATATATATATATATATATATATATATATATATATATATATATATATATATAGATATGACTATATGGGTATAGTCATGCGTGAATATCTAAACCGTATATGAAGGTTTAATTATATGATGTAATCATATGGATGTATATATATTGTGTATGTGAATGATATATATACTTGTATTGTTAAGCATACCTCGCACATGCTATCATTGGGAAGTTGCGCAATGAGGGTGAGCACCCTGGCTCGAGGAGAAGAGTGTGGATATTCTCCAGGTCATAGCGTCCATTGTGTTATTATGTGATTTACATTTTCTGGGGTGAGACGTGGTGGGTATGTTTCGTCTCATTGACCGGTTAGGAACTATGACCACTTCCCGGACGTCGTGTGTGTGTTGTCTCCGATGTCGGGGATATTGAGTCCAACCGTGGTCCCCAGGATGGTATATGAGTAATGCCCTGGAAGATGATAGCATGGTGCAGTATATCGGCAGTATATAGCCGGTTGTATTATGTGTATGGCCATTGTACATTATATATGGTATGTACACTTGGCTATGGGAATGAATGGTTGTATATATATATATATATATATATATATCCTATAGGTGAAAGGATATGAAATTTCTATGGTGTACATCTTGGGTGATTATGGTGTACTAAAATGTTGGGGGTTGATTGTAATACCCCATACTTTTGGCGATATTTATTTTTGGGATTAATTAATTAAATGAGAATTAATTAGAAATTAATCCGGATAAAATACTAGCGAGATGTGAGTTTGTATTTGACTATATTGAGTATATATGATGTTATATGAATGTTGAATTATGAAATCTGTCGTGAGATTGATATACGGCAATTTGGTCATTTTATTGGGACGCGTGAGACAATCGCGTCAGGATATAGTTATTTTGATTATAAAAGTGAATTTAAATTCTATTAACCGTATGGTCGTTTTGAGTGCGCCAACGCGTCCGGAAGGGTCGAGATAGTCAGAAAACACTAGACGGGGGTGTAGTTTGGGTCCCGGGGTATTTTTAGGCCATACCGGCATCTTATAAGGGTAGTTTGGTAATATTGTATTTTTGGGATTTAATAATGACGAAAATTAGGAGTCTTTATCTGATTGGGAATAGACCCACTAAACCCACTAACCAACCCTTAATGACCCAATAGCTACGGAGGTTATCTGATTAGGTTTCCAAAACTTTCCCAAAGAAAACCCTAGCCACCTTTGGAGAAGAAGGCTTGTAGAGAGAGAGAGAGAAGGAATTCTGCAGAAAAGCTTCATCAAACCAACACCAAATTCAGAGACACTAGAGGCAAGTGGTTTTAATTTGATTTAATTCAGAGAATGTTTCTTCCATGTTAGATAAATTGTCAGATTTACATTTGTTCTTGGAAGTTAAATAAAAAACCATGTTAATTGAACTTAGGACTTGAATTTTGAGGACAAATTGCATGTAGAATAGTATGGAGATGATTATTCTGATGTTAAAATATGTTGGATATAACAAAAACGAATCTAGAATGGACTTATTGAGGATTTAAAATTCTAGGGTTTATGTTCTTGAAAATTTGGGGAAAAGGGTAGAGATTTGATGAGTTAATGATGGTTAGGATGTGTAAATTCCTTAAAAGATGTTAGTATATGATCCTAGTACATTTTAGGATGATTAGAGACCATAAAACATTGTTGGGACGAATTTTGGTTGAGATTAGAAGTGTAGAAATTGGTGAAAAACGTATATAGAATTTCTGGGCTTGAATCTGGTCACTCGTTAGAAGACCTACCCAGGTCGTTCGAACGAACTCGTTCGAACGAGCTTCTAACGAGTTGACAGTTTGGGGTTCTAACGAGAGGGATGTTCATTCGATAATCTCGTTCGAACGAGATCTCGTTAGATAGCCCAGTTCGTTCGACCGAAATCTCGTTCGAACAGCCTCGTTCGAACGAGACTTCTAACGAGCTGGCAGTTTAGGCCTTTTTGGCCTGTTTTGATTTTGGGAGTCCCGTAAACTTGTTCGATGATATAGATAACATTCCTTTGATGGTGTATTGGTATACTTGGGACATTTGGGATATAATGAGGAGTAAATTATAATTGTGGAACGAATCCAATAGACATTATGGATTGAGACGTGAGTGCCTACTACGACGTGAGAAAATTATGGCGCGTATAAATATGGACCGGGATTATATAAGTTGTATGTATATTAAAATGGTACGAGAATGCGATAAGTACTACAATTAAATTACGGTGATTACTAAGATGCGTGTTTACTTAGTATTGGGATATGATTTGTGTGTATGACATACCTACCATACTTGCTATCACGGGAGGTTTGCGTTCGCTTAGGGCCCTCTAATCCTTGTGTTTCCCGGATTTAGACTGGTTACCTTGATGAACATAGGTCATAGAAAGACTTATGGGGATGTTGATAAGTCCGCTGATCGTGGGAGTGTAGGTATGTGCGTGACCCATGTGATGTGACTGTGTTCGCCTCCATTATTTGTGATGTTGTTATCTGTGAACTATTCCTGAGAGATTCGGAATATGTGATCCTTATGTACGTGATGTACCGGGATGGATAGAAGAGTATGTGTGCACCGCAGCTTAGTTCTCGGGGTGCTTGTGTTGTATATTTATGATGTGAATGATATACACTTAATTAATGGGAACCTTCATGTGAATGTTGTGAATATAATTACGGTATTGTTTCAAGAAAAACATAACGGGTTAACTGATAGTGAAATATATTGCATATTGAGCATCTGAGTTTACGTTAAACCCCTATTTAATTGAGATCGTTTTTATGTAATGAGAACCGAGTAATAAGGGTAGAACCTATGACAATCTAGCTAGATATGATGTCACTTAGCTAGTAGTTATGTCATTTTAGGTGGGTACTTACGTTAGGAGTGCACAGTTAGACGAGAGGTGAGAATTTCATGTGAGTGCACATCCTAACATGTACTTTGCATTTAATGTTTTAAATGTTTTTAAAGCACTTGCAGGTTTTTAAAATATCTCCACATTCGGGCTCTGACCCGTTTGCTTTCAAATCTTTTTTTTTGTAAAACCATTTTAGGTGCCCAGCCACAAGGACACCATGCATAGGATACTCATTCCGGTGACGAGCTGTAGCTATTTGTGGAAGCTACAGGGATTTGCTTTTAGACCCTTCTATCATTTGGATTCCATATTCGGTATTCCTCAGTTTTAGGGCATGTTGCCCAGTTCCATTAGAGTTACATTTCCATTTCAATTTTTCAGACTTTGGCATGTATTGATTCAGTATTCAGTTTAATTTTTCAGTTGTGGATTTGTAGTGAGGAGTTTTCCTCCAGACTTTATTTACATTATGTGATGGTTATTCTATTTACTTCGGTATGGTAAATGGTGTTATTATTCTTCATTACACTTGTTGCATGTTAATCAGACTTTAATTAAAATTTGGCAACTTACTTTTTAAATACTAGGTGGTTATTAATCATTAAAATGTTTTCGACAGTGATGCTATTAACTAGACCAACTTGGAATTTTGAATTAATTTAATAAAGGAGTAGCTACCCAGTATTTAATTAGTCGGGGTGTCATATTGATGTATCGCACTTAAGGAAAATTTCGGTTAAATCATCCCAAGGATTTAGTGGAGATTTTGAGGTTACTCTTAGGTAGTAATCCAAATTTTAGTAGTTGCAGAAATAGAATTTGTGTGGGTGACATAATGGATCCCTACGATCAACATTGTCAAGGAGTAGTGCATCGGGGGGTTCATTGTTTGGATTTCGCTTTGCGAGACGCCCCATGCACGAAACGCGGTACAATATTGAGAGTGGAGAGAATTTATGTCCTTATTAAATTATACATGTTGTTTAGAGAATAAACTCTAAATTTGAAGTTTAATGTTAATATGTGAAGAAATAAAATGGATAACTGATAAGTTATAAATCGAAATCAATAAAGCCTAGTATGGCATAAATGTATATATATTTTTTAAATGTGATTAGAATGGGAACAATCCTTGGGGTAGGTTAGAATGGCAGGTCATGTAAGAATAGGACGTGCGTATGGTAAGGTAGGTTGTCCTTATGGGTGGGGTAACTTAATTAAGATTTCAGGATGCGAATAGGTGCGCGCTTTTAGATGAGAGGTGAGATTGGGGTTTCACGAGATTGCGACTCCACTTTAATTATGAAATGAGTGCATTGATATTTATTATGCATGGTTAATACACTTGCTAAAAATATTTACACCTCGGGCTCTGACCCGTTTATATTTATGTTTTGCTATATATATGTATGTATATATTACTACAGGTGTCCTACCGCATGGATACCGGATGCCCTTCTATCCAGAGTCGTGGGAGCTGTAACCAGTGCGGACTGTTGCAGGATTTAGATTGTAGTCGCTTCCTACTTCTTTGAAAATCTAGGTAGGATTCATGTTGTACATCGTGTTTTCACCCAAGGGATATTTATAGATGTTTATATTTCTTTCCATGAATGTTGTACTGTTTGTGACCCGACAGCTTATTCGGGTATATTTCCATGTATGTATTCAGTTCACTTTTTTCTAACACTTCTTTTATCATGGTACTTGTATTCATGTTACCATGCTAGATATTTATATGGTTGGGTTGTTGTTCTTGGCATGTTTTATTTAATTTTTAACATCTCGCTTATATGATTTCGGGTAGTTAGCCTTATATGTTATTATAGTTTGTTGGTGCTGAGACTGAGCCATCTGAGATTCCTGATTAAATGTAGTATAGGGCTGGCCACCCGTTATTATTTTAAGCGGGTTGTTACAATTTCATAATTCCAATACGAGTGATATTTTAACAATTCAACACATATTTCAAACCAAATACGCATAATAAAAACACTACAGAACATTAAATTCGTTCTACGATAGGCACATTTAATAGCATAATTTTACGAGCCAGGAAAATATTCCAAGTTCATATTTTAATTCTAACATGCGATTTATCCTATATATCTGCCATAACTGGAAACACTAATCTAAGCATGATATTGTTTCAAGTGTTAAATCATATTTTTAGAATTAATTAAAAAATCCCGAACTTACTTTCACCGTCCCTAATTGATCTTCCTAATTATTTCTAAGAAAATATGGTTAATTAAGATTTACGCAATATTTAAAGTATAAAAAACTTAAGGGGAATAGGAGAGATATTCATGCCTAAAAAAAGTCGCCTCTAAATTCTGATTACATAGTTGTGATCCTCTCCCGAAGATAATAAAGACTCGTTCTTAGTGGATCTAGAGAAAACTTGATTTGAATCTTTAAAATATGAATTCAAACTAGTTTTTAATAGGTCTTAGGTTTTGTACAAGAGGGAAAAAAACTTAGGAGGCTAATGTGTTTTGATATGAGTTAAAAGTGTTGGAAAAATTCTAAACCCGAGCCTCTTTAATATAGGAAAATAAAAAAGTTTTAAACCAACTCAAACACTTAAAAATAAGTTAATTCACAAAAATTGCCTCCCTTTTAGGGCCGAATTTGTTCCCCCCTTGGGCGAATCGATTCCCCCAAGGGGAGAATCTATCTCCCCTGTTCAGCCAACAAAGAAGAAAAGTTGAAAAAATCTTATGTTGTTCCCGATTTAAATTTAATGAACTCTTTTGTTATTTCATATCAAAACCAACATTTTCAAATGCTAAAAATAATTAATTACAATGAGTTTTTTTTTCAATTTTCGAGTTATAAAAAGATATTTTACGGTCCAAAAATCATGGGGTATTACATTCTCTCCCACTAACACAAAAATTTCATCTCTAAAATTCGGTAAAACATATTCGTAAACTCGCGTGAATAAAATAAGGATCACATATGCCTACTCATAGAATGCCACGATTGGGTGCCCATATACCCAATCCTACATGCATCTGCCCCACGAACAAAAGTATAATATATATTTACTACATATATAAGCATAACTATGAAAATACAATGTACTATGCTCTCCCACGAATCACCACTCGAGTCTAACTCCCAAAGCCATTTAAAAGATTAAGTCCTCAAATCAAATCACATCACCACATTGTAAAGAGATACCTAACATCGGTACTACACATATCCAAAATAAATCTCATCTTTAAAATCTATTTTAAGGATCCTCACATCAAGATTACTAGTTCTAACCTCAATGCCTATAACGTTCTTAACATAAAACTACATATCTCTAAGAAACACAGCTAACAGGTACGTTAGACCCAATATCTTAGAAAGTACGAATCAACAAAGGGAATCAAAGATTGGTAATGCGTAAGTTAAACGGACTCATAACTTATGTGACCTAATACCATGCTCAGATACCAACTGTGACACCCCACATATTTTGACATTAGAGGTTGCTAGTATCCGCTGCTAACCTACGTCGGGCGCCAGAAATAAAATATCCTTCTTATCATGTGATAGAAATATGAGACATTAAAAAAAATCACAAGATATAATCCAAAATTTAATCAAACGAATATAAACATTCACACAAGAAATTCCATCAACATGCTAACTCCAAAATAAAACTCAACTCTGAAAGATAGATTAATAATTAAATAAATTAATCCAACTGTAACTCCAAATATAAAACCATAAACAACTATGTAACTGAAAGGCCCACTTAATCCTTGAACAATTGTCTTATAATAAAATGATAAAATGGAAATATATGAACTAATAAGGCAATAAAATAACTCCAGTTTCACTCCAAAAATCTCCAATCCATCCTAGGAAGATACCTTAACAACTATACCTGAAATGTTAGTCAATGTCATGGAATAGAACCCATCGCATGAACACTAGCTACTCCTCCCAATTAGGATCCGTGAATATACATGTGTATATATATATATATATTACAATACAGTATTTTAAATTAAAAATGATATGAGAACATGAGACTAAAGTAAAACAACACTAACTTCCCACATAAAGTAAGCCGCCCCATTATTCTAGTGAAATTATGTCATCTCAACATTTACTTATGTTAAAGACATTAATCCTACGATTTCAGTTACGTCCATCCAGTCATGTAATAACCAAATTCTACCAAATAGTTACACAAGTTGTCAAATTTCATAACTCAAATATGCGTGATATTTTAACAATTCAACGCATAATCCAAACCAAATATGCATAATAACAATCCTACATAACAATAAATTCGTTTTAAAACAAGCACATTTAATAGCATAATTTTACGAGCCAAAACATTATTCCAAGTTCATATTTTAATTCAAAAATGTGATTCAACCCCCAAATCTACAATAAACCAAAACACTAATCTAAGTCTGCGATTGTTTCAAGTCTTAAATCATATTTTTGGATTTAATAAAAAAACATCCCCGAATTTACTTTCAATTTTCCTAATTAATCTTCCTAATTATTTTTAGGAAACATGGTTAATTCAGGTTTAGGAAATATTTAAAACAAATAACACTTAAGGGGAACAATAGAGATATTCATGCCTGAAAAGAAGTTGCCTCAAAATTCTTATTACACAGTTGCAATCCTCTCGAAAAAATAATAATGACTCATTCTTAGTGGATCGTGAGAAAACTTGATTTGAATCTTCAAAATTCGAGTTGAAACTTGTTTTTATTGGGGTTTAGGTTTTGTATAAGAGTGAGAAGAAAACTTGTGAGGCGTGTGTTAAAAGTTTTGGAAAAAGTCTATGCCCGAGCCTTTTTAATATAGGAAAATAAAAGAATTTTAAACCAAATCGAACACTTAAAAACAAGCTAATTCGCCAAATATGTCCCGAACCTAATTGAAATCCCCCTAGGGCCGAATTCGTTCTCCCTCTGGGAAAATCGATCCCCCCCCAGGTGAATCTGTTCCCCACGTTAAGTCGATAAAGAAGAAAAGTTAAAAAAAATACGATTTTGTTCCCGATTTCAAATCCGATTAAAACATTATTTCTTTTATATCAAAATGAAAATTTTGAAACGCTAAAAGTAATTAAGTCCAATAAAAATATTTTTCGGTTATTGATTATTAAAAGATATTTTACGATCCAAAAATCATGGAGTATTACACATTTCTTCATTTGAGTCCCGATTGACGCACTGTTTAAAAATGGATGTTCCTATATTCGAGGCCGACATGATGAAGATTCTGAGTCTGCAATTGGTCATATAAAAGTACCATTATGACCCTGATGGTGCGTATGTGCACGTTTCTTGTTCTGGTTGCTTACCAACTTCAGTATTAGCAGCGTAAATCCTGTAAATACCCAAATATACATTTCATAAGCGATTAATCATGAATATTTAAGGTTATACAACAAATGAGTATAAACCGTGGGTTTAACAATCATGGTAGTGAAATATTGCACAGTAAAATGGGTAAGAAAATGCAATATTTGACACTAATCACTCATCTCCTCTTGGAGTTTTTCCTAGATCGCTTTCACTCCCATCGAGCCCCAAGAAAAAACATTCTTCAGTGAGATGTTTGTATGCAAAATACGTTCAATAACATAAATTCCCTCAAGAAAACTTAACAAACGTTAATCAGAATTTAATACAAAATAAGAATTCAAAATAATAATAATAATAAATAAAAGAAATACCCACATACCCTAAGTTTTTTTTTCACCCTAAACAAATGGTGAGTCTCGGTTTTCTCATAGTAAGACCCAATCGTCCACCACATTTGATGATGCTGGGAACAGAACCACCCTTCAAGGTGTTTGTGAGCTCAATTCAATGTTAACAATGGCAGCATTAGGGTATATACACATATAGTAGAAGGAGGTGAGGAGAAGAGGATTCACACCGAAATATAAGTGGTTCAGCCAATTAGGCCTCCATCCACTGTGCAAGTGTATGATATGTATCACTGTATGAGGGCTCTAATGGCCATAGTTACAATCTCTCAAGCTTTCTCTCTCTACTGTGTGTTTAGACAGAGTTTTAGCTAGGGTTACTAATTTCGGGATCCTCCCTCTAAGAAGGAGAAGACAAGTATATATAGTACCAGGGGGGTGTAGTGTACCCCCATGCATGCAATGAGCATGTGTGTGTTGGTCTAGCCAATATGATGAAGACATTTGTCCCTGTTACATGTACAGAATGATGATGACATATTCCCCCCAAGTGGGGGGAATGATTTGTTATAACTGATTTGTGTCCATGTGTCCTTGTCCACACATGTTAATAAGTGCTCGGCCTACTTGCTTGGTCACGACCTCGGCCTGGAAGAGTCTGAGGTTGGTAAGGTTTTGCTGCCCATCCAATCCGAGATGAGCCATTATGGTATCGGCTTAAGTGAAGCCGAGGTAAGGTGTTAAGGTCGGCCTGGGCCGAGGTTAAGTTGAAATGTGCTTGGAACATTGGCCGATTAAATGATGGGGTTGACCTTGGTAGAGGTAAGTCTCCTTGTAACCTCGGCCTATACCTGGCCGAGGTTGTCATTCCCGGGTGAAATGACGAACTTCTGACCCCCATAATTCATGCAGTCTTCACTTGATGGGGTTTGTAGTGGTGTCAGCCAGGGCCGACCTTGCTAGGGCCGAGGCCTATTGTCACTGATCCAAGGCATTTCCAACCTCTGTAATTATCTTGGCCGAGGTTGTAGTTTCTGAGCTGAGGCGGCACTTGGGGCATATCAATCACCCCCATCCCTTAGTTGCATGTGAGAGCAGGTGACTGTGGGGTGTCTACATCTCCGAGGTCTCTCTTGTGCCAATGACCATTTGACACTTGTCCATTACTGAAGTGTGTGGCGTGCCTGGCAAGCATGTGATGTCAGCCGTCCTTTGGGTCTCCCAAGGCAATGATGGGCCTTGGGAAGCGTGCAATCATATTAAGGGTTTAAACCTTATTTTCCCTCCTTCCTTCTCATTTCTCTCTTTTCCTGGTTCGAGTCGCGTCTGTAGCTTTCTCTCTCAAGAAAGGCATTGGCTTGAAGCTTTTGGTGGTGATTCCTCACATTTTCTTCCTTCTCCCTTACCATTTCATCTTCAGGTATCCACTTCCATTCTTTTTCCTTCATTTTCCCTGTGAGTTTTCTTACTTTTGCATTTTATGGTGAGTTTTTGGAGATTTCTGGCGAGGGTTCCATTTTTTCTGGCAAATTGTTCTTGCTCTAGGTTTGGTAGTTTGATATTTAAATTGCATTATTCCATTAGACAGTCTTGTTTGCTGTTTATTAGAGTTGAAAGTGTAGTGTCTGCCTCTTATGCTCAGACCCCTCTACCAACTCTTAGAGGAGTTCCCTTCTCTCAGAGAGAAGACTTTGGAGAAAATTAGGCAAATAGAAAGAGCACAAGAGGAAGCTCGTAGGTCAGAGGAATTCCCCCTCAGACCTATCTTTCCCCCACCTCTGAATTTAGTATACCCTGAACCATCAAAACCCACTAACCAAGCCGAGGTACCTGCTAAACCCTCACCAATGTCTGAGTCTCAGTCTTCCACATCAGACCCTATGTCTGTGGACTCTTTCCAAGAGGCCATGGACTTCTCAAATCAACAAGATCAGGTCCCTGATCAACCAAAGGTCTCCAGTCGGGTCTCGTCTCATAAAAATTCAATCACATCGTTCTCTTCCTCAGAGGTTGAGATTGTTGGACCAACGTGGCTATTCCACCAATACTTGACGCCATTCCCCTGTCGGTCGTCACAAGGGCTGAGTTCGCTCAGAGGTTTCCAAGTGATCCTCCAACATCTGCTCAGGTCGACGTTGATCTAAATAATGACGATGATGATGGTGCTGAAAGTGATGTCGACGTCTCTGAGGCAACCGAGATTGAGAGTACAGTTAGTGAGGTTGACCTTCTTTACTTCAGATATTTATACTCCATCAGCCCCTCCATAAAGCTCAGGAGACCTCTGAGGGAAGAGAGGGCTTACCATAGCCGAGATGGTGAGATCTGCTTGTACGAGCAGATGTTCAAGCTGGGGTTTCATTTGCCCATCCATCCCCTCATTAGGTCTATACTAGCCTACATCAACTTGGCCCCTTCCCAGTTGTCACCCAATGCTGGGAGGGTAATAATTGGGTCCATCGTCTTATGGAGGGTTGTTCATCACTCAGACCTTCCAGTCCAGGTCTTTGTAGGTTGTTATGTCCCTTCATCTGCTAGAAACCATCCGAGCTATTATCATTTTGTAGCTCGGAAACCTAAAAAGAAGATGCTTCAGGTAACTCAGACTTCAAATCATAATTGGAAGCCTCGCTATTTCTTTGCCTCAGGGCCATGGGAATTTTGCCCGTGTGCCCCTTCTTCCCCACTAGAGCCACGAATGCCCATTAGATGGGGGAAGGTTACAATGTCTGCCAAGGCCGACCCTGGTCTAAGCCTGAAAAATCTTCAGAAGGTCAAAGACCTTCAGGATCAGGGGATGCATGGTCTGCTCGTTAAATTTGAACACCTGATGACCCCCCATTACCTCTCTGAGACTGGTTTAGGGGGAAGTCCTCTTACAGAGATTGGTAAGTGTTTTTTTTATTCCAAGTTGTACCTCTGAGTTTATGCATGTCTGACCCTCTAACTCAGATCTTTTAATTTTGCAGAGCGTCCGAAGGGAATATCAAACGAACTTTAGGAAATGGCAGCACCGAGTTTGACAAAGCTTGCTAAGAATGCAGGTCTGAATTCTCCTCCTCCTCCTCCCTCAACCTCGAAGGCTCAGGCCACAAAGAAAATAAGTGCTACCGACCCTTCCCCTGAGGATCAAAGGCATAAGAAGAAAGGTGGGGACTCTGCTATCCCAATATCCTCTGCAGATGCCTTAGCTGCTCATATAGAGCAACTAAAAATCAATGATAGCATCATAGGCCATAGTTTGCAGGCGCTGGATGCCATCGGCTCTGCCGTGACCGATGCTGACAAGCATTTTTGTTAGTCAATGGACACACCTCTACTGGTTGAGTTCGGCCTCCACATGTCTATTCAGGTATGACTTTAGGCTTTAGTATATCTTCAAAGTGTAACCTCTATTTTGAATTTCAACTCATGTACACTAACACATGATTTTGCAGGGCTTGTCTTCTATGCATCATCTCGCTAATTGAACTCTGAGAAAGTGACCTCTCATCCAGAAGGGTCAAGAGGCCGAGAAGGTACAAAGCTCTCTGAATGCAGAGGTAGACCGACTGAAGTCTTCTTTGGTGGGGTATGAGAAGAAGGTTAAGGACCTGTAGAAAGAGATATCTAAGCTCAAAAAAGACCATGTTGCTGCTCTGAATGCCAAGGACGACGTTCTCCAACAAAAGGTCGACTATATAGTGAAGGCATCCCTCGATGATGCCTCTGAGGGGATATGTTCTAATTATAAAGTCTTCGATGAATTTATGAGCTTCAGTTTTGAGTACCTCGAAAGAGGTATTAAGGCTACTATTAAATGAGCGGCTGCTAAGGAGAAGGAGGCAGGACATTTGAAGGCCTCTGACTTCATAGGTCTGGTTTTTGCCAACCCTCAGCTTGCCCAAGCCCTTCAAGAAGTTGAAGAGGAGGTCACTGCCCCTGTAGAGACTACCACACTGGACGGTACAGAGATAGAGGGAGCTAACCATAGAGACGATAGGGCTGAGGTGACCAACGTCGGCCAAGAGAATCAGGCTGAGGATACCAGCACTCTCCCTTCGAATCCTTAGGCTCAATTGTGAAGCTTTATGTAATTTTGTAACCCCTGATCGGATGTACCCTCTGAAGAACATTGTCAACTTATATTTTTGAATTTTAACAAATTGATAGCAACCTCTGAGGAGGGTTTTTACTTCATTTACTTTGTTTGTTGAATGCTTATTTGCCATGCAATATTTTAGCTTTGCAGTCTTTTTGCAATGATGTCTGTTTAAACTAAATTAAGTCTTACCTCAGACCTTGTCACCACACAGTGATGTTATAAGGTTTAAGGCCATCAACTAAGAGGTCATCCTCATAATTAATTTCAGCAAATTAATGATGTTAAGGGTCTGAGGTCATCCTAATATGATGTCTGACCTCAGACCCTGTCACCACTTAATGATGTTATAAGGGTCTGAGGCCATCAATTAAGATGTTATCCTCATGAGTAATCTCACCAAATTAATGATGTTAAGGGTCTGAGGTCATCCTAGTATGATGTCTGACCTCAGACCCTATCACCACTTAATGATGTTACAAGGGTCTGAGGCTATCAACTAAGATGTTATCCTCATGATTAATCTCACCAAATTAATGATGTTAAGGGTCTGAGGTCATCCTAGTATGATGTCTGACCTCAGACCTTGTCACCACTTAGTGATGTTACAAGGGTCTGAGGCTATCAACTAAGATGTTATCCTCATGATTAATCTCACCAAATTAATGATGTTAAGGGTCTGAGGTCATCCTAATATGATGTATGACCTCAGACCTTGTCACCACTTAATGATGTTATAAGGGCCTGAGGCCATCGACTAAGATGTTATCCTCATAATTAATTTCACCAAATTAATGATGTTAGGGGTCTGAGGTCATCCAAGTATGGTGTCTGACCTCAGACCTTGTCACCACTTAATGATGTTATAAGGGTCTGAGGACATCAACTAAGATGTTATCCTCATAATTAATTTCACCAAATTAATGATGTTAGGGGTCTGAGGTCATCCATGTATGGTGCCTGACCTCAGACCTTGTCCCCACTTAATGATGTTATAAGGGTCTGAGGCCATCAACTAAGATGTTATCCTCATAATTAATTTCACCAAATTAATGATTTTAGGGGTCTGAGGTCATCCTAGTATGATGTCTGACCTCAGACCTTGTCACCACTTAATGATGTTATAAGGGTCTAAGGCCATCAACTAAGATGTTATCCTCATAATTAATTTCACCAAATTAATTATGTTAGGGGTCTGAGGTCATCCAAGTATGGTGTCTGACCTCAGACCTTGTCACCACTTAATAATGTTATAAGGGTCCGAGGCCATCAACTAAGATGTTATCCTCATAATTAATTTCACCAAATTAATGATGTTAGGGGTCTGAGGTCATCCTAGTATGATGTCTGAACTCAGACCTTATCACCACTTAATGATGTTATAAGGGTCTGAGGACATCAAATAGGATGTTATCCTTATACTTTCCATCATTTGAGCAAAATGAAGCAAGAATCGATATGGAAACTGATCTTTTATTAATAACGTATTCATAAGATGGTACATTTACATAACTTTTTACAACATCATATGTAATACTTCTTTAGGTGATCAGCATTCCAGGGGTTAGCGAAAGGTTCCCCTTCACAGTTTTCTAGCCTGTAGGCTATAGGTCCCAGGCACAACCTCTTCTGTCACTTTGTAGGGACCATGCCAGTTTGGGTGGAGCCTGTTTGTTTTCTGTAAGGTCTTCTTCAGTACTAAGTCTCCCACGATGATGGGTCTTGACTTCACCCTCTGATTGTAGAATTTTACTGCTCTCTGTTGGTAAGCTACTTGTCTGATTTCTACGTCTTCCCTTCTCTCTTCAATCAAATCTAGGTATATTCTCCTCTCTTCCCCATTTTTATCAGGGTCATAGGTCTGAACCCTGTGAGTTGGAAGCCCCACTTCTGTTGGTGTGACAGCCTCTGAGCCATGTGCTAGCATGAACAGGGTTTCTCCTGTTGGTGTCCTTATCGTGGTTCTGTAGGCCCATAACACAGCGTAGACCTCTTCAGTCCATCTCCCTTTCACTTCTTCTAACCTCTTCTTGATTCCATCGAGGATTGTCCTGTTTGTGACTTACGTCTGACCGTTTTGCCTGAGGTCGGCCAGGAGATGAGAAGAACTGCTTTATCCCCACTCTTTCGCAATACTTTTCTAAAGAGGAGTTCTTGAACTGGGTTCCATTATCCGAGATGAGTGTGTTTGGGAGGCCATGTATGCATATGATGTAATGACCCCATTTTTTTATGCCAATATATAATTGTCTTCTTTCAATTTCGTCACACTTACTATCTAATAATGATATATTATTACATATATGATATTCCGAGTTCTTAATATGACAAAGCCCATTTTTAAATTTGAAGAATCAACGGTAAAATGGGTCAAACTGAGATTTTATGGCACATCCTAAGCTAAGTGATAAGTTTTGGGGTAGAAAATGTAATTTTAGGAAACTTTAGGGACTTGGTTTTAATAAAGAAAGTTTCAGGGACCAAAATGAAAAATAAAAAAGGGGCCTTTTGTAAATAAAATATTTTCAGGGACCAAAAAGAAATATTGAAAATATATGGTGTGAAATTACCAAAATGCCCTTCAGGTCCGAAATGACCCTTATACCCTTAATACCTATCCTCGACACCTCGTGCTCGGTTTTTGAACATATCCAATCCACACGTGTCACCTCTATAGGAAAGGATAAAACTTATGTAAATCCTCTAGAAAAAGAAAAAAACACGTGTCGCCGTTTGGTAAACCAAGACTGCAAGGCTGATCCGTTGCACGACACGTGAACGAAGACTCACCAAAGTGAAACCTTATCACCAAGACACGTGTCAACACCGTGAGATATTTGGAAAACTATAAATAGGGCCTTTGGGGGATCATTTGAAACTCACACCAATTCCTTGAGAATTATAGAAAGAAATAGTGAGAGAAAGTGTGAGAAAGTTTAAGAAGAAGTTCTTAGGGATATTCATCTTAAGGTAATCTTAATGTTATAATGCATCTTTATAGTTTTAATTTATTGTTTTATATCTTTACTTAGTAGTTATGTTGGTAAAATACAATAAAGAATTCACTAATCAAAACTTAAAATTTAGAACAAATCCAAGTTGATTTTATAAACTTGTTTGAAATTATACGCTTTTAAAAATGATTCTTTTTAAAGAAATTGCTCGTTATTATGGAATCCGATTTAAGTAATTCCAAAGTCAGGCCCGATGAAGTTCTGTCTAGATGAGATGGTATTTAAGTGGTGACCCTGTGACCCTCCATCTCTACTGTGAATGAATCCGGAAATGTTCTGTCTAGATGAGATGTTATTTAAGTGGTGCCCCTATGACCCTCCATCTCTACTGGGAACCGACTGATGAGGAAAGACAATGAATTGAATTCTTCAATTACGATCAATGAGTTTTAAAAGTTGAAAAATGGGGATTCAGTAATCCTTTAAAAGAGGAAGTTATTATCAAAGTATAGTATAAACTGGACCTTAGAACGTGTACTTAAATGTTTATCAGATTAACGTGTGATCGAAGACTCAATACCAGTAAATTTGACCTCCATTTTGGGTGAGTACTCTATGCAATTTCTTGCGCATTTTGATTATATTATATTATTACGCAAACTATGTATATTTTGTGAAATGTTTTTATTCTCAAAATGCATCTGATACCGATGATTCCATCGTTTGTTATATGTTTATATTTCTCCATATAAACATCTAATTTGAATTCTGAAATTATTGATTCGGCCTATGGAAACTCTCTTACTATATTGGCCTTGACTACCGGGTGGAAATATTTGGGTGGTACCTTCCCAGCTGGTTTATCGCTGGTGTGCCCGAAATAAGGCGTTGTGACGAACTAGTTCGATTGACCCTCAACTACCGGGGTATAATACGGTAGAAGAATACGGTATTAGAGTGTACTTGGCCATTAAAATGATATGATTAAAAGAAAAAGATATCACATTTGATTTGTTGCATTCTTCTTATTCTGAGCTATCCAATTGTGATATATATAATTTCATTTCAAAATTATATCTATTTACTGCAAGTTCCTCTCCATATATGTATATGCCTTCTCTTTTGACTTGAATAGGTATCTATTTTCCAAAAACCCTAGAATGTTTGGAGATTGAACCTCATTCGGCTTTTAGCTGATGTTGTATAAATAACCATTTTTCAGGAAACGTTTAGGCTCACAGACGGAATGAAAATGGACTATATTGAAGATTTAGCTTTTAGAGCTCTTTTTGTAAAATGTTTATTTAGAGCATGTTTGGCTCTCTTGTAATAAGTTTTAAATTTTCTCTTAAGTTGTAACTCGTTGTTACTTTTAATATATATGAAGTTTCCTTTAGAAAGCTCTGATGACGTAATTCCTTTACTTTCAGTATTTTACGATTCATAACCATGTGATCATATTTCCGTTGCATTTATTTAAGGAAACAATTAAATAGGAATATTTGTTGCCTTGGTGGCATATCAAGACACTCGTTCCCTAATACTATTTTGGGTCGGGGTCGTGACAGAGGTGGTATCAGAGCATAGGTTATGAACCCGTAGACTACTGAACATAAGTTTCGAATGTTATCGATTTTAAGTCTCCATACATAGGTTACAGGATTAAATATCCGACTTATGTGATAACCCTCCACATGTATTTAAATATATATAAATTATTTATATATCATTGTTCTTCTAAAATGCAATCTTGGGCTAGTATAATTCATTTTACGTTTGGCCATGACTGTAGAAAATGACCAAGGCAAGATCAACTCCAGGGACTAGTGGTTCGAGTATGGAAGGGCTGGAAGGTGCATACAAAGCAATTGAAAGTCTAGCAAGAATTATGGAGCATCAGGTGAATAATGGAGCACCAAGGAATCTTGAACTAAGTAGTTGTATTATTGAACAGTTCAAGAAGTTGAATCCTTCGTCTTTTAAAGGGACTCCTAACCCCACTGAAGCAGAAAATTGGGTGATGCAAATGGAAAAGATGTTCGATGTTCTTAAGTGTACAGATGAACAACGGGTTTTATTTGGAACATTCATGTTAGAAGGTGAAGCCGAACATTGGTGGAGAATGACTAAGAGACTTCATGGGGAAAGGAATAATCCCATAGGTTGGAATGACTTCTTAGTGATCTTTTACGAGAAATACTTTCCCGAAACGGTGCAAGACCAAAAAGCAGCTGACTTCATGGGTCTGGTTCAAGGAAATATGACGGTTAGTCAATACGAGGCAAAATTTACTGAGTTATCCCGTTTTGCACCTCATGTTGTGATAACCGATGTTTTAAGAGCCAAGAAGTTTGAACGTGGGTTAAGGTTGAATATTCGTAGCCGAATTTCCATCCTAAAGCTGACATCATATAATGACGTGGTGGCTAGGGCCACAATAGCTGAGAAGGATAGTGAAGAATATAATCAGGTTAGAGAGGGGAAGAGGAAGTTTGGAGAACAAAGAGGAAGGAACCCCAATAACAAACCCTTTAGGACTATACCTAATATAGGACAACCTTTAGTAAACAAACCCTCTAATGTTGATAAATGCCAACGTTGAGGTAATATTCATAGAGGGCGACCGTGTTACCTGGAGACGGGGATTTGCTTTGGGTGTGGCCAAAAGGGACATAAAATACGAGATTGTCCTAACAAAGGGAAGACGGCAACAAAGACTTCTAATGACAATAAGGATCAGGGCAGACAAGGTAGAGTCTTTAATCTTTCCGTTGCAAAGGCTTCTAATGCGGTAGTATCAGGTACACTTTCTATATGTGCACAACCTTTTCAAGTTTTAATTGATCCTGGTTCTACCCATTCATTTGTGTCTGTGCGTTTTGTTAATCGCTTTCCTAATATTCCTGACTCCTTGAATCATGTCATACACATTTCTACTCCTTCGGGTGAGTTATTGACGGGAACATTAGTATATAAGTCTTGCCCTATAAATGTCAGTAGTCATAAACTATTCGCTGATTTGATAGTTTTAGACATAAGAGATTTTGAAGTCATTTTGGGGATGGATTGGTTAGCATCATATCATGCTAGGGTGGATTGTTTTGAGAAGAGAGTTATTTTCCAAATTCCTAACCAACCAGAATTCAGTTTTGAAGGAACTAGCATCTTATCTCCCATGCGTATTATCTCTGCAATGCAAGCTTGTAGTTTTCTTAAGAAGGGATGTCAAGGATTCCTTGACAGTGTTATTGATTTACAAATAAAAGAGCCTAGTTTAGAAGATATTCCTATAGCTAGGCTTTTTCCAGATGTTTTTCCAGATGATTTGCCCAGTCTACCTCCTAGTAGAGAAGTAGAATTTACCATTGACCTTGTTCCTGGAACCACACCAATCTCAAAACCACCTTATCTCATGGCACCTTTAGAGTTAAGGGAATTAAAAGTTCAATTACAAGATCTATTAGATAAGGGTTTTATTAGACCTAGTGTATCCCCTTGGGGTGCTCCAGTGTTATTTGTTAAAAAGAAGGATGGAACGATGAGGTTATGTATAGATTATCGTGAACTAAATAAGGTGACCATTAAGAATAAATACCCCTTACCTCGTATAGATGATTTTTTTTACCAACTGCAAGGTGCGCAAGTATTTTCGAAGATTGACCTTAGGTCAGGCTATCACCAATTGAAGATTAAGGAAGAGGATATTTCGAAATCATCTTTTCGTACTAGATATGGTCACTATGAATTTCTTGTGATGCCATTTGGATTAACTAATGCACCAGCCGCTTTTATAGATATGATGAATAGAGTGTTTAGGAAATATCTGGATCAGTGTGTGGTTGTTTTCATTGATGACATCCTTATTTATTCCAAAGGTATTAAAGAACACGAGAAGCATTTGGAGATAGTATTACAAATCCTTAGGAAAGAGAAATTATATGCGAAATTAAAGAAGTGTGAATTTTGGTTGCCTAGTGTTTCTTTTCTAGGACATGTCATATCCAAGGAGGGAGTGTCGGTTGATCCTCAAAAGATCGAGGCTATACTAGATTGGCCAAGACCAACTAATGTGACAGAGATTCGTAGTTTCCTAGGGTTAGCAGGATATTATCGAAGATTTGTTGAAGGATTTTCTAGTATTGCCAAACCTCTCTCTAGGTTAACACAAAAGACGGTGAAATATGAATGGTCTGAGGAAGTTGAGAATAGTTTTCAAGAACTTAAGAATCGATTAGTAACTGCCCCAATTTTGACTATTCCTTCCGGTACAGGAGGATTTGTGATTTATAGTGATGCTTCTAAAAATGGCTTGGGATGTGTGCTAATGCAAAATGGAAAAGTAGTAGCTTATGCCTCGAGACAGTTAAAACCCCATGAGAAAAATTATCCAACCCATGACTTAGAATTAGCAGCGGTAATTTTTTATCTTAAGATTTGGAGACATTATTTGTATGGTGAGACTTGTGAGATTTATACCGATCATAAAAGTTTGAAATATATCTTTACTCAGAAGGAATTAAACATGAGACAAAGGAGGTGGTTAGAATTGATGAAGGATTATGATGTAAATATTCACTATCACCCGGGGAAAGCTAATGTAGTTGCCGACGCTTTGAGTAGAAAGTCTACACCAAATTTAGCATGTCTTATTACCATCCAGGAAGATCTATTGAAAGATTTGAGAAGTATGGAAATAGATGTACGTATTTATGGTGAAGGAGGGATAATCGCAAACTTACAAATACAACCCACGTTGATGGAAAGAATTAAAGTTGCACAAGTAAATGACCCACAACTGAGGAAGATTAAAGAAGAGGTTATTGAAGGGAAGAGAATTGAATTTGCGATACGAGATGATATATTAAGGTTTGGAAATAGAGTCTGTATACCTGGTGATGCCCAACTGAAGAGGCAGATTTTGGAGGAAGGTCATTACTCGAGATTCACAGTTCATCCCGGAAATACCAAGATGTACAGAGATCTCCGAGAAGTGTTTTGGTGGAATAACATGAAAAGGGAGATAGCAGAGTTTGTATCTCAGTGTTTGATCTGTCAACAAGTAAAAGCTGAACATCAGAAACCATCAGGATTATTACAACCTTTACCAATCCCTGAGTGGAAGTGGGAACATATTACCATGGATTTTGTGACAGGGCTACCAAGGAGTTCCAATGGTAATGATTCCATTTGGGTAATTATTTATAGGTTAACTAAATCTGCTCATTTTCTTTCCATTAAGATTACCCATTCCTTAGAAAAGCTAGCTAAATTGTATATACGGGAAATTATTAAGCTCCATGGAACCCCAATTTTAATTATTTCTGATCGTGACCCTAGATTCGTGTCTCGCTTTTGGAAAAGCCTACAAGAAGCCATGGGAACAAAATTGAATTTCAGCACCGCTTTTCATCCTCAAACAGATGGACAATCGGAGAGAACCATCCAAACCTTAGAGGATATGCTTAGGGCATGTGTACTTGATTTGAAGGGGAATTGAGACGATCATTTACCGTTAGTAGAATTTGCATATAATAATAGCTACCAAGCCAGTATTCAAATGGCTCCGTATGAGGCACTCTATGGTAGAAGGTGTCGTTCTCCTGCATGTTGGGTAGAAGTTGGAGAAAGAAAATTATTGGGACCAGAATTGATTCAGGTCACAACAGAGAAAGTGAAATTGATACAAGACCGACTTCAAATCTCTCAAAGCCGTCAAAAGAGTTATGCTGACAATCGGCACCGACCGTTAGAATTCCAAAGAGGAGACTATGTTTTCTTACGAGTATCACCGACAAAGGGAGTAATCCGATTTGGGAAGAAAGGAAAGTTGCGTCCAAGATACATAGGACCTTTTGAAATCCTTGAAAGGATAGGTGTTGTTGCGTATCGAATCGCCTTACCCCCTGAACTCTCTAGTGTGCATAATGTGTTTCATGTTTCAATGATGAAGAAATACATCCCTGATCCAGCACATATCTTAAGTCACGAGCCTCTTCAAGTTAGAGAAGATTTGACATACATTGAGCATCCAGTGGAAATCTTAGACCATAAAGATCAAATATTACGAACCAAGGTTATTCCACTAGTCAAAGTATTATGACGGAATCATTTTGTTGAAGAAGCAACATGGGAGCGGGAAGATGAAATAAAAGAGCGATATCCACACCTTTTTGGAAATTAATGTAAGTAAAGTTTGGGGACCAAACTTATTATAAGGAGGGTAGGATGTAATGACCCCATTTTCTTATGCCAATATATAATTGTCTTCTTTCAATTTCGTCACACTTACTATCTAATAATGATATATTATTACATATATGATATTCCGAGTTCTTAATATGACAAAGCCCATTTTTAAATTTGAAGAATCAACGGTAAAATGGGTCAAACTGAGATTTTATGGCACATCCTAAGCTAAGTGATAAGTTTTGGGGTAGAAAATGTAATTTTAGGAAACTTTAGGGACTTGGTTTTAATAAAGAAAGTTTCAGGGACCAAAATGAAAAATAAAAAAGGGGCCTTTTTGTAAATAAAATATTTTCAGGGACCAAAAAGAAATATTGAAAATATATGGTGTGAAATTACCAAAATGCCCTTCAGGTCCGAAATGACCCTTATACCCTTAATACCTATCCTCGACACCTCGTGTTCGGTTTTTGAACATATCCACTCCACACGTGTCACCTCTATAGGAAAGGATAAAACTTATGTAAATCCTCTAGAAAAAGAAAAAAACACGTGTCGCCGTTTGGTAAACCAAGACTGCAAGGCTGATCCGTTGCACGACACGTGAACGACGACTCACCAAAGTGAAACCTTATCACCAAGTCACGTGTCAACACCCTGAGATATTTGGAAAACTATAAATAGGGCCTTTGGGGGATAATTTGAAACTCACACCAATTCCTTGAGAATTATAGAAAGAAATAGTGAGAGAAAGTGTGAGAAAGTTTAAGAAGAAGTTCCTAGGGATATTCATCTTAAGGTAATCTTAATGTTATAATGCATCTTTATAGTTTTAATTTATTGTTTTATAGCTTTACTTAGTAGTTATGCTGGTAAAATACAATAAAGAATTCACTAATCAAAACTTAAAATTTAGAACAAATCCAAGTTGATTTTATAAACTTGTTTGAAATTATACGCTTTTAAAAATGATTCTTTTTAAAGAAATTGCTCGTTATTATGGAATCCGATTTAAGTAATTCCAAAGTCAGGCCCAGTGAAGTTCTGTCTAGATGAGATGGTATTTAAGTGGTGCCCCTGTGACCCTCCATCTCTACTGGGAATGAATCCGGAAATGTTCTGTCTAGATGAGATGGTATTTAAGTGGTGCCCCTGTGACCCTCCATCTCTACTGGGAACCGACTGATGAGGAAAGACAATGAATTGAATTCTTCAATTACGATCAATGAGTTTTAAAAGTTGAAAAATGGGGATTCAGTAATCCTTTAAAAGAGGAAGTTATTATCAAAGTATAGTATAAACTGGACCTTAGAACGTGTACTTAAATCTTTATCAGATTAACGTGTGATCGAAGACTCAATACCAGTAAATTTGACCTCCATTTTGGGTGAGTACTCTATGCAATTTCTTGCGCATTTTGATTATATTATATTATTACGCAAACTATGTATATTTTGTGAAATGCTTTTATTCTCAAAATGCATCTGATACCGATGATTCCATCGTTTGTTATATGTTTATATTTCTCCATATAAACATCTAATTTGAATTCTGAAATTATTGATTCGGCCTATGGAAACTCTCTTACTATATTGGCCTTGACTACCGGGTGGAAATATGGGTGGTACCTTCCCAGCTGGTTTATCGCTGGTGTGCCCTAAATAAGGCGTTGTGACGAACTAGTTCGATTGACCCTCAACTACCGGGGTATATTACGGTAGAAGAATACGGTATTAGAGTGTACTTGGCCATTAAAATGATATGATTAAAAGAAAAAGATATCACATTTGATTTGTTGCATTCTTCTTATTCTGAGCTATCCAATTGTGATATATATAATTTCATTTCAAAATTATATCTATTTACTGCAAGTTCCTCTCCATATATGTATATGCCTTCTCTTTTGACTTGAATAGGTATCTATTTTCCGAAAACCCTAGAATGTTTGGAGATTGAACCTCATTCGGCTTTTAGCTGATGTTGTATAAATAACCATTTTTCAGGAAACGTTTAGGCTCACAGACGGAATGAAAATGGACTATATTGAAGATTTAGCTTTTAGAGCTCTTTTTGTAAAATGTTTATTTAGAGCATGTTTGGCTCTCTTGTAATAAGTTTTAAATTTTCTCTTAAGTTGTAACTCGTTGTTACTTTTAATATATATGCAGTTTCCTTTAGAAAGCTCTGATGACGTAATTCCTTTACTTTCAGTATTTTACGATTCATAACCATGTGATCATATTTCCGTTGCATTTATTTAAGGAAACAATTAAATCGGAATATTTCTTGCCTTAGTGGCATATCAAGACACTCGTTCCCTAATACTATTTTGGGTCGGGGTCGTGACATATGATGTTCTTCCAAATAAATTGGAAGGTCTGCTGTTCTGTGATCGTTATCATCGGCTCTGCCTCCACCCACTTTGAGAAGTAGTCAATGGCAACTATCAGAAATCGGTAATTATTGGCAGCCCTTGGTAGGGGTCCTACTAAGTCAATCCCCCATACTGCAAATGGCCATGGAGAGGTGATTAACGTCATAGGTTGATGAGGAATAGTGGAGAATCTCTGACATTTATCGCACCTCTTCACGTAAGCTGCAGCATCTTTGGCCAGGGTTGGCCACCAATATCCATGTGTAATAATCGTGTCTAACCGAGACAAAATATTGCAGAGATAGTGAGACTTCACGGTGTGCCCCTAAATATCGTGTCTGACCGAGACAAAAAATTTGCTTCACGATTTTGGGAAAGTTTTCAGGAGGCCATGGGCACGGAATTGGGATTGAGTACGGCGTATCACCCGCAGACCGATGGGCAAACCGAGCGTACAAACCAGATGTTGGAGGACATGTTGTGTATGTGCATCATTGATTTCGAAGGTGGATGGGAGCAGTATCTTCCACTGGTGGAGTTTGCTTGCAACAACTCCTACCAGTTCACTATTGGCATGGCTCCATTTGAGGCGTTGTACGGTAGACCTTGTCGTTCCCCAGCATGTTGGTTGGAGGTGGGGGACAACAAACTACTTGGGCCGAAAGTGATTCAGGATACTTCGGCGAGGATAGAATTGATTCGGAGTCGCATTCGGGTAGCTCAGGATCGGCAGAAGAGCTATGCTAATGCGAAAAGGTTCTTCAGAGAGTTCCAAGTGGGGGACCAGGTTTTGCTCAGAGTATCTCCTATGAATGGGATTATGCATTTCGGGAAGAAAGGGAAGTTGGCACCGAGATATGTGGGACCATTTCCTATTATTGAGCGGATTGGACCGGTTGCGTATAGACTTGGGTTACCGGAGCATTTGCATCGGATTCACGATGTGTTTCATATTTCCTCGCTAAGGAAATATATTAGAGACGATTTGGCTCATTCTCATATTGCTTTGGAAGACATCGATCTCCACCCTGATAGCTCCTACGAGGAGGGGCCGATTGCTATTTTGGACCGAAGTGAGCGGAAACTGCGGTCAAAGATAGTTCCGTTAGTACGTGTTCAGTGGCGACATCATAATATCGAGGAGTCCACATGGGAGCGCGAGGATGAGATGCGCGAACGTTATCCATAGTTGTTCTTACGAGGTACTTTCTAGTTCTGAATTTCGGGACGAAATTCTATTATTAGGGGGGAAGTATGTAATACCCCGTATTTTTATGATATTTATTTATGGGATTAATTGAATTAAATGTGTATTAATTGGAAATTAATCCGGATTAAAATACTAGCGAGATGCGAGTTGGTATTTGATTATAATGTACATATATGATTATATATGAATATTGAATTATGAAATTTGTCGTGAGATTGAAATACGGCAATTTGGAAATTTTGTTGAGACGCGTGTGACAGTCGCGTCAGGAATAATTATTTAATTATAAAAGTGAATTTTATTTCTATTAACCGTATGGTCGTTTTGAGTACGCCAACGTGTCCGTAAGGGTCGAAATAGTCAGAAAACACTAGCCGGGGGTTTAGTTTGGGTCCCGGGGCATTTTTAGACCATACCGGCAACGTATAAGGGTAGTTTGGGAATTTTAGATTTTAGGGAATTAAAACCCACGAAAATTAGGAAATTAATATCTGATTTGGCAATTACCCACTAAACCCACTAATAACTTAATGGGCTACGGGGGTTATTAGAATTAGTCCCAAAAGTTCCTAAGGCAAACCCTAGCCACCATTGTCACTTTGGAGAAGAAAGCTTGTAGAGAGAGAAGAGAGGAGAATTCTGCAGAGAGAGAGAGAACCATCCATCAATTCGACATCAAAATCATAGATACACATAAGGCAAGTGGTTTAATTTCGTTTATTGCAAAGAATGTTTCTTCCATGTGTAGGAAATTGACAGAATTTGTATTGTTCTTGGGAGATTGATAAAAAAAATCCATTAATTGGAATTAGAACTTTATATTTTGATGAAAGGATTGCATGTAGAATTGTGTTAGGGGGATTATTCTGATGGAAAAAACACCTTGTTCATAACAAAAATGGATTTAATTATACCCATAGGTGATTCTAAAATTTTAGGGTTCATGTTGATATGATTTGGGGATAAATGAAGAGATTTGATGATTCAATGATGTTTAGGAAGAATTGACCCTATATAAATGTTAATATATAACCTAAGTATGTTTATGCATGATTAGAACTCATGTACAATTGTTGGATTGATGTTTAAATGAGATTAGAGGTGAAGAAAATTTGGAAAAACGATATAGGGAAAATCTGGGCTCGAATCTGGCCACTCGTTAGAAGACCTGCCCATGTCGTTCGAACGAGCTCGTTCGAACGAGCTTCTAACGAGTTGACAGTTTGACTTCTAACAAGAGGGATGTTCGTTCGATGACTTTCGTTCGAACGAGATCTCGTTAGAAGGCCCAGTTCGTTCGAACGAACTCTCGTTCGAACAGCCTCGTTCGAACGAGACTTCTAACGAGTTGACAGTTTAGGCTTTTTAGCCTGTTTTGATCCCGAGTGTCCCGTAACCTTGTTTATATGTAGAGATAACACTTCCTTGTTGATTAATTGATATATTTGGGACACTTGAGATATGTAGAGGAGTAAAACCTACAAGTGTGATTCGAACCAAATGGAAATTATGGATTAGGACGTGAGTGTCTATTACGACGTGAGAACAATTAATGACTTGTATAATTATATCAACCAGGAATATGTAAATTGTGTAACATTATACGTAGGTACGAGAATGAGAAGTGTACCACAAATATATTATGGTGATTACTAAGATGTTTGAATACTTAGTATATGTATATGATTTTATGTGTATGACATACCTACCATACTTGCTATCACGGGAGGTTTACGTTCGCTTAGGGATCTCTAATCCTTGTGTTGCCCGGATTTAGACTGGTACCTCGATGAACATAGGTCAGAGAAGGACTTATTGGGATGTTAATAAGTCTGCTGATCGTGGGAGCGCAGGTATGTGCATGACCCATGTGATGTGACTGTGTTCGCCTCCATTGTTTGTGATTGTTGTTATCTGAGAACGATTCCTGAGACATTCGGAATGCGTGATCCTTATGTACGTGATGTACCGGGATGGATAGCAGAGTATGTGTGCACCGCAGCTTAGTCTCGGGGTGCTTGTATTTTATATTTATGACGTGAATAATATACACTTAATTAATGGGAACTTTCATGTTGGTATTGTGAATATAATTATGGTAATGTTTTGAGAAAATATAACGGGTTAACCAATAGTGAATTGTATTACAAATTGAGAATCTGAGTTTAAGTAAAGCCCTCTATTTAATTGATAACGCTAGAATGTAATATGGTAATGGAGTAGTAAGAGGTAGAACTTATTACGGTTTGGTTAGATATGTATGTTATTTAGATGGGTATGGTACGTTAGGAGTGCACATGTAGTCGAGAGGTGAGAATTTCATGTGAGTGTACGTCCTAACATGTATTTTGCATTTAATGTTTTAATGTTATTAAAACACTTGCTGTTTTTAAAATGATTTCCACTTTAGGGCTCTGACCCATTTGCTTTCAAATCTATTTTTGTAAAAACCATTTTAGGTGCCCAGCCACAAGGACACCATGCTTAGGATCCTCATTCAGGTGACGAGCTGTAGCTGTTTGTGGAAGCTACAGGACTTTGCTTGTAGACGCTTCATCTATCTTGACTCTATATTCATCATTTATCAGTTGTAGGGCATGTCGCCCATTTCTTTTAGAGACATTTCATTTATTTTAGTTATTCAGACTTTTGGCATGTAATTAATTCAGGATTCAGACTTGTCATATTATTTTCAGTTGTGGGATTGTTGTGAGGAGTTTTCCTCCGGACTTATTACTATTTGTTGGTTATTTCATTTTCTTCGTTATGGTGAATGGATTATATTGTTCTTCCATTATTCTTTTATTGCATGTTAATCAAACTTAATTTAAAATTTGACAACTTACTTTTTAAATACTAGGTGGTTAGTAATCGTTAAAATGTTTTCGACAGTGATGCTATTAACTGAACCAACTTGGCATTTTGTATTGATTTAATAAAGGAGTAGCTACCCGGTATTTAATTAGTCGGGGTGTCACAGGTGGTATCAGAGCATCAGGTTCTAGTGTCCTTTAGGATCTGTATGGCTTATTATGTTTTCCGCTGAGCTTTCTTTGATGTAGAGCCCTATATTTTAATACTGTTGTATTCTTTTGTATATGCTACGTTCTTCAGCTATTTTGAGTTTATAACTGCGAACTTATAGACTTTATTCTTGTTTCAGAATGCCTCCACGACGTGCACAAAGGATTCCCAGGGATGCAACGCCAGAACCACAGCCCACACCAGTTCAGGGCACGATGAATGCCGCCGAGGTTGCAGCCATTGTGGCCCAGGCGATAAATGTCGCACTAGCCGTAGTTCAGCAGGCACCACCTCAGGCGCCGATAGCCATGCCAGTTCAGGCACATGCATTCCCGTCTTCTTGGGAACGTGTTCGAGATGCTTTCCAGAAAGCACACCCACCGAAGTTCGCAGGTAGCTCCGATGTTGTGGTTTCGAGTCAGTGGAGGAAGTATATTCAGCGGCACTTGAGGATGTATGAGTGCACCGATGACCAGAAGCAGATACTAGCTACCTTTAAGCTAGTGGGGTCTGCACTGCAGTGGTGGGAGTCTATTACCACCGTGGAGGAGAGAGATACTCTCACTATTTAGGAGTTTTGTGTGCGGTTCGACCGCAAATATTTTCCGTCAGCTGTTCACACGGAAATGAGGAGGAAGTTGATGAGCCTCAAGCAGGAGGGTAATACTGTCGCCGAGTATGAGGCCGAATTCACAAATCTTCTGAACATTGTTCTGGATGAGATACGGACGGAAGAGAAGAAGATACAGAAATTTACAGACGGGTTGACTTGGAGAATCCGTTAGCATTTGTTGGGGAACCTATCGTTGGCCACTTACTCGGATGTGGTTAATGCTGCACTGCTCCATTGCCAGGATCACCGCGTTCACGTGGCTGAGGGCAAGCGATCGGGAGAGTCCAGCCATCAGGGCAGGACTGGAGGAAATGGTGCCAGTGGGGCACAATCTGTTCAGGGGCAGAGACAGGGCGGCCAGGGTTCCTAGCAGGGGGATCATAAGAGGTCCAGGTCAGGAAATTTCAGGTACGGACAGGGAGGTTTCCGACAGGGCCATCAAGGTCCGAACGGCCATCGGAACCAGCAGGGTCAAAATGGTCAACAGAAGTTTCAACAGGGCCAGTGGAGGAACGGTAACGGCCACCAGGGCCGGGGGCAGCAGGGACAGAGAGGGGGGAACTTCCCGGGGAAGTGTTTCGTTTGTGGCAAGACTGGCCATAAACGCCAGGATTGTCCTGATAGGGGCAGGGCCCCGCAGCAGCAGCAGGGTGCTCGACATGAGCCACATAGGCCACTTTTTCCACCAGCCCTCCCAGCTCCAGCCCAGGTGCCAGCACTACCAGCCATTCCAGCAGTTCCTATGCAGCAGGGGCAGTTACAGTATCGACGTGTCTATAACGTCCACCAGGCAGCAGCTCCACAGGCACCACCCACGATTGAGGGTATGTTTCCTATCCATGGTACTATGGGTCGGGTTTTGTTTGATACGGGGGCAACGCATTGTTTTATAGCTACACATTTTGCGAAAGCCTTAGGGTTGTTAGCCATAGTAGAGAGCACAGTGACGTGTGTAGACTCACCATTGGGGAGTGGGTCGCTTATTTTCTTTATATGCCGGTGAGTGGGGGTAGAGATTGGTAGTTTGGTGTTACCTGCAGACATGTTGGTTTTAGATATGCATGTGCACGATGTGATTATCGGTATGGATTGGCTCGCTGATTATAGAGCCATGATTGATTGCTTCGGTGGGAGCATTATTTTTGCCATTCCGGGGCAAGAGATGTTTGTAGTGGCGATGCCTCGCCCAGAGGGGGGTTCGACCGCTCATTTGTATTACATAGAGGAGGATACCTCTAAGGAGGTTGTGATTCCTTTTGATTCGATCCCAGTTGTCAGGGAGTATTCCGATGTGTTTCAGGAGATACCAGGCCTACCTCCCAGTCAAGAGATAGACTTTGTCATAGACTTATTGCCAGATACGAGACCTATAGCACGCGCACCGTATCGTATGGCTCCGGCAGAGATGCGAGAGCTACGAGATCATATTGAGCAGTTGTTGGGTCAGGGGTTTATACGGAGGAGTACTTCACCATGGGGTGCCCCTGTGTTGTTCGTGAATAAGAGAGATGGTTCACTGAGATTGTGTGTGGATTACCGAGAGTTGAATAAGGTCACGATACGGAATAAGTAACTGTTGCCTCGAATCGATGACTTATTCGACCAGTTGAGAGGAGCTTCTTTCTTCTCAAAGATTGATTTGCGATCGGGATACCATCAGTTGCGTATCAGGTAAGGGGATGTCTCGAAGACTGCGTTCTTATCGAGATATGGTTCTTACGAGTTTCGGGTTATGCCTTTTGGTTTGACCAATGCTCCAGCCATGTTTATGGACTTGATGAATAGGGTGTTCTGATATTTCCTAGATTAGTTTGTCATTGTCTTCATTGATGATATTCTGGTTTACTCCCAGACAGAGGAGGAGCACGCCGAGCATTTGAGGCAAGTTTTGCAGACGCTACGTCAGAACGAGCTGTATGCAAAATATAAGAAGTGCGGGTTTTGGCTGAAGGAGGTCCAGTTTTTGGGACATATTATTTCTGACCGGGGGATATCTGTTGATCTGGGGAAGGTATCCGCGGTGAGGGAGTGGGGAAAGCCCACGACACCGACGGAGATCCTTAGTTTCTTGGGATTAGCAAGATACTACAGGAGGTTCATTCGGGAATTTTCGAAGATAGCGGGTCCTTTGACACATCTGACTCCTAAGGGTGTGCCATTCATCTGGAGTGATGCCTGTCAGTTGGCATTCGATGAGTTGAAGGATAAGTTGACCTCAGCACCTGTGTTAGCATTTCCGAGACCGGGAGTTGAGTATCTAGTCTACACCGATGCGTCCTTACAAGGACTTGGAGGTGTATTGCAACAGGAGAGTCAGGCCATAGCTTATGCTTCCCGTAAGCTTAAGCCTCATGAGAAGAATTACCCCACTCATGACTTGGAGTTGGCGGCAGTTGTATTTTCCCTTCGGATTTGGAGACATTACCTTTTGGGGGAGAAGTTTCGATTGTTCACGGATCACAAGTCCCTTCAGTACCTATTCACGCAAAAAGAGTTGAATATGCGGCAGCGAAGGTGGATTGAGTTTGTGAAGGACTATCAGTTTGATATCCAGTATCACCCGGGGAAGGCTAACGTGGTAGCAGACGCGTTGAGCCGTAGACCAGTAGATGAAGTGGCAGGGGTGTGGAAGGCCAAGTGGAAGGAGTTGGGACACCAGGATGCAGTGGCCCGATCATTCATGTCTGTGATGACTGTTACACCGCAGATTCTCACGACGGTAGTAAGGGCACAGGAAAATGACTCGTTCTGTCAGGAGCAGATAGTTCGATTATTAGCAGAAGGAGCCGAATCCTACACCGTTAGCTCAGACGGAGGATTACGCTTCAATGGGAGATTGGTAGTTCCGAAAGGGGAGGAATTACGGCACGAGGTGATGGAAGAGTCGCACGGCTCACGGTTAGCGGTACATCCCGGTGGGGACAAAATGTACCAAGACATGAGACGACAGTATTGGTGGAGCGGGATGAAGAGAGATATTTCCGTGTTTGTTTCAAAATACGCCACTTGTCAGCTAGTAAAAGTGGATCATCAGAGACCGGCAGGACTTCTACAACCATTGGAGGTCCCGATGTGGATGTGGGAGAGCATATCCGTGGACTTTATCACGGGGTTGCCTACGTCACAGAGAGGTCACGACTCCATTTGGGTAATTGTGGACCGGTTGACCAAAGTCGCTCACTTTCTACCCGTAAGGACAGACTACACTACGGGACAGTATGCCCAGCTCTTTATTGCAGAGATAGTGAGACTTCACGGTGTGCCCCTAAATATCGTGTCTGATCGAGACAAAATATTTGTTTCACGGTTTTGGGAAAGTTTTCAGGAGGCCATGGGCACGGAATTGCGGTTGACTACGGCGTATCACCCGCAGACCGATGGGCAAACCGAGCGTACAAACCAGATGTTGGAGGACATGTTGTGTATGTGCATCATTGATTTCGAAGGTGGATGGGAGCAGTATCTTCCACTGGTGGAGTTTGCTTACAACAACTCCTACCAGTTCACTATTGGCATGGCTCCATTTGAGGCGTTGGACGGTAGACCTTGTCGTTCCACAGCATGTTGGTTGGAGGTGGGGGACAACAAACTACTTGGGCCGAAAGTGATTCAGGATACTTCGGTGAGGATAGAATTGATTCGGAGTCGCATTCGGGTAGCTCAGGATCGGCAGAAGAGCTATGCTGATGCGAAGAGGTTCTTCAGAGAGTCCCAAGTGGGGGACCAGGTTTTGCTCAGAGTATCTCCTATGAAGGGGATTATGCATTTCGGGAAGAAATGGAAGTTGGCACCGAGATATGTGGGACCATTTCCTATTATTGAGCGGATTGGACCGGTTGCGTATAGACTTGGGTTACCGGAGCATTTGCATCGGATTCACGATGTGTTTCATATTTCCTCGCTAAGGAAATATCTTAGAGACGATTTGGCTCATTCTCATATTGCTTTGGAAGACATCGATCTCCACCCTGATAGCTCCTACGAGGAGGGGCCGATTGCTATTTTGGACCGAAGTGAGCGGAAACTGCGGTCAAAGATAGTTCTGTTAGTACGTGTTCAGTGGCGACATCATAATGTCGAGGAGTCCACATGGGAGTGCGAGGATGAGATGCGCGAACGTTATCCATAGTTGTTCTTACGAGGTACTTTCTAGTTCTGAATTTCGGGACGAAATTCTATTATTAGGGGGGAAGTATGTAATACCCCGTATTTTTATGATATTTATTTATGGGATTAATTGAATTAAATGTGTATTAATTGGAAATTAATCCGGATTAAAATACTAGCGAGATGCGAGTTGGTATTTGATTATAATGTACATATATGATTATATATGAATATTGAATTATGAAATTTGTCGTGAGATTGAAATACGGCAATTTGGAAATTTTGTTGAGACGCGTGTGACAGTCGCGTCAGGAATAATTATTTAATTATAAAAGTGAATTTTATTTCTATTAACCGTATGGTCATTTTGAGTACGCCAACGCGTCCGGAAGGGTCAAAATAGTCAGAAAACACTAGCCGGGGGTTTAGTTTGGGTCCCGGGGCATTTTTACGCCATACCGGCAACGTATAAGGGTAGTTTGGGAATTTTAGATTTTGGGGAATTAAAACCCACGAAAATTGGGAAATTAATATCTGATTTGGCAATTACCCACTAAACCCACTAATAACTTAATGGGCTACGGGGGTTATTAGAATTAGTCCCAAAAGTTCCTAAGGCAAACCCTAGCCACCATTGTCACTTTGGAGAAGAAAGCTTGTAGAGAGAGAAGAGAGGAGAATTCTGCAGAGAGAGAGAGAACCATCCATCAATTCGACATCAAAATCAGAGATACACATAAGGCAAGTGGTTTAATTTCATTTATTACAAAGAATGTTTCTTCCATGTGTAGGAAATTGACAGATTTTGTATTGTTCTTGGGAGTTTGATAAAAAAACCCATTAATTGGAATTAAAACTTTATATTTTGATGAAAGGATTGCATGTAGAATTGTGTTAGGAGGATTATTCTGATGGAAAAAACACCTTGTTCATAACAAAAACGGATTTAATTATACCCATAGGTGATTCTAAAATTTTAGGGTTCATGTTCATATGATTTGGGGATAAATGAAGAGATTTGATGATTCAATGATGTTTAGGAAGAATTGACCCTATATAAACGTTAATATATAACCTAAGTATGTTTAGGCATGATTAGAACCCATGTACAATTGTTGGATTGATGTTTAAATGAGATTAGAGGTGAAGAAAAGTTGGAAAAACGATATAGGGAAAATCTGGGCTCGAATCTGGCCACTCGTTAGAAGACCTGCCCAGGTCGTTTGAACGAGCTCGTTCGAACGAGCTTCTAACGAGTTGACAGTTTGACTTCTAACAAGAGGGATGTTCGTTCGATGACTTTCGTTCGAACGAGATCTCATTAGAAGGCCCAGTTCGTTCGAACGAACTCTCGTTCGAACAGCCTCGTTCGAACGAACTCTCGTTCGAACAGCCTCGTTCGAACGAGACTTCTAACGAGTTGACAGTTTAGGCTTTTTAGCCTGTTTTGATCCCGAGTGTCCCGTAACCTTGTTTATATGTAGAGATAACACTTCCTTGTTGATTAATTGATATATTTGGGACATTTGAGATATGTAGAGGAGTAAAACCTAGAAGTGTGATTCGAACCAAATGGAAATTATGGATTAGGACGTGAGTGTCTATTACGACGTGAGAACAATTAATGACTTGTATAATTATATCATCCGGGAATATGTAAATTGTGTAACATTATACGTAGGTACGAGAATGAGAAGTGTACCACAAATATATTATGGTGATTACTAAGATGTGTGCATACTTAGTATATGTATATGATTTTATGTGTATGACATACCTACCATACTTGCTATCACGGGAGGTTTACGTTCGCTTAGGGCTCTCTAATCCTTGTGTTGCCCGGATTTAGACTGGTACCTCGATGAACATAGGTCAGAGAAGGACTTATTGGGATGTTAATAAGTCTGCTGATCGTGGGAGTGCAGGTATGTGCGTGACCCATGTGATGTGACTGTGTTCGCCTCCATTGTTTGTGATTGTTGTTATCTGAGAACGATTCCTGAGAGATTCGGAATGCGTGATCCTTATGTACGTGATGTATCGGGATGGATAGCAGAGTATGTGTGCACCGCAGCTTAGTCTCGGGGTGCTTGTATTGTATATTTATGACGTGAATAATATACACTTAATTAATGGGAATTTTCATGTTGGTATTGTGAATATAATTATGGTAATGTTTTGAGAAAACATAACGGGTTAACCGATAGTGAATTGTACTACAAATTGAGAATCTGAGTTTAAGTAAAGCCCTCTATTTAATTGATAACGCTAGAATGTAATATGGGAATCGAGTAGTAAGAGGTAGAACTTATTACGGTTTGGTTAGATATGTATGTTATTTAGATGGGTATGGTACGTTAGGAGTGCACATGTAGTCGAGAGGTGAGAATTTCATGTGAGTGCACGTCCTAACATGTATTTTGCATTTAATGTTTTAATGTTATTAAAACACTTGCTGTTTTTAAAATGATTTCCACTTTAGGGCTCTGACCCATTTGCTTTCAAATCTATTTTTGTAAAAACCATTTTAGGTGCCCAGCCACAAGGACACCATGCTTAGGATCCTCATTCAGGTGACGAGCTGTAGCTGTTTGTGGAAGTTACAGGACTTTGCTTGTAGACGCTTCATCTATCTTGACTCTATATTCATCATTTATCAGTTGTAGGGCATGTCGCCCATTTCTTTTAGAGACATTTCATTTATTTCAGTTATTCAGACTTCTGTCATGTAATTAATTCAGGATTCAGACTTGTCATATTATTTTCAGTTGTGGGATTGTTGTGAGGAGTTTTCCTCCGGACTTATTACTATTTGTTGGTTATTTCATTTTCTTCGTTATGGTGAATGGATTATATTGTTCTTCCAATATTCTTTTATTGCATGTTAATCAGACTTAATTTAAAATTTGGCAACTTACTTTTTAAATACTAGGTGGTTAGTAATCGTTAAAATGTTTTCGACAGTGATGCTATTAACTGTACCAACTTGGCATTTTGTATTGATTTAATAAAGGAGTAGCTACCCGGTATTTAATTAGTCGGGGTGTCACACCCAGGTCATCAATCTTACAGACTTGTCAGGTTTATGTAGAACCTGTCTTAGTGGGGAATCGGTGAGGATGACCATGGAATGGGCTTGGAAGTAGGGCTTCATCTTCCTGGAAGCATGTATCATGGCATAGGCTAACTTTTCCATACGAGGGTAATTTTGCTCAGACCCTTGAAGGGTTTTACTGTTGAAATACACAGGCCTTTGGATTCCAACGTCTTCCCGTACTATAGCTGCACTGATAGCCGATTCAGAGACTGCAAGATAAACATACAATTTCTCTCCTACTATGGGCCGAGATAATAACAAGGGAGACCCAAGGTAAGACTTGAGTTGGTTAAAAGCCTCTTCGCACTCTTCGTCCCACCGTAAGGCCTTTCTAAGCACTTTAAAGAATAGAAGACACTTGTCCGTTGCTCTGGAAATAAATCTGTTGAGTGCGACCACTCTCCCCTTGAGTCTTTGGACGTCCTTGATACTCCTTGGTGTCTTCATGTCAAGCAAATCCTTGATTTTCTCAGGGTTTGCTTCTATTCCTCTTTGATTAACGATAAACCTAAGAAACTTTCTAGCTCCTACCTCGAAGACACACTTCGCGGGGTTGAGTTTCATCATTTACAAGTCCATAGGATCGAAGGTCTTTTCAAGGTCTGCCACATGAGTGTAGGACTTAAAGCTCTTCGTTAGCATATCGTCTACATACACCTCTATAGTCTTACCTATTTGATCTTCGAACATCTTATTCACAAGACGTTGGTATGTCGCCCCTGCGTTTTTCAGACCGAAGGGCATCACTTTGTAGCAGTACGTCCCTTTGTCGGTAATGAAGGATGTTTTCTCTGAGTCTTTCGCATCCATGAAGATCTGGTTGTAGCCTAAATACGCGTCCATGAAGCTCATGAGCTTGTGCCCTGCAGTAAAATCTACCATCTGATCTATCCGAGGTAAGGGATAGCTATCTTTTGGGCAAGACCTGTTCAAGTCAGTGAAGTCGATGCACATTCTCCACTTTCCATTGGCTTTGGGCACGATGACTGCATTCGATAACCACTCCGGATATATGACTTCTCTAATAAACTCAGTCTCTTTCAATTTTTTAACTTCTTCCCGTATGACATCGTACTTATCCCTGGAGTAAACTCTTCATCTTTGTTTGATCGGCCTGGCATCTTTGGTCACATTAAGCTTGTGACACATAACCTCAGGGTTGATGCCGGGCATGTCTGCGTGACTCCAAGCGAAGACACTCTACCTCCTCCTCAAGAAGTTTATTAGATCTTCCTTGATTTCTGTTTTTAAGTCTTTGCCGACCTGGATGGTTTTTTCTGGTTCATCCTCATTGAGGACGATGGATTATACCTCTTTCGCGGCCTCTCCCTTCTTCAAGTTTGTTTCATCTCTTAGGTCAAGTGTATCAATGTTATAAGTGGTGGTTGCCCTCTTATGGGCCTCTCTCTCTTCGGCCGAGTTGAAGTAACATTCTCGTGTTATGGTTTGGTCACCTTGCACTTCCCCTACCCCATAGGGGGTCGGGAATTTTTGCATCTGGTGGACCGTTGACGGCACGGCCTCAAACTCCTTAAGGGCTACTCTTCCTATGATGAGGTTATAGGCCGAGAAGATGTTTTCGTCCATAACAAAAAAGTTAATCTTCTGGGTCAACCTCTTAGGCCACTCATCACCCATTTGTACGTCCATCTCATATATGCCCAATGGGTGGACCTTTTCACCACTGAAGCCCATTAAAGGATGATGATAGGGTACCAGCCTGGCTCTGTTGAGACCCGGGCTCTTGAAGCAGGGCCAAAACATAACATCTGCTGAACTTCCCCCATCCACGAGGATTCTCTGCACCTCGCATCCATGTACTCTTGTTGTTATTACCAAGGGGTCATCATGTGGGGCTAAGATACCTTAGAAGTCGATTCGAGAGAACCCCACTATAAGAGTGTCCATGTCCACCTTCTTTCTCTTCTGCGCCGTATCGGAAGACGTTAGATTTACAACTTCAAGTTTGGCCAGTGTCTTGGCCTATGCCACATGAACTTTTCTATCAGCCACTTTAGAGACACCGCCCGCAAGTCCTCCACATATGGTGTCAACACCAAAGGAGATCATGTCAACCCTCTTCACAGGAGTGTTGTCATCTTTTGGCGGAAGGTCCGGATCGTTTTCATCATCACCTTCCGAATCATTATCTCTTCTAGCTGGGGCATCATCACGGCATCTGTCGTTTCTCCTCTTCTTAGGGTCATCTCTTCTTCCCTTAGGAGCCTTGCCATCAACATATTTCCTCAACTTTCTGAATTTTAACATCTTTTCAATCTCATCCTTCAATGCGAAGCATCTATTTGTATCATGGTCATGGTCTTGGTGGAACTCGCACCATAAGTTTTTATTCCTCTTATGTGGAGGGGCCTTTAGTTTCTCTGGCCATCTTAGAGTCCTGTCATTCTTGATCTCATTGAGGATATGCTCACAGCTCACGGTTAGAGGGGTATAGTGAGCGAACTTGTCATCGGGTGACCTCTTCTTTCCATCTTTGTTTCTTTGGAACTTCACACTACTACCACGGTTCTCATCCTCATACTTGGCGGCCATTGCCTCTTCGGTATTCATGACTTTTTTTGCAGTTGCCAGTAGCTCGGCCATAAACCTGGGAGGGTCTTTTGCGATTTTCCACAACAACTTCCCTTTCTGAAGATCTCCTATGAGGGTCATCATGGCTATATTCTCTTCGTAGTCTTCAACCTCAAGTTTTTCTTTGTTGAACCTAGCGATGTAGTCTCTTAGGCTCTCGTCCTTGCCTTGATCGACATACAGTAGATGTTTCTTTTGAGGTCTTACCCCAAAGTAGAAGTTGTGAATGAATCGTTCATCCAAGCCCTTAAAGTTTTCAATTGAATTCTTCGGAAGAGAAGTGAACCAGCTGTGTGCTGCTCCTGTCAAAGTCCCGAAGAAGGCCCTACACTTCATCTCATCAGGTATCGAGTAGATGTCCACCGCTGACTGATACATCTCAATGTGATGTATAGGGTTGGTGATACCATCATACTTGGGAGACACCACGGGTGGCTTGAACTTAGCAGGGGTCGGGAAGCTCACTATCCTTGCCACAAAGGGGGAGCCTTCCGAAAAACCTCTTTGCAATGGGTCTCGGCTTTTAATGAGGTCTCCTATCTTCGCCTCAAGACGTTGGATAGAGTCATTCCATGGTCTCCTACCATCGACATGGCCGAGGTTGTCCCCAGCCACCTCCAAGGGATGAACTGAGGGTTATCCAGCCGCAGCGTCGGCTGTTGACCTCTTCCTGGTCTCTACCTCTTCCTGCATGAGGTCGGCCTTGGTGGGGCCGATGTTGCTCATCCCCTCTTTGTGAGCCGGCTGCACTCCTTGACCTTGATAATCTCTGTCTTAGGTCATTTACTGGGCCCAACCTCTCAAAGGCTGACCCTCTGCTCAATGGATCAAAAGTTGATCCTCGTTGCTAGGCCTCTTCACCTCTTCGGCCGCAATGGCCTCGGCTCTGCTGAAAAGGATGTACAATATTATTCGAAACCTCATACGGCTCCCAACATTCTTCTAGGACCTCTTCCGCCTCCAGATCATCGTACCTGTCCTCCGAGCAAGGGTTGCCTTGCCTCCCCAGGTGTAAGCGCCTAGGGTCAGCAACGTCCCTCCTCCACTGGGGGCAAGTTGGTCCTTTATTGGTGCCTGGGGTGGTCCCCTGGCATCAGGATGAGGATGAATAGCCGTCGGAGTGATCATTTCCGATGAAACTCGAGGTGGCCTCATCATAGTTTGGCTGAGCTGTGCAAATTGCTCCTGCATAGCTTGTTGCGTTGCACCCAAAGACCTCAAGGCTGCAGCTACCTCTGCCATTTCGGACTGAGGCGGTGCCTGGCTGGAACTAGGTCCTCCCGCTCCAGGCGGCGGAAGCGGCGGTGGTACCTCTGGTGCCATATGTTAACACTAAAGAGCTTGTGTAGCAGATGAGCTTAATACCTTAAAGGACCTATTTCAATGGTGAAGCAGCTCCACGCAAGGGGTGGTGCCTGGTTCACCACCAGAGTCTCCGATGAGGTTAAGCTGAAGAAGAGGAAGTGATAACTTAACTTCTTCCCACAGAAGGCACCAAAATGATGATGCTAGAAACAGCACCACCCTTCAAGGTGTTTGTGATCTCAATTCAATGTTAACAATGGCAGCATTAGGGTATATACACATATAGTAGAAGGAGGTGAGGAGAAGAGGACTCACACCGAAATATAAGTGGTTCAGCCAATTAGTCCTACATCCACTGTGCAAGTGTATGATATGTATCACTGTATGAGGGCTCTAATGGCCATAGTTACAATCTCTCAAGCTTTTTCTCTCTACTGTGTGTTTAGACAGAGTTTTAGCTAGGGTTGCTAATTTCGGGATCCCCCCTCTAAGAAGGAGAAGACAAGTATATATAGTACCAGGGGCGTGTAGTGTACCCCCCATGCATGCAATGATCATGTGTGTGTTGGTCTAGCCAATATGATGAAGACATTTGTCCTTGTCACATGTAGAGAATGATGATGAAATACTCCCCCCACGTGGGGGGAATGATTTGTTATAACTGATTTGTGTCCACGTGTCCTTGTCCACACATGTTAATAAGTGCTCGGCCTACTTTCTTGGTCACGACCTTGGCCTGGAAGAGTCTGAGGTTAGTAAGGTTTAGCTGCCCATCCAATCCGAGATGAGCCATTATGGTCTCGACTTAAGTGAAGTCGAGGTAAGGTGTTAAGGTCGTCCTGGGCCCAGGTTAAGTTGGAATGTGCTTGGAACATTGGCCGATTCAATGATGGGGTTGACCTTGGTAGAGGTAAGTCTCCTTGTAACCTCGGCCTACACCTGGCCGAGGTGTAACACCCCGTATTTTTGTGATATTTATTTTATGGGATTAATTTAATTAAATGCGTATTAATTGGAAATTAATCCGGATTAAAAATTCTAGCGAGATGCGAGTTGGTATTTGATTATATGTGCATATATGATTATATATGAATTTTGAAGTATGAAATTTGTCGTGAGATTGAAATACGACAATTTGGAAATTTTGTTGAGACGCGTGTGACAGTCGCGTCATGGTATATAATTATGATAATTAAAAAGTGAATTTTATTTCTATTATCCGTATGGTCATTTTGAGTGCGCCAACGCGTCCGGAAGGGTCGAAATAGTCATAAAACACTAGCCGGGGGTTTGGTTTGGGTCCCGGGGCATTTTTAAGCCATACCGGCAACGTATAAGGGTAGTTTGGTAATTTTGAATTTTGAGGAATTAAAAGCTACGAAAATTGGGAATTAAGATCTGATTAGGCATTAACCCACTAAGCCCACTAATACCCAAATGGACTACGGAGGTTATTGAAAGTTGTTCCTAAGACAAAACCCTAGCCTCCATAGCCACCATTAGAGAAAAGCTTGTAGAAGGAGAGATAGAAGGATTCTGCAGAGAGAGAGAGAACCATCCATCAAATTCGTCATCAAATCCAGAGTTACCATTAAGGCAAGTGATTTAATTTCGTTTTTATAGAGAATGTTTCTTCCATGTGTAGGAATTGATAAAAATCTGATTTGTTCTTGGGAGTAAATGAAAAACCCATGTAAATTGGAAATAGAAAATACATTTTGATGAGGAAATCGCATGTAGATTGGTGTGTAATGATTATTCTGATGATAATACAATTAGTAGGAAACCAAAAATGGATTTAATTCAGTTCTTTGATGATTCATAAATTCTAGGGTTCATAGTTTTAAAAATTGGGGAAAAATATGTAGAGATTTGATATTTGAATGATGTTAGGGTGAATTTATACCCCCAAACATGTCAATATGTGAACTAAGTATGTTTAGGGACGATTAGAGACCTTAAACAATTGTTAGATTGAGGTTTGGATGAGATTTGGGTAGTAGAGAAGTTGGAAAAATGAAACGCAGAAATCTGGGCTCGAATCTGGTTGCTCGTTAGAAGACCTGCCCAGGTCGTTCGAACGACCTCGTTCGAACGAGCTTCTAACGAGTTGACCATTGAATTCTAACGAGGGTGAAGTTCGTTCGATGAAATCGTTCGAACGAGATCTCGTTAGAAAGCCCACTTCGTTCGAACGAGATCTCGTTAGAAGACTCAGTTCGTTCAAACGAAGTCTCGTTCGAACAGCCTCGTTCGAACGAGACTTCGAACGAGTTGACAGTTTAGGCTTTTTAGCCTGTTTTGATCCCGAGTGCCCCGTAACCTTGTGTATAGGTAGAGATAGCCCTTCCTTGATGAGTAATTGATATTTGGGATGTTTGGGATATTATGAGGAGTCAAACCTAGAAGTGTAGTTTGAACCTAAGGGAAAATATGAAGTAGGACGTGAGTGTCTATTACGATGTGAGCTATTGACGGCCTAATTAATTATATTAACCGGGAACATATAAATGGTGTAGTATTATATGTCAGTACGAGAAGAGATATGTACCAATATATTATGGTGATTACTAAGATGTGTGAATACTTAGTATATGTATTGATTTTATGTGTATGACATACCTACCATACTTGCTATCACGGGAGGTTTGCGTTCGCTTAGGGCCCTCTAATCCTTGTGTTCCCCGGATTTAAATTGGTTACCTTGATGAACATAGGTCAGAGAAGGACTTATTGGGATGTTAATAAGTCTGCTGATCGTGGGAGCGCAGGTATGTGCGTGACCCATGTGATGTGACTGTGTTCGCCTCCATTATTTGTGATGTTGTTATCTATGAATTATTCCTGAGAGATTCGGAATATGTGATCCTTATGTACGTGATGTACCGAGATGGATAGCAGAGTATGTGTGCACCGAAGCTTAGTCTCGGGGTGCTTGTATTGTATATTTATGATGTGAATAATATACACTTAATTAATGGGAACTTTCTTTGTTAACATTGTGAATAAAATTATGGTATTGTTTTGAGAAAACATAACGGGTTAACCCATAGTGAAATGTATTACATATTGAGACTCTGAGTTTAAGTAAAGCCCTCTATTTATTTGATAAAGTTAGAATGTAATACGAGAATCGAGTAGTAAGGGGTAGAACTTATTACGTTTTGGTTAGATATATGTGTCATTTAGATGGGTAATGTACGTTAGGAGTGCACATGTAGTCGAGAGGTGAGAATTTCATGTGAGTGCACGTCCTAACATGTACTTTGCATTAAATGTTTTAATGTTATTAAAACACTTGCTGTTTTCAAAATGTTTTACACTTTCGGGCTCTGACCCATTCTCTTTCAAATCTATTTTTGTAAAAACCATTTTAGGTGCCCAGCCACAAGGACACCATGCTTAGGATTCTCATTCAGGTGACGAGATGTAGCTGTTTGTGGAAGTTACAGGACTTTGCTTGTAGACGTTTCATCATATGTTGACTCAATATTCAATCAGTTATCAGTTGTAGGTCTTTTCGCCCATTTCTTTTAGAGACATTTCATTTATTTCAGTATTCAGACTTTTGCAATGTAATTATTCAGGATTCAGACTTGTCTTATATTATTGTTGTGGGACTGTTGGGAGGAGTTTTTCCTCCAGGCTTATTTTTACAAATTGTTGGTTATTCATTACTTCATTATGGTGAATGGATTATGTTGTTCTTCCATTATTCTTTTATTGCATGTTAATCAGACTTAACTTAAAATTTGGCACTTACTTTTAAATACTAGGTGGTTAGTAATTATAAAAATGTTTTCGACAGTGATGCTATTAACTGAACCAACTTGTCATTTTGAATTAATTTAATAAAGGAGTAGCTACCCTGTATTTAATTAGTCGGGGTGTCACAGGTGGTATCAGAGCATCAGGTTCTAGTGTCCTTTAGGATCTGAACGGCTTATTATGTTTTTCGCTGAGCTTTCTTTGATGTAGAGCCCTATATTTTAGGACTGTTGAATTCTCTTGTTTATGCTACGTTCTTCAGCTATTTTAAGTTTATAATTACGAACTTATAAACTTCATTCTTATTTCAGATGCCTCCACGACGTGCACGAAGGGTTCCCAGGGATGCAACGCCAGAACCACAGCCCGCACCAGCTCAGGGCACGATGAATGCCGCCGAGGTTGCAGCCATTGTGGCCCTTGCGGTAAATGCCGCACTAGCTGTAGTTCAACAGGCACCACCTCAGGCGCCGATAGCCGCGCCAGTTCAGGCACATGCATTCCCATCTGCTTGGGAACGTGTTCGAGATGCTTTCCAGAAAGCACACCCTCCGGTGTTCGCAGGTAGCTCCGATGTGGTAGTTTCGAGTCAGTGGAGGAAGGACATCTAGCGACACCTGAGGATGTATGAGTGCACAGATGTCCAGAAGCAGATACTAGTGACCTTTAAGCTAGTAGGGTCTGCACTGCAGTGGTGGGAGTCTATTACCACCGTAGAGGAGAGGGATACTCTCACTGTTCAGGAGTTCTGGGTGCGGTTCGACCGCAAGTACATTCCGTCAGCTGTTCACACGGAAATGAGGAGGAAGTTGATGAGCCTTCGACAGGAGGGTAAGACTGTGGCCGAGTATGAGGCCGAATTCACTGATCTTCTGAACATTGTTCCGGATGAGATACCGACGGAGGAAAAGAAGATACAGAAATTTACAGACGGGTTGACATGGAGGATTCGTCAGCACTTGTTAGGGAACCTCTCGTTAGCCACTTATTCTGATGTAGTTAACGCTGCATTGCTCCATTGCTAGGATCATCATTTTCACATGGCTGAGGGAAAACGATCGGGAGAGTCTAGCCATCAGGGCAGGACTGGAGGAAATGGTGCCAGTGGGGCACAATCTGTTCAGGGGCAGAGGCAGGGTGATCAGAGTACCCAGCAGGGGGATCACAAGAGGTTCAGGTCAGGAAATTTCAGGCACGGACAGGGAGGTTTCCGGCAGGGCCATCAGGGTCCGAACGGCCATCAGCACCAGCAGGGTCAGAATGGTCAACAGCAGTTTCAGCAGGGCCAGTGGAGGAATGGTAACGGCCACCGGGGCCGGGGGCAGCAGGGACAGAGAGGGGGGAATTTTCCGGGGAAGTGTTTTGTTTGTTGCAAGACTGGCCATAAACGCCAGGATTGTCCTGATAAGGGCAGGGCCCCGCAGCAGCAGCAGGGTACTCGACATGAGCCACAAAGGCCACTTTTTCCACCAACCCTTCCAGCTCCAGCCCAGGTGCCAGCTCTTCCAGCTATTCTAGCAGTTCCTGTGCAGCAGGGGCAGTTACAGTATGGACGTGTCTATAACGTCCACCAGGCAGCAGCTCCGCAGGTACCACCCGTGATTGAGGGTATATTTCCTATCCATGGTACTATGGGTCGGGTTTTGTTTGATACGGGGGCAACACATTGCTTTATATCTACACATTTTGCGAAAGCCTTAGGGTTGTTAGCTACGGCAGAGAGCACAGTGACGTGTGTAGACTCACCATTGGGGAGTGGGTCACTTATTTTCTTTATATGCTGGGGAGTGGGGGTAGATATTGGTAGTCTAGTATTACCTGCAGATATGTTGGTATTAGATATGCATGTTCACGATGTGATTATCGGTATGGATTGGCTCGCTGATTATAGAGCCATGATTGATTGCTTCGGTGGGAGCATTGTTTTTGCCATTCCGGGGCAAGAGATGTTTGTAGTGGCGATGCCTCGCCAGAGGGAGGCTCGACCGCTCATTTGTATTACCTAGAGGAGGATACCTCTAAGGAGGTTGTGATTCCTTTAGATTCGATCCCAGTTGTCAGGGAGTATTCTGATGTGTTTCAGGAGATACCAGGCCTACCCCCCAGTCGAGAGATAGACTTTGTTATAGACTTATTGCCAGATACGAGACCTATAGCACACGCACCGTACCGTATGGCTCCAGCTGAGATGAGGGAGTTACGGGATCAGATACAACAGTTGTTGGGTCAGGGGTTTATACGGAGGAGTACTTCGCCGTGGGGTGCCCCTGTGTTGTTCATGAAGAAGAGAGATGGTTCACTGAGATTGTGTGTGGACTACCGAGAGTTGAATAAGGTCATGATACGTAATAAGTATCCGTTGCCTCGAATCGATGACTTATTCGACCAGTTGAGAGGGGCTTCTTTCTTCTCGAAGATTGATTTGAGATCGGGATACCATCAGTTGCGTATCAGAGAGGAGGATGTCTCGAAGACTGCGTTCTTGTCGAGATATGGTTCTTACGAGTTTCGGGTTATGCCTTTTGGTCTGACCAACGCTCCAGCAGTGTTTATGGACTTGATGAATAGAGTGTTCAGGGATTTCCTAGATCAGTTTGTCATTGTCTTCATCGATGATATTCTGGTTTACTCCCAGACAGAGGAGGAGCACGCCGAGCATTTGAGGTAAGTTTTGCAGACACTACGTCAGAACGAGTTGTATGCAAAATATGAGAAATGCGGGTTTTGGCTGAAGGAGGTCCAGTTTTTGGGACATATTATTTCCGACCGGGGAATATCTGTTGATCCGGGGAAGGTATCCGCGGTGAGGGAGTGGGGACAGCCCACGACACCGACAGAGATTCGTAGTTTCTTGGGTCTAGCAGGATACTACAGGAGGTTTATTCGGGGTTTCTCGAAGATAGCAGGTCCTTTGACACATCTGACTCGTAAGGGTGTGCCATTCATCTGGAGTGATGCCTGTCAGTTGGCATTTGATGAGTTGAAGGATAAGTTGACCTCAGCACCTGTGTTAGCATTGCCGAGATCGGGAGTTGAATATCTAGTATACACCGATGCGTCCTTACAAGGACTTGGAGGTGTATTACAGCAGGAGAGTCAGGCCATAGCTTATGCTTCCCGTAAGCTAAAGCCTCACGAGAAGAATTTCCCCACTCATGACTTGGAGTTGGCGGCAGTTGTATTTGCCCTTCGAATATGGAGACATTATCTTTAGGGGGAGAAGTTTCTATTGTTCACGGACCACAAGTCCCTCCAGTACCTATTCACGCAGAAGGAGTTGAATATGCGGCAACGGAGGTGGCTTGAGTTTGTAAAGGACTATCAGTTTGATATCCAGTACCACCCGGGGAAGGCTAACGTGGTAGCAGACGCGTTGAGCCGTAGGCCAGCAGATGAAGTGGCAGAGGTGTGGAAGGCCAAGTGGAAGGAATTGGGACACCAGGATGCAGTGGCCCGATCGTTCATGTCTGTGATGACTGTTAGACCGCAGATTGTCACGAATGTGGTAAGGGCACAGGCAAATGATTCGTTCTGTCAGGAGCAGATAGTTCGATTACTAGCAGAGGGAGCCGAGTCCTATACCGTTAGCTCAGACGGGGGATTGCGCTTCAATGGGAGATTAGTAGTTCCAGAAGGGGAGGAATTGTGGCACGAGGTGATGGCAGAGTCGCACGGCTCACGGTTCGCGGTACATCCCGATGGGGACAAAATGTACCAAGACATGAGACGACAGTATTGGTGGAGCGGGATGAAGAGAGATATTGCTGAGTTTGTTCCTAATGTGCCACTTGTCAGCTAGTAAAAGTGGATCATCAGAGACCGGCAGGACTGCTACAGCCGTTGGAGGTCCCGATGTGGATATGGGAGAGAATATCCATGGACTTTATCACGGGGTTGCCTACGTCACAGAGAGGTCACGACTCCATTTGGGTGATTGTGGACAGGTTGACCAAAGTCGCTCATTTTCTACCCGTAAGGACAGACTACACTGCGGGACAGTATGCCCAGCTCTTTATTACAGAGATAGTGAGACTTCACGGTGTGCCCCTAAATATCGTGTCTGACCGAGACAAGATATTTGTATCACGATTTTGGGAGAGTTTTCAGGAGGCCATGGGCACGGAATTGCGGTTGAGTACGGCGTATCACCCGCAGACCGATGGGCAAACCGAGCATACAAACCAGATGTTGGAGGACATACTACGTATGAGTATCATTGATTTTGGGGGTGGATGGGAGCAGTATCTTCCACTGGTAGAGTTTGCTTACAACAACTCCTACCAGTTCACCATTGGCATGGCTCCATTTGAGGCGTTGTACGGTAGACCTTGTCGTTCCCCAGCATGTTGGTTGGAGGTGGGGGACAACAAACTACTTGGGCCGGAACTGATTCAGGATACTTCGGCGAGGATAGAATTGATTCGGAGTCGCATTCGGGTACCTCAGGATCGGCAGAAGAGCTATGCTGATGCGAAGAGGTTCTTCAGAGAGTTCCAAGTGGGGGACCAGGTTTTGCTCAGAGTATCTCCTATGAAGGGGATTATGCATTTCGGGAAGAAAGGGAAGTTGGCACCGAGATATGTGGGACCATTTCCTATTATTGAGCGGATTGGACCGGTTGCGTATAGGCTTGGATTACCGGAGCATTTACATCGGATTCACGATGTGTTTCATATTTCCTCGCTAAGGAAATATCTTAGAGACGATTTGGCTCATTCTCACATTGCTTTGGAGGACATCGATCTCCAGCCTGATAGCTCCTACGAGGAGGGGCCGATTGTTATTTTGGACCGAAGTGAGCAGAAACTGCGGTCAAAGATAGTTCCGTTAGTACGTGTTCAGTGGCGACATCATAATGTCGAGGAGTCCACATGGGAGCGCGAGGATGAGATGCGCGAACGTTATCCAGAGTTGTTCTTACCAGGTACTTTCTAGTTCTGAATTTCGGGATGAAATTCAGTTATTAGGGGGGAAGTATGTAACACCCCGTATTTTTGTGATATTTATTTTATGGGATTAATTTAATTAAATGCGTATTAATTGGAAATTAATCCGGATTAAAAATACTAGCGAGATGCGAGTTGGTATTTGATTATATGTGCATATATGATTATATATGAATTTTGAAGTATGAAATTTGTCGTGAGATTGAAATACGGCAATTTGGAAATTTTGTTGAGACGCGTGTGACAGTCGCGTCAAGGTATATAATTATGATAATTAAAAAGTGAATTTTATTTCTATTATTCGTATGGTCATTTTGAGTGCGCCAACGCGTCCGGAAGGGTCGAAATAGTCCGAAAACACTAGCCGGGGGTTTGGTTTAGGTCCCGGGGCATTTTTAGGCCATACCGACAACGTATAAGGGTAGTTTGGCAATTTTGAATTTTGAGGAATTAAAAGCTACGAAAATTGGGAATTAATATCTGATTATGCATTAACCCACTAAGCCCACTAATACCCAAATGGACTACGGAGGTTATTGAAAGTTGTTCCTAAGACAAAACCCTAGCCTCCATAGCCACCATTAGAGAAAAGCTTGTAGAAGGAGAGATAGAAGGATTCTGCAGAGAGAGAGAGAACCATCCATCAAATTCGTCATCGAATCTAGAGTTACCATTAAGGCAAGTGATTTAATTTCGTTTTTATAGAGAATGTTTCTTCCATGTGTAGGAATTGATAAAAATCTGATTTGTTCTTGGGAGTAAATGAAAAACCCATGTAAATTGGAAATAGAAAGTACATTTTGATGAGGAAATCGCATGTAGATTGGTGTGTAATGATTATTCTGATGATAATACAATTAGTAGGAAACCAAAAACGGATTTAATTCAGTTCTTTGATGATTCATAAATTCTAGGGTTCATAGTTTTAAAAATTGGGGAAAAATTTGTAGAGATTTGATATTTGAATGATGTTAGGGTGAATTTATACCCCCAAACATGTCAATATGTGAACTAAGTATGTTTAGGGACGATTAGAGACCTTAAACAATTGTTAGAATGAGGTTTGGATGAGATTTGGGTAGTAGAGAAGTTGGAAAAACGAAACGCAGAAATCTGGGTTCGAATCTGGTTGCTCGTTAGAAGACCTGCCCAGGTCGTTCGAACGACCTCGTTTGAACGAGCTTCTAACGAGTTGACCATTGACTTCTAACGAGGATGAAGTTTGTTCGATGAAATCGTTCGAACGAGATCTCGTTAGAAAGCCCACTTCGTTCGAACGAGATCTCGTTAGAAGACTCAGTTCGTTCGAACGAAGTCTCGTTCGAACAGCCTCATTCGAATGAGACTTCGAACGAGTTGACAGTTTAGGATTTTTAGCCTGTTTTGATCCCGAGTGCCCCGTAACCTTGTGTATAGGTAGAGATAGCCCTTCCTTGATGAGTAATTGATATTTGGGTTGTTTGGGATATTATGAGGAGTCAAACCTAGAAGTGCGGTTTGAACCTAAGGGAAAATATGAAGTAGGACGTGAGTGTCTATTACGATGTGAGCTATTGACGGCCTAATTAATTATATTAATCGGGAACATATAAATGGTGTAGTATTATATGTCAGTACGAGAAGAGATATGTACCAATATATTATGGTGATTACTAGGATGTGTGAATACTTAGTAAATGTATTGATTTTATGTGTATGACATACCTACCATACTTGCTATCATGGGAGGTTTGCGTTCGCTTAGGGCCCTCTAATCCTTGTGTTGCCCAGCTTTGGACTGGTTACCTCGATGAACATAGGTAAGAGAAGGACTTATTGGGATGTTAATAAGTCTGCTGATCGTGGGAGCGCAGGTATGTGCGTGACCCATGTGATGTGACTGTGTTCGCCTCCATTATTTGTGATGTTGTTATCTGTGAACTATTCCTGAGAGATTCGGAATATGTGATCCTTATGTACGTGATGTACCGGGATGGATAGCAGAGTATGTGTGCACCGCAGCTTAGTCTCGGGGTGCTTGTATTGTATATTTATGATGTGAATAATATACACTTAATTAATGGGAACTTTTTTTGTTAACATTGTGAATAAAATTATGGTATTGTTTTGAGAAAACATAACGGGTTAACCGATAGTGAAATGTATTACATATTGAGACTCTGAGTTTAAGTAAAGCCCTCTATTTATTTGATAAAGTTAGAATGTAATACGAGAATCGAGTAGTAAGGGGTAGAACTTATTACGTTTTGGTTAGATATATGTGTCATTTAGATGGGTAATGTACGTTAGGAGTGCACATGTAGTCGAGAGGTGAGAATTTCATGTGAGTGCACGTCCTAACATGTACTTTGCATTAAATGTTTTAATGTTATTAAAACACTTGCTGTTTTCAAAATGTTTTACACTTTCGGGCTCTGACCCATTTGCTTTCAAATCTATTTTTGTATACACCATTTTAGGTGCCCAGCCACAAGGACACCATGCTTAGGATTCTCATTCAGGTGACGAGCTGTAGCTGTTTGTGGAAGTTACAGGACTTTTCTTATAGACGTTTCATCATATCTTGACTCAATATTCATTCAGTTATCAGTTGTAGGGCTTGTCGCCCATTTCTTTTAGAGACATTTCATTTATTTCAGTATTCAGACTTTTGGCATGTAATTATTCAGGATTCAGACTTGTCTTATATTATTGTTGTGGGACTATTGTGAGGAGTTTTTCCTCCAGGCTTATTATTACAAATTGTTGGTTATTCATTACTTCATTATGGTGAATGGATTATGTTGTTCTTCCATTATTCTTTTATTGCATGTTAATCAGACTTAACTTAAAATTTGGCACTTACTTTTAAATATTAGGTGGTTAGTAATTATAAAAATGTTTTCGACAGTGATGCTATTAACTGAACCAACTTGGCATTTTGAATTAATTTAATAAAGGAGTAGCTACCCGGTATTTAATTAGCCGGGGTGTCACACGAGGTTGTCATTCCCGGGTGAACTGATGAACTTCTGACCCCCATTATTCATGCAGTATCCACTTGATGGGGTTTGTAGTGGTGTCGGACAGGGTCGACCTTGCTAGGGATGAGGCCTATTGTCACTGATCCAAGGCATTTCCAAACTCGACAATTCGCTTGGCCGAGGTTGTAGTTTCTAATCCAAGGTGGCACTTGGGGAATATCAACCTTCTTGCGCAACAAAATGCATACTCCATCCCCATTAGCATTCCTTTGGCAGCCCTACACAATTTTAACCCATTCATCGATCTCTATGATATTTGCCATTCTTTTGCTAGACTCAAAAAACACTTGAGAGAATAATTTCTCGAGAAAAAGAGATAGAATTCATTTTGGTGTGGGAATGAGACAACCCTCACTTCATTTTTATAAAGGGGATAAGGGATATGATGATCGGCACCCCCACGGGTGTGCCAGTTGACAGCGACCCTTGCGAACCCACAAATTTGTTACAAATATCCTAAAAAATACTAAATATGAATAGAATAATTCGAAAAAATACAAAAAAAAAATCATAAGACCTCAAATTTCATAAAAATCACATTTTTCACAAAAAATCCAAAATTCAAAATTTCCACGTATATTCAAAATCCAAAACAAACTTAAAAATTCACAAATTCACAAAGAAAGTCAAAAATCACAAAAAATCATATTTTATAAGAAAAACATATTTCTCATAAAAAATATCGAAAATGAAAAATGCACAAGTATTTAAAATCATCAAAAATATGTGAAAACTCTAAAAAAAATTCAAACTTTCTAGAAAATTATCACATCATCACATATCCTCCTCAAAATCATTTTATCACCCACTAGGTCCTTGGAATTGACCTTTTCATGCATTAGGTCCTTAAAATTTACCATTTCACACTTTAGATCATCGTAATTGACTTTTTACCCCTTTTTGCATTTTAGGTTCTCGAAATTGACCTTCTATCCCTTTAGGTCTTTAATATTGATCTCCTCACCCTTTACGCCACCAAAATTGACATAGGTTCTTAGAATTAGGCCGCGATCCACGTATCGATCACATGCACTCTTTAGGTACTCAAAATTAACCTCGTCCCTCATAATTAGGTCGCGGTCCCTTTATTGGTTGCAGTTCCTTTATTGGTCGCATAAACTCTTTAGGTCGTTAGAATTAACCTTTTCACTCTTTTAATCCTCAAAAACTAAGTTGCAATCCTCATATTGATCTCATGTATCCTTTAGGTCCTCGACATTGGCGTAGGCTCTCAGAATTAGGTCGCGATCCCCTTATTAAGCGCAAGAATTCTTTAGCTCCCCAAAACTAACATAGGCCCTCAGAATTAGGTCGCGATCCCTGTATAGGTCACAAATACTCTTTAAGTCCTCAAAATTGAATTTCTCCCTATGACTTAGATCGTTACCCCATGAAGCGATCACTTCACTCTTTTAGATCCTCATAATTGACCTTAGCCCTCAATATTAGGTTGCGATCCTCTAAATCGCTCATAAACATTCCTTCAGTCCCTTAAAATCAGACCTTTATCCCCCAACATAATCGAAGCATATCTGAATAGAGTTCCCACTAATAGTAACCCAACACCCACAACCTTCACCAAAAGTTTATCTTTCGACGACCTTCTCTTACACTAAGCTCTAACATCGAGAAGATCTGTATACCTTCCATTTTAATACCCCCATACACCTCCACGGGGTCCAACAAATTCCCTTTAAACCCCAAAATCTTCAACATTCTTCAACCCTTAATCATAAAATTGCTAGATGTTTTTTTAGCTCCTTTTAACTTTGGTAGACTATCAGACCTAATAATATTTCAATAAACTTTAATAGAAATATGAATACTCTTTTCAATGGTCATGTTCGTGCGTGAATCAAAATTATGGTTTGCGTTTTACAACCATTTTACAAAAAAACCTTAACCAAATAACAACTGGATGCTTTTTGAGATCTGTTTAACTTTGGTAAAATCTTAGACCCAAAAGTGTATCAACACATTTTCATAGAGCTTTGAATTCTCTTACCAATGGTCCTAAATGTGCATAAATCAGAGTATATCAATACATTTCCTTACATCACCCCCTGACCTCGCCATTATCCACCACTCTAACATCACCTAAAAATCATATTATACAACTTCCAAAAATCAGAATTCAAATCACTTAGATGGTTTAAACCTTCATCATCCTATTTTGCCAATTTAGTGTCATTTCATATATTTCATAACTTATAGTATATTTTCTACGTAATTATTGTCTTCTCACCACTAATCACACTTTCTATTATTTATATATATTCAAATTTATTTTTATAAACTTAAAAAAGCAAAAAAAAAAAAAACAGTTTATCCTACAAACTCCAAATTAGTCCACATTTGTATGCGTCACAAAATTATTTTGGGAATTGAGTCCACATTTGTTTATTTCATTTTTATTCTTATTAGTTTTCGACTTAAATACTTTATATATGTTACTCTCCTAGTTATTTTACTTATTTTATTACGTTTTAACGGTCTCATTGACATGTGTATTCACTTTTTTCCATAGTGAGTCACGATCCAGTGCATAGCTCATAGTTTTTCTACTTTTACTTGTTTTGTTATATTTTTACAGTCCTATTGACATGCATATTCACTTTTTCATAGTGAGTCACGCTCCGGTATAGCTATCATATTTTGGATATTTCTTTAATTTTTTTACTTTTTTTTAGTCTTAATCCTTAAAATGATTCGTTCATATCTTCCCCCTTGATGGGGATACAAAGATTCCGCTCCTCACACACTATTTGCACGTTTGTCACACCCTCATACATTGTACACTTGTTTACACATTTAGTAGAAGGAGAGCACTTTATATCCCATGAGAGACTAAGAGGGAAGATTGGGTTCCTTACACCTTCCCATTCTGTGACATAGTCTTTGAGCCCGTGATTCGTTTGGTTTTGCATGTACTAGTAATCTTCTTTATGTCTCCCTTTCGGAGATGGCTACCTCTTATGCTTGTTTTGAGTAATATAGGTTGGATATTCCAATCTGTACTAATTCACACACTTTCAAATACGATGGTTGTTGCATGTCCTTTATAGCCCGTGAACATCGCGCGAGGGGTAAGGGAAGAGGTCTTTCCCTTCCTCCTTCACTTCGGGGCTAGGATGGCCACAATGCATACTTACAACAACCAAAGTGGCTCCCAAATATGCATAAATACAAAGGTATGCATAATCAAAGTTTTGTATATGTGTGCATATACATAAATATGCATATAAAATTAAAATTACTCCATCACATACATATACAAACATATATATGTAATGGGGCAACCTTGATCATTTATGTATTTTACGTTTATGCACATAGATACACAAACATACATAGACATACATACATGAACACACACACACACACATAAAGAATATGTGTGTGTGTGTGTGTGTGTATGTGTGTGTGTCTGTGAACTTAGTAGCCTCTAGTGGTAACCCTAATGGTGGTCGTTGTTGGTGTTCTTTGTTTATATCATAGAAAGAGAAATAAAACGAATAAGAAATAAAGGCCAATGTGTTTATTTATACATGCAAGGTGGCCACGATTATGGATGTGACCATTTTTGAATTAAAATAACTTATCACGATCAATTATGATGGCCACGATCGTCAAGGAAAATTGTCACAGTCTAGATCCGTGATGCAACTGTTGTGACCATTTTAAGTCTCATGATTGTCATGGTGGGTGGTCACGATTATGGACCATTCCATATGCACCTATTATTGTCACGGTTCTTAACCGATGGTCATGGTTTTAAATCTTAACCATTGAGGTGGTCATATTTCCCCAAATTTTTCTGTGTAAATAGTCACAGTTCAATCATTGTCCGTGATCTTGACCAGTTTTTGGTGTATATCACCCTTATAAGGGGTCATGGATTGAGTTACGATCAATTTTACTTGGTCACGATTTTAGACCGTGTCCATGTTTCCATAACCATTTTTGATTTTTTTTTGTTTATTGATGGTTAGTAACTTATTACTACCTAAATCTCAAATTAGGAGTCTCGATGATTTTGTCTTATTGATTGAGGATATCCTCGATTAATGGCTGAAATTAACACTTGTTCACTATAATGGAATTTTGTTTGCAGATTCAAAAAAGAAAAACTAACCATCAATTTGGAATTGTCAAAAATAGAATAGTACATTCTTAATTCGATAAGTACAAATATCTTGTAATGATATTCATCAAATCCTAAAAAAAATTAAGTCACAGTCAAGTTGGATTATGTTCCAAATTTCTTAAAGCAATTCCAGATGAAATAATTAGGGTTTGTTTGGCAGTCGAATTCCAAGACTTAGAATTGGAATTAGGAGGCCCAATTCCAATTCATTTGTTTGGCACATAAAAAAAGTCTCATTCATTTTGAATTCATTTATAATTCTATTAGGCCCAATTCCATTTTATTTTGTAGAGATTTTGAAATCCAAATCCATTTGGAATTTAAAACAAGACACGGACTAAAAATCCAACAACACACATAACCCCCCTCTCTCTCCTCCCTCTCTCCATCAATAAACCCACATCGGAAATCCTTGTTTACCAAAATGTTCTCCGACAGCACTCAACCCACGCCAACAACCCTATCTCCGGGTAAAACGTTGTATTTCTGATAATTTCTCACATATCTCCGGTCATTTCTCATGTACAAAATCAAAATCATGTCTTTTTTACATATCTCCGATTGTTTTACATATCTCCAATCGTTTTTACATATCTCTAGCCAGATCTGAGATATATATCCATTTTATTCATATAATTTTTCTATAATATGATTTGTTATGAATCATTATATAATCATATATGTTACAAATTATAATATGGCTATGTTAGTCAATTTTGTTAACATATCCATTCCAAATCTATTTTTTTAGCATACAATTCATTACATATGATCCAATTTTTGAATTCTTTTTTTATGTATGTATTATTATATAATTTTTACATCAAATGGATCATGTTCATATAGAAGAAGTTGTGGCTATATTTTTATATATTCTTGTCTATAACCTAAAGAATCAGGTTGTTAAGTTTTAATTCCTCTGCTTATGGGAGATAGTTAGTGGACATCTTAATGCGGTTTTGCACGCTATAATTAAACTAGCGAGAGAGTATTTGGTCAAGCCCGAAAAAGAAATTGAAGGTAATGAAGATGAAAAGTGGGAATGGTTTCAAAATTGCCTTGGAGCTTTGGATGGGATATACGTTCCCATAACAGTTTCTTTTCAGGATGAAGGGAGATATCAAAATAAGAAGAGTTTTAATGTGATAAATGTGTTACGAGTTTTTTCTATTTCTTTGAAATTCAATTATGTTTTACCTAGGTGGGAAGGGTCGGCTACGAATGGTAAAGTTTTACGAGATGCACTGAAAAGACAAAATCAATTAATTATTCAAAACGGTGCACATCCTATTCTATTTTAAAATAATTCTTAATATTTTATTTGTCTTTTTTTCCTATTTTCTTCCATGGTTAAAAAATAAATTTATCTTCTAATGTAAGTAAATATTACCTTGCTGATGTTTGATATATAAATGAACCAGGTTTTTTGGCACCTTATAGAGGAGCGCATTATCATCTTAATGAGTGGTCAAAAGTGGGAAATAATCCACAAACATATAAGGAGCTATTTAACCTTTACTATTCAACTTCTAGAAATGTAACCAAAAGAGCCATTGGACTTCTTAAGAAATGATGGACTATTCTTAGATCTGCTTATTTCTTTGAGGTGAAAACTCATGTGAGAATTATAAATGCTAATGCCATCCTCCACAATCTTATACGAATGAAGCAACCAAATGATCCGTTATTGGATATGCTAGATAAAGATTTACGTATTGAGTTTCTAAAAGAAAGTTATGAAGAATGCATATATGAGGAGGATGTGACGAATAATCATGGTGTAGCCAATACAAATCATATTAGACATGTGCAAACGACTAGAGAGTGGATGCAAAAAAGGGATGCGTTAGTACAAGCAATGTTTCTTGAGTACCGAATTAAGCAGCATGGAGATAAAGTTCTCATTTGGTTTACTTTTATAGTCACACACTTGGTTTTAGATTACTTGATTAATATATATGCTTTTAGATTACTTAGTAAATTTTTGGGGTTTTAGATTTTTTAATGCGTATGGTGTTAGATTTCTTGATTAATGCCCATGTTTTTAGATTTCTTAATTAATGAGTATGGTTTTAGATTTCTTAATTAATGATTTTGGTTTTAGATTACTTGCTTGATGTTTATGTTTTAGATTACTTGATTAATGCTTATGGTTTTAGATTAATTAAATAATACGTATAATTTAAGATTACTTGATTAATGTGTATGGTTTTAGATTACTTGATTAATGCGTATGGTTTTAGAATACTAGATTAATGAGTATAGTTTTAGATTACTAGATTAATGTGCATTGTTTTAGAATTCTTGATTAACATGTAATTATTATGCTTTAGAACTATTGTTTTACCTATTTTAAATTTTATTGTTGTAAAGGAACGAATTTAATTCTTATGTTGGAGAAGGGAGTAAGAAGGGGAAAGGCTATTTCTCATGGACCCCGATGATGGATAAAACATTATGCATTTGCTTTATAGATCAAATTAATCAAGGAAATAGGTTGGATGAAAAAATTTCATGAAAACCGGTGGCATGGACTAGTGCCATAAATACCATGATGGTGAACATCACATTCCGTGATAAAGAAAAATATCCAATCATGCATTAAGACTTGGGAAAAACATTATGATGTTATAAGTCAAATGTTCTTAACATCAGGGTTCTCTTGGAACTATGAAGGAGTAGAGTTGATGTTGAAGAAAGAATGTTGAATGCATATGTGCTAGTAAGTCTTATTTAAACATACTCACTGCTTTAGATTCTTTTCCTTATTTCTCAAGTCCTATACTTAGTGATAATTCATAGTATATGTTGTGGTTCTTTTAATGAATTTTTCTTTAATTTTAATATTTAAAACTGAATTTATTTTTAGGCTCATCCTAAAGATGCCCATATCGAAGGAAAATTACAATCGATACTTGGGATAGTTTATGTGTTATTTTTGCTCAAGATCGTGTTAGTGGGGATGGTGCTCCAACGACATTAGAAGATGAGACAAAAATGACAACTAATGAAGAGTCTAATAACTTAGAACATACATTGGAGATGAATGAGAGAACCCTTGAAGATGACGCCACACATACATCTTGAGTCCGAAATGAATAAGGGAAGTTCAGCGCATCATCTTCGTTTATTTCTCGCACAAAGAAGAGAAAGCATTCCGATTTTGAAGCACTTTCAAATGTCTTCAGGTGCATGGCGGAGTCGCTTGATCGCTTCTTAAATTCCGAACCTTCCAAGGCAACAACTTAAATGGTATTGGATTAGGTTTCGACGATTCAAGATTTGGATGAAATATAAGTCTTAAAACCAGTTGATCTTTTGATGAATGACAAAAGCAAATTTAATACTTTCTCTGGTCTTCAGACTTAGCTAAGAGGTGATGGATTATTATACATCTTAGCGCATGATGATTATAGTAATTTATCATTCTAATATGTATTCACTTGTTATGTTATTAGGTGGACTTTTTCATTATGGTAATGGTTCTTACAAACTAGTTCTAGTTTTACCAACTCTTAAATTTAGATGAACTTCTATCTATCTTATTTTACGAATGCTACTTCAATTATTAATTCTTGTTAAAATGTGATGTGATTTGATTTGACTCCGTTTTTTAATTGTAATCTTTTTGAAAAGTATAAATTTTTATTATTTATATTTCACAAACTACTAAAATTCCAAAAGAATTATATACTTGAACCAAACAACTGATTTATAATACCATGGAATTGAAATTCCAATTCTAATTCTGTGCATTGAAAAAAAATGTTCCAAATATAATTTAACACTTGGGACAGTGGTCATCAAGGGTGCGTTGTGAAGAAATGGAAGAAAACAAGTAATATGTTGTTTAACAGCTATTGACACTTGGTACTCTCAATGTATATCGTTGTTAAAAATGTCTTTTTCGAAATAGTTGGTGATAATTACACCCAAGTCCAAGTATTTGGCTATAAATACTTTATACAGACTAGAACTCCAAATGCATATCGTGTTCACTCTCAAAAGAGCTTCATCTTGTTCAGCTAAAATGGGCAAGCCATCCAATTTAATGGTGGCAACAATTTCTATAGCAATCCTGTTCCTCATGTTCACTCATGTGGCTACTGCTGGCACTGCGCCAATCTTTGGACTTGGTAAGTAAGTATTTTAATTTCCAGCCACACAAGAAACCAATTATTTATTGTCTCACTGTAATCCTTTAAACTTTCCAGGAAGAAGGGCTCTGCAAAATGGTGAATTGCCTGAACCTTATCCCACTTCAGGGGGAGGCTATTATACTCCACCATAACCTACGCAAGAAGCCGAAGTTGAAGATGATTACTAGCTACTATTATATATATATATATACATATACCGACTTCAATTTGTGATGATAACGAATTGATTTCTCACGATTCTGGAAAATAACCGTGAGCAGTCAATATGTAATACCAAAAAACCTTACAAATTGAGATCTGTTATATGAAAACGGAAATATCCGAAGGGAAATGATAGATTTGCTCAAAAAGTGCGTGCCGAATTTATCAAATCTTCTTTATGGGTATTATATTATGACGTGTGTCTCACCATGATATAATACTTTTAAAGTACATTGGGTAAATTTGAGAAACATTTTTTCAATAAAATAGTGTTGCTCATATTTGAATAAAGTCTCTTTCTCTGTATATCTCAAATTTTTCAGTAAAATAGTGTTGCTCATATTTGAATAAAGTCTCTCTCTCTCTCTCTCTATATATATATATATATATATATATATATACTAGCGTATGCCCGTGCCTGAAGGCACGATGAAATTTTTCAAAGTACGTAATAGCGAAATGCAAAAATTTCGAAGTGTAATTTTAAAACAATTGGCCATAATATCCTTTAATTATAGGACTATTCACCATGCTTAACAAACAACAAATAGTTCAATAACATTCAAATAATCTAAATTCATCAAATAAATTCACATATAATATGAAATATGAAATATACAATATTCATCCATCGAATTCACATTGTGTCTCACAAAAACAAAGTGTCAAATTTTAAAAAAAAATTAGGCGTAGTCTCCTTTGTTTATGGAACTATTCACCCTGCTTGACAAATAAAAGATAGTCCAATATCCAAATTGTCTAAATCCATCAAACAAATTCACATATAAAATGAAATATACAATATTCATCAATCAAATTCACTGTGTCTCAAAAAAATAAAGTGTTAATTTTTAAAAAAAAATTGGGCATAACCTCCTTTATTTATTGGAATATCCACCCTATTTAAGGGGTAACAACAAATCCAATAATAAAAAAAATCCCAAATTCGGAGATGGGAGGCGCTAGAAGTCCGGGAAAGGAGAATATGAATTTATTCTTTCTGTGGGACTTCCTCAAAATGTTTGTGCCGTGGTGTTTGACCAACATCTTCGATGGGTGTGAGAAACTGAGCAGGCCTTTTTAAGTATTTTTCACTCATATGCTTCCGGATTAGGTTCTACTACTGCTATCTTCCCATCCTTCTTCCCACCTCTCCCCATTATCAATCTCTCCCTCTCGGTTTTCTGTATGATTTGACAAATAATAAACATAATTAAGCTTTCTAAAATCGATGCATAAACAAAGTAGTGGACCAAACCATTACATCAAGGAACTTTAAAATTAATAAAATCCAGAATTGGTTTTTGATTTGAGATTAATCATTCTAAAATCAATCAAGTCAATAATCTCAACAAAATATAAATAAAGCACAATATGGTTCTTTATTGAAAACCTACGAAAACACTACACATTCACTTATAAAAGTCACAAATTGATGAAGACTGTATTTACTAATGGCATTAAATCTTTATTGAAAACTATTGGGAAGAGGAAATTGGTTAGGTATGAGATTTGTGTGTGTGTGCGCGCGTGTGTGAGTGGGGAAGGGGGTGGGGGAGGGGGAGGGGTACCTCTTTTTCAGGTGAAGGTAACAATATGTGTGGGTGTGAGATTTGTCTGTGTGTGCGTGTGAGTAGGGAAGGGGGAGGGGGCAGGGCAGGGCGGAAGGGGAGAAGATGAGGGAAAGCTCTATATGTGTGTGTGTGTGTGTGCATGTGTAAGTCGGGAAGGGGACGGGGTAGAGGGCGGTGGAGGGGGAGAAGAAGAGGGAGAGTTGTGTGTGTGTGTGTGTGTATTTATGTGTGCGTGTGTGTGAGTGGGGAAGGAGGAGGGATTTTACCAGGGGCTGCGGAGGGGGCTGCATATATGCAATATACAGATTGCATATATACATCGCATATATGCTGTGCGTGTGTGAGTGGGGGGGGGGGGGGGGGGAGGGGGAGAAGATGAGGGAGAGCTATGTGTGTGTGTGTGTTTGTATGAGTGTGTGTGAGTGGGGAAGGGACGGGGAAGGGGGTGTTGGAGGGGAGAAGATAAGGGAGAGTTGTGTATGTGTGTGTGTGTTTGTGTTTGTGTCTGAGTGTGGGTAAGGGGGAGGGGGAGGGGTTTTAACAGGGGTGGGAGGGGGCTGCAGAGGGGGCGGGGGGGGGGGGGGGGGGGCTGCATATATGCAATATGCATATATGAAGATTGCATATATGCATCGTATATATGCTCTGCGTGTGTGCGTGGGGAAAGGGGGAGGGGGCGGGGCATGGGGTGGGGGAGAATGTCTGCTGCAACTTGGTCATTATGTTTCAACACGCACACATTAATTTCGGACAAAAGGTAGGTACACAGGTGAAGACTAATTTTTAGGGAGGGCAATTTCTAAACCAAAAAAGAAAAAAAAAAGAAAAACAGACATACAATGCATAACATCCCCATAGCAGCTCCGTGGTAGCCCATCCCCGTAATAGCTACTACCATAGCAGCCCCGTTGCAGCTGCTACCATAGCAGCCCCGTAGCAACCCCATAAATGTCCCGTAGCAGCCCCATAATAGCCCCTGCCTATTAGTAAGAAAATGTACATGATAATTGAGAATTAACTATACCTATTAGTAAGAAAAGGGGCATGATGATAGAGAATTGAATAGAAATAGCAGCATTCAATGTCATCTTATTGGAAACATAGAATTGGTGATATTCGTACCTTCATTCAATGTCATTGCTGCTGCTCGTACCATGCAGACAACCACTTTGGAATCTTATCGGAGAGCCACGTTGAGGTCGGATAGCTACGTTGGAATCTGATCGGACTTGATGTCAGATAGCCAAGTTGGAATTTGATCGGGGAGAGAATTATTGTGGAGGCGAAGTGTTTCCAACCTACCCATATTTTGAATCTCTAAAAAAGTTAATTGAATGAATCTCTAACAAAAAATGATTAGTGTAATGCCTCAACTCAGATCAGAAAAAATAGTATAAAACATAATATACCTTAGTACTAATGGTATATTGGTTAAGGAATACCTTAGCACTAATGGTATATTGGTATAAAACACAACTCAGATCAGATAGCTACATTTGTAATTCAATATGTTAATGAAATAGATGGTATACTGAGAATATTCAGCTCATCATCCATTAATAAAAACATCATGGTTGAACAAAAATTGGTTTAATCCTAATTGAGTAAATTAATAGATCAACATTAATAAAAAGAAATTTGTGTGTGTATGAATAGACACCAACACGAAAACTGATTAAATGGTAATCTAACAATCAATTACCCAATCATGGAAAGAGAGTATGAAATTATCAGATGGTACTGGACTATCTTTTAATATCAATACTTCAAACAGGGCATAAAGTACTAAAGTAATGAGAATGAAACATCAAACAATGTGAGTATTAATCATAATAATGAAGATAAAGGTGTATAAAGGGGTTATTAACCATAAAGCGATTGACTTCCATGTATGTATTTGGAAACTAACATGAAATCCCAAAAAATGAAATCACTTATCTTTAGCTTCTATTGCTCTTGCTATTGATTATCAACCGATGCATATTCATATATGCAGCTTGCATATATGCAGCTCCATATATGGAATCTGCATATACGCATATGCATATATGCAGCTGCATATATGCACATTGCATAAATGCAGTTGCATCTAATGGTAGACATCTCAACGAAGTGTCCCCATCATCGGGTAAAGAATCATCTTCCTCAAAAATATCCTGCTAGTTGCTATCTGGAGAGAAGTGGATCCCGATATGAGCATTCATCGCGTCTAGTATTGCGATCTTCCACTCGCAAAATTTGCCAAATGATATATAGTTTTCAAACATTGGAAATATTAAAACATATACTTTCAAAATGATATTAAACAATCCAAATACCTGGTGAATCAAGGCATTAGGCATGTAGCAAAATCGCCAACAAAGAGATAAATGTTAACGTATCAAAATTAGCCAATGAAGTGTACATTAACAAAAATAGAGCATATAGTAGGGAAATAAGGATAAAAGTAATTGTAATAGGATACTTAGAATCACGTGTATCTGCAATATGTTCAGTGTTGTGCCTAAAGCACTCCCCACGTGACTTCCTTATGTCTAGTTCCTGGCCCAAGGCATGCCTCATGTTTGCGATAATATACGCATGCGCCAAATCTGCAAAAGCCATATCATCTTGAGGGCTTTCTCATTTACGGACATGCATTCAAATCTGCAAAAGCAATATCATCTTGAGGTCTTTCTAACTTTTCACGTGGTTGGTGCCATAGAGACATTTAAATATAAACATCAGACTACAAATATGAGATTGCCTATTCAACTTTTAAATATAAATATGTAATTTTTCTTCAAAGCAATTACCGTTGAACATTTAAAAGGTTTTTATTTCTAGTGGTGTTGGGTTGCACTCTTCTTGAAAATAGGGGTAATTCCCCCGACTAATTCATGATATAGGACTAAACTTTATATGGCAATGTTACTCTAGTTGTAGGCTGCACTCCTCCTGACCGAGTCATGATAAAGTTAAGATACTCATTGTGAGCATTTAAAGGATTGAAATGGAGGACAAAGTTAGGATGAGAAAAACGCTAGATTCCAAGTAATTGAACCAATTCAAAATGCATTTGTTTGGGGGAACTGGAGAGACAATATTGTGAGCATTTGTTTTCAAAATGCAAGCTACACACTGGATGAGACAATATTCTCTTCAATTCAAGCATTGAACTCACTTTTAAAAAATATTATTTTGCTACATTTAGCTACACACCGTGTCAAAGATTCCTATTGTAAGCACATGTGGAACTCCAGTCATCGAAGAATGTTTATAATGTTTATTATGTGTAAATAGTATACTAATGTTTATAATGTGTACTTACAAATGTTTATAATGTTATAGATGTTAATAATGTTTATAATGTTACAGATGTTTGCAAATAGTATACTAATACTATTGTAATTACAGATGTTTATAATGTTAATAATGTTTATAATGTGTACAAAAATGATAATCCATCAATTATAGATGTTTACAATGTTTATAACATTTATAATGTTTATAAATACAAAGGTAAGAAATGGTATAATGTATATAATGTGTAAAACAAATTACAAATTACTGTAAAACAAAAGTAATTTGTACACATTATAAACAAACGTATACAAAAGTAGTAGTAGAGAACGTTATCAGTTCATCAATTAGTATACAAAATTGATAACGCTACATGGTGTGCTTAGTATACAAAAGTGTATGGTTGGGAACAAAAGTGATAACGCTACATTAGTATACAAAAGTGATAACGCTACATGGTGTACAAAAGTGATAACGCTAAATTTAGAGAAACATATAATTGTATGAAACATTAATAAACTTATGTCAACTTGAATTATTTTTAGTCCCAAGCACAACACTAAATGGTATGGCTAGGAAAACATGAAAATTTCGAAAACTTACCAGGCTTCCAAGCAGGTCTCGGACTCCAGTGTAGTTGCTATCCAGTGTAACATATAATTTCAGGTATGTATCTCAGATGAAGAGAAACATCCATAAACGCTCAAACAGTTGAACTGCTATCCATTTATAATGAGACTAAATGTTAGGGATGACAACAAAATGCTATCAAACAGTTAAATGCTATTAAACGCCATAAAAAAATATATAAAAATCTAAAAATTCAACCAACATTTAAATAGTGATCAACAAACAAACTAACTACACATTATATTGAACCAAAGGCATCATAAATCAAAACATACATTAATTAACAAATTCAGGACAAATACATAGCATTGGTTGAAAATAAACGATATTAAGTACTCAGATCTGAACAAATGCAACCCCTGTAGCAATATAGTTGGAAAAAAAATAAAATGAGGTTATAGCATGAACAAAAATTGATTAGACATATAATCAAACACATATTGTGCAAGTTGAGCATGGGAGGTAGACCACCATTTGATGCTTGGGAAAGCAATTCCTTATTGAGGCCTAAATTTAAACGATTGATGATAACACAAACTCCATCATAAGAGAGTATTGCACAAATCGTAATTAACCTAATAGCATTCAATAGAATATGCATAAAAAGTTTGAGTCCTCATATCCCATTTACTCCAAAGTTCAGCTAATGAATAAAATCATTTACTAATGTAAGAATGTATAAAAAGTTTCAAAAGATGTATACCTTCGTGAGACATAGGGGTTAATACCGCATCAATGAAGTCAGAAGTCCCATCCTTGCAAGTGATAACCGATACTGATTACAATAAAGAGGAAATACCAAAGAGATAAATTTGAAAGCATGTGAAAAGGTAAAATAAGCACAAAATACCACTATAAGTGGAAATATAAAATGTAGAGGTCATACCACGTTAGTACCTGAAAAAACTAAAGAAATTAACAAACGATGCCTATATCGACTCGAACTTCAAATATCCCCAAAAAATCAAACACACATTGTTGTTTCTTGATAAATTTGGAATCAAGAACCCATAAAAATTTAATTAAAACCCTAACAACAGCACTCTGAAATTCAGCCAACATGAATGAAACACCTAAACAAATAATGTTAAATAATTTAAAATTAATTAAACAAAAAATGTTATACAGTTTAAAACCAAAGATCAAATAACCAAAACAAACCTGGAATTGTGTTCATTTTAAATTTCTTCAAACTCCTCTAGACAACCTTTCTTTTGACTCTAAAAAAAAAGCGTATAACACCACCTCAAATATTAGAGTATGTAAAAGTCCAAATCTGAGTGCTGGATTGGTCTGTACAAATCCAAATACAACCATATATATAGAGGGATGATAGCAAATAGAAGAAAAAAACCTAAATCATTGATTGAAACTACAAAATGAAAATCCCTAATTTAGTTATGCAAAATCGAAAAAAAATACCTAAAAACCCAAATGGCAGCGTCAGCGTGAAGGGGAAGAGGGGGCGGCAACGGCAACGTGAAGAGGAGGAGAAGAGGAGGAGGGGGCGGCAGTAGCAGCATGAAGGGGAGGAGGGGGCGGAGGGATATAAGATAGGGAGTAGAGCATGATTCGTTAGAGGGAGATAGTGAGGAGAGGGGTAGGGGGTTGCAGCGTGAAGAAGAGGAGGGGGAAGGGGCGACAGCGTGAAGAGGAGGAGGGGAGGGGTAGGTTTTGGGGAAGCCTTGGATGAGAGAGACGGGTGAGGGTGAGGGTGAGGGTGGCCGTGTGCGTGTGTAAGTGTGAGGGGGGAGAGTGGAGAGAATGTATGCGGGACCGAGGGTTTCGTGTGTGAAATGAGAGTCTTCCAAAAATACCCCAATTTTTGAATTTTAGGGTGAGTTTGATAAGAAAAAAATGGGGGGAAACCAAATAATTGAGGGGTAAGTTGGTAAAAAAGAAAGGGAGATGATCTGAACCATTAAAATGTGTAAGGAGGTGGCACACATCTAGACCGTTAAAAATGTACATATTTTCAAAAACCAAGCTCCCATATTATATGGATATATATATATATATATATATATATATATATATACTAGGGTATGCCCGTGCCTGAAGGCAAGCTGATAATTTTAAAAAGTATAAAATCGTGTATAATGTAAATAATAAATATTTTATATATTTTAAGTGTAATTTTTCAAAGTATTAAATCGTGTAAATTTAAAGTAGTGTTGAATCTTATATAATCAAGTCAAAAAGTTATTTTTACAATACATAGTGTAAACAATTTAAAATTTTTGGAATTGTTTTTCTATATTTATAGGACTATCCATCATGTTTACGGAAAAAAAAAATAGCCAACAATAATACTAATTGTCGGTCCTGGACCTCGTAGCAATCGTAAACTATTGTCTAACATACATGCCAATATTAGCGTCCTTATATAACATCGTAAACAATGAGTGCAAATTAAATGATTTTTTCCAATACTTCTCTCTAAATCTTTACAATTATTATTCTTCTATAAATCTCTAAAATAAAGTAAATCTATCGGATGTACAATGATTCCTTATCATTTGCAAGTATTCATTTATCAAGATTAGTATCATTAGAACGTAAAAATAGAAGGGATAAAAACAAAATCTTATGGTTGTTTAATATGGTGTGAAAAGTGGGTAGAACGATAAGCAACAACAACTACTGCATGTTCTACAAAGCCAGCTACCTACAGAGTCTTCTATATGGTTATTTGATGTAGTGTGCAAAAAGGGAAGGGATGGAGGTATAACAATGGACAACTATATGGTTCCTAAGGGTGTAGAGTTTGCGTGTTCACTTTGTCATCATCATCATTGAGATACATTTTATCCATAACCATCAGTTTAAAGAATGAAGACTGACATACATGCCAACATTAGTGTACTTATATAACATCAAATTAAAAGAGTAATGCTTAGATTAGAATCAAATTGCCTTATCTGTTTTCACTCCAAAAAAATGGGGATACCATTGATACAATGTGATATTGAAGCTATAGCCCGACTAAAGATACAAATCTAACGTAGAGATTGATCCTCTACTGGATGATCACGCGGAACCAAAGAAGCAACAATTAGCCAAGTTTATTATATGTGATCCCAATGATGTTTACAAAAATTAGAAGCCAATTTATAACACAAACACACACCAAATGCGCAATGAATCTAAAAGAATATATAAATAAACATAAAGATTCTAACATGAATGGGTCTGCATAATCCCGTAACATTCTGTAATTTTTTTTGGATTAAAAGGTAGGGCAAATGTGAATGGATTTCTGTACTTTTGAAGCTAATAGTTGCAAAGATGAATGGTGTCTTTTGCTGAAGAAACCAACAAACCCATGCAAAATAGGTTTCAAACTTCAATTTCTGATCTCGAACTTGTATATATAGCTCCACGTACCTATTGCGAAGAAAAATCTGTGTGCTTCCCCTGGACAGACAAAACACTTTCCCTGTGAAAGAGAACAGTGGGTATAGAAGAACAAAAACACATAAAAAAATAAATCAAAGAAGCTATAATGCTCACTTAAAAAGTGATGTTGTACCGTAAGAAAGTAAAACATTCGAATACACATTTTATGAACATTAAAGCTCTACTGTTGTGAGATTACATTCAACTTTTTATCATAAAATAACTGTTGTGATATTTTACAAACACACAAATTTGTTACAAAAAAATGGGTACTTAAATAAATTAAGAAAAATAAATAAGGATATAGTCACCTGACTTCAATATTGGTGTATAGCAACCTGTACACCGTAGCAAACAAAAGCATCATATTTGTTTGTGTTTAATCAGATCTATGAGAATATTTGTGAGGTATTTAGCATCCCTCTCATAGATCCGAACAAATCAGATCTATGAGAGTCTCTGGAGCAAATAGAGCAAACTTTGATGTACTGATAACCGGTTAGATCTTTGATGAACAGAGCAAACATCGGATGGAGAAAACAAAGCAAACTTTGATGTTTCGCACCAAGATTTGAGTACGAAATAATATATATAAGACAGAAAAAACCATGATCGACGCATACGGAAACTGTCGGGTCATCGATTCCAAAAACAACAAAGAAAAAATCATCTCTATTACATTTGTACTGATATTTCCGCATAAACAAAATTAACAACAACGACAACAAAGAAAAAACCATCTCTATTTATGCATAAACCAAATTAAGGAAAAATAAGAGAAAGAAAAAACCCCAATCTCATAAATTCGTACCTGTGAGGGTCTATGAGAGAGAGAGAGAGAGAGAGAGAGAGAGAGAGAGAGGCGGATGGAGTTCGATTTGTCTTCATGCCCTCCAAGCTCCTTAAAGGCGGAGAGACAGAGAGGCAGATGGAGGCTGAAAGGCGGGAGGGTGATGTCGCATGAGAAGTGTGTTTTAAAGAGAGAGAGAGAGAAAATCAAAACTCAAGGAGATACCTATACCTCATGTATCCGTATTGGGGTTGGTGAAATATTGTGAGGCTCGAGGACTAAGTACAATAAACAGACATATTTTGAGGCCCGAGGTACAGCTAATGGGGTGGGATTTTAAATTAAAGTGTAATTTTGAAAAGCAAAAAAAAAGGAAGAAAAAATGTGAAGGACAAAATAGATATTATAGAAAAAATCATATTGATGACATCATTATTGAAACTTGTGACATACACAAGTTTCATACTTTATTATATATATATATATATATATATATATATATATATAGAGAGAGAGAGAGAGAGAGAGAGAGAGTTGTACTTGAAAATTCCTACAATGTCTCTAGTAGTAAGATACAATATAGTCCAGCTTGATTGTACAAATTGTTTGTTTATATAAATTAGTTTATCGTGAATCAATCGGTTGTAAATGACTGAGTTTGAAATGGCCTTATTTGCTTTCACAAATTTTGTAATTATCTAAATTGGTTCATAGTGAATAAGTGAATTGTAAATGAGTGGATTTGAATTAAATTTAAACTCAATTTTGCGTCATATTTGGTAATCTGAAGTTAAAAACGAATGAAAATTGAGAGAGCGAGCGATAGATAGATAGATAGATAGATAGATAGATAGAGAGAGAGAGAGAGAGAGAGAGAGAGAGAGAGAGAGAGAGAGAGAGAGAGAGATGAGTATATGTGAAATGTTCCTACTTTAAATGGATGCGTTTCATGTATTTTGTAAAATGCCCCAATTTTAGATTTTACATCTGAGCTCAAATGGGTCAAATAATGAATCCTTTTTATAATAAAACCAAGCACAATTAATGAGACAATTTTCAATTTTCGGACAATAACACATGGCCAATGAGTTTAAATTCAATTTTAAGTGATGTTTGGTGAAATTAATGTTAAGTTTCAATCAGGAAAAAAAATGAGTTTAAAATGAATTGAGAGAAAGAGGGAGGGAGAGGGAGAAGAGTAGCCAAATGAACTACTTCAAATTGATGCATTTCACATTTTTTTTAAATGCTCTAATTTCATATTTTACATATGAATTAAAATGAGTCAATTAATGAATCATTTAATTAATAAAACCAAACACAATTAATTTACTAATTTTGTAAATTGGTCAATTTATAAATGAGTCAATTTATATTTTTGGGACAACAAAACGGGTCATAAAGGCGTTTTATTATTTGGGATCAAGTACGGGAATCCATTTTGCCTTAGCTGTAACTAAATTATTGATAAAGCCAAAAAAAAAATTCTTCTTTTCATTTTTGCCTTTTGGGTCAACAACACTGGGACGATGTAAAAAATTCATAAGTATAGCCGAAACCACAATGGGACGATGAAAATTTAGACTGGATGTTAAATTGTCTTGTGCACATACCCATTGTTGGAACCAAAAAAATAGTGCTACTTATAACTAAAAAATACGATAATATTGGGCTCGAAATAGTTTACATCCCATGATTATATTTTTTTAAAATGGTTGCGCGGTAGACATTGTTGCTCCAAGAGTCTTGGACGTACACTGTTTCCTACCCACCTTCGTGTGACCCATTTTCACATTGTGTAAAGACAATGTAACTTTGCATCGGGGTTACACATTTCTACAATGGAATGTGCATCCATGTGCATTATTTGATATCCACTGTGAGATTAATAAGTGTAAATATTTACTTTTACAACTCCCACTATGGTTAGCCTTATGGCAAACATAGAAAATCTCAAATATTATGATGATGGCTATGCCCAAGAAAATAAGTGCTTTATTTGTAGTGTCATCATCATCTTTCACAAGGAATGTAAGATACCGTTTCTAGTAAAGGGTTTTAATATATGGTTACTACAAATCTTCAACAAAATAATTTTTTTGTTTTAAATAGAATTGCAACAAAATACAATTCAATATACTAAAACACGATTCAATTGGTGTCGCATGAAAGTCATGATAAGTTGTTTTCACTCAGGGTGGACATGGGTCGGCCGTGGGCAGACTAGGTCAGGATTAGTCTATAAAATAAGGATTTTATGGCTACCGAGGTCCAAGTTGGGCCTAGTTATACCTACCCAAACCTCCCAGTTTAAACCACTTATTTCTAAGGACCACTACCCAGGCTCGAAATTGAAATAATATTTTATTTTTTTAATTGAGTTGACTTTTTATTTATTAAGATTGTGTAAATTATAAAATAAAGTATAATAGTAAATTAAATGTATAATAAAAATTTACTTCAACTATTTTAGTCTATTGTGTTATTCCACATATTAAAAGTTTAGCCTACAACAAGTTATAAAACATAATAGCCTATTATATTATGTAAATAAACATATGACAATTATCGAGTTGGGTCTGTGCGGACTGAAGAATGCTTACCCAGGCCCCACCATGAAAAAAAAAACAGGGTTGAAAATTTTGCCAAGCCCGCTATTCAATACTATTTAATCATTCAAAGCCCTACATTTATGTCGAGGAAGCCTATTAGACTTGGTGGGTCGTGGGGATATGTCCACTCTTAGTTTCCACTATCATGGAGAATTAAGGGTTTGAAGATTTCAATCTCCCTCTTTAAAAGTCTCCGAGTGCTTAAAAGAAAATATGTATGTGATACCAGTTTAGGGCTATAACGTATATCGATATACAATTACAAAAGGCACAAGGTAGCCTAATGGGCTATTTTCCCCTATGTCCCTATATATATATAGGAAAAGGCTCACCTACATCATGCTCTATACATCATCCATACATCACACCTAGTTATAGGCCATAAAAAACTTTTTTTTTCAATTTTTTTAATTTTTTTCTTGAAATTAACCTTCCAATAAACCCATGTTCGAAAAATTAGGTCGAAATACATTTTGTAGCTATTTTAAAAAAAATTATAAAAAAAACTACTCAAAATACCTTATTTATAAGGGTCTGCGCCAACAGTTTTTGTGGATTTTTTTAAAAATAGCTATAAATGTATTTTGACCTAATTTTTTGCATACGAGTTGATTAGAAGGTTAATTTAAAGAGAAAAATAAAAAAATTAGAAAAAATCTTTCTAAGGACCTAAAACTAGGTGTGATGTATACATCATGATGTAGGTGAGCCTTTCTCTGTCTCTCTCTCTCTCTCTATATATATATATATATATATATATGTATATATGTGTGTGTGTGTGTGTGTGTGTGTGTGTGTGAAAACTAGAACTGATTACGAGTGTAAAAATAAATGGTTAAAACTTATGTGGATATATGACATGAAGCGTGAATATAACAAAATGATGTGCCGTTGGACCTTAGAGTAAACATTTTACAACAAAAAGTTAATTATTCAATAATTTTTATATTTGTGTTTCACCATGATGCATAGGAAGCTTAATTTTATTAGGAAACACACCATGAAAAATTATAATAAATGTCCATTTCATGTAAAAAGAATAAAAAATGAATAAATGCTCATGTTGACAAAACCCCTAGTTTGATAATACGACATATGACTTAGTCCCATTTCTTGCAAATAATTAGATATCACAAAAATTTCATGAGAGAAAAACTATTGATTTTTATGGGGAAAAGTGTCAATTTTCATTCACTCTGTGTAGATTCCAATTAACTATATGTCTATAGCAGTTATTTGCATGAAATATGTATCGATTTGCATTGAATTGGTGTCATGTATAATTATTATAAAAAAAATTGGGGTCAAGTCAAATAATGTATTAGTTATCCAAAATTATTTTTTATTAGTGTACAAAATATATAAACATTAATTAATACATGGAAAATAATCTGAAATTAACATATACGAACTTACAGTGACAATAAAAGAAGAATATTTGATTGAGGCAACTGTTCAACACTTTGTCGTTAAGGTGAGATTTTCCCTTCACTGGTTCATCACGGGCTCGGTGGAAATTATCTCCCACAATACAACAATGTCACTTCAATAGCAGCACTTCAAATTGCATGTCACTGGTGAACCAACATTAAGAAACTCTCTTTTTTGTATGGACTAAAACTTGACTGACTTAAGACATATTTTTTGTCTTAAGAGATTTTATTGTCTTAAGAACACAATAAAAATGAATAAACGAACAATTTAGTTATATTAAATAACTTGCGATTAAAACGGTTGAAAAATATCCCAAAAGTCATAGCTATTGGGATAAGAAAAAAAAACGAAATATCTGAAAAGTCAGCAAATAATAAAAAATGTAAAATAAAGTTTGGGTAAAAAGTAAACCAAAAAATAGACTCATAAATAAATAAAAGGCCTAATAAAATTTTCCCAAAAAGTTTGTACTTTGTTCAAGTTAAATCCCAAATCCCAAGGACCAAGGCTGACGACCCACGAGAACGGTCGGGCTCCCCAAGGGAACCAATCCTTTAAACCAAAATGAGTTATAATATACTACGCTCCTTTTTTTCACATTTTTTCTATATGGGACAAGAGATTTAACAAAACACTTCAATTAAATTCCATATTCCAAGTGGATACTTTGAGATACAATTTCTCATTCATTAATTTATGGTTTTACACATATGATTATAACACGTTATGCACCTCGATGACGAGAACTAGTTACCACTTTGAATCATCTCGAAAGACGTGCGGGTCCTATATGAAATTGACTCTAAAGTTGACCAAAATATGATTTTGTCAACTCATTTAAATACCATAAGTTACAGAAACCCTCCAAATGAATGAAATTGGTTGGATCAACATAAAATACTATGTAGACACTAAGAGAGTTCTATAGAATTTTTTTTGCATCGGGAGAGATAACTTTTGGCCTTGATTCTCCCCTTATGAGAGACCATCGGATTTACTTACAAATCAGTGAACATGATATCTTGAATTGTTTAGTGTTTTATGTAAATCAACTCAACATATTTCACATAGTAATTTTTTGGACAAAGTTAGTTCTTTGAGTTGTGTTCATTTTGGCCCGAACAATTTCTAGTTTCATGAGTGCTTTAGAGAAATTCATCCTTTCAAAGTTCTCATATAAGCAACCCCTTCATTCTCACATTGGTCACTTCTTATTAATAGTATACTATTATACCCCACTTGAATTTTCAAGATATAGGAGCTATTAAAAGCTAAGCTTATCCTTACTTACTTGCTAGGCAACACTTATTTTATAATAGAAATAGGTATCAGTTTAAAACTCACCAGTGCTCTCTTCAAAGAGCCAATCAAGATTAGGTTATCCATTTGAATCACGATTTTGGGATCTACAGTCATCTAGGTAGGGTTTCCAGCAAGACAACTCTTTATTTTGTAGGCTTTATTTCTATTCCACTTGATAAATTATACACTTGCTCTCTATTCAACCCTTTGGTTAATGGATCATTTATATTTTCTCTAGACTTAATATAATAAATGAAAAAAATTCAATTTCATAGAAGTTGTTTAATAGTATTGTTGATACCAAATTTAGTCTGCTGACATGGCTCAATTAAGTGGAGACACGTGGCAATCTGCATGGCAATAACAAACACATCAGAACAACCCCTTGACTTCGAGGAACTCATTTTCCCCGACCAACTCAAATACTCCGAGCAGTAGGTACTCTCCGAGGAACTTTACTGCACCGAGAAACTCATGGATGCCGAGATACTTAGGCGGTCCGAGCAGCTTTGACGGTCCAAGCTGCATCTCGATCAGAGCATTTATTATCAGACAATTAAGAGGATTAAATGCGCATTAAATGCTGATTATCATCATACGGATGTATACGCTTATTGAACAACTATGTATTACCCATTCACATATACATCCTCATGGCTATAAATACATTGTATCATCCTCATTGTAAGGGGACCGGAATTTCTTGAGATAAACCCTACTTTGAGAATTCCAAAACAGTCAGTAATAACACAAACAGTGGACGTAGGCCATTCGTTCAAGGCTGAACCACTCTAAAATATCTTATCTTATTTATTTTTTATCTGTGATTAAACAATTAGAGGTAATCTAATTTTTTACATCAACAGATTGGCGCCGTCTGTGGGAAACGACTGTAATTTTCGTTTTTCACCAAAAACAATTCATAACCAATGGCTGACAATCCTGAATCCAGCAATCGAAACACTGGAAACCCCCTAAATCCATCCGCTCCTCCAAATATCCAAGATCTGGCTGGAATCATGGCCAGTTTGGCTCAAGGCCAGACAGCCATGCAAGAAATAATGCGACAACTCATGCAAACTATCCAAGGTGGAGCATCAACCTATTCAGGACAACGAAGTGGTCAAAGAAATACCCATTTTCTTTCTTCACGCATTAAGCAAAGCGATTCATATCGCACTGATAAATCTGAAGATTTTTCTTATCAACCGGGTCGAACTTCGTCAGTACGAGCCACAGATACTGAACAACACATCACCCTCTCCCCGAAAAGGACCAGTGCACTGGAAAGATTGAGTAGGGTCTCTCCTTTTGATCGATTGGGCCCTAGGAAGAATAAAAGTCCTCCTAAGGATGTGTCGAGAAACTTTCGATGACCATTTGATCTAAGAGAGGGTTCTACCCAATCACAACCAGCTGCTCGACAAGATAGATCCCAGGAAGCTACTTCAACACGATCCATTACTCGAACCAATAGGCTCGAGGAAGGAAATGATGAGTGGAAAGGCTCTATTCAGAGGTTGGAAGATAGATTAGGGGAAATGGCCAAGGCCAAGAACCCTCTACAAAGAACTTTTGTCCAAGGGACACCTTTTGTTCAAACAATTATGGATTTTCCCACACCATCAAAGTTCAAAGCACCTATTGTGCCTCCTAAATATGATGGAAAAACCGACCATGTTCTTCATATAGAGCAATACCAAGCTGCTACCGACATCTATGTTGTGCCAGATGAAATGAGATGCAGGGCATTCTCGAGAACCCTTACAGGATCTGCTCAAATATGGTACAATAATCTTCCCCGGGGTAAGATTTTAACTTTCTTTCAACTGGACGAGCTCTTCATTGGAAACTTCTGTTTTGGAGCAAAACCTGTTAAACGAGTAGCACACTTGTTAAGTGTTAGACAAAAGGCAGGTGAGAGCACTAGGGATTATATAACTCATTTTAATAACGAGAAACTCGAAGTTATTGATTACGAGAAAAAGACAACGATTACTGCTCTAATGAGTGGGTTGTTGCCCAACAAGTTATACTACATTTTGGCTAAAGATCCACCCAGAACCATGTCAGAATTGATGGCAAAAGCGGCCAAGATCATGAATGCCGAAGACGCTATAGTTGCGAAGAAGAATATGGATACCAAAGAAACCAAGGTGTAGGGTTATAAGGCCAAAAAGAAAGAGCATAAGAATAATGGTGGTGACAAGCACTCAAAAATAAAGCCATCATGGGAGGTATTAAAGAAATTTGAAAATTATACTCCTTTGAAGGTAGACATCAACCATGTTCTATAAGAAATCAAGAACAGCGAAGAGTTAAACTGGCCAGAGAAAATGAAGTCAGACCCTGACAAGAGGAATAAGGCCAAATATTGCGAGTTCCGCAAGGATCATGGCCACATGACCAACAATTGCATAGCTCTTTAGAATGAGATCGAGGCACTCATTAGACGAGGAAAACAGGCAAAGTATGTTGATCGTAGAAATGAAAGAAAAAACAGCGATCGAGCAAGAGAGAGATCTAGATCTCCTCGTCGAACAGAGGAGAACAAGAAAAGAGACCATGAAGATGATCCAGAAGACGACCCCGATCTTCCCAAAAGACCAAGGCAGCTAGAACGTGAGGTATTTTCAATACGTTTTGGATCATTTGATTATAATATTATTACAGGTGGAGATGCAGGAGGTGGAGACCTTACTGTAGAAAGAAAAGCTTGCCTCAATGAGGCTCAAGCCTGTTCATATATTCAATGAATAAACTTGGCTGAAGATGATCGCCCGAGGAAGGTCAACAAAGAAAAACTGGTCATCGGTTTCTTAAAAAATGACCTCGCAGGTGTGATGTACCCTCATGATGACCCATTGGTGATCAAAATGAGAATGAAGGAAGTGATGATCTCGAGAGTACTGGTTGATAATGGTAGCTCGGCTGATATTATGTTCTAATCGTGCTTCAACAGCTTAAATCTAAAGTTGTCTCAGTTGGAGCCTTATCATAGGCCCCTCCTCGGTTTTACTGGCGAGAAAGTTTTTCACTTGGGACGATCAAGTTGGATATGTTCATTGGTACATGGCCTGCTTGTCGAACCAAAAGAGTACGCTTCTTTGTGATGCATAATAATGTTCAATAAGCCTACAATATCATCATGGGAAGGGTAGGATTGAAGAAGTTCGAAGCAGTACCATCTACGGTACATCAATGCCTAAAATTTCTAACTAATTTTAGAGTAGGAGTTGTGAAGGGTGACCAAAAAGTAGCTCGAGAATGCTACTATTCATCTACCGAACAAGAGGAACTAGAGGAATCTAGGAAAAAGACTACTACCTATCAGGTGGATGAGGGTGCAGAAATTGAAACATTGGATCCTAGAGACGAGTCGCAACTCGTGAAAGGTCAGGTGGTTGAAACTACTAAAAACATCATTCTGGACGACGAGCACCCTGAACAAACAACTCAGATAGGTTCGTCGTTAGATGCCTCATTAAAACAGGAGTTGATAGTTTTCTTAAAAGGCAGAAAACAAACTTTTGCTTGGAGTCATGAAGATATGCCCGGAATAGACCCAAATTTCTTATGTCACGAGCTCAATATGAATAAGGAAATCAAGCCAGTGAAGCAAATAAGAAGAGTGTTCATCCCCGCGAAGAACCAAGCTATACAGGAGGAGGTCGAGAAGCTCCAGAAAGATTGCTTTATTGAAGATGTTAAGTATCCAGACTGGTTAGCAAATGTGGTTATGGTGAAAAATAAGAACAACAAATGGAGGATGTGTGTAGACTTCACCGACCTCAACAAGGCATGTCCAAAGGATCATTTCCCTTACCCCGAATTGATCAACTAGTGGATGCTACCTCGGGACACGAGCTGCCGAGCTTCATGGATGCTTATTCTGGTTACAACCAGATTAAAATGAAACCCGAAGACGGGGAGAGTACTTCTTTCATTACCCCTAGGGGAACTTATTGTTATAATGTTATGCCTTTTGGTTTGAAAAATGCAGGTGCGACATATCAGCGGCTGATGAATAAAGTGTTTGCAGAACAAATCAGTTGCAATATGGAAGTCTATGTTGATGATATACTTACAAAGAGCAAGAAAGTTTTTGACTATCTAGTTGACTTAGGCCAGACCTTTGATCAATTAGATAAATATCATATGAAGTTGAACCCGACCAAGTGCATATTTGGAGTATGAGAAGGCATGTTTCTCGGGTATATTGTCAATCAACGAGGCATTGAAGAAAATCCTGAAAAGATCAAAGCTTTGTTAGGGCTGCGATCTCCAACGACGAAGAAATAAGTACAAAGCCTTACAGGGCGAGTAGCAGCACTTAATAGGTTTGTATCGCGAGCAACTGATAGATTCCTCCCATTCTTCAAAACGCTCCGAAATACTTTTGAATGGAATGAAGAATGCGAGAAAGCTTTTCAAGAATTGAAGAAATATTTTGGAGCACCTCCACTGTTGTCCAGGCCAGTGATGGGAGAAAATTATACTTATATCTGGCAGTTTCAGAAAATGCAGTTAACTCGGCATTAATAAGAGTAGAGGATGGAGTACAAAAGATAATTTATTACACTAGTAAGGCCTTTCGAGGAGCGAAGATCAGATATCCGAAGCTGGAAAAGTTGGCACTGGCACTGATCGAAGCGAGTAGAAGAATGAAGCCATACGTCCAGGCTCATACCATAGTCGTATATACCGATATGCCGTTGAGGCAAGCTCTTCATAAACCAGAAAAATCAGGGAGATTGATGTACTGGGTAATAGAACCTGGTGAATATGATATAATTTATGAGCCTAGATCGTCACTAAAAGGGAAGCAATAGCAAATTTTATAGCAGAGTTCACTTAACCTGATACCCCCGAGGAGTAAAAGCTGAGCACCGACCAACCTGTGGATGTTACATGATCATCAAATTTAAACCCCGATCAACTTAAGTTGGTCGGAGAGCAAGAGGAGAAGGTCGACGAGCAGCGAGGTGTGGTAGAAATGGAGATCAAGGAGCAACAAATATTCCATCGAGGAACTTTGTCCAAAAAGACGTTTGAGGACGAGATACCTATATGGAACCTATATGTGGATGGCTCATCGTGCACCTCAGGTAGTGGAGCCGGGATTATATTGAAAAGTCCAGACGAGGTCGATATAGAATATTCTCTGCGCTTTCAATTTCAAGCATCTAATAATGAGGCTGAATATGAAGCGATGATTGCAGGTCTTAGTCTGGCAAAAACCATGAAGGCAGAGCAGGGAATCGTGTGCAGTGACTCACAATTGATTGTAAAGTAAATGCTTGGTGTATATGCAGCAAAAGGAGAGTTGATGATTAAGTACCATGCAAAGGCGATGGAATTGGTATCAGAATTTGTTACTGTTCAACTGGTCAGAATACCAAGAATGGAGAATGCAAGAGCAGACGCTTTAGCTCTATTAGCATCGGCTGCTCGTACCGAGTTACAAAGAATAATCCCAATTGAAGTTCTATCTGGTCGGAGCATAGATGAAGATCTGACGATGAATTTTATTACCTTTGATTTAGGGCCATCTTGGATTGATCCCATCAGGGCATATATTGACGAGGGAGAATTACCGATTAACAAACTCGTGGCCAAGAAATTGAAGTTTAAAGCTGCTCGTTATGTATTGACTAATGGTGTTCTATACAGACGAGGAATTATGGCAGGTTTGCAAAGATGTGTGCATCCCTCCGAGGTGAAAGACTTGATTGAAGAGGTTCATGAAGGGTCATGTGGAGCCCATGTGGCAGGACGGACACTTCTGCAAAGAATAATGACGCAAGGATACTACTGGCCAATGATGAGGGATGATTGTATAGCCTATGCCAAGAAATGTGATAAGTGTCAGCGTTTTTCCTCCATCCGAAGAACTCCCCAAGCATTGTTGAAACCCATTACTTCCCCTTGGCCATTTGCCATTTGGGGAATTTACTTGGTCGGGCCACTTCCAACGACTAGAGGAAGATTTAAATATCTCGTCGTCGCAGTGGATTATTTTACTAAGTGGGTAGAATCCGAGCCTCTTGTCGACATGACATACGAAAAGGTGTACCAATTTATTTGGAAAAATATCATTTGTAGATATGGTCTTCCCCATGCATTCATCACCGACCATGGAACACAATTTGACAACGAGGAGTTCGCTGCCTATTGTCATCAGTCAAATATCTTGAAGATCCACTCGGCACCAGGATATCCCCAAAGCAATGGACAAACTGAAGTGACAAACAGAACGTTGTTAAATGGCTTGAAGAAAAGACTGAATGACGCGAAAGAAAACTGGATCAACGAGCTACATTCAGTATTGTGGGCTTATCGTACTACTCCCCGAGAAGCAACTGGACAATCTCCATATATGCTGGCATTTAGAAGTGAAGCTGTTATACCTGCCGAGTTGGGTCTCCCAACACACAGAGTAGTGAATTTTAATTCCCCTATCAGCAATTTAATGAGAAGGTTAGACTTGGACATGCTCGAGGAAGTCATAGAAGAAGCAGCCATCAGGAATGCTGCTTACCAGCAACGAACAACTTTATTCTACAATAAGAGAGTGAAGAAGTGCGACCTGAAAGAAGGAGACTATGTGCTAAAGAAAGTGACTCAAAATCACAACAAACAAGAAGCAAACTGGCATGGACCTTATCGAGTTACAGAAGTTGTTCGACCAGGAACCTACAGAATAGAAACTTTAGAGGGGGAGGAGTTTAAGAATGCATGGAATGCAGAACACCTACGCAAATATTATCAGTAATGTAAACTCTCATGTAATGCAGTTTCATCAGTATAAATAAAATGTGAATATTCTACCCAATTCTCTCCTTTTATTGAAATTTTTTCGCGGAGTACTAGTGCTACACACTACTCAGCAAAATCCACCAACTTCGGTTGGTCGAGAATGAAAAAATATTTTCCAAAAGTGCCAACTCCGATTGGTTGGGAAGAAAATTCACCAACTCCGGTTGGTCGGGAATAAAAAAATATTTCCCAAAAGTGCCAACTCCGGTTGGTTGGGAAGAAAATCCACCAACTCCGGTTGGTCGGGAATAAAAAAATATTTCCCAAAAGTGCTAACTTCGGTTGGTTGGGAAGAAAATCCACCAACTTCGGTTGGTCGGGAATAAAAATATTTCCCAAAAGTGCCAACTTCGGTTGGTTAGGAAGAAAATCCACCAACTCCGGTTGGTCGGGAAAAAAATATTTCCCAAAAGTGCCGACTCCGGTTGGTTGGGAAGAAAATCCACCAACTCCGGTCGATCGGGAATAAAAATATTTCCCAAAAGTGCCAACTCCGGTTGGTTGGGAAGAAAATCCACCAACTCCGGTTGGTCGGGAATAAAAAATATTTCCAAAAGTGCCCACTCCGGTTGGTTGGGAAGAACATTCACCTACTATAGTTGGTCGAGAATAAATTTGTTACCAACTAAGGTTGGTCGAGAATAAAAAACACCAACTCTCTTTCATCGGAAATAGTTGGTTAAACAAATAATGGCTTAGAATTAAAAAGTGATCAAGAAAAATTTTAATACTTGAAAATTTTCACCAAGTTGCTCGAGAAACAAATTATCATTAACTCTGGTTGGTCGATAAATGATTATTATCAATTTAAGATAGTCAACAATAAGTTTTACCAACCTTAGTTGATCGGAAAATAACACAATGTTGATATCCTTTTAATAGATATACATGCACATTCATTAGTAAATAAGTAAAAAATACCTACAAGACAATGGCAATCAAGATGGCAAAGAAAAATAGAAGTTTTTCATTAAATCCAAAACAAAATACATTTAAAAGGAAATACATATTAATTAGTACATCAAGATCCCTACTCTATTGGTTTCTTCCCCTTTGCTTTTGAAACAGGTTCCTCGCCAGCAGGAGGATCGTCTAAGGCATAAGGGGAATTTATGAAATTAAGGTCTTTGAGCATCCTAATGTTCATCACAGATGGTCGATCGAGTAGGTGCTCGGGATGAGATATCTCAACATTGGAGTGGAGACTGTAATCGCCAAGGTATTTGGAAATCAAACACTGAGGGATTGCCCGAGAAGGAATCCAACTCATGTCGAGTTTGAATGGTGGCATTGGCAGGTCGAGCAACCTAGGATTATAGTAATCCCATAAGTAGTGACCCTGTTCCAATTGCAGTACACCCAAGGCATTCAACCACCCTTGTTTGTAACCCTCATTATTCGCATTTTGGATTCGATCATCTAAATGGTAGAGAGCCTCATTATAGCCAGCCATCCAGAATTCTCTGGGCTGCTTGTGGAATTGATAAGTCAACCTTTCCAGCTGCTCGTGAAGATTTTTTATAAAGAGTTCTTTATTCTCTAAGGCAGACTTCTATGCAGAGAGCTGCTCGTCTAGATTTCGGATCTTCTTGGACATCTCTGCCAGATTTTTATTCTTCGCAACTAACTGAACTGCTTGATTTTACAGAGAAGCTTGAGTTCTTGCCTCTTCAATAGTAAGCTGAGTAGCCCTTGCTCGTCCTCGAGAACCTCTTTCTCGTCCCAGAGCAGAGGTAGAAGAACCATCTCTCTTCAAGGTTTCCAATTCATCTCGCAGATTGGCATTTTCGACCTCCAAGAAAGATAATCCCTCGTCGTTCACAGGGACCAAAGCGTTTGAGGTAGAAGCTGCAGATTTCAACTGAAATACCTCTCTTTGCAGGTTATTATTTTCCTTCTCCAACAACTCAGCTATCTGTCTGTGCTCTTCAACCTCAGCCTTCAAAGTTCTCTCCCTCACATTGTAAGCAGCGAATAACTTATCATACCCCTTATCAACACTGAGTTGTTGATACTTCTTCTCTTATCCCTCTACAAAAGGGCTGTAGATTCCTTATATTGTTGTTGAAGCTCTTCAAGAGTGCCCTGGAGGTCTTCAATCATTTTATAATATGCTACATTGTTAGCCACTGCACGGTCGAGCAAGCACTTCAAATACTGGCAGGCTTCAACTGCTCGTTCTGAAGCATTTGGACCGAGTATATCAACGATTTGAGCATCAGTCAAATCTGCGTGGCCAGCCTTGAAATATTCGTTGCACTGTTTCATCAATTTTGTATCATGAGCAGATAACAATTCCATCCTGGCCATAAACTAGTAAAAAGAAGAAAGAGCAAGAATCAATAAGGAGCAAGAGGAAGAGAAACAACAGTATGAATAGGCAAAACTTTAAATTTTATTATATCATAAAAGAGAGGTACATAGTTCAGAATTACAATTGACAAAAATAAACAAAGAGAAAAATCCGAACAACTCTACACCTTCTCCTTGTCTCCCAAAACTTTCTCGGGAGGCTGGGACGAGGAAGTAGGTTGCTCGAATGGCACAGATGGTTGCTCGAGGGGTGCTGGAAGCTGCTCGCTTGAAATAATGGATGGTTGAAGTTGCTCGCAGGAAGACTGGACAACTGTGGGATGAGAAATTTGATCTCCCATCACCATAGAAGATTCCTCAGAGGCAGCTTTGTCCTCTTCTTCTTCAGGAGTTGGAGGGGGGCCAGGGATGTGTCGTTGAAACAGGTCAGAATTTTCATCAACCTTCATCTCTTGCAGAGCAGCGACCCAGACATCCCTAAAGTATTTGTGGCTACCATATTCCACTTATGACATCATGGCAGCCAGACCCTTATTCCACCCCTTATCCCATCCAGCACTGAAGGAATTTTTCGCAGCTAACTTTCTTTTCACCTTCTCCGAGGAAAGCTTCTCGGATAGAAGTTTCTCGATAGCCTTCAATTTATTCTCCACTTCCTCCTTCTGACGACCTATTTCACGAAGTTGGCTCAACTCTTCCTCAGCAGCTTTGAGCTTACTTTCAAGCTCCCCAACATTTTGGAGCTTCCCTTCGAGCTCTTTATTCTTCTCCTTCAAGTCTTTTATTTTCTTCTCCAACCCTTTGGAGACCTCAACAACCTGATCCTTCTCCTGTACGATGGAATTAAGATTCTTCTCCCAAGTAGCTTTATCATCATCATACTTCTGACGATAATCCTTCAGAGACTGCGTCAGACCCACCAAAGCTTCCTCTACACCTGACGAGGAGCTTGAAGCTTTAATAGCTTCATCCTTCTTCAAAATTGTATTAAAACAGGTTACCAACTGTGAAAAGAAAATAATAGCAAGTCAGTGCACATATATAACAAGGGAAAAATGAAAGTTCAGGACAATAATACTTAGAGAAGTAATATGACGAGCAACCAATGTGGTAACCATATCCCGAGAAAGATTTTCTTCAATACCTTGGATCTCGGGAATGATCCAAGACTTCACCGAGCTCATGGCAGAGCTCGGGGCAACAAAAGTGGGAACACCACTTACAGTAGTCGGGGGCTGAGAGATGGATTCAGCCAAATTGACCGAGGAGCTCTTCTTCAGCCTCCTCAGAGGAGCATCAATGGTCTCAACCAAGGAAATAGTCTTAGTCGGGGATATGACTATAACCTCGCTTGGAGCAGCGACCTTGCTCGGAGCCACTGGGGGCTTCTCGACAACCTTCACAGGAGCAGCCGGAGGAGGTGCATCGATTTTTCTTGTCCCTTCTTCTGGGACATCATGTTTTCTTTTCTTTGCCTCTCCAGCAGTAGAGGCAGATTTCTCGAAGAGGGTAGGAGATCTTCTTCTCTTCATCCTTTCACTCAAAGGAATATGTGACTCAAGTGAAGAACTTGCAGAAGATGGTACTGGTTCCACATCGCTTATCACCAGACGAGCAGTAAAAGACGAGGTGTAACTCTTATATTGCAGCAAATATGAAGCTGATCTGATATGCTCGTCGGCAACTATCTGATGCAAACCCCAGATAAGTTTCAGATGTTTTAAGTTAACTTCTGTCTCTTTTGGAGACCTTCTTTTGCTGTCAACTGTAAATAAATGAAAATTAAAATATCAGTGACACATTTTATCAAACACAAAGAAAGTATAATTTCAAAAATAAAGTAAGGTAAAAACAACCTATCCCATTGCCATAGGGAGGGCATCAGGGACCCTGATACACGTCATTTCCAGTTAGTGGAGCATGTTGCCAATTTTTTATAACAACACCATGCTCGAAATAATCCCTATTGGAATCTGGGAGATTGACCACTAAAGCCCTATTTAAAAATCTAGTTTTCAAGTAAAAAGTACTGTCGCTGACAGCCCATCTATAGCAAAACATAATTTCTGGTATTCCTATACGAGTTCCATGAATCTGATTTAATCTATGAACCCCATTAACTATTCTCCATGTATTGGGGGCTATTTTTGCAGGAACCACATCAAAATATTAACAGAATTCTAGACACAAAGGGTTTGGGGGAAAAGAAGAACCACATTTAGCCACGAAGAGACTAGGGAACCAATGTCCCTCAGCTAAATGGAAATAATCTGAAGGTTCAAAAAGTTCCTCCAGAACAACCCATGAAGGAATAGAGAAATCAGAATGAAACTTATCAAGCGATTCAACAAGGTAAACCATGATGAATAAAGGAAATAAAAGAGAAGGAAGAAGATCTTACAGGAAAAGGATGGATCTGTTGACAACGAACGATGAAAGGGATGAACGCACAAGAGAGAGAGAAAATGGAAAACTCAAAGATACAGATTTGAAAAAGTAAAAGACGATATGATTTTCTGCAACGCTTAAATACCTTACCTTGGGAAAAGGTGAAAATAATGATTATAAAGGGAGACGTTTACGCTACCGGCGGCTAAAAGGACAAAAAGGGCGCGGATATCGAAGCAGTTAGAAAAATTCGAAAAGTCTGATTCTTTGAATTCAAAAAGAAAAATAAATGCGAAGAAAACACTCCTAAAATTCAGGATGACCATTTAATCCCGCCATATTTCGAGAAGAATGTTCCACACTCCTAATTCTCGAATTATGAAACATTGGGGGCTTCTGTTGATACCAAATTTAGTCTGCTGACATGGCTCAATTAAATGGAGACACGTGGCAATCTTCATGGCAATAACAAACACATCGGAACAACCCCTTGACTTCGAGGAACTCATTTTCCCCGACCAACTCAAATACTCCGAGCAGTAGGTACTCTCCGAGGAACTTTACTGCACTGAGCAACTCATGGATGCCGAGAAACTTCGGTGGTCCGAGCATCTTTGACGGTCCGAGTTGCATCTCGATCAAAGCATTTATTATCAGACAATTAAGAGGATTAAATGCGCATTAAATGCTGATTATCATCATACGGATGTATACACTTATTGAACAGCTATGTATTACCTATTCACATGTACATCCTCATGGCTATAAATACATTGTATCATCCTCATTGTAAGGGGACCAGAATTTCTTGAGATAAACCCTACTTTGAGAATTCCAAAACAGTCAGTAATAACACAAACAGTGGACGTAGGCCATTCGTTCAAGGCTGAACCACTCTAAAATATCTTGTCTTATTTATTTTTTATCTGTGATTAAACAATTAGAGGTAGTCTAATTTTTTACATCAACAAGTATTATGTCTCTGACGTATATATCGAGACTTACCATTATACATATGCATTTGTGCTCTGTCAATTGCCGTTAACTATCACAATGTATGAAAATTGCAGGCCCGGGTTTTGGGCACATTGGAATATCCTCTAAAAGGTTTCGAAGACATTCTCCTTCTTCTCCAAATTTATCTAAAAATATAAATTTGAATTCCATAGTGGACGTAGCAATACAAGTCTATTTTGTGGATTTCCATGATACGGTGACACTACAAAGTATAAATACATATCAACTTATGGATTTATAATACTTTGAATAAAATATCAAATTAGTTTCACTATATATCTATTATAGTGAAATCCATTATTAAGGGTATATCTTAAATATCTAAGAACCCCTATTATTTCTTTCCAATTGTCTTTAACTTGGATTACTTAAATACCTACTCAATTTTCTAACCGAGTAAGCAATATCTGGTCGAGTGAAGTCCATGACTTACATTAAATTGCTTATGATATGGGAGTATTCTAATTGTGATATACCATTGCCATAATTTTTATATAAATGAATATTTGAGTCAATGGGTGTTTTAGCAATGCTATCACTGCCTTTATTAAAGTTATCTTGTATCTTCTCAATATAATAATGATATTGAGACAAGATAAGTCCACCCAATGTTTTAAAATTTTAATTCCTAATATAACATCAGCAATACTCACATCTTTCATATAAAATTTATTAGACAAGATTCCCTTAGTAGATTTAATGATATCTTTATTACTTTCGGTAATAAGCATATCATCTCAATAGAGACAAACAATGGCACAACCACTTTTATGTTTTAATGTAAACACATTTATCACATTCATTTTTTTTTAAATTCATTTGATATCACTGTGTTGTCAAATTCATAATGTCATTGTTTAGTGTAAGGACATATTTTACATAGTCCGTACTATATATTGAGTATGTCATATACCGTTACACCATCGAAGACTGTCAAGATCACATATGCAACAAGACGAATCCAAATATCAAGTACTCTTCATCAACAAGCCTAGACATGATTAACTTTGGTAAGGTTATGTTTTTAATCCCTTAATGATTTATTATAAGTGGTGGGATATTTTTTCTAAAAATATTTCGAAGTGTTGGGGCATTCTTTTTCGGCAAAGACTTTTTTCTAAGTGTTGGGGTGAAGTGTTTTTTGACGTTGTGGTCATTTGAGGGACAACTACAATCGTTCAATGTACATAAGCATGTCGCGTGATGTCGTTCTAGCGACATATCGATCTCTTTCGAGCGACGTCATGATCTCATTCGAGCGAAATGAGATTCTCGTTTGAGCGATAGCGTCGACTCAATTTTCTTATAAATTGTTTTGTCTAGCTTTGTTTTTCATTAGAAGACCTAAATTTTCATCCTACGAAATTGCTTTGGAAGAAATATTAGTCTTCTCAATTTTAAGTCTTTAAACCTTTGTTTTCAATTCACAAACATCCCAATTGTTTTGGAACCCAAGAACACAATTTTGTGAAGTTTCTCTTGTAGAGAAGATCTCTACTGTTGACTTGGTGATTCTCAAGGGAGTTGCTTGCTTACTATGATTGCGTGTCAATTGGGAGTACTCATGGGTGTTGCTTGCTGAATTGGAGCTGCGGTTCTTGCTGAGTCTAGACTGCATGTCTATGTGATTGTTCCGAGGAGTGATCATTGTAGATTTCGTTGTAATCTTTGTAAGTTGCGATTTGCTATTTTATAGTGAAAAAAGGTTTTACCCAAAAGGTTTTTTACCTAAAATATGTGTGTCGGCAATATATTTGTGATGGTTTGATTTCACCCACCTAGATGCATGTTTTAGGGATGAATTAAATTAGTTTAAAAACTGACTCTAGTTAAATAAGCCTAAATTGGAAATTTGCGAAATTGTTTAAATCAATATCACACAAGAATTCTCAAATTAGTATGAGAGAAGGTTACTCTAATTTATCCAGTATTCCTATTTCAACAAAATTTGTATGATATTTATTTTTTTTGAAAAATCTGTCTTGTGAAAAATCTCATCTTTTCCAATGGAGCACTTATATAATAGGATGCCTATCTTTGATGAAAATAATTATGCCTATTAGAAAGCCCGATTGAAATCTAGTTTGAAAGCCATTAGCGAGCGTGTTTGGTTACTTTGTGAAAGAGGGTGGACTCCTCCCACTGTCCCCGTGAATAATGTCGAACTTTTAAAACCCGTGTCGGACTGGACTGAGGACGATTTTAAGCAGCCTAATTTTAATTCTTGTGGACTTAGTGCTATTTCTGGAGCCGTCACTCCTGACGAGTACCGCCGTATTTTGATGTGCACCACGCCTAAAGAGGCTTGGGAGGTCCTCCAATTGACACAAGAGGGTACGAACGCGATTAAAGAATCGAAATTACAAAATTTGACTACCCAGTTTGAGACTATCACCATGTTAGAGTCCAAATGTTTTGATGATTTTTATGCTAGGTTGTCGGACATAGTCAACACGAGTTTTAATTTGGGTGAGGTAATTGATAACACGCGTTTCGTTAAAAATATTTTGAGATCTCTCCCAAAATGTTTCATTCCTAAAGTCATTGTTTTGAATTCATTAGGAACATTAAAGTCACTTAAGTTAGAAGAGCTCGTAGGAGACCTACGAACTTATGAGATTGACATGTTTCCTAACACTATTAAGTCTAAGGATAAAGGTGTTGCTTTAAAGACTCAATTTAAGAAAAAGAAGAAAGAGAGAGTTTGTGATTCCGAGTCTGAGGGTGAGTTTGATTTTAATGATATGGCCTTGTTCGAAATTTTTTTTAAAAAGTCTCTCAAATTTTCAAAAGAAAATTCTTCCAATAAAAGATTTTTTGAGAAAAATAAAAGGAAAGAAAAGGCTAAAGAGAGTGGTGATAAAGAGAAAGAGAGCGAAAAAAAAAGAGTGAGGAAGATTTAGAAACTGTGACATGTTTTGAGTGTGAGGGTAAAGGGCATAAGTCATTTGAGTGTCCCACTAGGCTTAGGAGAGAGGGAAAGAAAGTAGTTATGCCAGCCACACTTAGCGATAGTGATATTGAGGTTTATGATTCGGGTGATGAAAAAGCCCACGGTATGCATGTCACATTTTTGGCTAGTCGGGTTAGCACACCTAGTTTGCACGACGATGAGGACACTAGTACACGTGAGTGTCCCGATGAAGTTTTGAATGTTTCGAGTGAGGGTGAAGGTGAGTGTGAAAGTTGAGATGAAAGTGAACTCCAAATTGCATTTAGAGATTTGTACGCTGAGACCTTAAAGACTAAGAAATTGAATAAGGAGTTAGGTCTTAGGGTGAGATATTTGGATAGAGAGATAGAAGTTTTGAGTGAGCTTGAGGCAAAAGAAAGTCAACTTGAGAAGGTGAGGGTGTCTTTGTGAGTTGATTGCTTTAGGTCGGGAAAAAAGTGATTTGACCAACACGGTGTCTAGTCTGACAACACGTGTATCCCAACTCGAGAGTGATCTTAAACGTGCCCATGAGGTCAAAGTCCCTTTAGATAACTCATATAAGAAGGTTGAAAAGATGGTTCTTAATCCCATTTTGGGTAATTGTGAGAGTTTAGGAATGGCGGTGCGTATACTTCAAAGTTGCACTAGAGCCGGTTGATACTTTAGTGTTAGATTCACATGGCTCTCGTCCTAACCCACCTAAGCGTCCATCTCCCCTTATGAGAACATGTCCTAGAGTTTTTTTAGAGAGGTGTTCCTAGGCCCATTTATGGTTGTTCCCCTTTCAAAAGGAGAGGACATCTTAAGGAATTTTGTTTTAAATTGGGTAATGTGTCACGTTTTGCTACTACACGTGTTTCCACACATGTACCCACACATGATACTTTACATGATTCCAATGATTACATGAGAGAGTTTGCACATAGTCAGGAGCAAGTTAAGTTTCTGGTCAAAACTTCACATGATTTTATGAATGTTTTTCATAGGATGTCACCACCTTTGAAAAACCCCTGCGCACCTAACGGCCGAGGTTTAGACTTATGTGCTAGCATGTGATGATTTTCATAATGATATTATATGCCTATTTCTAGTGTGTACCACCTTTGTATTTGTGCATTTTTTTTATATTTTTTGAAAAACCAAAAATATTTTTGTTTCTGAAAAATTTTGGAAAAATACAAAAAGATTTTCTATTTTTATTGAGAAAAATTAAAAAAACCAAAAAGATTTTATTTTGATAAATTTTTTTAGAAAATCCAAAAGAGTTTTTTTTTGTTTACAACTTTTATGAATGGACATTTCGGACGATAGATTCACAACATCATTCCATATTCAGGTGACTATTTGACAGTGTTTTGAGATGATACGTCCTGTCATCCATGTGCTTTATAATGTTTGGTGTCATTAAGATGTAATTGAGTTTTACTTCCTACATGTTTGACTCATGATGTCTTTTATTGCACACACGCACAAATTTGTTCGATTTTTGTTCTTGTCTAATCACATGTTGGTCGAGTGTTTTCATCTCAATTTTGTCCTTAAAACGAACCAAGTGAAATAATACGAGAGTAATAAAAGTAGTTCATGTAAGATCCATTGCCCGTGAGGAATTTATTTAGGATGAAAAAAAGATGAGTGAGCACGAGAAATGGCTGTGAGTGAATAATAAGCACGTCGTGAAAGCCACCGTTTGAAAAGAGCCTGCACAAAAAATAAAGGCGATAAAAAGATGAAATATGCCAATTTTGGGGCCAATAGGTTTTCTCTAAGTTGAGAATTTAGAACCTCATTAGAAAATATAAAAATATCATTTTTTTATGAGGGAGTTTTGGTTGGAAAAATATCAATGGGTTTGCACGTCCTTTGAAAAATTCTCGAAATGGAATTAAATTGTTTTGGACGTTATTGGTGTGAAAATCACTTAGGCTTTGATTTGTCAATTTGATTAAGACGATGTCATCTAAATTCAACAATTTTACACCTAAGGACGATTTTGATGTTTATTCATTAGGGGTACACATATGCATCGGGCACATATGATTGATTAAGTTGATTTACATATCGAATTTGTTCACACCCATTCATTCCGTTTCCATGATTTGGTTGTCTTAGTGTAATTTCATGGTGTGTGATCTTTATAAATTATTTTCATTTGAAAAATTGAAAAATCAAAAATAGTTTGTGGAAAGCTTTTTGAGTTGCACCTTTGCATGAACGTAGTTTGATCCATATTTTCTGCATGTCGTGACACTCCATGTTTGTTTTGTTTATTCTATTCCTTGTCTATTTTGAATAAATAAAAACGGGGAGAACGAATTATGATTTTATGGGGAGTTTTTGTAGTATGGGGGGAGATTTGGTAATGATTGACTTATTATTAGATCATTTCAAACTCAATACATCACGAAGGTATATTTATTTTATTGTCTCATGTGTGTAGGTACAATTGAAGATCATTATTGCACACCCTGATGCTGACAAAGAAAATTTGAATATTTTCGAAGAAAGTTTTAAGACTTGCATATATAGTACCTTTTCACTTTTGGGTTCATGGGAGGGTTTAGATTTGCATAGGCATTTTTTATTTGATAATTCGTATTTTTTATGTTGTACCGGCATAGACATAGGGGAGATTTGTAAATACATACATTACATAGTCCCTATTATATATTGAGTATGCCATATAATATATGCAACAAGACGCATCCGAATATCAAGTATTCTTCATCAACAAGCCTCGACAGGATTAACTTTTGTAAGGTTATGTTTTTAATCCCTTAATGATTCATTTCAAGTGTTGGGATATTTTTTCTAAAAACATTTCTAAGTGTTGGGGCATTCTTTTTCGTCAAAGAATTTTTTCTATGTGTTGGGGTGAATTTTTTTTTACGTTGTGGTCGTTCGAGCGACAACTACAGTCGTTCAAGCGACATAAGCATGTCACACGAAGTCGTTCAAGCGACCTATCGATCTCGTTCGAGCGACAACATGATCTCGTTCGAGCAACAACTGTCCTCGTTCGAGCGACATGAGGTTCTCGTTTGAGGAACAACACCGACTCAATTTTCTTATAAATTATTTTGTCCAACTTTATTTTTCATTAGAAGACCTGAATTTTTATCCTACAAAATTGCTTTGGCAGAAACATTAGTCTTCTCAATTTTATGGCTTTAAACCTTTGTTTTCAATTCACAAACATCCCAATTCCTTTATGTGATTTTTTTTGGAACACAGGAACACAATTTTATGAAGTTTTTCTTGTAGAGAATATCTCTACTGCTGACTTCGTGAGTCTCAAGGGAGTTGCTTACTGACTACTACTGCGTGTCAATTGGGAGCCCTTGTGGGTTGTCCATGCTGAATTGGAGATGCGTTTCTTCCTGACTCTAGACTTCTTGTTGATGTGATTATTCCGAGGACTGATCATTGCAAATTTCATTGTAATCTTTGTAAGTTGAGATTTACTATTTTATAGTGAAATAAAGGTTTTACCCGAAAGGTTTTTTTTCCCGAAATCTTTGTGTCAGCAATATATTTGTGATGGTTTGATTTCACCCACCTAGATGGATGCTTTAGGGCTGAATTAAATTGGTCTAAAAACTAACTCCAGTTTAATAAACCTAAATTGGAAATTTGTGAAATTGTTTAAATTGATATCACCCAAGTATTCTCATTTAGGTGCCTATTTTAATCTATAAAGGAATTTAACAAGTCTACACACATTATTTTCTTTTCATGGAACTTTAAACCCTTCTGGTTGTTCCATGCATATCTCTCCATTTAAGAAGGTGTTTTTTACATCCACATGATGTATCTCAAGATTATGTAATGCTGCAATAGCCATTAACATTCGAATGGATGTTATTCTCATAAAATGTGAGTAAGTTTCAAAATAGTCTAAGCATTCATTTTGCCTATAGCTTTTAGCTACAAGTCTACCTTTGTATTTTTCAATTGATCGATCAACTTTTAATTTTCTCCTGAATATCAACTTGCCTCCAAAATATTTACTTCCTGGTGGAAGGTCAACCGATTACCACATATGGTTTTTCATGATGGATATTGTTGACAACCTCTTTCGAGAAAGGGGCTTCCGGAGTTGATATCTCTTCTGTAAAGTTACTAGAATCACTTTATAACATATAAGTTAGAAACTCTGGACCAAACTCTTTATCCTTTTGATGCGTCAAGGTTCAAGGCCATCATCTTTCTCAATATATTCATTTTCTACATTATCTTGATGACTACTAGATGCAGTGTCGTATGTTCTTTTATAAGGACTTGAATCAATCACTTTTTTGTTAGAAAAAATATCTTTAAAGAAATATGAATTTCTAGATTCAATTATAGTATTTACGCATATATCAGGAATCTCATATTTGTGTATAAGAAATCGATATTCACTACTATTAATTTCATAACCAATGAAAGTGCAATTAACAGTTTTTGGTCCTATTGTATTCCTTTTAAGCTTAGGAACCACCACCTTTACAAGACACCCCCACCCTTTGAGGTATTTGTAATTAGGTTTTCAACCTTTCCATAATTCATACAGTGTCTTATGTGTTTTTTATGAGGAATTTTATTAAGAAGGTAATTTGCAAAAAGAAAATCTTCCCCCCACAAGTTCTGAGGCAAACCCGAACGTATCTCTTATAGAGTTTGGTTTTTGCATTCTTCAATATTGTTAGATCGAGGTGAGTAAGGAGAGGTAACTTGTTGAATAATTTCATGTTTTGAACAATATTCTTCAAAAAGGAAATCATATTCACCTCCTCTATCACTCTTAAGTACTTTAATCTTTTTTTTTAAGTTGATTATCAACTTCTATTTTATAATGTTAAAAAACATTTACCGCCTCATCCTTACTTCTAAGCAAGTACCCATAACAATATCTTATGCAATCATCTATAAAAGTAATAAAATAATTTTTCCCACCTCTTATTTGCAAAAAATTCAAATAACATATATCAGTATGAATTAACTCAATAGTGTTTGTACTTCTTTCAATAGTTTTAAAAGGAGTTTTAGTTAACTTTGATTCCACACACATTTCACACTTGTGATTTGAGCAAATACTAAATTTTAGTGTTTAGTCTAAATTAATTAATCTGCGAATAGTATCATAATTAACATGAAGTAATCTATCATTCCATGCAATACAAGAATCAATCAAATAAGCATAATATATGTTCTTATTATTAATAGGCATTACCGTTATTACATTGAGTTTGAAGAGTCCATTGCTCAAATATCCTTTCCCCACATACATACCACTCTTAGTGAGTACAAATTTGTCAGATCCAAATACAAATTTAAATCCATTCTTACTAAGAGAGAATCCTGAAACCAAGTTCTTTCGAATATCTGGGACATGAAGCATGTCTTTAAGAGTAAGTCCATTTCCCAAAGTTATCTTGAGTATAACTTTCCCTTTCCCTTTCCCTTTAACCTTTAATGTGGAAGCATTTCCCATGAAAACTTACTCCTCAACCTTAGAGTGGTGGTAGGAAGTAAATAATTTTTTTTCAAAACATACGGGGCTAGTGGTTCTAGTATCCACCCACCATTTCCTAGTATTTTCCACCATGTTGACTTCAGAAACCACGATCAAAAGGCTCAAATCATTAATTTCATCAGAAAGGTTCTCAACATCCGTGGCATTGTCTTGTGCCGGCTTATGTTTCTTATTCCCTTGATTTTTTTAGTTACGACAATCTTTAACACGATGTCTCTACTTATCACACACAAACCATTTTCCATCAAACTTTATAAATTTTCCACCTCTAGGCCCTTTGAATGGACCACCTTAGTTCACACGCTTCCTTTTCTTGTTCTTGTTACTTTTCCCTTCTTCCATAACACGTGCTTTGATTTCTAGTTTTCTTCTAGGATACTCGATTATCCTCTTCAATATTTAATGTCACAATCAAGTCCTCAATCCTCATTTCTTTATGTTTTTGTTTCAAATAATTTTTGAAGTATTTCCAAGATGGTGGAAAATTTTCAATCATTGCAGCCACATGGAATGATTCTCTTAATTATATTTTTTCAGATTTTTTTCCATGATAAATCGATTAGAGATCTTGCACTTGATTAATGATAGTCTTTGAATCAACTATTTTAAAATCCAAGAATCTATTGACCACAAATTTCTTCATTCCGTTTTTGTCCAAACATTCCCATACTTGTTTAGTCTTTTTAAAATGGCTATACACATTATATAATGTGTTTTTTAAATTGTTAAGAATATAATTCTTGAGTAGAAAATATGCATGTGTCCATACATCCACTGCAGTAATTACATTCTTACCGGTTTATCCTTCTTTCAACGTTGTTGCCTCTTCATTACGGAATTTATCCAAGTTCAAAGTTTTCAAATAAAACAAAATCTGATGTGGCTAACGTTTGGAATCAATCCCTTTGAGCTTTTCACAATGTCCAACATTTGTTGATACAACTGCAATTAGCAATGCAGAAGTTGATGTCATTTCTATTTTAAACATAAATAAATATGTATTTATGATAGGATATAAGAGTGTATAGATTATATGAAAGAAACGATAATGTCCCTATTATGTAAGAACTTGCGAACAAACATTGTGTTTAACTTAAATAATTCGTATCATGTAAAATTAAAATGTTTTTCTGAACGAACATAAATTATGTTACAACATAAAATAAATTATGTTACAACATAAAATCGCATGCAGTTTATATAAATCTACACTCATTATAAACAAAATTATAAGTAGTGAAATATGTTATGATAATTTTTTTGGTACACAAAAAAAAAACTCGTAATAAAGATTATTATAAAAACGTTTCTGTAATTAGTTAACACATAAAACCATTATGGAGTTGTATAATAGTAAACAAAATCTTGTCTTCCGATTTTTTCCCAAAATAATTTCTAATTACTTTACAAAATATATAAACATTAATTAATACATGAACAATAATCTAAAATTAACATATACAAACTTACAGTGACAAAAAATACAGAATATTTTATTGATGCAAGTGTTGAATATTATGTCCTTAAGATGAGATTTTCCCGTATTGGTTCTTCACGGACTCACCAACAATCGTCCACCAGAATACACCAATCTCACTTGCAATAACAGCATTTCATATTGCAAGTCAATGATGAACCAACAATGTCAAACTCTTTTTTTTGTATGGACAAAAACGTGGTTAACTTAAGATATATTTTATGTCTTAAGAACATAACAAAATTGAATGACCAAACCATTTATTAATATTAAATATGTTTCCGTTAAAACCGGTTGGAAAATATCCCAACAGTCACTACTGTAGGCATAAAATAGTAAAAGAAAAACGAAATATCTGAACTGTCAACAGATAATAAAAAACGAAAATATAACACGGGCCAGAAATAAATCAAAAAATGGACTCAGAAATAAGTAAAAGGCCCAATAAAATTGGCCCAAAAAGTTTATATTTTGGTCAAGTTAAATCCTAAAATCCATGGCCTACGAGCACGAGCCAATTCGGATCGGACCGGGTCAGGCGGGAGGTGGTGGCGTGCACACACGCATGGTCTTGGAAGTCAACCCAAGCCCATATAAGTCCTCCCTCCTTCAAAGAGTTGGGATACTCCAAGGGTACGAAGTCTTTAAGATAAAATGGGTTATAATATACTACACCCATTTTTCACATTCTTCTCATGTGGGACAAGAGCTTTAACAAAATATTTTATCCAAAATTCATGTTCCATGTGGGTACTTTGAGCTACAATTTTTCATTCATTACTTTATGATTTTATACTTGTGAGTAGACCACGTTATACTCCTCGTGGAGGAGAATGCGTTACCACTTTGAACCGTCTCGAATGACGTGTGGATCTCATATTAAATTGACCAAAATACAATTAAATACCATAAATTTCAATAATATTATGAAACTTTGTTATGTAAATATAACCCATAAATAAGTAATTAGGCCCACATTCAGTTTACAAAAGAATGTTACCATGTTTTTTATTGCAAGACACTATTTTATCAAACAACCATGCATTACAATTTTTCTCATTTACCTTAGCCAAATTTCAGTTTATTTTTTTTTATTTTTGTCTAAAAATTAAGGCCGTCAATATTTTAACTTATTATTTTGTTCAAAAATTCAGTAATATAATCGAAATAATTTTAAATATAGACTCATCAACACCTATGGATCAACTAATTAAATGTGTGCGTGGTTATAAAATTGAAAATAGAACACAATTCATTAATAAATAGTGGAAAAGAGATAAGACATTCTCTTGAGTATTCTATTTTTCATCGAATCCAAATTTTAAGCTCAAATATTTTAGCTTGGGCTTTTTATTTTCATTTATTTGCACTTTGGAATATTTGGCGTATCCCGTTATAAACCGTCATGCACTGACACGTCGAACCGAACTCCAACATCTGAAGGTTCGAAACTCCTCTACATCTATTCAAGGTATCAAACTTTTAGGAATTCTAAACTTTTCATATTTATATCGAGGATGTGTTTTTTTAGAAAAACTATGCCTCGATTTTTAAGATTAAAAAATAATTTTTTTTGGCCTCGCTGAAACAATTTTGAATCCCGTTCGAACGAAATAGCCATTTCGTTAGAAGGTCATTAAATATTTGCTTTGAACGAACATCTAATGAGGTTGGACTATTTTACAATGAATTCTCGTTAAAAAATCATTAGATTTACATTTCGAACAAACCTTTATTCTCGTTCGAATGATCCTTATTTTTGTGCCAGGCCTATAGAAACTTGTTTTGAACCTCTTTTTTAAGAGACTTTGGAAAAAATGATTTCTGCATATCTTTGCCAAAGTTTTTGATATTTTAAGTCATCAAACGCTTTTTGATTCACAACATTATCATTCCTATATGAATTTTGAATCATTTTAAAACCCGAGAAGTTTCATACATATATACACTTTGTGGAGATCATTCTCTACGGCTGAACTTGTGAGCCAAGTGATCACTAGTGAAGGAAGAAGAAATGCTGATCGGTGGATACTGATGGTGGATACTGTGGACGACTCTGGACTTAACCGTTTGTTTAGAAGTTTTGAAGACTGCGGGTTATACTTAATTGTTCATAGTGATTTGTAAGTCGAAGATCTTGTAAAATGGTCCAAAGTGTTGAATATTTGACCTGAAAAGGAATTTTTCCTCATATTTTTGTGATTGCATGCGTAGAAATTTTATGTGATTGGAATTTCATTGTATACACACTATATTTAATTAAAGATTAAAATTTGGTTAAAATTTGAATTGTGTGTTTGGGTCATTTCATTAAATAAAATGATCCATTAGTTCGTGCACACTCTCAAATTGGTATCAGAGAGGGTAACACTAAAATGTGATCATGATTTTCAAAGAGTTTTTTTTACTGATACCAATTCTCTCAATTTTGTATTAGAGACGGTTACACAAAAATAGTGTGTGACCTTTTTCCGCAAAAAAAAAAATTTATATCATTTTTTTTAAAAAAATGTCGATCTTTAAAAAGATACAATTTAATGGATAATTTGTATAATCGAATGCCCATTTTTTAAGGTTCTAATTATGCTTAATGGAAAGCAAGAATAAGGTCATCTTTAAAAGCCATTGATGAACGTGTTTGGTTAGTTTATGAAAGAGGGTGGACTCCACCTATAGTGAATTTAGATAATAAAGTTGGCCCTAAACCTGCCTCTTTATGGACAGAGGACGACTATAAGTGGAGTAATTTTAACTCTCGCGATTTAAGTGTTGTTTCTGGAGACATCACCCTTGACAAGTTCTGCCGCATTATGACGTGCACCCCATCTAAAAATGTTTTGAATACCCTCCCGCTCGCTAACGAGGGAACCAACGCAGTAAAGTCATCCAGGCTACAAATTTGACCACCTAATTTGACCCCATTACCATGCTACAACCCGAGTCTTTTGATGAATTTTATGTGCATTTGTCGGACATAGTTAATTCACTACACCAAAAATAGCAATTTGGCACACCCTGATATTACAAATCTGGCACTGTTTAAAACTGTGCCAAATTTTGGCACGATTTAATGGCAATTTGGCACACTTTAAAACAGTGCCAAAATTTAGCACTGTTTTAAAGTGTGCTAAAATTGAGTACACTTACTAAAATATATAATACCCCCCCCCCAAAAAAAACATTAGAGAAACATTATATGTTTCCCGCTCTCGGCCCGCTCTCTCTCTTCTCATTCCCGCTCTCACCCCGCTCTCGGTTTAGCTCGTTATCTCTTTGACGAGATCTCTCTCCGGCCAGCTCTCTCTTTCTTCGGTCAGCATGCTTGCGCTCTTTCCTCTCAGCTATGTCTCTCTCCGCTCAGATCTCTCTCATTCCACTCATCCCAATTAGGTAATTGTTAAAAGCATCTGTATTTTATTAACCTAAGTTAGGTATCAGATTTGATCCTAGAGTTTATGCAGTCCGTGTTTTGATTCATTTTTGTATTTTTAGGGTTTTATATATACATTTTAAAATATTTATTGTGTTTTTTTAATGTGTGAGTTTTTGATACAAAATGAATGTTGATAATGAAAATAAATAAATCATTGGTTTTTGGACGGAGCTTGGGATCTTTTAGTGGTAATCTATGTTTTTATGTTCTTACCCTTCTATTTAAAATACATATTTGTTCTGATTCTTATAGGATACGGAGTTTTAAGAAAATTTAAGTCCTAAATATTCAATAATAATGTAAAAATAACAAATTGAAATAGTAAGTACACACCCTCACTAATTAAATGGATAAACGACATTTTGTGTTGAAAATTTAAGAAAAAAAACTATTTAAATAGTAAGTAGACATTAATTCTAAACATTCAATAATAATGTTACGCATGTAGAAAAACCTTAGCCCCATTCAAGAGGTCTCACTATGACTGTGGTGAGAACTCTTGAACTGTCCCATTTTTGGATAATTTGAAAATTCAAATGTTTGTATTGTACATAATGTTTATATATGTCCTATTTTGGAAAATTCGGTGGTATCTCTTTATGTTCTTTGGGTGCATACTTGATTTATGTAGTGTTTTGTGTTTTCTTGGTTAAATAACATAAGTAACACATGCACACTCCCAATTTAAGTTGTGTACTTGAAGAACTGTAGGGAGATGCTGGCGAAATTTTCCAGATTAGGACATGGCATTAGACATTATGAACAATACAAAATATGCATTTTGGAATGGGATAGGATCCTTACCCTATAGAGGAGATGGAGGAAATATAGGAGCTAAAATATATACATATTTACACTTGAATAAACTTGAATATATTTACAGTAAGCGTTTATATTATAATGTGTGTTCTTTAAACTTATCAGGATGTCGTCGGGAAACAATAAAGAGTGGATAAATGAGAAAAATATTGAGACCGATACATATAGAGATGAGGTGTTAGAATTTCTACATTATGTGCATAATAATAGTTCAAATGCTAAAAATTCATGTCCCTGTAGACATTGTCGAAATGGGAAAGGACATGTTGTTATAGATGATATATTTGTTCATTTAATGACATATGGTTTGGACATGAACTATACCTTATGGCATTTTCATGCTAAGACATTAGTTGTTGATCAAGTCCAACCACCACCACAATCCGTGACACCGACAGAACACGCTGATGTGCACGATATTCCAATTTTGAATGATCTTATGAATGATGCTTGTGAGATATTTATGGGTGAAGTGGAACCTAGTGAACCTAATTATGTAGGCAGTGATGACGCCCCCCAACTTTTGAGGATCCCAATGATTCGCACACACATAAATACAAAGTCAAGAAGTTTGATCATTTATATCAACTCGCACAGGAGCCATTGCACCCAGCTACTGGTTCTTCGCGTCATACCACAATGCATGCTCTTATAAAGTTGAATGATTTGAAAACACAATTCAATTTGTCGGATGGTGCTACAGGTGGAATTCTTACATTGTATAATGAACTACTTCCTGAATGGATCAACTTGACAACTAGTTATACAGAAATAAAAAACACCATTAGAGATCTCGGTATGGATTATGTTAACTATGACTTATGCATTAACAACTATATGTTATTTTGGAAAGAGAATGAAAAATCTAATAGATGTATAAAATGTGGTTCTTTACGCTACAAGTTTACTTTTCCAGACGAGGACCGGGTAGAAATTCAGAATACTAATGGAAAAAAGTACTCTAGGGTTCCTAAGAAGGTAATGTGACATTTCCCTCTAATCCCTAGGCTAAAACGGTTATATACCATAAAATGGATAGCAGAGAAAATGACTTGGCACGCTCGTGTAAGATCTTGTATGGAATTTTTGTGTCATCCCCAAGATTCAGTAAAATGGGTAAATTCAAACATTATGCGGAGAGATTTTGCAAAAGATCCGCACAATATTCGATTTGCAATAGCAACTGATGGTTTTGGCCCAAATAACATATTTGGCCGTAAGTATAGTTGTTGGCCACTGATAATTCAACCTCTCAATCGTTGGTCTGTATGAAAAGTGAGTTTTCAATGTTGTTTGTATTGATTCCCAGACCAAAGTCACCATCAAGTAATATTGATGTCTTCCTTCAACCTTTGGTCGATGAGTTAAAGATCTTAAGGTATTGAGTTGAGGCTTGGGATGCATACAAAATTGAGAAATATGAGTTAGAAGCCATGTTGATATGGGGTATACATGATTTTTCAGCATATGGGATGTTAGCAGGTTGTTCAACTCAAGGTTACAATGGGTGTCCTATTTGTTCTACAAATACACCTTCTCAATATCTTCCTAAGTCAATGAAATGTTGTTATCAATGATCTCGTATGTTCCTTCCTAAAAACTATCCTTATAGGCTTGACACATCAAAGCAAACATTTAATGGTAAAATATAGGATGTTATGGCTCCAAGAAAGTTAACAAGTGTAAAAGTTGAGCAGGTAGTGTCACTTATCGCTCGAGAAGGTGTTCAAGGACAGGGAGAGGGAAAGGGAAAGGTAAAGGTAAATGGGAAGGGGAAATTAAAGGGGAAGGGGAGGGGTAAGGGGCAGGGGAATGAAAAGGAGAAGAAGAAGGAGGATACCGTAATGGAAGACGATGATTATCAAAGTGAGGGTGACGATGAGAATCCAAAGGGTACCGGGGGTTTTTCAAGGAGGTCAATTTTTTTTGACTTAAAGTTATGGAAGGATCAAGTTATTAAACATAATTTAGATGTTATGCATGTTGAAAAGAATGTCACATGGACTCTTTTAGGTACAATACTCTCGTTGAAAGGTTGTCAAATAAAGATACGGTTAAAGCCCGTGAAGATTTGAAAGATCCTTTGAATCTTAAAAGGAAATTATGGATGAAAGATTTTGAAGGTAGTAACAAAAGGCGGATGCCAAAGGCACTTTTCGCATTAGGAAAGGAAGAGAAAGAAGCCTTTTATCGTACACTAAAAACATTAAAAGGTACCGATTAGATTTTCATCAAATTTCAGCAACAATGTTAACCTCGATCCACCTGGATTTACCAATCTCAAGTCCCACGATTATCACGTCATTATGCAACAATTGTTTCCTGCAATTCTTATACATTCATTTCCGGATCATAAGCCTTTGTTTAAATCTATACAATGGATAAGCATATTCTTTAACATTTTGTGTGCTAAAGTGATATTTAGGGAACATCTTTTGAAGGCTAAAAACGCAATGGTAGAGGCACTTTGTCCTTGAAATTTATTTTCCACCTGCCTTTTTTGGGGTGATGATCCACCTCATGCACCATTTATCCGATAAAGCTTTGACAGCTGGGCCGCCAAGATATCGAGCGATGTGGTTGTTTGAGATAGAAATGGGAAGATATAAAAAGTGATCACAAAACAAGAGGTACATTGGAGGGAGCATTGCTAACGCATATTTATTACATGAAGCTTCTTTGGATGCCATGGAGTACATATCAAAAAGAGGTGAAGGAACTCATAAGAGGAATCTTGAGGATTTTCTTGATGATGAGTTTGATGACTCGAAATGTCAACGAGCATTGGGTAAAAGTAAAGAATTAATCTTAAACAATGTACAATATGATCAAGTGCGAAGATGGGTTTTATCTCAATGCGACGATGTTGATGAATGGAGAAGGTACACACTTAGTTCTATGTTAATTCATATTAATTGAGTGTAATGTGATATTTTTTAATTTTGAAACTAATTTGTTACAGAAAATTTGTGGTAACTGAGACTCAATAGAAGCATAGAATTGATGATTTCATCCCTTGGCTAAGGAATGAGGCAAGTCTTTATTTATACATGTACTTTTTTATCAACCGTAATTATTTTTAATGAAACTCTAAAAAATTATCATTTCCTTAAAGGCCTTAAGATTTAATGATATAGGAATTTTTCCATATGCCGATCGTTCGCTCAATAGGGTTACAAGTTATGAGAAATTTCAATGCAATGGGTACACCTTTTGTACTTCTGGACATGAAGAGAATCATAACTTTCAGAGTAGTGGTGTATCCACTAAGGCCTTTAATAAGAAGGGCAATATGACAACCTTTTATGGAGTTATTAGATAAATACTCGGCCACAATTACATTGAGTTCACACATACGGTCTTTTATTGTGATTGGGTGGATATTGATGATAAGAATGCTTGCAAAATTGAACCCGCCTCAAAATTGGTGATGGTGAATCTTAGTAAGCTCATGAGTAAAAATATCATTAACAATGATATGTTCATCCTTACATCTCAAGCAAGTTAAGTATTTTATTGTCAAGATGTAAAGCTGAAGGGGTGGTCCATTGTTTTTCACTCTACCAAGAGACTGACAAAGGAAATAGATGCGATTGATATTGATCGTATGATGTATAACTCCATTCTCGAGGAAAATGATAAATTGCTGGAGCTTTTGGACATGGATTTCTAGTGCAATGATTTAGTTCTAAACTTGTTTTTGAATATGAAATATTCAATTTTTTGTTATTTTGAATGGGTAATATTCTATTTATTCTGTTTGTTGTTGTTGTTGTAAAAATTTAATAGTTTACTGCTGTTTGAACATGTAATCTACTAGTGTCTATTTAAACATGTAATCTTCTTTATATTGCTATTTGAACATGTAATATTCTTGTTAATGTTCATTCCGATTATTTTGGTGTCCAATAGTCACTTTTTTTCAAGATAAATGTCTCATATGGGTGATACTTTACAATCATCACTAAATGGGGAGACACCTATATCAAACTCACGTTTTAAGGTTGCTTCAGGTGCTTTGAGAGTAGGTGATGACTCTTTCGCTAAGAAATTAAAATTTAATGAGAACGACCTTCTAGTTGGTGAAGATTCATATATACTCTCAACCTGGCTGGGAGACATAGCAAGGACACATGTTCCCATTTCTTATACGAGTTGGAAAAAAGTGGATGTGAGATATAAGAACTCAGTTTGGTCATCATTAATGGTATACTATTTGTTTCTTTTCCAAATAATGTAATAGTTAGTGAATTCAATTGTGTGATGTTTTAATTTTATTTCCTCATATATTGTAGAAAAAGTTCCCAGATGTGTGCGAAATTCAGAAGACTATTTTTATGAAAAATGCGAACGATGCTTGGAAAAAGTTCAAGTCAAAGCTAAGGGTTAATTTGAACGATGGTGATGTTGGAAAGTGGAAGGAGAAAGTGCCACGAAATGTCAGATCTGAGGACTGGGAGGTGTTTTGTAATAATGAAGCTTTAGATGTTCAAAAGACTTTGCGAAGAACGAACAAAGAGACTAAAAAAATTGTGTGAGAAAGACAACTCATAACACAGGTCGTCATGGTTATGCCCGAGCTTCAGAGAATTGGAGAAAGAAGCATGGGCATGCACCCACTCGTGCTGAATTGTGGTTGGCAACTCATATAGTCAAAGGAGGTGGTTAGGCCCCTCATGATAAAATATTTTCGGTAATTTAAATTTTGTAATGTTAGTTTTGTCTAAAAAAGTACCGTATCATCAAACCTAATGTTAATATATTTTTGTATAGTACCAAATTCAATTTCTTGAGCGGACAAGAGGAGACCTTGGATAACGGGACTATTTTTGAGGTTTTCGGAAAAGATACGCTAGGACGCGTTCGTTGTGTTCGGTCCACAATTTTGAGAAGCACTATATTAGGGTAAGAAAAGATACGCAAGGGAACCAAAAATTGGAAGGATCATGTTGCTCACCTTAGGAGTGAAATAAAAGGGATGAATTCCTCATTATCAGAATTCATTACTGACTTCAAATTCGAGAAATTTTCATGTGTTGGACACAACGTTCGGGAGTTACATACTTTAGGCACTAGAACTCTTTCGTGCTGTCTTTCCTCCCCTGCATTTGAGGTTCAAAATTTCACCTCTCTAATTGAATGCAAAATACTATCCCACACAAGTGAACTCGTTGGTTATGGGAGGTGTGTCCATCCCGGTCGGCGCGACGTATATTTCGGGGGGAAGGAGAAAGAGGATCCCCCACGGAAGAAACTACGTAACGATCCCGCACCCTTCTCTTCGAAAATGGGCTTCGGCCGTCATCGGTGTGGGGTAAATGTAAAGAGATAGAGTTGCCAGCCTATTTTGCTCAGAACAGGAAAAAGAATATGCTACCACTTCAAGAGAGCGGCACCACTACACCAAAACTGGCGATTGGTCACGGCCAAAATCCTTGACCAAGACTGTGGGTCGCGGACTTGGGCCGTGACCATTTTAGGCGTGACCAATTTCGTGTGTCGCGACCCAAGTTCGTGACCAAAAAATGGTCACGGCAGATGGTCGTGGACTTGGGCCGTGACCCATGCTGTGACGAGTCGCGACCCTCGTCCGTGACCCACAATCGTGACAAATTGGTCGCGACCCAAGTCCGCGACCCACAACCATGACAAAAAAAATGAAAAAAATGGTCGCGGCCCAAGTCCATGAACCACAATCGTGACAAATTGGTCGGGGACTTTGGCGGTGACCTACAACTGTGACAAAAAAAAGGAAAAAAGTGACCGCGGCCCAAGTCCCTGACCTCCAACCGTGACCAAAGATGATCGTGGCCAAAGTCCGTGGCCGACACCACGACGAAAAAAAAGGAAAAAAATGGTCGCGGACTTTGGCCGCGACCATTTTTGGTCACGGTTGGGGTCATGGACTTTGGCCGCGACCATTTTTATGCGCGACGAAAAAAATAAAAATGGTCATGGACAAAGTCCATGACCATATTTAACTATAATTTAAAAAAAAATGTATTTTTTTGATCGAATACTAAAATTGGGGGTCCTGTGAGTGCACTGTCGGTTGCTACGTGTAACGTTGGACGCGTACGAGGTGTTACAAATATTTATTATTTGCAAAACAATAAAAAAAATCACAAATTGCGAATCGAGAACGTTTTTAATAAACTAATATATATACAAACTTAAAAATATTACACGTCTTAATAATTCACAGACCAAAAAAAAATTGGGCAGAGTTTCCCCTATTTTCTGAACATTCCAAACCCTGTAAATGTAAAACCTTCTTATAATAAAGCCCTCCCGGCCATAAAATTCAACAATCAAATTATAAAAGCACGCACGGCCATAAAACTAAACAATAAAAGCCCGCACAGCTGTAACTCACAAAAAACATAATCCTGAATGTCCACAACATTATATAAATAATCTTCATGTTGTAAAACATCGCCTCCTTCATTTGTTCCACTTGCAAAAATCCTACAAACGATAGGATACAAAAAAAATGATATCAGTAACCAAGTAGTTTTACAAAAAAAGTATTCAAGCTGAAAAATTGCATATATGAGTTATAATTATCAACATATCAATTCCATTCTCAAACCGGGAGTCCCGTGATCACCCAGTCAGTTCGTACGAGTTATATTATGCCCGTGCGAGGTGTGGGTGCCACTCACGGGGCTGTTCGGGGGATGTTTATGGTTTTCACCCACTAACACCATGTTTTTAAGAATAAGTCTAGAAATATGCAAATTATCATCGTATTCTCAAACTGGGAGTGTCACAACCTCAACCCAATAGTAGTAGGGAATGAGTGTCTTGACATGCCACCAAGGCATTCAGTATTCCGGCCTTAACTTTTTCTTAAAATAATTGCAACGAAAATACATTCACATGGTCATTAATCGTAAACTATTAAAAAAATGGAATTACGTGATCAGAGCTTTCTAAAAGGAAACTTCATATATATTAAAGTATGAGCGAATTACAACTTATGCCAAAATAAAAAACCTATTACTAAAGAGCCAAACATGATCTATCTCATAAAAGAAAATGTTATATTTAAAACTATTAACAAAAGAACTTCTTAAGATAAATCTTCGACATAGTCCTTCTACACTCCATCCTCCTGTCTAATTATTTCCTGAAAAATTATTATTTGTCCAACATCAGCTAAAAGCTGAATAAGATTTAATCTCCCAACATGCCAAGGTTTTCAGAAAATAGATACCCATTCAAGTCAAAAGAGAAGGCATATACATATATGGATAGGAACTTGCAGTAAATAGATATATGTTTTGAAATGATAGTATATATATCACAATTGGATAGCTCAGAATATGACGAATGCAACAAATCAAATGTGATATCTTTTTCTTTCAATCATATCATTTTAATGGCCAAGTACACTCTAATACCGTGTTCTTCTGCCGTATTATACCCCGGTAGTTGAGGGTCAATCGAACTAGTTCGTCACAACGCCTTATTTAGGGCACACCAGCGATAACCCAGCTGGGAAGGTCAGTCAGTAAAGAGGTCCCTTAGGCGGAATCTTATTTCCAATATTTAATATCATTTTCAATGCTCATTTCAATCAGTATGTCTATATGGATAGATATAAACGTATCACAAATGAATCAATCATCGGTATCATATGCATTTTGAGGATAAAAGCAGTTCATAAAATATATAGTTTTCATAATATCATATAATTGAAATGCACGAGGAATGTCAGAGTACTCACCTAAAATAAAGGTTCGAAAATACAAATATTGAGTCTTGGATCACACGTTAATCTAATAAATACAATAAAGGTTTAATTACGTATTCCAAATAAATCCCAATTCTAAATATTGTGTTTTAATCCTATAATAACTTGCTATAAAAGGTTACTAAAAAACCATTTTCTCAACTTTTAAAACTCATTAATCATAATTAAAGAATTCAATTCATAGTTCTTCCTAATCAGTCGCTTCCCAGTAGAGATGGAGGGTCACAGGGGCACCACTTAAATACCATCTCATCTAGACAGAACATTTTCGAATTCATTACTAGTAGAGATGGAGGGTCATAGGGGCACCACTTAAATACCATCTCATCTAGATAGAATTTCACCAGGCCTGACTTTGAAATTACTTAAATGGGATTCCATAATAACGAGCAATTACTTTAAAAAAATCATTTTTAAAAGTGTATATATAATTTCAAACAAGTTTACATGAAATTAAAATCAACTTGGATTTCATCTAAACTTTATGTTTTGATTAGTGAAGTCCTTAATGTATTTTACAAGCATAACTACTAATTAAAGCTATAAAACACGAAATTAAAACTTTAAAAATGCATTATAACATTTAAATAAAATCATACCTACGAAATGAATTCTTTCTTCGAAATTATAGAACTCCTTCTTAAGATATTTCCCAAGCTTTCTATCACTATTTCTTACTATAATTCTCAAGGAATTGGTGTGAGTTTCAAATGAACCCTAAGGCCCTATTTATAGGTTTCCAAAAGTATTACAGTGTTGACATGTGTGAAATGACTACGCTTTTTGGGGTGGTGATTCAACGCTGAGCTGTCGCGTCCCGGAGTGGTCTTGCAGTGTTAACATCACCAAATGATGACACGTGTTTTAGCTTTCTCTCTGAAGAAGACATTTGTCTGGTGGAGGTGACCAGGATGTGGTGTAAGGACATTTTTATCATGTCCATTATGTTACAGTTTTGTATGTCGTACGCCACTACATTTGGCACGTCACCTTTCGAGATCATATGACGGCCTCTATCCGAATTCTGAGATTCTAGCATTCAGTGTCTCCATCAAGTTCCCCACATTGGCCTCAACGACTTCACGTTCCACGAGTTTACGACCTATACACAAGCGGTTCGATACAGAAGTCAAACCAGTGAAAGTAGGCACGATTGGGAAGTTCAAGGGTATTTTGGTAATTATACAGCCACCTTCCCGAAGACCGGCCAACTGGAAAGTTGAAGATCTCACCGTAACAAAGATACTGGAAGAAACGGTACCTCATTCCGAGCTTCGGTGAAGAAGTTATATCCCGTTAAAAATGGAGAAAAATACTGAACAATGCTTAAGGATTTAAGCCCCATTTCCAGCCCTTTACCGCGAACCACAAGTTGAACTGGTTCGGGGGCGAACCGGTTTGGGGGTAGAGTGAACCGGTTCGGGGTACACACGTGCTGTGCAAGTTTCCCATATTCTTAAAACTCTTTTTGGTTTCCTTATTTAAACCAACTTCGGGGGGAATGTTTTGTAAGACTTTGATAGACGAATTTGAGAGTCCTTTTAGCTCAAGTCTTCACCTTTTTGAGTTCCAATACTCGTAGTTTGATTCACATATCAAAGCTATACCTTTGTGAATATTTGTGTATCCCAAGAACACATTCTTGTTGTTCAAATCCTTGTGAAGGAGTCGCTTATCTTCTTCATTGCAGCCCTACTGGAAAGGGATATTCTAGCCGAGACAACTGCACCGATGCCTGAGGGTTTTCAGTTTATCGACACATGTTTCTAGACGTTGATTTGGAGGTTTGTCGAAGACACCGTGAGTTACTCTTGTGTACGAAAGCAAGATGGTATGTAAGTCAATGGTCTTATAAACTTTTCAAAGTTCTAAAAATAAAAGGTTTTTGCCCTGCGGGGATTTTTTCCTATATCTGTTGTCTTTACTTTCCATGCATGGTTTGAATGTTTTATCATTATTAGATGCATGCTTAAGGGTTGTTTCGGTTGTTCAAATATAGACTCGTATTAAATTAAGTTTAATTGGAATCTTGCGAATTATATTTAAAATCATTATTACACAGTGTTTCAAATTGGTATCAGAGCTTTTTATTTAAAAGGGAGTGCATACCCTTTTCATATTGGTATCAGAGCAGGTATCACTACTTTATTGTGATTTCCTATTTTTCCGCTAAGTTTGTGTGATATTGATTTTTTGTGAAAAATCAGTTTTGAAAAATTGCAATTTCTCCAATCGGACGTTCATTTAATGTGGAGCCTATTTTTGATAAAGTTCACGACAGTAGTGAGAAATTAAATCTTTTGAATTGGAAACATTGCAAAAGAATTAAAGTTTTGGAAAAAGAAAATTCCTGTTTTAAAAGTAAGATTGAATATCTGCAATCGTTTCAAACTCAAAGTGATATTCGTCGTGCGCACTTTGGTAATTTATGTATTGATTTTGATTCTTTAAAAATTGCCAAAAAGGAGAGTGATGATAAGGTCCTATTTTTAGAAGTAGAATTAGAGGACCTTAGAAACTCAATGGTTTGTGTTTGTGCCAAAGATGAAAGAAATATTTTAGTCAATGAGTTTGTGGCACGTGAAGAGACTCTTAGGGGAATGTTTGCTTTAATTGAGGAGGAGCGCAATAAACTGTTAAGTTTAATTGAATCTTTGAAAAAGAAATCCTTGTCTTTGGAAGAGTCCAATTCTTTGCTTGAGTCAAATATTTTGAAGTTAACAAATGATTTGACTGACTCGAGTAGGTTTGACAGTGATGGAAATGGCTCATCTTGTTCTCATGCTTCTAATGCCAAAGCCAAAACCATTATCTGTTGTAGAGGGTCAATTTTTCCCATGGACATTAGAAAAGATCACACTTTAGGTGTCTTTCCTCCCGTTTACACATGTTCACATTGTGGTAGGAAAGGTCTTCTTAGGATATTTTGTTTTGATCTTGGAAGAGGTCCTAGGAATTCTAAGTCTAGTAGTTTGTTGGTTCCCAAAAACCCCCACGCGTCGTGTTACTTCCGTTTGGGTTAGGAAATCACTTTTGGATACGCTAGATCTTAGAATTGTTGATTCTCGTTTTCTTGCACATGATTATTCTCTTGCCATATCATATAGATGATTGTGTTCAGATGTTTGTCATACGCTAGTTTTATTTGGTTTCATGATATTTATGTTTGCTAGCGTTATCACATGTGTACTTTTTGTATTAAAGTTTTGTTTTTGATAAAATTTTGAAAAAGACAAAAAGATTCTTTTTATAAATTTTTTGAAAATCAAAAAATATTTTTGTATTTTGTTTGCACCGTTTTATGGATGAACACTTAGGATGACCAAGTCACAACATTATTCCATTTTTACATGTGACTATTTGATAGTGTTTTGAGACAATACGTCAATTCATCCATGTGCTTTATAATGTTTGGAGTCATTAAGATGTATTTAAGTGTTACTTCCTACATGCTTGACTCATAATCTCCTTTAATGCCACATGCACGAATTTGTTTGAATATTGTGCTTGTCTTATCACATGTTGGTTGGGTGTTTTCACTTCAATCCCGTCCTTAAAATGAACTAAGCGCGATAAAACTTGATAAGAAAGGTGTGCATAAAAGAATCGTTTTGTAAGTTTGTGTGCATTGTTTGAAAACGGTGAAGGGCTACGAAAGTTGTTCTTTCCTTTGCGATTAAGCCGCCATTTAATTGGACCAAAAAATTGAGGAATTTTACTATCCGGGGTCCAAAGAGGTTTAAAAGAGCCCAAAATTTTTTAAAGGCAATAAAAAGAAATTCATGCAATTTATGGGCGATTTAGGTTTTGCACTAATTCTCCAAAGCTTGAGAATTTATATTACCTCTAAAAGAAAATATATATGAGGGAGTTTGGAATATTAAAATGGGTTTTCACGTCCTTAAAAAGTCTTGAAAAAACGTTAAATAGTTTTGGACGTTATTGGTGTGGAAATCATTTTGACTTTGATTTGTTGATTTGTATTAAGACGATGTCATCTAAATTCAATAATTTCTACACCTAAGGACTATTTTTTATGTTCATTCATTAAGGGTACACATATGCATCGTGCACATATGATTGATTGAGTTTATTTACCTATCGAATGTGATCACACCCATATATTCCATTCCCATGACTTGGTTGTTTTAGTCTAAATCCGTGGTGTGACTTTTTGTTTCATTTTTTTTGTATAAAATTTTTTTGAAAAAAGCAAAAATAGTTTTTTGAAGACTTTTTGAGCATCTCCTTGGTAGAGCACGTTTGCATTTCTATATCCCGTGTTTTACATACCGTGACACCCCGTCTTTGCTTGTTTGACGTATTCTTCTCATTTGTCTATTTTGGGACATCATAAAAAGGGGGACAAAGAATTATCATTTTATGGGGGAGAGTTTGAATTATGGGGGAGTTTTTGAGATTTGTCTTGTGATTTCATCATATATTGATATCTCTATTTATCTCAATTCAAACTCGATATATCACGTGGTATTTGCTTTTTCTCATGTGTGTGGGTACAAAGATTGATGATCATTTTGTTGCACACCCTGATGAGAAAAGCTTTGAAGAACAAACGATGAAGACTTATGCATTTGTATCTTTTCAGTTTTGGGTTTATGGGAGTGTAGATTTTTATAGGCATTTTGAATGATTATAATTCGAATATTTTTATGTATGTACCGGCATAGACATAGGGGGAGATTTGTAAGGACATTTTTATCATGTCCGTTGTTACAGTTTTGTATGTCGTGCGCCGCTACATTTGGCACGTCACCTTTCGAGATCATATGACGGCCTCTATCCAAATTTCGGGATTCCAGTATTTAGCGTCTCCATCAAGTGCCCCATATCGGCCTCAAAGACTTCAGGTTCCATGACTTTACGACCTATACAAAAGTGGTTCGATATAGAAGTCAAAACAGTGAAAGTAAGCACGATTGGGAAGTTCAAGTGTATTTTGGTAATTGCACAGCAACCGTCCGGAAGGCCGGCTAACTGGAAACTTGAAGATCTCGCCAAAAAAAAGATACTGGAAGAAACAGTACCTCATTCCGAGATCCAATGAAGAAGTTACAGCCGGTTGAAAATGGAGAAAAATACTGAACAATGCTGAAGGATTTAAGCCCCATTCCCAGCCCTTTACCACGAACCACAGGTTAAACCGGTTCGGGGGGACAACGATCCGGTTCGGGGTACACGCGTGCTGTACAAGTTTCCCAGATTTTTCAAACTCTTTTTGGTTTCCTTATTTAAACCAACTTTTTTTTTGGGGGGGGGGGGGGGGGGGATGTTTTGTAAGACTTTGATAGACGAATTTGAGAGTCCTTTTAGCTCAAGTCTTCACCTTTCTGAGTTCCAAAACTCATAGTTTGATTCACATATCAAAGCTATACCTTTGTGAATCTTTGTGAAACCCAAGAACACATTCTTGTTGTTCAAACCCTTGTGAATGAGCCGCTTCTCTTCTTCATTGCATCCCTACTGGAAAGGGATATTCCAGTCGAGAAAACTGCACCGATGCCTGAGGGTTTTCAGTTTATCGACACGTGTTTCTAGACGCTTCTTTGGAGGTTTGTCGAAGACACCGTGCGTTACTCTTGTGGACGAAAGAAAGATGGTATGTAAGTCAATGGTCTTATAAACTTTTCAAAGTTCTAGAAATAAAAGGTTTTTTCCCTGCGGGGATTTTTTCCTATATCTGCTGTCTTTACTTTCCATGCATGGTTTGAATGTTTTATCATTATTAGATGCATGCTTAAGGGTTGTTTCGGTTGTTCAAATATAGACTCGTATTAAATTAAGTTTAATTGGAATCTTGCGAATTATATTTAAAATCGTTATTACACAGTGTTTCAAATTGGTATCAGAGACTTTTATTTAAAAGCGAGTGCATACCCTTTTCATGGTGGAAAGGTGATAAGGGTATAAGGGTCATTTCACACATGAAGGGTATTTTGGTAATTTCACACTATATATTTTCAATATTTCCTAGAGGTCCTTGAAAATATTTTTTTACAAAATGGCCCTTTTTATATTTTTAGCTTAGTCCCTAAAGTTTCATAAAATTATATTTTCTACCCCAAAACTTATTATTTACCTTAAGATATGTCATAAGACTTCGATTTGATCCCATTTATAGTTGATTCTTCATAATTAAAAAATGGGTTTGTTATATTGATAGCCAATAATACCACATATATAATAATACAACATTTATAAGATACTAAGTAACACATGAGTGTAAAAACAAACTATATACATATGAGCATATAAAAGTGGGGTCATTACATCCTTCCCTCCTTGTAAAAAGTTTGGTCCCCAAACTTGACTCATATTAATTTACAAACAAGTATGGATATCTCTCCTTTATTTCATCTTCCCGCTCCCATATTTCTTCTTCAACTGAATGATTACGCCATAATACTTTGACCAGTGGAATTATCTTGGTTCGTAATATTTGATCTTTATGGTCCAAAATTTTTACCGGATGCTCAATGTATGACAAATCTTCTCTAACTTGAAGAGGTTCATGACTTAAGATATGTTTTGGATCTGGGACATATTTCTTTATCATTGATAGGTGAAACACATTATGTACACTAGAGAGTTCAGGTGGTAAGGCGATTTTATATTCAACAACTCCTATCTTTTTAAGGATTTCAAAAGGTCCTATGTATCTTGGTCTCAACTTCCCTTTCTTCCCGAATCGTATTACTTCCTTTGAAGGAGATACTCGCAAGAACACATAATCTCCTCTTTGGAATTCTAACTATCGATGTCGATTGTCAAAATAACTCTTTTTACCGCTTGTATCCATTTCACTTTCTCTATTGTGATCTGAATCAATTCTGGTCCCAACAATTTTCTTTCTTCAACTTCTACCCAACATGCAGGAGAACAACACCTTCTACCATATATTGCTTCATATGGAGCCATTTGAATACTTGCTTGATAACTATTATTATAGGTAAATTACACTAATGGTAAATTATCATCACAATTCCCCTTCAAATCAAGTACACATGCCCTAAGCATATCCTCTAAGGTTTGAATGGTTCTCTCGGATTGTCCATCTGTTTAAGGATGAAAAGCGGTGCTAAAATTCAATTTTGTTCCCATGGCTTCTTGTAGGCTTTTCCAAAATGAGAAACGAATCTAGGGTCACGATAAAAAATAATTGAAATTGGGGTTCCATGAATCCTAATAATTTCCCGCACATACAACTTGGCTAACTTTTCTAAAGAATGGGTAATCTTAATGGCAAGAAAATGAGTAGATTTAGTTAACCTATCAATAATTATCCAAATAGAATCATTACCAGTTGAACTCCTTGGTAAACCTGTCACAAAATCCATGGTAATATGTTCCCATTTCCACTCAGGGATAGGTAGCGGTTGTAATAATCCTGATGCTTTCTGATGTTCAACTTTTACTTGTTGACAAATCAAACAGTGAGATACAAATTCTTCTATCTCCCTTTTCATATTGTTCCACCAAAACACTTCTCTAAGATCTCTATACATCTTGGTATTTCCAGGATGAAACGTAAATCTCATGCAATGAGTTTCCTCCAAAATTTGCCTCTTCAGTTGGGCATCACATGGAACACACACTCTATTTCTAAACCTCAAAGTATCATCCCGTATCGCAAATTCAATTCTCTTCCCTTCAATAACCTCTTCTCTAATCTTTTTTAGTTGTGGGTCATTTACTTGTGCAATTTTGATCCTTTCCATCAATGTGGGTTGTACTTGTAACTTTGCAATTATTCCTCCTTTGCTATAAATACGTACATCTATTTCCATACTTCTCAAATCCCTTAACAAAGGTTCTTGATTTGTAATGAGACATGCTATGTTTGCTATAGAATTCCTACATAAAGCATCAGCTACTACATTTGCTTTCCCTGGGTGATAATGAATATTTAAATCATAATCCTTCATCAATTCTAACCACCTCCTTTGTCTCATGTTCAATTATTTCTTAGTAAATATATATTTCAAACTCTTATGATCGGTATTAATCTCACAAGTCTCACCATAAAAATAGTGTCTCCAAATCTTAAGGGAAAAAATTACAGCAGCTAATTCTAAGTCATGGGTTGGATAGTTCTGTTCACGTGGTTTTAATTGTCTCGAGGCATAACCTACTACTTTTCCATTAGCACACATCCCAAACCATTTTTTGAAGCATCACTATAAATCACCAATCCTCCGGTCCCTAAAGGAATAGTTAAAATTGGGGCAGTTGCTAATCAATTCTTAAGTTCTTGAAAACTATTCTCAACTTCCTCAGAACATTCATATTTCACCTTCTTTTGTGCTAACTTAGATAGAGGCTTGGAAATACTAGAAAATCCTTCAACAAATCTTCGATAATAACCTACTAATCCAAGGAAACTACGAATCTCTATCACATTAGTTGGTCTAGGCCAATATAGTACAGCCTCGATCGTTTGAGGGTCAACCGACACTCCCTCTTTGGAAATGATATGTCCTAGAAAAGAAATGCTAGGCAACCAAAACACAAACTTCTTTAATTTCGCATATAACCTCTCCTTCCTAAGGATTTGTAATATTATCTCAAAATGCTTCTCGTGTTCTTCAATACTCTTAGAATAAATAAGGATGTCATCAATGAAAACAACCACACATTGATCCAAATATTTCCTAAACACTTTATTCATCATATCCATAAAAACGGTTGGTGCATTAGTTAATCCAAATGGCATTTAAAGAAATTCATAGTGACCATATCTAGTACGAAAAGCTGATTTCAAAATATCATCTTCCTTAATCTTGAATTGATGATAGCCTGACCTAAGGTCAATCTTAGAGAATACGTGTGCACCTTCTAATTGATCAAACAAGTCATCTATACGAGGCAAGGGGTATTTATTCTTAATGGTTACCTTATTCAGTTCACAATAATCTATACATAGTCTCATCGTCCCATCCTTCTTTTTTACAAATAACACTGGAGCACCCCAAGGCGATATACTTAGTCTAATAAAACCCTTGTCTAACAGATCTTGTAATTGAACTTTTAATTCCCTTAATTCTAAAGGTGCCATGCGATAAGGTGATTTTGAGATTGGTATAGCTCCAGGAATAAGGTCAATCATAAAATCTATTTCCCTACTAAGAGGTAGACTAGGTAAATCATCAGGAAAAACATCTGCAAAATGTTTAGCTGTAGGGATGTCATCTAAACTAGGATCTTTCATTTGCAAATCAATAACACTTGTAAGATATCCTTGACATCCCTTCTTAAGAAAAATATAGGCTTGCATTGGAGAGATAATACACATGGGAGATAGGATGCCAGTTCCTTCAAAACTATATATTGGTTGGTTAGGAATTTGGAAAGTAACTCTGTTCTAAAAAAAATCTACATTAGCATGATATGGTGCTAAACAATCCATCCCATAAATGACTTCAAAATCTCTTATGTCTATAATTATCAAATCGGCGAATAGTTTATCATTACTAACATCTATATGGCAAGACTTATATACTAATGTTCCTGTCAATAACTCACCCTAAAGAGTAGATCATGTATGTTATGATGCAAGGGTTCAGGAATATTGGGAAAGCGATTAACAAAACGTAAAGACACAAATGAATGGGTAGAACAAGGATCTATTAAAACTTGAAAAGGTTGTGCACATATAGCAATTATACGTGCCACTACTACATTAGAAGCCTTTGCATCGGAAAGATTAAAAATTCTACCTTGTCTGATATGATCCTTATTGTCATTAACAATGTTTTTTGGCGCCTTCCCTTTATTAGGGCAATCTCTCATTTTATGTCCCTTTTGGCCACACCCAAAGCAATTTCCTGTCTCCAGGTAACATGGTTTCCCTCTATGAATATTACCACATCGTTGGCATCTATCGACATTCAAGGGTTTGTTCACAAAAGGTCGCCTTGTAATGGGTATAGTCCTAAAGGGTTTATTATTGGGGTTCCTTCCTCTTTATTCCCCAAACTTCATCTTCCCTCCTCTAATCTGATTATATTCTTCACTGTCCTTCTCAGCTATCGTTACTCTAGTCACCACGTCAGTATATGATGTCAACCTCAGGATGGAAATTCGACTACGAATATTCAACCTTAACCCACGTTCAAACTTCTTTGCCTTTAAAACATCAGTTATCACAACATGAGGTGAAAAACGGGATAATTCGGTAAACTCCGCCTCGTATTGACTAACCGTCATATTTCCTTGAACTAAACCCATGAAGTCGGCTGCTTTTTGGTCTTGTACCGTTTCAGGAAAGTATTTCTCGTAGAATATCACTAAGAAGTCATTCCAACCTATAGTATTATTCCTTTCCTCATATATTCTCTTAGTCATTCTCCACCAATGTTCGGCTTCACCTTCTAACATAAACGTTCCAAATGAAACTCTTTGTTCATCAGTACACTTAAGAACATCGACTATCTTTTCTATTTGCATCACCCAACTCTCTGCTTCGGTGGGGTTAGGAGTACCTTTAAAAGATGGCCGATTCAACTTCTTAAACTTTTCAATAGTACATCTACTTAGTTCAAGATTCCTTGGTACTCCATGATTCACCTAATGCTCCACAATCTTTGCTAGACTTTCAATCGCTTTGTATGCACCTTCCAGTCCTTCCATACTTGAATTGCTAGTTCCAATAGTTGATCTTCTCTTGGTCATTTTCTATAGTCATGTTCAAACATAAGATCTACTAAAATATATCAAGATTAAAAACTAAAGACCAATTATATATAATATAACACATAGGGAGGGTTATCACATAAATCAAATATTTAATACTATCTCCTAAGGATGGAAACATGAAATCTAAAACGTTTGAAACTTATGTTCAGTAGTCTACGGGTTCTTAACCTATGCTATGATACCACCTCTGTCACGACGCCAACCCAATAGTAGTAGGGAATGAGTGTCTTGACATGCCACCAAGGCATTCAGTAGTCCGGCCTTAACTTTTTCTTAAAATAATTGCAACGGAAATACATTCACATGGTCATTAATGGTAAACTATTGAAAAAATGGAATTACGTCATCAGAGCTTTCAAAAAGGAAACTTCATATATATTAAAGTATGAGCGAATTACAACTTATGCCAAAATAAAAAACCTATTACTAAAGAGCCAAAAATGCTCTATCTCATAAAAATAAATGTTATATTTAAAAGTATTAACAAAAGAAATTCTTAAGCTAAATCTTCGACATCGTCCTTCTACACTCCATCCTCCTGTCTAATTATTTCCTGAAAAATTATTATTTATACGACGTCAGCTAAAAGTAGAATAAGATTTAATCTCCCGATATTCCAAGGTTTTCAAAAAATAGATACCTATTCATGTCAAAAGAGAAGGCATATTCATGTCAAAATAAATGTTACATTGGTCCCGTGGGAGGTGTTGGAGCCTCCCACGGGGCCGTTCGGGGGCTGTTTTGGGTTTTCACCCTCTAACGCCATATTTTTAAGCCTAAGTCCTGATATTTTTAAATAATCATCGTATTCTCAAACTAAGGGTCCCGTGAATGCGCGGTCAGTTCCTACGAGTTACATTGGTCCCGTGCGAGGTGTTGGTGCCACTCACGGGGCCGTTCGGGGCCTGTTTTGGGTTTTCACCCACTAACTCCATGTTTTTAAGCCCAAGTCTAGAAATATGAAAATTATCATCATATTCTCAAATCGGGGGTCCCCTGATTGCGTGTTCAGTTCCTATGAGTTAAATTGGTCAGGTGCGAGGTGTTGGTGCCACTCACGGGGCCGTTCGGGGGCTGTTTCGGCTTTTCACCCACTAACACCATGTTTTTAAGCCTAAGTCGAGAAATATGTAAATTATCATCGTAGTCTCAAATTGGGAGTCCCGTGGCTGCGCGGTCAGTTCCTACGAGTTACATTGGTCCCGTGGGAGGTGTTGGTGCCCCCCACGGGGCCGTTGGGGGGCTATTTTGGGTTTTTACCTTTAAAGGCCATGTTTTTAAGCCTAAGTCTAAAAATATTCAAATTAGTGTTGTATTCTCAAACCGGTCATCTCGTGGCGACGCGGTCAGTTCCTACGAGTTACATTGGTCCTGTGGGAGGTGTTGGTGCCTCCCACAGGGCCGTTCGGGGGCTGTTTTGGGTTTTGATCCTCTAACGCCATGTTTTTAAGCCTAAGTCCTCATATTTTTAAATTACCGTCGTATTCTCAAACCAAAAGTCCCGTGGCCGCGCGATCAGTTCCTACGTGTTACATTGGTCCCGTGGGAGGTGTTGGTGCCTCCCACGAGGCCGTTCGGGGGCTGTTTTGGGTTTTCACCCTCTAACGCCATGTTTTTAAGCCTAAGTCCTGATATTTTTAAATTATCGTTGTATTCTCAAATCGGGGGTTCCGTGATCGCGCGGTCAGTTTCTTTGAGTTACAATGGTCCCGTGCGAGGTGTTGGTGCCACTCACGGGCCGTTCGGGGGATTTTTCGGGTTTTCACCCACTAACGTCATGTTTTTAAACCTAAGTCTGGAAATATGGTAATTATTGTCATATTCTCAAACCGGGGGGCCCGTGATCTCACGGTCAGTTCCTACGAGTTACACTGGTCCCATGCGAGGTGTTGGTGCCTCCCACGGGGACGTTCGGGGCTGTTTTGGGTTTTCACCCTCTAACGCCATATTTTTAAGCCTAAGTCTAGAAATATACGAATTATCGCCGTATTCTTAAACTGGGAGTCCCGTGGCTGTACGGTAAGTTCCTACGAGTTACATTGGTCCCGTGGGAGGTGTTGAAGCCTCCCACGGGTCCGTTCGGGGGTTGTTTTGCGTTTTCACCCTTTAACGTCATGTTTTTAAGCCTAAGTCTGGATATTTTAAAATTATCATCGTATTCTCAAACCGAGGGTCCCGTGATCGAGCGGTCAACTCCTACGAGTTACATTGGTCCCGTGCGAGGTGTTGGTGCCACTCACGGGGCCGTTCGGGGGTTGTTTCAAGTTTTCACCCACTAACGCCATGTTTTTACCCCTAAGTCTAGAAATATGCAAATTATCATCGTATTCTCAAATCGGGAGTGCCTTGATCGCGCGAACAGTTCGTACGAGTTACATTGGTCCGGTGCGAGGTGTTGGTGCCACCCACGGGGCCGTAGGGGGCTGTTCCGGTTTTTTCCCTTTACCGAAGTCCAGTCGCTGTGTGGTCTATAACTATGCAAATTATAAATACAATAAAGGTTTAATTACGTATTCCAAACAAATCGCAATTCTAAATATTGTGTTTTAATCCTAAAATAATTTGCTATAAAAGGTTACTAAAAAAAATTTTCTCAACTTTTAAAACTCATTGATCGTAATTGAAGAATTCAATTCATAGTTCTTCCCAATCAGTCGGTTCCCACTAAAGATGGAGGATCACAGGGGCACCACTTAAATACCATCTCATCTGGACATAATATTTTCGGATTCATTCTCAGTAGAGATGGAGGGTCACAGGGGCACCACTTAAATAGCATCTCATCTAGACAAAATTTCACCTGGCCTGACTTTGGAATTACTTAAATGGGATTCCATAATAACGAGCAATTACTTAAAAAAAATCATTTTAAAAGCGTATATATAATTTCAAACAATTTTAGATGAAATTAAAATCAAATTGGATTTCTTCTAAACTTTAAGTTTTGATTAGTGAAGTCCTTAATGTATTTTACCAGAATAACTACTAAGTAAAGCTATAAAACACGAAATTAAAACTATAAAAATGCATTATAACATTTAAATAAAATCATACCTACGAAATGAAATCTTTCTTCGAAATTATAGAACTCTTTCTAAAGATATTTCCCAAGCTTTCTATCACTCTTTCTCACTATAATTCTTAAGGAATTGGTGTGAGTTTCAAATGAACCCTAAGGCCTTATTTATAGGTTTTCAAAAGTATTACGGTGTTGACATGTGTCAAATGACTAAGATTTTTGGGGTGGTGATTCAACGTCGAGGTGTCGCGTCCCGGAGTGGTCTTGCAGTGTTAAAATCACCAAATGATGACACGTGTTTTAGCTTTCTCTCTGAAGACGACATGTGTAAGGTGGAGGTGACCAGCACGTGGTGGAAAGGTGATAAGGGTATAAGGGTCATTTCACACATGAAGGGTATTTTGGTAATTTCACACTATATATTTTCAATATTTCTTAGAGGTCCTTAAAAATATTTTATTTACAAAATGGCCCTTTATTTATTTTTAGCTTAGTCCCTAAAGTTTCATAAAATTATATTTTCTACCCCAAAACTTATTATTTACCTTAAGATATGTCATAAGACTTCGATTTGATCCAATTTACAGTTGATTCTTTATATTTATAAAATGGGGTTTGTTGTATTGATAGCCATTAATACCACATATATAATAATTCAACATTTATATGATAATAAGTAACACATGAGTGTAAATGCAAACTATATACATATGAGCATATAAAAGTGGGGTCATTACAGGGAGTCTCGTGATCGCACAGACAGTTCCTACGAATGGTACCGTGAGAGGTGTTGGTGCCACTCACGGGGCCGTTCGGGGGTTGTTTTGGGTTTTCACCCACTAACGACATGTTTTTTAAGACTATGTATAGAAATATGCAAATTATCATCGTATTCTCAAACTGGGAGTCCCGTGGCTGCGCGGTGGTCCCGTGGGAGGTGTTGGTGCAACCGACGGGGCCGTAGGGGGCTGTTTCAGGATTTTACCTTTAAATGCCATGTTTTTAAGCCTAAGTCCCCATATTTTCAAATTATCATCGTATTCTCAAACCGGGAGTCCCGTGGCTACACGGTTAGTTCCTACGAGTTACATAGGTCCCGTGGGAGTTGTTGGTGCTTTCCACGGGTCCGTTTGGGCACTATTTTGAGTTTTCACCCTCTAATGCCATGTTTTTAAGCCTAAGTATAGAAATATGCAAATTATCAGCGTATTCTCAAACCGGGGGTCCTGTGATCGCGCGGTTAATTCCTACGAGTTACATTGGTCCCGTGCGTGGTGTTGGTGCCACTCACGGGGCCGTTCGGGGGCTGTTTCGGCTTTTCACCCACTAACGCCATGTTTTTAAGCCAAAGTCTATAAATATTCAAATTACCATTATATTCTCAAACCGGTAGTCCCGTGGCTGCGCGATCAGTTCCTACGAGTTATATGGGTCCCGTGGGAGGTGTTGGAGCCTCCCACGGGGCCGTTCGGGGGCTGTTTTGGGTTTTCACCCTCTAACGCCATATTTTTAAGCCTAAGTCCTGATATTTTTAAATAATCATCGTATTCTCAAACTAAGGGTCCCGTGAATGCGCGGTCAGTTCCTACGAGTTACATTGGTCCCGTGCGAGGTGTTGGTGCCACTCACGGGGCCGTTCGGGGCCTGTTTTGGGTTTTCACCCACTAACTCCATGTTTTTAAGCCCAAGTCTAGAAATATGAAAATTATCATCATTTTCTCAAATTGGGGGTCCCCTGATCGCGTGTTCAGTTCCTATGAGTTAAATTGGTCACGTGCGAGGTGTTGGTGCCACTCACGGGGCCGTTCGGGGGCTGTTTCGACTTTTCACCCACTAACACCATGTTTTTAAGCCTAAGTTGAGAAATATGTAAATTATCATCGTAGTCTCAAATTGGGAGTCCCGTGGCTGCGCGGTCAGTTCCTACGAGTTACATTGGTCCCGTGGGAGGTGTTGGTGCCCCCCACGGGGCCGTTGGGGGGCTATTTTGGGTTTTTACCTTTAAAGGCCATGTTTTTAAGCCTAAGTCTAAAAATATTCAAATTAGTGTTGTATTCTCAAACCGGTCATCTCGTGGCGACGCGGTTAGTTCCTACGAGTTACATTGGTCCTGTGGGAGGTGTTGGTGCCTCCCACAGGGCCGTTCGGGGGCTGTTTTGGGTTTTGATCCTCTAACGCCATGTTTTTAAGACTAAGTCCTCATATTTTTAAATTACCGTCGTATTCTCAAACCAAAAGTCCCGTGGCCGCGCGATCAGTTCCTACGTGTTACATTGGTCCCGTGGGAGGTGTTGGTGCCTCCCACGAGGCCGTTCGGGGGCTGTTTTGGGTTTTCACCCTCTAACGCCATGTTTTTAAGCCTAAGTCCTGATATTTTTAAATTATCGTTGTATTCTCAAATCGGGGGTTTCGTGATCGCGCGGTCAGTTTCTTTGAGTTACAATGGTCCCGTGCGAGGTGTTGGTGCCACTCACGGGGCCGTTCGGGGGCTTTTTCGGGTTTTCACCCACTAACGTCATTTTTTTAAACCTAAGTCTGGAAATATGGTAATTATTGTCGTATTCTCAAACCGGGGGGCCCGTGATCTCACGGTCAGTTCCTACGAGTTACACTGGTCCCGTGCGAGGTGTTGGTGCCTCCCACGGGGACGTTCGGGGCTGTTTTGGGTTTTCACCCTCTAACGCCATATTTTTAAGCCTAAGTCTAGAAATATACAAATTATCGCCGTATTCTTAAACTGGGAGTCCCGTGGCTGCACGGTAAGTTCCTACGAGTTACATTGGTCCCGTGGGAGGTGTTGAAGCCTCCCACGGGTCCGTTCGGGGGTTGTTTTGGGTTTTCACCCTTTAACGCCATGTTTTTAAGCCTAAGTTTGGATATTTTAAAATTATCATCGTATTCTGAAACCGAGGGTCCCGTGATCGAGCGGTCAACTCCTACGAGTTACATTGGTCCCGTGCGAGGTGTTGGTGCCACTCACGGGGCCGTTCGGGGGTTGTTTCGAGTTTTCACCCACTAACGCCATGTTTTTACCCCTAAGTCTAGAAATATGCAAATTATCATCGTATTCTCAAATTGGGAGTCCCTTGATCGCGCGAACAGTTCATACGAGTTATATTGGTCCGGTGCGAGGTGTTGGTGCCACCCACGGGGCCGTAGGGGGCTGTTCTGGTTTTTTCCCTTTACCGAAGTCCAGTGGCTGTGTGGTCTATAACTATGCAAATTATCATCGTATTCTTAAACCGAAGTCCAATGGCTGTGTGGTCAGTTCCTACGAGTTATATTCTTCCCGTGGGAGGTGTTGGTGCCACCCACAGGGACGTAGAGGGGCTGTTTTGGGTTTTTACCTTTAAACGACATGTTTTTAAGACTAAGTCTAGAAATATTCCAATTACCATCGTATTCTCAAACTGGGAGTCCCGTGGCTGCGCGGTCAGTTCCTACGAGTTACACTGGTCCTGTGGGAGGTGTTAGTGCCACCCACGGGACCGTTTGGGAGCTGTTTCCGGTTTTCACTCTCTAACGCCATGTTTTTAAACCTAATTCCTCATATTTTCAAATTACCGTCGTATTCTCAAACCGGGAGTCCCATGGCGGCCCGGACAGTTCCTACGAGTTATATTGGTCAAGTGGGAGGTGGTGGTTCCTCCCACGTGGCCGTTCAGTGGCTGTTTTGGGTTTTGACCCTCTAACGCCATGTTTTAAAGCCTAAGTCCTGATATTTTTAAATTATCATTGTATTCTCAAACCGGGGGTCCCGTGATCGCATGGTCAGTTCCTACGAGTTACATTGGTCCCGTGCGAGGTGTTGGTGCTACTCATGGGGCCGTTCGGGTGCTATTTCAGATTTTCACCCACTAACGCCACGTTTTTAACCCTAAGTCTAAAAATATTCCAATTCTCGTCGTATTCCCAAACTGGGGGTCCCGTGATCGCGCAGACAGTTCCTACGAGTTATCTTGGTCCCGTGCGAGGTGTTGGTGCCACTCAAGGGGCCTTTTCGGGGGCTGTTTCGGCTTTACACCCACTAACGCCATGTTTTTAAGCCTACGTCTAAAAATATACAAATTATTGTCATATTGTCAAACCGGGAGTCCTGTGGCTGTGCGATCAATTCTTACGAGTTACATTGGTCCCGTGGGAGGTGTTGGTGCCACCCACGGGACCATAGGGGGTTGTTTCGGGTTTTTACCTTTAAACGCCGTGTTTTTAAGCCTAAGTCCAGAAATATTCAAATTACCATCGTATTCTCAAACCGGGAGTCCCGTGATTGCGCGGTCAATTCCTATGAGTTACATTGGTCCCGTGCGAGGTGTTGGTCCCACTCACGGGGCCGTTCGGGGGCTGTTTCGGGTTTTCACCCACTAACGCCATGTTTTTAAGCCTAAGTCTATAAATATGCAAATTATCGTCGTATTCTCAAATCGGTAGTCCCGTGAACGCGGGGACAGTTCGTACGAGTTACATTGGTCCCGTGAGAGGTGTTGGTGCCACCCACAGGGACGTAGTGGGCTGTTTTGGATTTTTACCCCTAACTCCATGTTTTTAAGCCTAAGTCTAGAAATATTCAAATTACCGTCGTATTGTCAAACCGGGAGTACCGTGACTGCGAGGTCAGTTCCTACGAGTTACATTGGTCCCGTGGGAGGTGTTGGTGCTACACACGGGGACGTTTGGGGGTTATTTTGGGTTTTCACCCTCTAACGCCATGTTTTTAAGCGTAAATCCTCATATTTTGAAATTACCATCGTATTCTCAAACCGGGAGTCCCGTGATCGCGCGATCAGTTCCTACGAGTTACATTGGTCCCGTGCGAGGTGTTGGTGCCACTCACGGGGCCGTTCGGGGGCTATTTCAGGTTTTCTCCCACTAACACAATGTTTTTATGCCTAAGTCTAGAAATATGAAAATTATCGTCGTATTCTCAAACCGGGGGTCCCGTGATCACGCGGTCAGTTCGTATGAGTTTCACTGGTCCCGTGCGAGGTGTTGGTCCCACTCACAGGAATAAAAGCCCGTACGGCCATAAAACTAAACAATAAAAGCCCGCACGGCTGTAACTCATAAAAAACATAATCCTGAATGTCCAAAACATTATATAAATAATCTTCATGTTGTAAACCATTGCCTCTTTCATTTGTTCCACTTGCAAAAATCCTACAAACGATTGGATACAAAAAAAAATGATATCAGTAACCAAGTTGTTTTACAAAAAAAGTATTCAAGTTGAAAAATTGCATATATGAGTTATAATTATCAACATATTAATTCCATTCTCAAACCAGGTGTCCCGTGATCACGTAGTCAGTTTGTACGAATTATATTATGCCCGTGCGAGGTGTGGGTGCCACTCACGGGGCCGTTCGGAGGCTGTTTCGGGTTTTCACCCACTAACGCCATATTTTTAAGCCTAAGTCTAGAAATATGAAAATTATCCTCGTAGTCTCAAACTGGGAGTGTCACAACCTTAACCCAATAGTAGTAGGGAATGAGTATCTAGACATGCCACCAAGGCATTCAGTATGCTGGCTTAACTTTTTCTTAAAATAATTGTAACGAAAATACATTCACATGGTCATGAATCGTAAACTATTGGAAAAAATGGAATTACATCATCAGAGTTTTTTAAAAGTAAACTTCATAAATATTAAAGTATGAGCGAATTACAACTTACGCCAAAATAAAAAACCTATTAATTAAGAGCCAAACATGATCTATCTCATAAAAACAAATGTTATATTTAAAAGTATTAACAAAAGAGCTCCTTAAGCTAAATCTTCGACATAGTCCTTCTACACTCCATCCTCCTGTCTAATTATTTCCTAAAAAATTATTATTTATACGACGTCAGCTAAAAGATGAATAACATTTAATCACCCGACATTCCAAGGTTTTCAGAAAACAGATACCTATTCAAGTCAAAAGAGAAGGCATATAAGCATATGGATAGGAACTTGCAGTAAATAGATATATGTTTTGAAATGATAGTATATATATCACAATTGGATAGCACAGAATAAGACGAATGCAACAAATCAAATGTGAAATCTTTTTCTTTCAATCGTATCACTTTAATGGCCAAGTACACTCTAATACCGTGTTCTTCTACCGTATTATACCCCGATAGTTGAGGGTTAATCGAACTAGTTCATCACAATCCCTTATTTAGGGCACACTAGCGATAACCCAACTGGGAAAGTCAGTCAGTAAAGAGGTCCCTTAGCCGGAATCTTATTTCCAATATTCAATATCATTTTCAATACTCATTTCAATCAGTGTGTCTATATGGAGATATATAAACGTATCACAAATGAATCAATCATCGGTATCAGATGCATTTTGAGAATAAAAGCAGTTCACAAAATATATAGTTTGCATAATATCATATAATTGAAATGCACAAGGAATGTCAGAGTACTCACCTAAAATAAAGGTTCAAAAATATAAATATCGAGTCTTGGATCACACGTTAATCTAATAAATACAATAAAGGTTTAATTACGTATTCCAAACAAATCCCAATTCTAAATATTGTGTTTTAATACTAAAATAACTTGCTATAAAAGGTCACTAAAAACCATTTTCTCAACTTTTAAAACTCATTGATCGTAATTGAAGAATTCAAATCATAGTTCTTCCTAATCAATTGGTTCCCAGTAGAGATGGAGGGTCACAGGGGCACCACTTAAATACCATCTCATCTAGACAGAACATTTTCGGATTCATTCCCAGTAGAGATTGAGGGTCACAGGGGCACCACTTAAATACCATCTCATCTAGATAGGATTTCACCGGGTCTGACTTTGGAATTACTTAAATGGGATTCCATAATAACGAGCAATTACTTTAAAAAAATCATTTTTAAAAGCGTATATATAATTTCAAACAAGTTTACGTGAAATTAAAATAAACTTGGATTTCTTCTAAACTTTTAGTTTTGATTAGTGAGTCCTTAGTGTATTTTACCAGCATAACTACTAAGTAAAGCTATAAAACATGAAATTAAAACTTTAAAAATGCATTATAACATTTAAATAAAATCATACCTACGAAATGAAATCTTTCTTCGAAATTATAGAACTCCTTTTTAAGATATTTCCCAAGCTTTATATCACTCTTTCTTACTATAATTCTCAAGGAATTGGTGTGAGTTTCAAATGAACCCTAAGGCCCTATTTATTGGTTTCCAAAAGTATTACGGTGTTGACATGTGTCAAATGACCAAGGTTTTTTAGGTGGTGATTCAACACCGAGGTGTCGCGTCCCGAAGTGGTCTTGCAGTTTTAACATAACCAAATGATGACACGTGTTTTAGCTTTCTCTCTGAAGACGACATGTGTAAGGTGGAGGTGACCAGGACGTAGTGTATAAGGACATTTTTATCATGTCCATTGTGTTACAGTTTTGTATGTTGTACACCACTACATTTGGCACGTCACCTTTCTATATCATATGACGGTCTCTATCCGATTTCAAAGATTCCAGCATTCAACGTCTCCATCAAGTTCCCCACATCGGCCTCAACGACATCACGTTCCACGAGTTTACGACCTAGACACAAGTGGTTCGATACATAAGTCAAACCAGTGAATATAGGCACGATTGGGAAGTTCAAGGGTATTTTGGTAATTATACATCCACCTTTTGGAAGACCGGCCAACTGGAAAGTTGAAGAGCTCACCGTAACAAAGATACTGGAGGAAACGGTACCTCATTCCGATCTCCAGTGAAGAAGTTATAGCCCATTGAAAATGGAGAAAAATATTGAACAATGCTGAAGGATTTAATCCCCATTTCTAGCCCTTTACCGCGAACCACATGTTGAACTGGTTCGGGGGGCGAACCTGTTTGGGGGTACAACGAACCGGTTCGGGGTACATGCATGTTGTTCAAGTTTCCCATATTTTTAAAACTCTTTTTTGTTTCCTTATTTAAACCAACTTCCGGGGGGGGGGGGGGGGGGATGTTTTGTAAGACTTTGATAGACGAATTTGAGAGTCCTTTTAGCTCAAGTCTTCACCTTTTTGAGTTCCAATACTCATAGTTTGATTCACATATTAAAGCTATACCTTTGTGAATCTTTTTGTAACCCAAGAACACATTCTTGTTGTTCAAACCCTTGTGAATGAGCCGCTTATCTTCTTCATTGCAGCCCTATTGGAAAGGGATATTCCAGCCAAGACAACTGAACCGATGCCTGAGGGTTTTCAGTTTGTCAACACGTGTTTCTAGCCGTTGCTTTGGAGGTTTATCGAAGACCCCGTGCGTTACTCTTGTGGACGAAAGCAAGATGGTATGTAAGTCAATGGTCTTGTAAACGTTTCAAAGTTCTAGAAATAAAAGGTTTTTTCCCTGCGGGGATTTTTTCCTATATCTGCTGTCTTTACTTTCCATGCATGGTTTGAATGTTTTATCATTATTAGATTCATGTTTAAGGGTTGTTTGGGTTGTTCAAATATAGACTCGTATTAAATTAAGTTTAATTGGAATCTTGCGAATTATATTTAAAATTGATATTACACGGTGTTTCAAATTGGTATCAGAGCTTTTTATTTAAAAGCGAGTGCATACCCTTTTCATGGTGGAAAGGTGATAAGGGTATAAGGGTCATTTCACACATGAAGGGTATTTTGGTAATTTCACACTATATATTTTCAATATTTCCTAGAGGTCCTTGAAAATATTTTTTTTACAAAATGGCCCTTCTTATATTTTTAGCTTAGTCACTAAAGTTTCAGAAAATTATATTTTCTACCCCAAAACATAGTATTTACCTTAAGATATGTCATAAGACTTCGATTTGATCCAATTTACAATTGATTCTTCATATTTAAAAAATGGTGTTTGTTATATTGATAGCCAATAATACCACATATATAATAATACAACATTTATAAGATAATAAGTAACACATGAGTGTAAAAACAAACTATATACATATGAGCATAGAAAAGTGGGGTCATTACATCCTTCCCTCCTTATAAAAATTTTGGTCCCCAAACTTGACTCATATTATTTTACAAACAAGTATGGATATCTCTCCATTATTTCATCTTCCCGCTCCCATGTTTCTTCTTCAACTGAATGATTATGCCATAATACTTTGACCAGTGGAATTATCTTGGTTCGTAATATTTGATCTTTATGGTCCAAAATTTCTACCGGATGCTCAATGTATGACAAATCTTCTCTAACTTGAAGAGGTTCGTGACTTAAGATATGTTTTGGATCTGGGACATATTTCTTTATCATTGATACGTTAAACACATTATGTACACTAGAGAGTTCAGGTGTTAAGGCAATTTTATATTCAATTGCTCCTATCTTTTTAAGGATTTCGAAAGGTCCTATGTATCTTGGGCTCAACTTCCCTTTCTTCCCGAATCGTATTACTCCCTTTGAAGGCGATACTCGCAAGAACACATAATCTCCTCTATGGAATTCTAACTGTTGGTGTCGATTGTCAAAATAACACTTTTGATGGCTTTGAGGTATTCGAAGTCGGTCTTGTATCCATTTCACTTTCTCTGTTGTGATCTGAATCAATTCTGGTCCCAACAATTTTCTTTCTCCAACTTCTACCCAACATGCAGGAGAACGACACCTTCTACCATATCCTCTAAGGTTTGAATGGTTCTCTCAGATTGTCCATTTGTTTGAGGATGAAAAGTGGTGCAAAAATTCAATTTTGTTCCCATGGCTTCTTGTAGGCTTTTCCAAAAACGAGAAACGAATCTAGGGTCACGATAAAAAACAATTGAAATTGGGGTTCCATGAAGCCTAATAATTTCCCGCACATACAACTTGGCTAACTTTTCTAAATAATGGGTAATCTTAATGGCAAGAAAATGAGCATATTTAGTTAACCTATCAATAATTACCCAAATAGAATCATTACCATTTGAACTCCTTGGTAAACCTGTCACAAAATCCATGGTAATATGTTCCCATTTCCACTGAGGGATAGGTAGAGGTTGTAATAATCCTGATGCTTTCTGATGTTCAGCTTTTAGTTGTTGGCAAACCAAACAGTGAGATACAAATTCTTATATCTCCCTTTTCATATTGTTCCACCAAAACACTTCTCGAAGATCTCTATACATCTTGGTATTTCCAGGATGAAACGTAAATCTCGAGCAATGAGTTTCCTCCAAAATTTTCCTCTTCAGTTGGGCATCGCATGGAACCCACACTATATTTCCAAACCTCAATGTACCATCCCGTATCGCAAATTCAATTCTCTTCCCTTCAATAACCTCTTCTCTAATCTTCTTTAGTTGTGGGCCATTTACTTGTGCAATTTTGATCCTTTCCATCAATGTGGGTTGTACTTGTAACTTTTCAATTATTCCTCCTTTGCTATAAATACGTACATTTATTTCCATACTTCTCAAATCCCTTAACAAAGGTTCTTGATTTGTAATGAGACATGCTATGTTTATTGTAGACTTCCTACTTAAAGCATCGGCTACTACATTTGCTTTCCCTGAGTGATAATGAATATTTAAATTATAATCCTTCATCAATTCTAACCACCTCCTTTGTCTCATGTTCAATTATTTCTTAGTAAATATATATTTCAAACTTTTATGATCGGTATAAATCTCACAAGTCTCACCATATAAATAGTGTCTCAAAATCTTAAGAGCAAAAATTACAGCAGCTAATTCTAAGTCATGGGTTGGATAGTTCTAATCACGTGGATTTAATTGTCTCGAGGCATAAGCTACTACTTTTCCATTTTGCATTAGCACACATCCCAAACCATTTTTTGAAGCATCACTATAAATCACCAATCCTCCTGTCCCTAAAGGAATAGTCAAAATTGGGGCAGTTACTATTCGATTCTCAAGTTCTTGAAAACTATTCTCAACTTCCTCAGACCATTCATATTTCACCTTCTTTTGTGTTAACCTAGATAGAGGTTTGGTAATACTAGAAAATCCATCAACAAATCTTCGATAATAACCTGTTAATCCAAGGAAACTATGAATCTCTATCACATTAGTTGGTCGAGGCCAATAGAGTATAGCCTCAATAGTTTGAGGGTCAACCGACACTCCCTCTTTGAAAATGATATGTCCTAGAAAAGAAACACTAGGCAACCAAAACTCACACTTCTTTAATATCGCATATAACTTCTCCTTCCTAAGGATTTGTAATACTATCTCAAAATGCTTGTCGTGTTCTTCAATACTCTTAGAATAAATAAGGATGTCATCAATGAAAACAACCACACATTGATCGAAATATTTCCTAAACACTCTATTCATCATATCCATAAAAATGGCCGGTGCATTAGTTAATCCAAATGGCATTACAAGAAATTCATAGTGACCATATCTAGTACGAAAAGATGATTTCGAAATATCATCTTCCTTAATCTTGAATTGATGATAGCCTGACCTAAGGTCAATCTTAGAGAATACTTTTGCACCTTCTAATTGATCAAACAAGTCATCTATACGAGGCAAAGGGTATTTATTCTTAATGGTTACCTTATTCAGTTCATGATAATCTATACATAGTCTCATCGTCCCATCCTTCTTTTTCACAAATAACATTGGAGCACCCCAAGGCGATATACTTGGTCTAATAAAACCCTTGTCTAACAGATCTTGTAATTGAACTTTTAATTCCCTTAATTCTAAAGGTGGCATGCGATAAGGTGATTTTGAGATTGGTATAGCTCTAGGAATAAGGTCAATCGTAAACTCTATTTCTCTATTAAGAGGTAGACTAGGTAAATGAACTGGAAAAACATTTAGAAAATGTTTAGTTGTAGGGATCTCTTCTAAACTAGGCTCTTTCATTTGAAAATGAATAACACTTGCAAGATATCCTCGACATCCCTTCTTAAGAAAACTATAGGCTTGCATTGTAGAGATAATACACATGGGAGATAGGATGCCAGTTCCTTCAAAACTAAATTTTGGTTGGTTAGGAATTTGGAAAGTAACTCTGTTCTCAGAACAATATACATTAGCATGATATGATGCTAACCAATCCATCCCCAAAATGACTTCAAAATCTCTTATGTCTAAAATTATCAAATCGACGAATAGTTTATCATTACTAATATCTATAGGGAAAGACTTATATACTAATGTTCCTGTCAATAACTTACCCGAAAGAGTAGATACTGTATGTTATGATTCAAGGGTTCAAGAATATTGGGAAAGCGATTAACAAAACGTAAAGACACAAATGAATGGGTTGAACTAGGATCTATTAAAACTATAAAGGTTGTGCACATATAAAAAGTATACCTGACACTACTGCATTAGAAGCCTTTGCATCGGAAAGATTAAAAATTCTACCTTGTTTGCCATGATCCTTATTGTCATTAAAAGTCTTTGTTGGCGCCTTCCCTTTGTTAGGGCAATCTCTCATTTTATGTCCCTTTTGGACACACCCAAAGCAATTTCCTGTCTCCAGGTAACATGTTTCCCTCTATGAATATTACCACATCGTTGGCATCTATCGACATGAAAGGGTTTGTTCACAAAAGGTCCCCCTGTAATGGGTATAGTCCTAAAGGGTTTATTATTGGGGTTCCTTCCTCTTTGTTCCCCAAACTTCCTCTTCCCTCCTCTAATCTGATTATATTCTTCACTGTCCTTCTCAGCTATCGTTGCTCTAGTCACCATGTCAGTATATGATGTCAACTTTAGGATGGAAATTCGACTACGAATATTCAACCTTAACCCACGTTCAAACTTCTTTGCCTTTAAAACATCAGTTATCACAACATGAGGTGAAAAACGGGATAATTCGGTAAACTTCACCTCGTATTGACTAACCGTCATATTTCCTTGAACTAAAACCATGAAGTCTGCTGCTTTTTGGTCTTGTACCATTTTACAAAAAGTATTTCTCGTAGAATATCACTAAGAAGTCATTCCAACGTATAGGATTATTCCTTTCCTCATATATTATCTTAGTCATTATCCACCAATGTTCGGCTTCACCTTCTAACATAAACGTTCCAAATGAAACTCTTTGTTCATCAGTACACTTAAGAACATCGAGTATCTTTTCTATTTCCATCACCCAACTCTCTGCTTCGGTGGGGTTAGGAGTACCTTTAAAAGATGGCCGATTCAACTTCTTAAACTTTTCAATAGTACATCTACTTAGTTCAGGATTCCTTGGTACTCCATTATTCACCTGATGCTCCACAATCTTTGCTAGACTTTCAATCGCCTTGTATGCACCTTCGAGTCCTTCCATACTTGAATTGCTAGTTCCAATAGTTGATCTTCTCTTGGTCATTTTCTATAGTCATGTCCATACGTAAGATCTACTAAAATATATCAAGATTAAAAACTAAAAGACCAATTATATATAATATAACACATAGGGAAGGTTATCACATAAATCAAATATTTAATACTATCTCCAAAGGATGGAAACATGAAATCTATAACGTTCGAAATCTATGTTCAATAGTCTACGGGTTCATAACCTATGATATGATACCACCTCTGTCACGACGCCAACCCAATAGTAGTAGGGAATGGGTGTCTTGACATGCCACGAAGGAATTCAGTATTCCGGCCTTAACTTTTTCTTAAAATAATTGCAACGGAAGTACATTCACATGGTCATGAATCGTAAACTATTAAAAAATGGAATTACGTCATCAGAGCTTTTTAAAAGGAAACTTCATATATATTATAGTATGAGCGAATTACAACTTATGCCAAAATAAAAAACCTATTACAATAGAGCCAAACATGCTCTATCTCATAAAAACAAATGTTATATTTAAAAGTATTAACAAAAGAGCTTCTTAAGCTAAATCTTAGACATAGTCCTTCTACACACCATCCTTGTGTCTAATTATTTCCTGAAAAATTATTATTTATACGACGTTAGCTAAAAGCTGAATAAGATTTAATCTCCCGATATTCCAAGGTTTTCAAAAAATAGATACCTATTCATGTCAAAAGAGAAGGCATATACATAATGGATAGGAACTTGTAGTAAATATATATATGTTTTGAAATGATAGTATATATATCACAATTCGATAGCTCAGAATAAGCCGAATGCAATAAATCAAATGTGATATCTTTTCCTTTCAATTATATCATTTTAATGGCCAAGTACAATCTAATACCGTGTTCTTCTACCGTATTATACCCCGGTAGTTGAGGGTCAATCGAACTAGTTCGTCACAACGCCTTATTTAGGGCACACCAGCGATAACCCAGGTGGGAAGGTCAGTTAGTAAAGAGGTCCCTTAGGCGGAATCTTATTTCCAATATTCAATATCATTTTCAATACTCATTTCAATCAGTATGTCTATATGGAGAGATATGAACATATCACAAATGAATCAATCATCGGTATAAGATGCATATTGAGGATAAAAGCAGTTCACAAAATATATAGTTTGCATAATATCATATAATTGAAATGCGCAAGGAATGTCAGAGTACTCACGTAAAATAGAGGTTAAAAAATACAGATATTGAGTCTTGGATCACACGTTAATCTAATAAATACAATAAAGGTTTAATTACGTATTCCAAACAAATCCCAATTCTAAATATTGTGTTTTAATCCTAAAATAACTTGCTATAAAAGGTTACTAAAAACCCTTTTCTCAACTTTTAAAACTCATTGATCGTAATTGAAGAATTCAATTCATAGTTCTTCCTAATCAGTCGGTTCCCAGTAAAGATGGAGGGTCACAGGGGCACCACTTAAATACCATCTCATCTAGACAAAACATTTTCGGATCCCAGTAGAGATGGAGGGTCACAGGGGCACCACTTAATTACCATCTCATGTAGAAAGAATTTCACCGGGCCTGACTTTGGAATTACCTAAATGGGATTCCATAATAACGAGAAATTACTTTTTAAAAAAATCATTTTTAAAGCGTATATATAATTTCAAACAAGTTTACATGAAATTAAAATCAACTTGGATTTCTTCTAAACTTTAAGTTTTGATTAGTGAAGTCCTTAGTGTATTTTACCAGCATAACTACTAAGTAAAGCTATAAAAGACGAAATTAAAACTATAAAAATGTATTATAACATTGAAATAAAATCATACCTACGAAATGAATTCTTTCTTCGAAATTATAGAACTCCTTCTTAAGACATTTTCCAAGCTTTCTATCACTCTTTCTCACTATAATTCTTAAGGAATTGGTGTGAGTTTCAAATGAACCCTAAGGCCCTATTTATAGGTTTCCAAAAGTATTACGGTGTTGACATGTGTCAAATGACTAAGCTTTTTGGGGTGGTGATTCAACGCCGAGGTGTCGAGTCCCGGAGTGGTCTTGCAGTGTTAACATCACCAAATGATGACACGTGATTTAGGTTTCTCTCTGAAGACGACATGTGTAAGGTGGAGGTGACCAGCACGTGGTGGAAAGGTGATAAGGGTATAAGGGTCATTTCACACATGAAGGGTATTTTGGTAATTTCACACTATATATTTTTAATATTTCTTAGAGGTCCTTGAAAATATTTTATTTACAAAATGGCTCTTTATTTATTTTTAGCTTAGTCCCTAAAGTTTCATAAAATTATATTTTCTGCCCCAAAACTTATTATTTACCTTAAGATATGTCATAAGACTTCGATTTGATCCAATTTACAGTTGATTCTTCATATTTATAAAATGGGGTTTGTTATATTGATAGCAAATAATACCACATATATAATAATACAACATTTATAAGATAATAGGTAACACATGAGTGTAAAAACAAACTATATACATATGAGCATATAAAAGTGGGATCATTACAGGGAGTGTCGTGATCGCACAGACAGTTCCTACTAATGGTACCATGAGAGGTGTTGGTGCCACTCACGGGGCCGTTTGGGGGTTGTTTTGGGTTTTCACGCACTAACCCCATGTTTTTAAGCCTAAGTCTAAAAATATGCAAATTATCGTCGTATTCTCAAACCGGGGGTCCGGTGATCGCGAGGACAGTTCCTACGAGTTACATTGGTCCCGTGCGAGGTGTTGGTGCCACTCATGGCGCCGTTCGGGGGCTGTTTCGGCTTTTCAACCACTAATGCCATGTTTTAAACCCTAAGTTTGGAAATATGCAAATTATTGTCGTATTATCAAATCGGGAGTCCCATGGCTGCGTGGTCAGTTCCTACGAGTTACATTGGTCCCGTGGGAGGTATTGGTGCCACCCACGGGGTCGTAGGGGACTCTTTCGGGTTTTTACCTTTAAACGCCATGTTTTTAAACCTAATTCTAAAAATATTCAAATTACCATCGTATTCTCAAACAGGGAGTCCCGTGATCGCATGGTCAGTTCCTACGAGTTACATTGGTCCCATACGAGGTGTTAGTGCCACTCACGTGGCCGTTTGGAGGTTATTTCGGGTTTTCACCCACTACCGCCATGTTTTTAAGACTAAGTCTAGAAATGTGAAAATTATCATCATTTCTCAAATCGGGAAGCCCGTGATCACGGGGACACTTATACGAGTTACATTGGTCCCGTGCGAGATGTTGGTGCCACCCACGGGGCCGTAGGGGGCTGTTTCGGGTTTTTACCTTTAAATGCCATGTTTTTAAGCCTATGTCTAGAAATATTCAAATTACCGTCGTATTCTCAAACCGGGAGTCCCGTGGCTGAGCGGTCAATTCCTAAGAGTTACATTTGTCCCGTGGGAGGTTTTGGTGCCTCCCACGGGGCCATTCGGGGGTTGTTTTGGGTTTTCACCCTCTAACGCAATGTTTTTAAGCCCAAGTCCTCATATTTTCAAATTACCATCGTATTCTCAAACCGGGAGTCCCGTGGCTACGCAACAGTTCCTACGAGTTACATTGGTCCAGTGGGAGGTGTTGGTGCCTCCCACGGGGCCGTTCGGGGGCTGTTTTGGGTTTTCACCCTCTAACGCCATGTTTTTAAGCCTAAGTCCTGATATTATTAAATTATCATCATCTTCTCAAACCGGGGTCCCGTGATCGCGCAGTCAGTTCCTATGAGTTACATTGGTCCCGTGTGAAGTGTTGGTGGCACTCACGGGGCCGTTCGAGGGCTGTTTCGGGTTTTCACCTACTAACGCCATGTTTTTAAGCCTAAGTCTAAAAATATGCAAATATCATCATATTCTCAAACCGGGGGTCCCCTGATCGTGTGGTCAGTTCCTACGAGTTACATTGCTCCCGTGCGAGGTGTTGGTGCCACTCACGGGGCCGTTCGGGGGTTATTTTGAGTTTTCACCCACTAACGCCATGTTTTTAAGCCTAAGTCTAAAAATATGCAAATTATCATCATATTCTCAAACTGGGGGTTCCCTTGATCGCGTGGTCAGTTCCTACGAGTTACATAGGTCCCGTGCGAGGTGTTCGGTCCAATCACGGGGCCGTTCGAGGGCTGTATTGGCTTTCCCCCATTAGCGCCAAGTTTTTAAGCCTAAGTCTAGAAATATGCAAATTATCGTCGTATTCTTAATCGGGGGGTACCGTGATCGCGTGGTCAGTTCCTACGAGTTACATTGGTCCCGGACAAGGTGTTGGTGCCACTCACGGGCCGTTCGGGGGCTACTTTGACATTTCACCCACTAACGCCATGTTTTTAAGACTAAGTATAGAAATATGCAAATTATCATTGTATTCTCAAACGGGAGTCCCGTGGCTACGCTGTGGTCCCGTGGGAGGCGTTTGTGCCACCCACGGGGCCGTAGGGGGCTGTTTCGGGTTTTTACCTTTAAAGGCCATGTTTTTAAGCCTAAGTCTTGAAATATTAAAATTACCATCGTAAAAACGGGAGTCCCGTGGCTGCGCGATCAGTTCCTACGAGTTAGATTGGTCCCGTGGGAGGTGTTGGAGCCTCCCACGGGGCCGTTCGGGGGTTATTTTGGGTTTTCACCCTCTAACGCCATGTTTTTAAGCCTAAGTCCTGATATTTTTAAATAATAATCGTATTCTGAAATCGGGGGTCCCATAAATGCCCGATCAGTTCCTACGAGTTACATCGGTCCCGTGCGAGGTGTTGGTGCCACTCACGGGGCCGTTCGGGGGCTGTTTCGGGTTTTCACCCACTAACTCCATGTTTTTAAGCCTAAGTCTAGAAATATGAAAATTATCATCATATTCTCAAATCGGGGGTCCCCTGATTGCGTGTTTAGTTCCTACGAGTTAAATTGGTCACGTGCGAGTGTTGGTGCCACTCACGGGGCCGTTCGGGGGCTATTTCGGCTTTTCACCCACTAACGCCATGTTTTTACGCCTAAGTCTAGAAATATGGAAATTATCATCGTAGTCTCAAACCGAGAGTCCCGTGGCTGCGCGATCAGTTCCTATGAGTTACATTGGTCCCGTGGGAGGTGTTGGTGCCACCTATGGGGCCGTTGGGTGGCTGTTTCGGGTTTTTACCCTGAAAGGCCATGTTTTTAAGCCTAAGTCTAGAAATATTGAAATTACTGTTGTATTCTCAAACCGGTAGTATCATGGCTATGCGTCAGTTCCTACGAGTTACATTGGTCCTGTGGGAGGTATTGGTGCCTCCCACAGGGCCGTTCGGGGGTTGTTTTGGGTTTTGACCCTCTAACGCCATGTTTTTAAGCCTAAGTCCTCATATTTTCAAATTACCATCATATTCTCAAACCGGGAGTCCTGTGGCTACGCGATCAGTTCCTACGTGTTACATTGGTCCCGTGGGAGGTGTTGGTGCCTCCCACGAGGCCGTTCGGGGACTGTTTTGGGTTTTCACCCTCTAACGCCAGGTTTTTAAGCCTAAGTCTAGATATTTTTAAATTATCATCGTATTCTCAAACCGGGGATCCCGTGATCGCGCTATCAGTTTCTTTGAGTTACATTGGTCCCGTGCGAGGTGTTGGCGCCACTCACGGGGCCGTTCGGGGGCCTTTTCGGGTTTTCACCCACTAACGCCATGTTTTTAAACCTAAGTCTAGAAATATGGAAATCATTGTCGTATTCGAAAACTGGGGGGCCCGTGATCTCACGGTCAGTTCCTACGAGTTACATTGGTCCCGTGCGAGGTGTTAGTGCCTCCCACGGGGATGTTCGGGGCTGTTTTGGGTTTTCACCCTCTAATGCCATATTTTTAATCCTAAGTCTAGAAATATTTAAATTACCATCGTATTCTCAAGCCGGGAGTCCTGTGGCTACGCGGTCAGTTCTTACGAGTTACATTGGTCCCGTGGGTGGTGTTGGTGCCTCCCACGGGGCTGTTCGGGGGCTATTTTGGGTTTTCACCCTATAACGCCATGTTTTTAAGCCTAAGTCCTCATATCTTTGAATTTCGTCCGTATTCTCAAACCGGGAGTCCCTTGGTTGCGTGGTCAGTTCCTACGAGTTACATTGGTCCCGTGGGAGGTGTTGGTGCCTCCCACGGGTCCGTTCGGGGGCTATTTTGGGTTTTCACCCTCTAACACCATGTTTTTAAGCCTAAGTCCGGATATTTTAAAATTATCATCGTATTCTCAAATCGAGGGTCCCGTGATCGCGTGGTCAGTTCCTACGAGTTACATTGATCCCGTGCGAGGTGTTGGTGCCACCCACGGGGCCGTTCGGGGGTTGTTTCGGTATTTCTCCCACTAACGCCATGTTTTTAAGCCTAAGTCAAGAAATATGAAAATTATCGTCGTATTCTGAAATCGGGAGTCCCGTGATCGCGCGGACATTTTGTACGAGTTACATTGGTCCCATGCGAGGTATTGGTGCCACCTACGGGGCCGTAGGGGGCTGTTCCGGGTTTTTTCCTTTAAACGCCATGTTTTTAAGCCTAAGTCTATAACTACGCAAATTATCATCGTATTCTTAAACCGCAAGTCCAGTGGTTGCGGGATCAGTTCCTACGAGTTATATTGGTCCCGTGGGAGGTGTTGGTGCCACCCACGGGGACGTAGGGGGGATGTTTTGGGTTTTTACCTTTAAACGCCATGTTTTTAAGCCTAAGTGTAGAAATATACAAATTCCCATCGTATTCTCAAACTGGGAGTCCCGTGGCTGCGCAATCAGTTCCTACGAGTTACATTGGTCCTGTGGGAGGTGTTGGTGCCTACCACGGGGCCGTATGGGGGCTATTTTGGGTTTTCACTCTCTAACGCCATGTTTTTAAGACTAAGTCTTCATATGTTCAAATTACCATCATATTTTCAAACCGGAAATCCCGTGGCTGCACGCATAGTTCCTACGAGTTATATTGGTCTAGTGGGAGGTGGTGGTTCCTCCCACGGGGCCGTCCGGGGACTGTTTTGGGTTTTGATCCTCTAACGCCATGTTTTTAAGCCTAAGTCCTGATATTTTTAAATTATCATTGTATTCTCAAATCGGGGGTCCCATGATCGCACGGTCAGTTCCTACGAGTTACATTGGTCCCAGGCGAGGTGTTGGTGCCACTCATGGGGCCGTTCGGGGGCTGTTTCGGGTTTTCACCCACTAACGCAACATTTTTAAGCCTAAGTCTAAAAATATTCACATTCTTCTCGTATTCTCAAATTGGGGGTCCCGTTATTGCGCGGACAGTTCCTACGAGTTACCTTGGTCCCGTGCGAGGTGTTGGTGCCACTCACGGGGCCGTTCGGAGGCTATTTCGGCTTTACACCCACTAACGCTGTGTTTTAACGCCTAAGTCTAGAAATATGCAAATTATTGTCGTATCATAAAACCGGGAGTCCCGTGGCTGCGCGGTCAATTCCTATGAGTTACATTGGTCCCGTGGGAGGTGTTAGTGCCCCCCACGGGACCATAGGGGGGTTGTTATGAGTTTTTACCTTTAAACCCTGTGTTTTTAAGCCTAAGTCTAGAAATATTCAAATTACCGTCGTATTCTAAAACCGGGAGTTCTGTAATCGTGCGATCAATTCCTACGAGTTACATTGGTCCCGTGCGAGGTGTTGGTGCCATAAAAACATGGTGTTAGTGGGTGGAAACCGAAAACAACCCCCGAACGGCCCCTTGAGTGGCACCAACACCTCGCACGGGACCAATGTAACTTGTAGGAACTGACCCCACGATTAGGGGACTCCAGGTTTGAGAATATAATGATAATTTCCTTATTTATAGACTTAGGCATAAAAACATGGCACTAGTGGGTGGAAACTCGAAACAACCCCCGAACGGCCTCTTGAGTGGCACCAACACCTCGCACGGGACCAATGCAACTCGCAAGAACTGACCCTGCGATCACGGAACAACCGGTTTGAGAATAAGACAATAATTTGTATATTTCTCGACTTAAGCGCAAAAACATTGCGTTAGTGGATGATAACCCGAAAGAGCCCCCGAACGACCCCATGAGGGGCACCAACACCTCATACGGGACCAATGTAACTTGTCGAAACTAACAGCGCGATCACCGGACACTCAGTTTGAGAATACGAAGATAATCTTAATATATATAGACTTAGGCATAAAAACACGACTTTAGTGGGTGACAACATGAAACAGCCCCTGAACGGCCCTATGAGTGGCACTAACACCTCGCACGGGAACAATCTAACTCGTAGGAACAGACCGTGTGATCACGGGACTCCCACTTTGAGAATACGATGATAATTTGCATATTTATAGACTTAGGCTTAAAAACATGGTGTTAGTGGTTGGAAACCCAAAACACCCCCCGAACGGCCCCGTGAGTGGTATCAATACCTCGCACAGGACCAATGTAACTCGTAGCAACTAATCGCGCGATCACGGGACTCCCGATTTTAGAATACAATGATAATTTGCATATGTCTAGACTTTGACATAAAAACATGGCGTTAGTGGGTGAAAACCTGAAACAAGCCCCAAACAGCCCCATAAGTGGCAGCAACACCTCCAATGGGACCGATATAACTCATAGAACTGATCGCACGATCATGTACCCCCGGTTTGATAATATGACAATAATTTAAAAATATTAGGACGTAGGCAAAACATGGCGTTAGTGGGGAAAACCCAAAACAGCCCCTGAACCTCCCCGTGAGTGCCACTAAAACCTGACACGGGACCAATGCAACTAGTAGGAACTGATCGCGCGATCACGGCACTCCTAATTTGAGAATACGATGAAATTTGCCTATATATAGACTTTGGCATAAAAACATGGCGTTAGTGGGTGAAAACCCGAAATAGCCCCCGAATGGCCCCGTGAGTGGCACTAACACCTCGTACGGGACCATTGTAACTCGTACGAATTGACTGCGTGATCACGGGAATCCCAGTTTATGAATACGATGATAATTTGTATATTTCGAGACTTGGGCTTAAAAGCAAGGCGTTAGTGGGAAAAATCTCAAAACAGCCCCCAAACGGCCCCGTGAGTGGCACCAACACCTCGCACGGGACCAATGTAACTTGTAGGAACTGACCCCACGTTCACGGGACTCCTGGTTTGAGAATATGGTGGTAATTTGCTTATTTTTAGACATAGGCAAAAAAACATGGCGTTAGTGGGTGGAAATCTGAAATAACTCCCGAACGGCCCCGTGAGTGGCACCGACACCACGCACGGGACCAATGTAACTCGTAAGAACTGACCGTGTGATCACAGAACAACCGATTTGAGAATATGATGATAATTTGCATATTTCCAGAGTTAGGCATAAAAATAAGGGGTTAGTGGTTGAAAACCCGAAACAACCCTCAAACGGCCCGTGAGTGGCACCGACACCTTGCACGGGACCAATGTACCTCGTAGGAACTGACCGCATGATCACGAGACTCCCGATTTGAGAATATGACGTTAATTTGCATCCTTATAGTCTTAGCCATAAAAACATGGCGTTAGTGGGTGGAAACCGAAAACAACCCTTGAACGGCCCCGTGAGTGGCACCAACAACTCGCATGGGACCAATGTAACTTGTAGGAACTAACCCCGCGAGCACACGACTCTCAAATTGAGAATATGACGATTATTTGATTATTTCTAGACTTAGCCATAAAAACATGGCATTTGTGGGTGGAAACCTGAAACAACCCCCGAACGGTCCCGTGAGTGGCACCGACACCTCGCACGGGACTAATGCAACTCGTAAGAAATGACTGTTCAATCACGAAACAACCGGTTTGAGAATAAGACAATAATTTGCATATTTCTTGACTTAAGCATAAAAACATGGCATTAGTGGATGATAACCCGAAAGATCCCCCGAACGGCCCCATGAGGGGCACGAACACCTCGCACGGGACCAATGTAACTTGTAGGAACTAACTGCATGATCATCGGACACCCGGTTTGAGAATATGATGATAATTTTCATAGGTATAGACTTAGGCCTAAAAACATGGCGTTAGTGGGTGACAACGTGAAACAACCCTTGAACGGCCCTGTGAGGGGCACTAACACCTCGCACAGGAACAATGTAACTCGTAGGAATAGACCGTGAGATCATGGGACTCCCACTTTGAGAATACGATGATAATTTTCATATTTCTAGACTTAGGCTTAAAAACATGGCGTTAGTGGTTGGAAACCAAAAACACCCCCCGAACAGCCCCGTGAGTGGTATCAACACCTCGCACGGGACCAATGTAACTCGTAGAAACTAACCGCGTGATCACGGGACTCCCGATTTGAGAATAAGACAATAATTTTCATATGTCTAGACTTTGACATAAAAACATGGTGTTAGTGGGTGAAAAGCCTGAAATAGGCCCCAAACAGCCCCGTTAGTGGCACCAACACCTCCCATGGGACTAATATAGCACGTAGGAACTGATCGCGCGATCATGTACCCCCGGGTTGAGAATACGAGAATAATTTAAAATTATTAGGACGTAGGCAAAACATGGCGTTAGTGGTGAAAACCCAAAACAGCCTTCGAAACTCCCCGTGAGTGCCTCTAAAACCTCGCACGGGACCAATGCAACTCGTATGAACTTACTGCGCAATCACGGGACTCCCGATTTGAGAATATGATGATAATTTGCATATATATACATTTAGGCAAAAAAATATGGCGTTAGTGCATGAAAACTCGAAACAGCCTCCAAACGGACTCGTGAGTGGCACTAAGACCTCACACGGGACCAATGTAACTCGTAGGAACTGACCGTGCAATCATGGGAGTCCCGGTTTGAGAATATGACGATAATTTGCATATTTCTAGACTTGGGCATAAAAACATGGCGTTAGTGGGGGAAAATAAAAAATAGCACCCGAACGGCCCCGTGAGTGGCACCAACACATCGCATGGGACCAATGTAACTCGTAGGAACTGAACGCACGATCACGGAATAACTAATTTGAGAATACGACAATAATTTGCATATTTCTAGACTTAGGCATAAAAACATGGCGTTAGTGGGTGGAAACTTGAAACAACCCTCGAATGGTGCCGTTAGTGGAACTAACACCTCACATGGGACCAATGTAACTAGTAGGAACTGACCGCGCGATCACGGCACTCCCTGTTTGAGACTATAATAATAATTTTCAAATTTCAAGACTTAGGCATAAAAACATGGTGTTAGCGGGTGAAAACCCGAAACAGCCTCCGAACGGCCACATGAGTGGCACCAACACCTCGTACAGGAGCAATGTAACTCGTAGGAATGGACCGCCCGATCATGGGACTCTCAGTTTGAGAATACGATGATAATTTGCATATTTCTAGACCTATGAATAAAAACACTGCGTTAGTGGGTGAAAACCCAAAACGGGCCCCGAACGGCCACTAGAATGGCACCAACAACTCGCACAGGACCAACATAACGGACCCATGAGTGGCACCAACACCTCGCACGGGACCAATGAACTCGTAGGAACAAGCCAAGCGATCATGGGACTCCCGATTTGGAAATACGATGATTTTCTGCATATTTCCAGACTTAGGCATAAAAACATGGCGTTAGTGGGTGAAAATGCAAAACAACCCCCGAATGGCCCCGTGAGTGGCACCAACACCTCGCACGGGACCAATGTAACTCGTATGATCTGATCGCACAATTATGAGACTCACGGTATGAGATTAAGACAATAATATGCATATTTATAGACTTAGGGATAAAAATATGGCGTTAGTAGGGGAAAACCCGAAATAGCCCCTGAACAGCCCCGTGAGTGGAACCAACACCTCTCACAGGACCAATATAACTCGTAGAAACTGAGCGCACGATCACGAGACTCCTAGTGTGAAAATACGGCCGTCATTTTCATATTTCTAGACTTAGTCTTAAAAATGTGGCATTATTTGGTGAAAACCATAAATAACCCCCGAATGGCCTCGTGATTGGCACCAACATCTCGCACGGGACCAATATAACGCGTAGAAATTGACCGCGCGATCACGGGACTCCTGATTTGAGAATATGATGATTTTTTGTATGTTTCTAGACTTAGGCATAAAAAATGCCATTAGAGGTGGAAAATTAGAAATAGCCCCCGAACGGCCCCGCGAGTGGCACCAACACCTCGCACGGGACCAATGTAACTCGTACGAATTGATCGCGCAATCATGAGACCACCGATTTGAGAATATGATGATAAGTTGCATAAATATAGATTCAGGCAAAAAAATATGGCATTAGTGAGTGAAAACTCAAAACAACCTTCAAACGGACTCGTGAGTGGCACCAAGACCTCACACGGGACCAATGTAACTCGTAGGAACTGACCGTACGGTCATGGGAGTCCCTGTTTGAGAATACAATAATAAATTGCTTATTTATAGACTTGGGCACAAAAACATGGCGTTAGTGGGGGAAAACGCAAAATAGTCCTCGAACGGCCCCGTGAGTGGCACCAACACCTCGCACGGGACCAATGTAACTCGTAGGAACTGACCCTGCGATCACGAAATAACTGATTTGAGAATACGATGATAATTTGCATATTTTTAGACTTAGGCATAAAAACATGGCGTTTGTGGGTGGAAACCTGAAACAACCCCCGAATGGCGTCGTGAGTGGCACCAACACCTCGCATGGGTCCAATGTAACTAGTAGGAACTGACCGTGCGATCACGGCACTCCGGGTTTGAGAATATAACTATAATTTTCATATTTTTAGACTTAGGCATATAAACATGGCGCTAGCGGGTGAAAACCCGAAACAGCCTCCGAACAGCCACGTGAGTGGCATCAACACCACGTACAGGACCAATTTTACTCGTAGGAACTGGCCGCCCGATCATGGGACTCCCGTTTTAATAATACGATGATAATTTTCATATTTCAAGACATATGAATAAAAACACTGCGTTAGTGGGTGAAAAATCAAAACGACCCCCGAACGGCCACTAGAGTGGCACCAACACCTCGCACAGGACCAACATAACTCATAGGAATTGACCGCACAATCACGAGACTCCCAGTTTGAGAATACGACGATAATTTTTTATATTTCTAGACTTAGGCTTAAAAACATGGCATTTGTGGGTGAAAACCCGAAACAACAACTGAATGGCCCCATGAGTGGCACCAACACCTCGCACGGGACCAATGAACTTGTAGGAACAGACTGTGCGATCATGGGACTCCCGATTTGAGAATACGATGATTTTTTGCACATTTCTAGACTTAGGCATAAAAACATGGCGTTAGTGGGTGAAAACCCAAAACAGCCCCCGAACGGCCCAATAAGTGGCACCAACACCTCGCACAGGACCAATGTAACTCGTACGATCTGATCGCGTGATCATTCGACTCCCGATTTGATAATACGATGATAATTTTCATATTTCTAGACTTAGGCATAAAAATATGGCGTTAGTGGGGGAAAAGTCGAAATAGCCCCCGAACAGCCCCGTGAGTGGAACCAACACCTCGCACAGGACCAATATAACTCGTAGGAACTGACCGCACGATCACGAGACTCTCGGTTTGAGAATACAATGATCATTTTCATATTTCTAGACTTAGTGTTAAAAACATGGCTTTAGTGGGGGAAAACCAAAAACAACCCCCGAATGGCCCCGTGAGTGGCACCAACACCTCGCACGGGACCAATGTAACTTATGGGAACTGACCACGCGATCACGGGACTCCCAGTTTGAGAATATGATGAAAATTTTCATATTTTTAAACATATGCATAAAAACATTGCGTTAGTGGGTGAAAACCCGAAACACACCCGAACGACCTCGTGAGTGGCACCAACACCTCGTAGGGACCAATGTAACTCGTACAAACTGATCGCGTGATCACGGGACTCCTAATTTGATGATACGACAATAATTTGCATATATATATATATATTTAGGAATAAAAATATGGCGTTAGTGGGTGAAAACCCAAAATAGCCCCCGAACTTCCTCGTGAGTGCCACCAAAACCTTGCACGGGACCAATGCAACTCGTAGGAACTGACCGCGCGATCATGGGACTCCCGATTTGAGAATATGATGGTAATTTTCATATATATAGACTTAGGCTTAAAAACATGGCGTTAGTGGGTGAAAACCCGAAACAGCCCCAGAATGGCCCCCTAAGTGGCACCAACACCTCACACGGGACTATTGTAACTCGTACGAATTGACCGCGCCATCATGGGACTCCCGGTTGTAGAATACGATGATAATTTGTATATTTATAGACTTGGGCTTAAAAGCAAGGCGTTAGTGGGTGAAATCTCAAAACAACCCCCAAACGGCTCCAAGAGTGGCACCAACACCTCGCACAGGACTAATATAAGTCGTAGGAACTGACCTCACATTCACTAGTCTATCGGTTTTTGAATATGAAAATAATTTGCATATTTCTAGGCTTAGGCATAAAAACATGGCGTTTGGGGGAGGAAACCTGAAACAATCCACGAACGGCCCCGTGAGTGGCACTAACACCTCCCATGGGACTAATATAACTCGTAGGAACTGATCGCACCATCACGTACCCCCAATTTGAGAATTCAATGATAATTTAAAATATTAGGACTTTGGAAAAACATGGCGTTCCTGGGTGAAAACCCAAAACAGCCCCCGAACCTCCCCGTGAGTGCCACTAAAACCTCTCACGGGACCAATGCAACTCGAAGGAACTGACCGCGTGATCATGGGACTCCCGATTTGAGAATACGATGGTAATTTGGATATATCTAGACTTAGTCATAAAAACATGGCGTTAGTGGGTGCAAACCCGAAACAACCCCTGAATGGCCCCGTGAGTGGCACTAACACCTCGCACGGGACCATTATAACTCGTACCAATTGACCGCGGGATCATGGGACTCCCGGTTTGAGAATACGATGGTAATTTGTATATTTTTTGACTTGGGCTTAAAACCAAGGCGTTAGTGGGTGAAATCTCGAAAGAAACCCCAAAACGGCCCATGAGTGGCACCAACACCTTGCACAGGACCAATATAACTCGTAGCAACTGACCGCACATTTACAGGACTACCAGTTTTAGAATACGAAAATAATTTGCATATTTTTAGACATAGGCATTAAAGCAAGGCATTAGTGGGGGAAATTCCTAAATAGCCCCTGAACGACCCCGTGAGTGGCACGAACACCTCGCACGTGATCAATGTAACTCATAGGAACTGACCGCGTGATCACGGGACTCTCAGTTTGAGAATACGACGATAATTTTCATATATAGACTTAGGCATAAAAACATGGCATTAGTGGGTGAGAACTCAAAATAGGCCCAGAAACGGCCCCGTGAGTGGCACCAACACCTCGCACGGGACAAATGTAACTCATAGGAACTGACCACGCAATCACGGGACTCTCGGTTTGAGAATATGATGATAATTTTCATATTTTTAAACATATGCATAAAAACATTCCGTTAGTGGGTGAAAACCCGAAACACACCCGAACGACCTCGTGAGTGGCAGCAACACCTCGTAGGGACCAATGTGACTCGTACGAACTGATCGCGTGATCACGGGACTCCCAATTTGATAATACGAAAATAATTTGCATATTTCTAGACTTAAGCAAAAAAACATGGCGTTAGTGGGGGAAAACCCAAAACAACCCCTGACCGGCCATGTGAGTGGCACCAATACCTCGCACAGGACCAATATAACACGTAGGAATTGACCGCGCGGTCACGAGACTCCTAATTTGAGAATACGATGATAATTTTCATATTTCTATACTTAGGCTTAAAACATGTCATTAGTGGGTGAAAACCCGAAACAGCCTCCGAACGGCCCTCTTAGTGGCACTAAAACCTCGCACGGAACCAATGTAACTCATAGGAATAGACCGCGTGATCATGGGACTCTTGGATTGAGAATACAATGATAATTTGCATATTTCTATGCGTAGGCATAAAAGTAAGGCGTTGGAGGGTGAAAACTCGAAATTGCCCCCGAACGGCTCCGTGAGTGGCACCAACACCTCGCATGGGACTAATATAACTTATACGAACTGATCGCATGATCACGGGACTCCCAGCTTGATAATACGATGATAATTTGCATATTTCTAGACTTAGGAATAAAAACATTGCGTTAGTGGGGGAAAACCCGAAACAGCCCCTGAACGGCCCCGTGAGTGGAACCAACACCTTGCATGGACCAATATAACTCGTAGGAACTGACCGCGCGATCACGAGACTCCCAGTTTGAAAATACGATGATAATTTTCATATTTCTAGACTTAGGCTTAAAAACATGTCATTAGTGGGTGACAACCATAAACAACCCCCGAACGGCCCCGTGAGTGGCACCAACACCTCGCACGGGACCAATGTAACACGTAGGAACTCACCGCGTGATCATGGGACTCCTGATTTGAGAATACAATGATAATTTGCATATATATAGATTTAGGCATAAAAATAAGGCGTCACTGGCTGAAAACCCGAAACAGCCTCTGAACGGCCTCGTGAGTGGTACCAACACCTCGCACGAGACCAATGTAACTCGTAGGAACTGACCGCACAACCATGGGACTCCCGGTTTGAGAATACGATGATAATTTCAATATTTCAATACTTAGGCTCAAAAACATGGAATTAATGTGTGAAAACCAGAAAGACCCCCCGAACGCCCCCTTGATTGGCACCAACACCTCGAACGGGACCAATATAACTTGTAGGAATTAATCGCGTGATTACGGGACTCCCAGTTTGAGAATACAACAATAATTTGCATATTTCAAGACTCAAGGCTTAAAAAATGGCATTAGTGGTTGAAAATGAGAAATTGCCCCCGGACGGCCCCCTGAGTGGCACCAACACCTCGCACGGGACCAATATAACTCGTAGGAATTGACCGCGTGATTACGGGACTCCCAGTTTGAGAATATGATGATAATTTGCATATTTAGAGACTCAAGGTTTAAAAAATGGCATTGGTGGTTGAAAATGAGAAATAGCCCTCGGACGGCCCCCTGAGTGGCACCAACACCTCGCACGGGACCAATGTAACTCGTAGGATCTGATTGCGCGATCAGGAGACTCACAGTTTGAGAATACATTGATAATTTGCCTAAATATAGATTTAGGCATAAAAATATGACGTTAATGGGTAAAAACTCTAAACAGCCTTCAAACAGACTCGTGAGTGGCACCAAGACCTTGCACAGGACCAATGTAACTCTTAGGAAATGACTGCACGATGAAGGGAGTCCCGATTTGAGAATACGATGATAATTTGCATATTTCTAGACTTAGGCATAAAAACATGGCGTTTGTGGGGGAAACCCAAAACATCCCACGGACGGGAGTGGAAGCAACATCTCGCTCGAGACCAATGTAACATGTAGGAACTGACCAGGTGATCACGGAACAACTGATTTAAGAATGTGATGATAATTTACATATTGCTAGACTTAGGCATAAAAACATGGCGTTAGTGGGTGGAAACCTAAAACAACCCCCAAACTGCCCCGTGAGTGGCACCAACACCTTGTACAGGACCAATGTCACTCGTAGGAACTGATCGCGCGATCACGGGAGTCCCGGTTTGGTAATACAACGATAATTTTGATATTTATAGACATATGGATAAAAACACTGCGTTAGTGGGTGAAAACTGAAAATGGCCCACAAACGGCGACGTGAGTGGCACCAACAGCTCGCACAGGACCAACATAACTCATAGGAACTAACCGCGCGATAACGAGACTCCCAGTTTGAGAATACAATGATAACTTTCATATTTCTAGACTTAGGCATAAAAACACGACATTTATGGGTGAAAACCCGAAACAGCCCCCGAACGGCCCCACGAGTGGCGCCGACACCTCGCACGGGACCAATGTAACTCGTAGGAACAGACCGCGTGATCGCGGGGCTCCTAATTTAAGGATACGATGATTATTTGCATATTTCTAGACTTACGCATAAAATCATGGCGTTAGTGGGTGAAAACCAAAAAGAACCCCCGAACGGCCCCGTGAATGGCACCAACACCTCGCACGGGACCAATGTAACTCGTATGAACTGATCGCGTGATCAAGCGACTCCCGGTTTGATAATACGATGATAATTTACATATTTTGAAACTTAGGCATAAAAATAAGGCGTTAGTGGGGAAAACCCGAAATAGCCCCCGAACGGCCCTGTGAGTGGAACCAACACCTCACACATGACCAATATAACTCGTAGGAACTGACCGCGCAATCACGAGACTCCCAGTTTGAAAATACAATGATCATTTTGATATTTGTAGACTTAGTCTTAAAAACTTGGCATTAGTGGGTGAAAACCATAAACAGCCCCCGAACGGCCCCGTGAGTGGCACCAACACCTCGCACGAGACCAATGTAACTCATGGGAACTGACCGCGCGATCACGGGACTCCAAATTTCAGAATACAACAGTAATTTGCATATATATATATATATATATATATATATATATTCAGGAATAAAAATATGGCGTAAGGGGGTGAAAACCCGAAACAGAATCCGAACGGCCCCGTGAGTGGCACCAATAGCTTGAACAGGACCAATGTAACTCGTAGGAACTGACCACCCGATCACGAGACTCACGGTTTGAGAATACAATGATAATTTGCATAAATATAGATTTAGGCATAAAAATATGGCGTTAGTGGGTGAAAACTCTAAACAAACTTCGAACGGACTCTTGAGTGGCACCAATACCTCGCACGTGACCAATGTAACTTGTCGGAACTGACCGCACGATCACGGGAGTCCCGATTTGAGAATACGAAGATAATTTTCATATTTCTAGACTTAGGCATAAAAACATGGCGTTTGTCGGGGAAACCCAAAACATCCCACGAACGGGAGTGGCACCAACACCTCGCTTGAGAACAATGTAACATGTAGGACCTGATCGGGCGATCATGGAACAACTGATTTAAGAATGTGAATATAATTTACATATTTCTAGACTTAGGCATAAAAACATGGCATTTGTGGGTGAAAACCCAAAATAGCCCCCGGACGGCCCCATGAGTGGCACTAACACCTCGCACGGGACCAATGTAACTCGTAGGAACAGACCGCGCGATCATGGGACTCCTAATTTAAGGATATGATGATTATTTGCGTATTTTTAGACTTAGGCATAAAATCATGGCGTTAGTGGGTGGAAACCCAAAACATCCCCCGAACGGCCCCGTCAGTGGCACCAACACCTCGCACGGGACCATTGTAACTCGTATGAACTGATCGCGTGATCACGTGACTCCCAGTTTGATAATACGATGATAATTTACATATTTCTAGACTTAGGCATAAAAACAAGGCGTTACTGGGGAAAACCCAAAATAGCCCCCGAACGGCTCCGTGAGTGGAACCAACACCTCGCACAGGACCAATATAACTCGTAGGAACTGACCGTGTAATCACGAGACTCCCATTTTTAAAATACGATGATCATTTTCATATTTCAAGACTTAGTCTTAAAAACATGGCATTAGTGGGTGAAAACCAAAAACAACCCCCGAACGGCCCCTTGAGTGGCACCAACATCTCGCATGGGACCAATGTAACTCCTAGGAACTGACCGTGTGATCACGGGACTCCCAATTTCAGAATACAACGATAATTTATATATATATATATATATTCAGGAATAAAAATATGGCGTAAGGGGGTGAAAACCCAAAACAGCATCCGAACGGCCCCGTGAGTGGCACCAATAGCTCGCACAAGACCAATGAAACTCGTAGAAACTGATTGCGCGATCATGGGACTCCCGGTTTGAGAACAAGATGATATTTTGGATATTTCTGTACTTTGGCTTAAAACATGGCATTAGTTGGTGAAAACCAAAAATAGCCCCCGAACGGCCCCGTGATTGGCACCAACCCCTCGCATGGGACCAATATAACTCGTAGGAATTGACCACGCAATCACGGGAGTCCCGCTTTCAGAATACGATGACAATTTTCATATTTCTAGACTTAGGCTTAAAAAATGGCATTAGTTTTTGAAATCCAGAAAAAGCCCCCGAACGGCCCGTGAGTGGCACCAACACCTCGTATGGGACCAATGTAACTAGTAGGAACTGACCGTGCGATCACAGGATGCCTGGTTTGGGAATACGACAATAATTTTCATAAATATAGATTTAAGCATAAAAGTAAGGCGTTAGTGGGTGAAAACTCAAAACAGCCTCCGAACAGACAAGTCAGTGGCACCAACACCTCGCACGGGACCAATGTAACTCGTAGGAACTGACTGCGTGATCACGGTGAGTCCCGGTTTGAGAATACGACAAAAATTCACATATTTTTAAATTTAGGTTGAAAAACATGGCATTAGTGGGTGAAAACCCGAAATAGGCCCCCGAACGGCCCCGTTAGTGTCACTAACACCTCGCACGGGAGTAATGTAACTCGTAGGGACGTACCGCGCGATCACGGGACCCCTAATTTGAGGATACGATGACAATTTGCATATATATAGACTTAGGAATAAAAACATGTCAATAGTGGGTGAAATCCCAAAACAGCACCCGAAAGGCGCCGTGAGTGGCGCCAACACCTCGCATGGGACCATTATAACTCGTAGGAACTGACCGCACGATCATGGGACTCCTAATTTAAGAATACGATGATAATTTGCTTATTTCTAGAATTAGGCATAAAAATATGGTGTTAGTGGGTAAAAACCCGAAACATCCCCTGAACGTCCACATGAGTGGCACCAATACCTCGTACATGACAAATGTAACTCGTAGGAACTGACCGCGAGATCACGAGACTCCCGATTTGATAATTCGACGATAATTTTGATATTTCTAGACTTCGGCTTAAAAGCAAGGCTTTAGTGGGAGAAGCACCAACACCTCGCATGGGACCATTATATCTCGTAGGAACTGACCTCATGATCGCGGGACTCTCAATTTAAGAATACGATGATAATTTGCATATTTTTAGACATAGGCATAAAAACATGGCGTTAGTGGAGGAAAACCTGAAACAGCCCCCAAACGGCCCCGTGAGTGGCACCAACACCTCGCTTGGGACCAATGTAACTCATAGGAACTGACCTCGTGATCACGGAACAATCGATTTGAGAATACGATGATAATTTGCATATTTCTAGACTTATGCATAAAAACATGGCGTTAGTGGGTGGAAACCTGAAACAACCCCTGAACGGCCCCGTGAGTGGTACCAAAACCTCGCACGGGACCAATGTAACTAGTAGGAACTGACCGCGCGATCACGAGACTTCCAATTTGAGAGTACGACGGTAATTTGCATATTTCTAGACATATGAATAAAAACATTGGGTTAGTGCGTGAAAACTCGAAAAGGCCCCTGAACGGCCCTGTGAGTGGCACCAACACCAACACCTCATACATCACCAATGTAACTCGTAGAAATTGGTTGCATGACGACGGGACTCTTGGTTTGATAATACAATGATAATTTTCATATTTTAAGACTTAGGCATAAAAACATGGCGTTAGTGGGGGAAAACCCGAAACAGTCCCTGAACGGCCCCGTGAGTGGCATAAACACCTCGCGTGGGACCATTGTAACTCGTAGGAACTGATCTCGCGATCACGAGACTCCTAATTTAAGAATACGATGATAATTTACTTATTTTTCTACTTAGGCATAAAAACATGGCTATGGTGGGTGAAACCCCGTAACAACCCCTGAAATGCTCCGTGAGTGGCACCAACACCTCGCACGGGACCATTGTGACTCGTAGGAACTGACTGCACGATCATGGGACTCTTAATTTAAGAATACGATGATAATTTGCGTATTTCTAGACATAGGCATAAAAACATGGCGTTAGTGGGTGAAAACCCGAAACAACCCCCGTACGACCCTGTGAGTGGCACCAACACCTCGCATGGGACCATTGTAACTCCTAGGAACTAACCGAGAGATCACGAGACTCCAGGTTTGAGAATACAATGATAATTTTGATATTTCTAAACTTGGGCTTAAAAATAAGGCGTTAGTGGGTGAAAACCCGAAACAGTCCCCGAATGGCACCAACACCTCACATGGGATGAATGCAACTTATACGAACTGATCGCGTGATCATGGGACTCCTGGTTTGAGAATACGACAATAATTTTCATATTTCTAGACATATGCATTAAAACATGGCGTTAGTGGGTGAAAACCCGAAACATCCCCCGAATGGCCCCATGAGTGGCACTAACACCTCGCACAGGACTAATATAACTCGTAGGAACTGACCGCTCGATCATGGGACTCCTGATTTGAGAATAGGATGATAATTTGGATATTTCTAGACATAGGTTTAAAACATAGCATTAGTGGGTGAAAACCAGAAACAACCCCAAACCACCCCGTGAGTGGCACCAACACCTCGCACGGGACCAATATAACTCATAGGACTTGATCGCGTGATCACGAGACTCCCGGTTTGAGAATACAATGATAATTTCCATATTACTAGACATATGCATAAAAACATTGCGTTTGTGGGTGAAAGCTCGAAACGGCCATCGAACGGCCTGTGCGTGGCACTAACACCTCGTACGGGACCAATTTAACTCGTATGAACTAATCACGTGATCACGAGAATCTTGGTTTGATAATACGATGATAATTTCAATATTTCTAGACTTAGTCATAAAAACATAGCGTTAGTGGGGGAAAACCCGAAATAACCCGCGAACGACCCCGTGGGTGGCACATAAACCATGCACGGGACCACTACAACTCGTCGGAATTGACCGCGCGATCACGAGACTCCCGGTTTGAGAATACAATGATAATTTGCTTATTTCTAGACTTAGGCATAATAACGTGATGTTAGTGAGGGGAAACTCAAAAAAGCCCCCGAACGGTCCCGTGAGTGGCAACAACACCTCGCAAGGGACCAATGTGACTCGTATGAACTGACCGCGTGATCTCGAGACTCTTGTTTTGAGAATAGGATGAAAAGTTGAATATTTCTATACTTAGGCATAAAAACATGGCGTTAGTGGGTGGAAACCCAAACCTACCCCCAAACGGCCCCGTGAGTGGCACCGACACCTCACACGGGACCAATGTAACTCGTAGGAACTGACCGCGCGATCACGGAACAACCGGTTTGAGAATACGAGGATAATTTGCATATTTTTAGACTTACGGATAAAAACATGGCGTTAGTGCGTGGAAACCTGAAATAACCCCCGAACGGCCCCGTGAGTGGCACCAACACCTCGCACGGGACCAATGTAACTCGTAGGAACTGACCGCATGATCACGGGACTGCCGATTTGAGAATACGATGATAATTTGCATATTTTTAGACTTAGGCATAAAAACATGGCATTAGTGGGGAAAAACCCGAAATAGCCCCCAAACGGTCATGTGAGTGGCACCAACACCTCATACAGGACTAATGTAACTCGTACAAACTGATAGCGTGATCACGGGACTCCCGATTTGACAATACGATGATAATTTTCAACTTTCGAGACATAGGCATAAAAACATCACGTTAGTGGGTGAAAACCGGAAACAGCCCACGAATGGCCCCGTGAGTGACACCAACACCTCGCACAGGACCAATATAACTCGTAGGAACTGGCCGCGTGATCACGGGACTCCTAATTTAAGTATATGATGATTGTTTGCATATTTCTAGACTTAGGCATAAAATAATGGCATTAGTGGGAGAAAACCCAAAACAGCCCCCGAACGGCCCCGTGAGTGGCACCAACACCTCGTACGGGACCAATGTAACTCTTATGAGCTGATCGCGTGATCACGTGACTCCCGATTTAATAATATGACGATAATTAACATATTTCTAGAATTAGGAATAAAAATAAGGCGTCAGTGGGGAAAACCTGAAATAGCCCCCGAATGGCCCTGTGAGTGGAACCAACTCCTCACACAGGACCAATATAACTCGTAGGAACTGACCGCGCAATCACGAGACTCCTAGTTTGAAAATACGATAATCATTTTCATATTTCTAGACTTAGTCTTAAAAACATGGCATTAGTGGGTGAAAACCAAAAACAACCCCCGAACGGCCCCGTGAGTGGCACCAACACCTCGTACGGGACCAATTTAACTCGTGGGAACTGACCGCGCGATCACGGGACTCCCAATTTCATAATACAATGGTAATTTGCATATATATATATATATATATATATATATATATTCAGGAATAAAAATATGGCGTAAGGGGTGAAAACCCGAAACCGCATCCGAACGGCCCCATGAATGGCACCAATAGCTCGCACAAGACCAATGTAACTCGTAGGAACTGACTGTGCGATCATGGGACTCCCGGTTTGAGAACATGATGATATTTTGGATATTTCTATAGTTGGGCTTAAAAACATGGCATTAGGGGGTGAAAACCAAAAACAACCCCCGAACGGCCCCGTGATTGGCACCAACCCCTCGCACGGGACCAATATAACTCGTAGGAATTGACCGCGCAATCACGGGACTCCCGATTTCAGAATACGACGACAATTCTCATATTTCTAGACTTAGGCTTAAAAAATGGCATTAGTGGTTGAAATCCAGAAAAAGTCCCCGAACGGCCCGTGAGTGGCACCAACATCTCGTATGGGACCAATGTAACTAGTAGGAACTGACCGCGCGATCACAGGACGCTTAGTTTGAGAATACGACGATAATTTTCATAAATATAGATTTAAGCATAAAATTAAGGCGTTAGTGGGTGAAAACTCGAAACAGCCTCCTAACAGACTCGTCACTGGCACCAACACCTCGCACGGGACCAATGTAACTCGTACGAACTGATCGCGTGATCACGGGAGTCCCAATTTGAGAATACGACAAATATTCACATATTTTTAAGCTTAGGTTGACAAACATGGCATTAGTGGGTTAAAACCTGAAATAGCCCCCCGAACGGCCCCGTTAGTGGCACTAACACCTCGCACGGGAGTAATGTAACTTGTAGGAACGTACCGCGTGATCATGGGACCCCTGGTTTGAGGATACGATGACAATTTGCATATATATAGACTTAGGAATAAAAACATGTCAATAGTGGGTGAAGCCCGAAACAACACCCGAAAGGCCCTGTGAGTGGCACCAACACCTCGCATGGGACCATTATAACTCGTAGGAACTGACCGCACGATCATGGGACTCCCAATTTAAGAATACGATGATAATTTGCCTATTACTAGACTTAGGCATAAAAATATGGCGTTAGTGGGTAAAAACCCGAAGCATCCGCTGAACGGCCACATGAGTGGCACCAATACCTCGTACAGGACAAATGTAACTTGTAGGAACTGATCGCGAGATCACGGGACTCCCGGTTTGAGAATTCGACAATAATTTTGATATTTCTAGACATGGGATTAAAAGCAAGGCATTAGTGGGGGAAGCACCAACACCTCGCATGGGACCATTATATCTCGTAGGAACTGACCTCATGATCGCAATACTCTCAATTTAAGAATACGATAATAATTTGCATATTTTTAGACATAGGCATAAAAACATGCCGTTAGTGGGGGAAAACCTGAAATAGCCCCCGAACGGGCCCGCGAGTGGCACCAACACCTCGCTCGGGACCAATGTAACTCATAGGAACTGACCGCGTGATCACGGAACAACCAGTTTGAGAATACGATGATAATTTGCATATTTCTAGACTTATGCATAAAAACATGGCGTTAGTGGGTGGAAACCTAAAACAACCCCTGAACGGCCCCGTGAGTGGTACCAACACCTCGCACGAGACCAATGTAACTAGTAGGTACTGACCGCGCGATCACGGGACTTTGGATTTGAGAATACGACGGTAATTTGCATATTTCTAGACATATGAATAAAAACATTGGGTTAGTGGGTGAAAACTCGAGAAGGCCCCTGAACGGCCCTATGACTGGCACCAACACCTCATACGGAACCAATGTAACTCGTACAAATTGGTTGCATGATGACCGGACTCTTGGTTTGATAATACAATGATAATTTTCATATTTTAAGACTTAGGCATAAAAACATGGCGTTAATGGGGGAAAACCCGAAACAGTCCCTGAACGGCCCCGTGAGTGGCATAAACACCTCGCGTGGGACCATTGTAACTCGTAGGAACTGATCGCGTGATCACGAGACTCCTAATTTAAGAATATGATGATAATTTACATATATCTATACTTAGGCATAAAAATATGGCGATGGTGGGTGAAATCCCGAAACAGCCCCCGGACAACCCTGTGAGTGGCACCAACACTTCGCATGGGACCATTGTAACTCCTAGGAACTGACCGAGAGATCACGAGACTCCAGGTTTGATAATGCAATGAAAACTTTGATATTCCTAAACTTGGGCTTAAAAGTAAGGTGTTAGTGGGTGAAAACCCGAAACAGTCCCCGATTGGCACTAACACCTCACATGGGATGAATGTAACTTGTACGAACTGATCGCGTGATCATGGGACTACCGATTTGAGAATACGACAATAATTTGCATATTTCTAGACATATGCATTAAAACATGACGTTAGTGGGTGGAAACCCGAAATAGCCCCCGAACGGCCCCATGAGTGTCACCAACACCTCGCACAGGACCAATATAACTCGTAGGAACTGACCGCTCGATCATGGGACTCCTGATTTGAGAATAGGATGATAATTTGGATATTTCTAGACTTAGGTTTAAAACATAGCATTAGTTGGTGAAAACCAGAAATAGCCCCCAAACCACCCCGTGAGTGGCGCCAACACCTCGCATGGGACCAATATAACTCATAGGAACTGACCGCGTGATCACGAGACTCCCGGTTTGAGAATACAACGATAATTTGCATATTACTAGACATATGCATAAAACATTACGTTAGTGGGTGAAAGCTCGAAACGGCCACCGAACGCCCCTGTGAGTGGCCCTAACACCTTGTACGGACCAATTTAACTCGTATGAACTGATCACGTGATCACGAGAATCTTGGTTTGATAATACGATGATAATTTGTATATTTCTAGACTTAGTCATAAAAACATGGCGTTAGTGGGGGAAAACCCGAAATAACCCGCAAACGACCTCGTAGGTGGCACAGACAGCTCGCACGGGACCACTACAACTCGTCGGAATTGACTGCGCGATCATGAGACTCCCTATTTGAGAATACGAGGATAATTTGCATATTTCGAGACTTAGGCTTAAAATAGCGTTCGAACGGCCCCGTGAGTGGCACCAATACCTCTCACAGGACCAACGTAACTCATAGGACCTGACCGCGCGATCACGAGACTCCCGGTTTGAGAATACAATGATAATTTGCTTATTTCTAGACTTAGGCATAATAACATGGTGTTAGTGGGGGGAAACTCAAAACAGCCCCCGAACGGCCCCGTGAGTGGCAACAACACCTCGCAAGCGACCAATGTGACTCGTATGAACTGACCCCGTGATTTCGAGACCCTTGTTTTGAGAATAGGATGAAAAGTTGAATATTTCTATACTTAGGCCTAAAAGCATGGCGTTAGTGCGTGGAAACCCAAAACAACCCCTCAAACGGCCCCGTGAGTGGCACCGACACCTCACACGGGACCAATGTAACTCGTAGGAACTGACCGCGCGATCACGGAACAACCGGTTTGAGAATACGAGGATAATTTGCATATTTTTACACTTAGGGATAAAAACATGGCGTTAGTGCGTGGAAACTTGAAATAACCCCCGAACGGCCTCGTTAGTGGCACCAACACCTCGCACGGTACCAATGTAACTCGTAGAAACTGACCGCACGATCACGGGACTAACAATTTGAGAATACGATGATAATTTGCTTATTTCTAGACTTCGGCATAAAAACATGGTGTTAGTGCGGAAAAACCCGAAACAGCCCCCAAACGGCCACGTGAGTGGCATCAGCACCTCGTACAGGACCAATGTAACTCGTAGGAACTGACCGCGATATCACGGGACTCCCGGTTTGAAAGCAAGGCATTAGTGGGTGAAAACCCAAAATAGCCCCCAGACGGCACCATGAGTGGAACCAACACCTTGCATGGGACCATTGTAACTCGTAGGAACTGAATGCGAGATCACCAGACTCCCAATTTGAGAATATGATGATAATTTTCATATTTTTAGACATCGGCATAAAAACATGGTCTTAGTGGGTGGAAACCTGAAACAACCCCCGAACGGCCCCGTGTGTGAGACCAACACCTCCCACGGGACCAATGTAACTTGTATGAACTGACCGCATGATCACCGAACTTTCGGTTTGAGAATACGATGATAACTTTCATATTTCTAGACATATGCATAAAAACATTGCGTTAGTTGGTCAAAACCCAAAATGGCCCCCGAACGGCCCTATGAGTGGCACCAACACCTCGTACGGGACCAATGTAAATCGTAAAAACTGATCGCGTGCTCACGGGACTCTTGGTTTGATAATACGATGATAATTTGCATATTTATAGACTTAGGCATAAAAGCATGACATTAGTGGGGAAAAATCAAAATAGTCCCCGAATAGCCCCGTGAGTTACACAAACACCTCGCAAAGGACCAATATAACTCGTAGGAACTGACCGCACGATTATGGAACAACAGGTTCGAGAATATGACAATAATTTTCATTTTTCTAGGCATAAAAAATGGCGTTAGTAGGTGGAAACCTGAAACAATCCCCGAATGGCCCCGTGAGTGTCACCAACACCTCACACGGGACCAATCTAACTCGTAGGAACTGGCTGCGCATTCACAGGACTCCCGATTTGAGAATACGATAATAATTTGCTTTTTCTAGACTTAGGCATAAACACATATCGTTAGTGGGGGTAAACCCGAAGCAACCCCCGAACGACAACATGAGTGGCACCAACAGTTCGTATAGGACCAATGTAACTCGTCGGAACTGACCGCGTGATCACGGGAATGCCGGTTTGAGAATACGATGATAATTTGCATATTTCTATACATATGCATAAAAACATTGCGTTAGTGGGTGAAAACCTGAAACGAACGGCCTAGTGAGTGGCACCAACACCTCTTACGGGACCAATGTAACTCGTATGAACTGATCACGTGATCACGGGACTCTTGGTTTGATAATACGATGATAATTTGCATATCTCTACACTTAGGCATAAAAAGATGGAGTTAGTGGGGGAAAACCCGAAACAGCCCCCGAACGGCCCCGTGAGTGGCACAAACTCCTCGCAGAGGACCAATATAACTCATAGGAACTGACCGCACGATCACGAGATTGCCGGTTTGAGAATACAATGATAATTTTCATATTTCTAGACTTAGGCTTAAAAACTTGGCATTAGTGGGTGCAAACCATAAATAGCCCCCAAACGGCCCCGTGAGTGCCACCAACACCTCGCACGAGACCAATGTAACTCGTATGAAGTTACCGCGCGATCATGGGACTCCTGATTTGATAATACGACGATAATTTACATATATATAGACTTAGACACAAAAACATGGCGTTAGTGGGGGAAAACTCGAAAGAGCCCCCGAACGGCCCCGTGAGTGGCACCGACAACTCGCACGGGACCAATGTTCCTCGTAGGAACTGACCGTGTGATTTTCGGACTCCCGGTTTCAGAATTGGATGACAACTTTCATATTTCTGGAATTAGGCATTAAAACATGGCGTTAGTGGGTGGAAAACAAAAACAACCCCCGAACGCCCCCATGAGTGGCACCGACACCTCACACGGTACCAATGCAAGTCGTAGGAACTGGCCGCGCGATCACGAAAGAATACGACGATAATTTGCATATTTCTAGACTTAGGCATAAAAACATGGCGTTAGTAGGTGGAAACCTGTTACAATCCCCAAACGGCCCCATGAGTGGCACCAACACCTCGCACGGAACCAATGTAACTCATAGGAAATGACCGCATGATTTGAGAATACGACGATAATTTGTATATTTCTAGACTTAGGATTAAAAATATGGCGTTAGTGGGGAAAACCCGAAACAGCTCTCGAACAACCATGTGAGTGGCACAAACACCTCGTACAGGACCAATGTAACCCGTAGGAAATGACCGCATGATCACGGGACTCCCGATTTGAGAATACAATGATAATTTACATATTTATAAACATATGCATAAAAACATTGCGTTTGTGGGTGAAAACCCAAAATGGCCCCCGAATGGCCTTGTGAGTGGCACCAACACCTCGTACGGGACCAATGTAACTCGTACAAACTGATCGCATGATCACGGGATTCTTCGTTCGATAATAAGACAATAATTTGTATATTTCTAGACTTAGGCATAAAAATATGGCGTTAGTGGGAGAAAACCCGAAACAGCCCCCGAACGGCCCTGTGAGTGGTAAAAACACCTCACACAGGACCAATATAACTCGTAGGAACTGACCACGTGATCACGAGACTCCCGGTTTGATAATATGATGATAATTTGCATATTTCTAGAATTTGTCTTAAGAACATGGCATTAGTGGGTGAAAACTCGAAACAGCCCCCGAACGGCCTCGTGCGTGGCACCAATACCTCGCACGGGACCAATGTAACTTGTAGGAAATGATCGTACGATCATGGGACCCCCGGTTTGAAAATACGATGATAATTTGCATATATATAAACTTAGGCATAAAAACATGGCATTAGTGGGTGAAAACCCAAAACAGCACCCGAACGACCCCGTGAGTGGCACCAACACCTCGCATGGGACCATTGTAACACGTAGGAACTAACCGTGAAATCACGGGACACCTAATTAAGAATACGATGATAATTTATTTATTTCTAGACTTTGGCATAAAAATATGGCGTTAGTGGGGGAAAACTAGAAACAGCCCCCGAACGGCCCTATGTGTAGGACCAACACCTCACACGGGGCCCAATGTAACTCGTACGAACTAATCGCATGATCACGATACTCTCGGTTTGAGAATACGATGATAATTTCCATATTCCTAGACATAGGCATAAAAATATAGCGTTAGTGGGTGAAAACTCAAAACGACCCTGCCTAGTTTGTGGCACCAACACCTCGCACCGGACCAATATAACTCATAGGAACTGATCGCGCGATCACAGGACTCGCGGTTTGAGAATACAATGATAATTTGCATATTTATAGACTTAGGCATAAAGACATGGCATTAGTGGCTGAAAATAGAAACAGCTACCTAACGGCCCCGTGAGTGGCACCAACAACTCGCACGGGACCAATGTAACTCGTATGAACCTACCGTGCGATCACCAGACTCCCGATTTGAGAATAAGCCAATGATTAGCATATTTCTAGACTTAGGCATAAAAACATGTCGTTAGTATGGGAAAACTCGAAACAGCCCCCGAAGGGCCCCGTGAGTGGCACCAAAACCTCGCACGGGACAAATGTAACTCGTGGGAACTGAACGCACGATCCCGAGACTCTTAGTTTGAGAATAGGAGGACAATTTGCATATTTCTAGACTTAGTCATAATAACATGGCGTTGGGTGGAAACCCAAAATAAACCCCCGAACGGCCCCGTGAGTGGCACCAACACCTCGCACGGGACCAATGTAACTCGTAGGAACTAACCACGCGATCACATAACAACCGGTTTGAGAATACGATGATAATTTTCATATTTCTACACTTCGTCATAAAAGCATGGCTTTAGTGGGTGGAAACCTGAAACAACCCCCAAATAGCCCCGTGAGTGGCACCAACACCTCACATGGGACCAATGTCACTTATAGGAATTAACTGCGCGATCACAGTACTCCCAATTTGAGAATACGATGATAATTTGCATATTTTTAGACCTTAACATAAAAACATGGTGTTAGTGGGGAAAATCCGAAACAGTCTCTGAACTGCCCTGTGAGTGGCACCAACACCTCGCATAGGACCAAAGTAACTCGTAGGAACTGACCGCGCGATCATGGGACCCCCAATTTGAGAATACGACGATAATTTACATATATATAGACTTAGGCATAAAAACATGGCGTTAGTGGGCGAAAACCCAAAACAGCACCCGAACACCCCATGTGTGGCACCAACACCTGTCATGGGACCATTGTAACTCGTAGGAACAGATCGTACGATAATGGGACTCCCGATTTGAGAAGATGATGATAATTCGTATATTTCTAGACTTATTCTTGAAGACATGGCGTTAATGGATGGAAACCAAAAAGAGCCCCCGAACGGCCTCGTGAGTGGTATCAACACCTCTCACGGGACCAATGTAACTCATAGGAACTCATCGCATGATGACGGGACTCCAGGCTTTAGAAGATGACAATAAAATGCATATTTCTAGAATTAGGCATAAAAACATGGCGTTAGTCGGTGAAAACCTGAAACAGCCCCCGAACTGCCCCGTGAGTGGCACCAACACCTCGCATAGGACCAAAGTAACTCGTAGGAACTGACCGTGCGATCATGGGACCCCCAGTTTGAGAATACGATGATAATTTTCATATATATAGACTTAGGCATAAAAACATGGCGTTAGTGGGTGAAAACACAAAACAGCACTCGAACGTCCCCGTGAGTGGCACCAACACCTCGCATCGGACCACTGTAACTCGTAGGAACTGAGCGTGCGATCATAGGACTCCAAATTTAAGAATACGACGATAATTTACATATTTATCGACTTAGGCATAAAAACATGGCGTTAGTGGGTCAAAACCCAAAATAGCATATTTGTAGACATACGACAATAATTTTCATATTTCTAGACATAGGCATAAAAACATGGCGTTAGTGGGGGGAAACTTGAAATAGCCCCTGAACGGCCCTGTGTGTAGCACCAACACCTCACAGGGGACCAATGTAACTCGTACGAACTAATCGCATGATCATGATACTCCCGGTTTGAGAATACGATGATAATTTACATATTTCTAGACATAGCCATAAAAACAAGACGTTAGTGGGTGAAAACTCGAAAAAGCCCTCGAATGGCCCCGTGAGTGGCACCAACACCTCGAACAGGACCAATATAACTCGTCGGAACTGACCGCGCGATCACGGGACACCCGATTTGAGAATATGATGACAATTTGTATATTTATAGACTTAGGCTTAAAAACATGGCATTAGTGGGTGAAAACCAGAAACAATCCCCTAACGGCCCCGTGAGTGGCACCACCACCTCGTACGGGACCAATGGAACTCGTATGAACTGATCGCGCGATTATGAGACTCCCGGTTTGAGAATAAAACAATAATTTGCAAATCTCTAGACAAAGGCATAAAAACATGGCGTTAGTGGGAGAAAACTTGAAACAGCCCCCTAACGGCCCCGTGAGTGGCACCAACACCTCGCACAGGACAAATGTAACTCGTAGGAACTGACCGCACGATCTGGGACTTCCGGTTTGACAACAGGATGAAAATTTGCATATTTCTAGACTTAGGCATAAAAACATGGCGTTATTGAGTGGAAACACAAAACAAACCCCCGAATGGCCCCATGAGTGGCACCGAAACCTCGCATGCGATAAATGTAACTCGTAGGAACTGACCGCGGGATCACGAAACAACCGGTTTCAGAATACAATGATAATTTTCATATTTCTACACTTAGTCATAAAAACATGGCTTTAGAGGGTGGAAACCTGAAACAACCCCCAAACGGCCCCGTGAGTGGCACCAACACCTCACACGGGACCCATGTAACTCGTAGGAACTGACTGTGAAAACACAACACAACCAGTTTGAGAATACGATGATAATTTGCATATTTCTAGACTTAAGCATAAAAACATGGCGTTAGTGGGGAAAACCCTAAATATCCCCCGAACGGCCACCTGAGTGGCACCAACACCTCGTAGAGGACCAATATAACTCGTAGGAACTGACCGCATGATCACGAGACTTCCAATTTGAGAATACGATGATAGATTGCATATATATAGACTTAGGTCTAAAAACATGGCATTAGTGGGTGACATCCCGAAACAAGCCCCGAACGGCCCCGTGAGTGGCACCAACACCTCGCACTAGACCAATGTAACTCGTAGGAACAGTCCGTGCAATAACATGACTCTCGGTTTGAGAAGATGATAATAGTTTGCGTATTTCAAGACTTATTCTTGAAAACATGGCGTTAGTGGATGGAAACCAAAAATAGCCCCTAAACGGCCCCGTGAGTGGTACCAACACCTCGCACGGGACTAGTGTCACTCATAGGAACTGATCGCATGATAACGGGACTCCTGGCTTTAGAAGACGATGATAAAATGCATATTTCTAGACTTATGCATAAAAACACGGTGTTAGTGACTGAACACCTGAATAGTCCTGAACTTCCCCGTGAGTGGCACCAACACCTCGCGCAGGACCAAAGTAACTCGTAGGAACTGACCGTGCAATCACGGGACCTCCAGTTTGATAATACGATGATAATTTGCATATATATAGTCTTAGGCATAAAAACATGGCGTTAGTGGGTGAAAACCCAAAACAACACCCGAAAGGCCCCGTGAGTGGCACCAACACCTCGCATGGGACCATTGTAACTCGTAGGAACTGAACCTGTGATCATGGGATAACAATTTAAGAATACGAAGATAATTTAGATATTTCTAGACTTAGGCATAAAAACATGGCGTTAGTGGGTCAAAACCCAAAACAGCCCTCAGACGGCCCCGTGAGTGGCACGAACACCTCGCATGGGACCATTGTAACTCTTAGGAACTGACCACGAGATCACGAGACTCTCAGTTTGAGGGTACGGTAATAATTTTTATATTCCTAGACTTGGGCTTAAAAGCAAGGCGTTAGTGGTTGAAAACCTGAAACAACCCCCGAACGGGCCTGTGTGTGGCACCAACACCTCACACGGGACCAATGTAACTCGTACGAACTGATCGCGTGATCATGGGACTCCTGATTTGAGAGTACGATGATAATTTCCATATTTCTTGACATAGGCATAAAAACATGGCGTTAGTGGGTAAAAACCCCAAACAACCTCGAATGGCCCTGTGATTGGCACCAACACCTCGCACGGGACCAATGTAAATCGTAGGACGGTTCGCGCGATCACAAGACTCCCAATTTCAAAATACGATAATAATTTGCATATTTATAGACTTAGGAATAAAAATGGGGCATTAGTGGTGGAAAACCCAAAACAGCCCACGAACGTCCTGGTGAGTGGCACCAACAACTCGTACGGGACCAATGTAATTATACGGACTAATCGCATGATCACGGGACTCTTGGTTCGATAATATGATGATTATTTTCATATTTCTAGACTTAAGCATAAAAAGATGGCGTTAGTGGGTGGAAATCCGAAACACCCCCCGAACGGCCCCGTGAGTGGCACCAACACCTCGCACAGGACCAATAAAACTCGTAGGAATTGACCGCGTGATCTCGGGACTCCCTGATTTGAGAATACGATGATAATTTCCATATTTCTAGACTTAGGATTAAAAACATGGCATTAGTGGGTGCTAACTGGAAACAGCCCCCGAACAGCCCCATGAGTGGCACCAACACCTCACAGGGACCAATGTAACTCGTATGAACTGACCGCACGATCTGGGACTTCCGGTTTGACAACAGGACGACAATTTGCATATTTCTAGACTTAGGCATAAAAACATGGCGTTATTGAGTGGAAACACAAAACAAACCCCCGAATGGCCCCATGAGTGGCACCGAAACCTCGCATGCGATAAATGTAACTCGTAGGAACTGACCGCGCGATCACGAAACAACCGGTTTCAGAATACAATGATAATTTTCATATTTCTACACTTAGTCATAAAAACATGGCTTTAGAGGGTGGAAACCTAAAACAACCCTCAAACGGCCCCGTGAGTGGCACCAACACCTCACACGGGACCCATGTAACTCGTAGGAACTGACTGTGCAAACACAACACAACCAGTTTGAGAATACGATGATAATTTGCATATATCTAGACTTAAGCATAAAAACATGGCGTTAGTGGGGAAAACCCTAAATATCCCCCGAACGGCCACCTGAGTGGCACCAACACCTCGTAAAGGACCAATATAACTCGTAGGAACTGACTGCATGATCACGAGACTTCTGATTTGAGAATACGACGATAGATTTCATATATATAGACTTAGGTCTAAAAACATGGCATTAGTGGGTGACATCCCGAAACAAGCCCCGAACGGCCCCGTGAGTGGCACCAACACCTCGCACTAGACCAATGTAACTCGTAGGAACAGTCCGTGCAATAACGTGACTCTCAGTTTGAGAAGATGATAATAGTTTGTGTATTTCAAGACTTATTCTTGAAAACATGGCGTTAGTGGATGGAAACCAAAAATAGCCCCTAAACGGCCCCGTGAGTGGTACCAACACCTCGCACGGGACCAGTGTCACTCATAGGAACTGATCGCATGATAACGGGACTCCTGGCTTTAGAAGACGATGATAAAATGCATATTTCTAGACTTATGCATAAAAACACGGTGTTAGTGACTGAACACCTGAATAGCCCCGAACTGCCCCGTGAGTGGCACCAACACCTCGCGCAGGACCAAAGTAACTCGTAGGAACTGACCGTGCAATCACGGGACCTCCAGTTTGATAATACGATGATAATTTGCATATATATAGTCTTAGGCATAAAAACATGGCGTTAGTGGGTGAAAACCCAAAACAGCACCCGAAAGGCCCCGTGAGTGGCACCAACACCTCGCATGGGACCATTGTAACTCGTAGGAACTCAACCTATGATCATGGGATAACAATTTAAGAATACGAAGATAATTTAGATATTTCTAGACTTAGGCATAAAAATATGGCGTTAGTGGGTCAAAACCCAAAACAGCCCTCAGACGGCCCCGTGAGTGGCACCAACACCTCGCATGGGACCATTGTAACTCTTAGGAACTGACCAGGAGATCACGATACTCTCAGTTTGAGGGTACGGTAATAATTTTTATATTCCTAGACTTGGGCTTAAAAGCAAGGCGTTAGTGGTTGAAAACCTGAAACAACCCCCGAACGGGCCTGTGTGTGGCACCAACACCTCACACGGGACCAATGTAACTCGTACGAACTGATCGCGTGATCATGGGACTCCTGATTTGAGAGTACGATGATAATTTCCATATTTCTTGACATAGGCATAAAAACATGGCGTTAGTGGGTGAAAACCCAAAACAACCTCGAATGGCCCTGTGATTGGCACCAACACCTCGCACGGGACCAATGTAAATCGTAGGACGGTTCACGCGATCACAAGACTCCCAATTTCAAAATACGATAACTATTTGCATATTTCTAGACTTAGAAATAAAAATGGGGCATTAGTGGTGGAAAACCCAAAACAGCCCACGAACGTCCTGGTGAGTGGCACCAACAACTCGTACGGGACCAATGTAATTATACGGACTAATCGCATGATCACGGGACTCTTGGTTTGATAATATGATGATTATTTTCATATTTCTATACTTAAGCATAAAAAGATGGCGTTAGTGGGTGGGAATCCGAAACACCCCCCGAACGGCCCCGTGAGTGGCACCAACACCTCGCACAGGAGCAATAAAACTCGTAGGAATTGACCGCTTGATCTCGGGACTCCCTGATTTGAGAATACGATGATAATTTCCATATTTCTAGACTTAGGATTAAAAACATGGCATTAGTGGGTGCTAACTGGAAACAGCCCCCGAACAGCCCCATGAGTGGCACCAACACCTCACAGGGACCAATGTAACTCGTATGAACTGACCGTGCGATCATGGGACTCCCGATTTGAGAAAATGATGACAATCCTAATATATATAGACTTGGAGATAAAAACTTCGCGTGAGTGGGTGAAAACCCATAACAACCTCCGAACGGACCCGTATGTGGCACTAACACCTCGCACGGGACCAATGTAACTCGTAGGAACTGACCGCGCGAACATGGGACTCCCGGTTTGAGAATAGGATGACAATTTGCATATTTTTAGACTTAGGCATAAAAACATGGCATTAGTGGGTGGAAACCCAAAATAACCCCCCGAATGGCCCCGTGAGTGGCACCGACACCTCGCACGGGACTAATGTAACTCATAGGAACTGACTGTGCGATTACGGAACAACCAATTTGAGAATACGATGATAATTTGCACATTTCTAGACTCAGCCATAAAAACATGGCGTTAGTGGGTGGAAACCTGAAACAATAGCCGAACGGCAATGTGAGTGGCACCAACACCTCGCACAGGTCAAATGTAACTCGTAGGAACTGACCGCGCGATCACGGAACAACTGGTTTAAGAATATGACGATAATTTGCATGATTCTAGACTTAGGAATAAAAACATGGCGTTAGTAGGTGGAAACCTGAAACAACCCCCGAATGGCCTCGTGAGTGGCAATAAGACCTCATACGGGACCAATGTAACTCGTAGGAACTGACTGCGCTATCACGGGAATCCCGATTCGATAATATGAAGATAATTTGCATATTTCTAGACTTAGGCATAAAAACATGACGTTAGTGGGGGAAAACCCGAAACAACCCCCGAACGGCAACATGAATGGCACCAAGACCTCATACAGGACCAATGTAACTCGCCGGAACTGACCGCACGATCACGGGACTCCCGGTTAAAGAATACGACAATAATTTAAATTTTTCTAGACATATGTATAAAAACATTGCGTTAGTGGCACCAACACCTCGTACGGGACCAGTGTAACTCGTATGAACTGATCGCGTGGTCACGGGACTCTTGGTTTGATAATACTTAAAAATGCATTACTAAAGCCGTTTTTGAAAATAAACTATTTAAGTAACTCCGAGTTGTGTTTTGAAGAAACTCTTTTCTTAAATCAAAAAGGATTAATCACAAGATGTGTTAAATAAAATAGTATGTACGAGATCTATTCAAGATTTAAGCAACATGTTTAAAAAATAATTTAAACCAGTTTTAAACACAGCACAACCAAGAATGAGATGAGAAAATGTAGAAGGCTTTTGTTCACAATTTTTTATGTGGTAAAACCTCACCAATTGAGGAAATATCCACGACTCTCTCTACGGAGTAAAAAGAAAAATCCACTAAAACAAATATATGAGTTACAAACTATATAACTAACATGCAAACAACTCAGACCTATATATGTTTAGGAATGTACCCTCTGGTGTCCTTAAACTTCTCTGCAGTTCTGATTGTAGATGTAGTTCTCCCAGTTTGTCAACTTTTGATTTGTTCCAGCACTTTACGTCGACTTATGTTCTCAAGATCTTATCACCAACACTTTTCGTGTTGTAGGGTGTAAGTGTTTGTGAAGGTGCTCTCTAACACATGCATTCACACACACACACTTATTAAGTACAAACAGTCCTAACAAATTACAGTTTACACTATATGCAGTGATCTTCTCTTTTTCCTTCTTCTTTGAAAACTTTGAACCTTTTTGACTTTTCAAACTATCCCAGAATCCACGGATACCTTGCTAGGAAGACAGACAAGGTCTTAATCAATCTCAGAATTTAAAACAAAAACTTTTTGAGATTGAAAACCTCCAAGTGAGATTCCAAACTAGGTCAAAGGTTTAGTTTTACAAGAACAAGAAACAGAAAGCATTTATTGTTGATTTCAAAGTAAGAAAACGTTTTAGAGAAAACAATCAACAATATATTTCTCAAGATGAGAAATAAAATGAAACTAAGTGTAATGTAATATAAATAACTCAGATCTGAGATTTCTATGGAAACAAAAACTAGATCTAAGTAAAAGTCTAGGTTGGAAACAAGATCTCACGAACACAAGGTTACAGCAACAAAAATAACTCAACTCAAACTCTCAAACACTCAAGAACACTCAGGATGGTGTTTTTGGCTATGGTGTTTTGAAGAAGTGTTTGGGTTAGGTTTGAAGAGGATTTGGATGAAGTTAGGGTTTCTAACTTTCTTCTCTCTTTGGTTTATCTCTTCTCTCTTCTCTCTCTACGCTCTTAATTTCTCAGAGGAAATGAAATGGCAAAAATCTTCGAAGTCTGAGAGAAGGGCCCTTTTTATAGGGAGAGAGGAAGGTTAGAGATATCTGATCCAAACCAAGGGCTGAGATCGAGTCAATTTAGATTGACTTGAATCTAAGGGCTCACACAAGGCGGTGCTTAAACGAGCGCTGATTGGCTTAAAAAGTTACACGGGGATTCATCAAGGCAACATGCAGACCATTGATAAGAAATGATCCAAGGGCTGATAACACACGCGTCTGTTGTCTCTGTAAAGAAACACATATCTAACCAATCAGAGGCAGACAGGTGTTGGCCAGTTATGGGATGATAAATGGGCGTCAAAACTAATTACAAAGCACACCCTGAAGTCTCTGCCGCTTTCGGATTCTACCCAAGGTAACATTAGGCCATAAAATACAACAATTCATATTTGGAGATTGACCCCAAAACTTTTTAAATCAAATTTTAATTATTAAAACATGGTTTAAAAAATGTTTAAAAAATCCCAAAAAATTATTAAAAATCAAACATAGGGATTTAAACACACACAACACATGTACACACATACTTATGCAATATGATGTGCAAAAGATGAATTCTAAGTGTGTGAGTGTTGGCAATAGTCTCTTGATCATAACAAGAAAGAGAGATGAATAGGCAATCCAACTTCTGAGGCTCTTTGGTTTCTAGGAAGACACAATTTTGTCATAATTTCCAAACTAGATGAGCACTTATACAATATAGACTCAAGTGAGTCAAATCTATAAGGGCTTCAAATACAGCGATTTTTTGCATATTTTTAGACTTAGGCATAAAAAGATGGCGTTAGTGGGTGAAAATCCGAAACAGTCCCCGAACGGCCCCGTGAGTGGAACCAACACCTCGTAGAGGACCAATATAACTCATAGGAATTGACCGCGCAATCACGGGACTCCCGATTTGAGAATACGATGATAATTTCCATTTTTCTATACTTCGACTTAATATCATGGCATTAGTGGGTGCTAACTAGAAACATCCCCTGAACGTCCCCATGAGTGGCACCAACACCTCGCACGGGACAAATGTAACTCGTAGGAACTGATCGCAGGATCCCGGGACTCCCGGTCTGACAATAGGATGGCAATTTGCATATTTCTAGACTTAGGCATAAAAACATGGCATTATTGGGTGGAAACACAAAATAAACCCCGAACGGCACCATGAGTGGCACCGAAACCTACCACGGGACCAATGTAACTCGTAGGAACTGACCGCGTGATCACGAAACAACTGTTTTGAGAATACGATGATAATTTTAATATTTCTACACTTAGTCATAAAAACATGGATTTAGAGGGTGGAAACTTGAAACAACCTCCAAACGGCCCAGTGAGGGCACCAACACCTCACACTGGACCCATGTAACTCGTAGGAACTGACTGTGCAATCACGACACAACCAGTTTGAGAATACGATGATAATTTGCATATTTCTAGACTTAAGCATAAAAACATGGCGTCAGTGGGGAAAGCCCAAAATAGCACCCAAACGACCACATGAGGGGCACTAACAACTCGTACAGGACCAATGTAACTCGTAGGAACTAACTGCACGATCACAAACTCCCGGTTTGAGAATATGATATTAATTTGCATATATATAGACTTAGGCATAAAAACATGGCATTAGTGGGTGACATTCCTAAACAGGCCCCAAACGGCCCGGTGAGTGGCACCAACACCTCGTACTCGACCAATGTAACTCGTAGGAACAGACCGTGCGATAACGAGACTCCCGGTTTGTGAAGATGATGATAATTTGCATATTTCTAAACTTCTTCTTGCAAACATGGAGTTAGTGGATGGAAACGAAAAATAGCCCCCGAACGGCCCCGTGAGTGGTACCAACACCTCACATGGGACCAAAGTAACTCCTAGGAACTGACTGCGCGATCATGGGACCACTAGTTTTAGAATACGATGATAATTTGTATATTTCTAGACTTAGGCATAAAAAGACGGCGTTAGTGGGTGAAAACCTGAAACAGCCCCGGAACTGCCCCGTGAGTGGCACCAACACCTCGCATGGGGCCATTGTAACTCGTAGGAACTAAACGTGCGATCATGGAACTTCCAATTTAAGAATACGATGATAATTTATAGATTTATAGACTTAGGCATAAAAACGTGGCGTTAGTGGGTCAAAACCCAAAACAGCCCCCGGACGGCCCCGTGAGTGGCACCAACACCTCGTATGGGACCATTGTAACTCGTAGGAACTAACCACAAGATCACGATACTCCCACTTTGAGAATACGATGATAATTTTGATATTTCTAGACTCGAGCTTAAAATCAAGGCATTACTGGTTGAAAACCCAAAACAACCCCCGAACGGCCCTGTATGTGGCACGAACACCTCCCACGGGACCAATGTAACTCATACGAACTGATCGCGTGATCATGGGACTCCCGATTTGAGAATACGACGATAATTTTCACATTTCTATACATAGGCATAACAAAAAGGCGTTAGTGGGTGAAAACCCAAAACAACCCCCGAATGGCCCCGTGACTGGTACCAACACCTCGCACAGGACCAATATAACTCATAAGAACTGATCACGCGATAACGGGACTCCCGATTTGAGAATACGATGATAATTTGCATATTTATAGACTTAGGCTTAAAAACATGGCATTAGTGGATGAAAATCAGAAACAACTCCCGAACGGCCCCGTGAGTGGCACCAACACCTCACATGGGACCATTGTAACTCGTAGGAACTGACCACGCGATCACGGGACTCCCGATTTGAGAATATGACAATAATTTTCATATATATAGACTTAGCCATAAAAACACGGCATTAGTGGGTGAAAACCTAAAATAGCACCCGAACGGCCCCGTGAGTGCAACCAACACCTCGCATGAGACCATTGTAACTCGTAGGAATTGAACGTGCGATCATGGTACTCCTAATTTAAGAATACGACGATAATTTACATATTTCTAGACTTAGGCATAAAAACATACCGTTAGTGGGTCAAAACCCAAAACAGCCCTTGGACGGCCCCGTGAGTGGCACCAACACCTGGCATGTGACCATTGTAACTTGTAGGAACTGATCGTGAGATCACGATACTCCCGGTTTGAGAATACAATGATAATTTTGATATTTCTAGACTTGGGCTTAAAACCAAGGCGCTAGTGGTTGAAAACCCGAATGGGCCTGTGTGCGGCACCAACACCTCACATGGGACCATTGTAACTCGTAGGAACTAATCGCGCGATCACGGGACTCCCGATTTGAGAATACGATGATAATTTGCATATTTCTAGACTTAGCCATAAAAACATGGCATTAGTGGGTGAAAACCCAAAATACCACCCGAACGGCCCCGTGAATGGTAGCAACACCTCGCATGGGACCATTGTAACTCGTAGGAACGGACCATGCAATCACGAGACTCCCAATTTAAGAATACAATGATAATTTGCTTATTTCTAGACTTAGGAATAAAAATGTGGCATTAATTGGGGGAAAACTCGAAACAGCCCCCGAACGACCATGTGTGTAGCACCAACAACTCGTACGGGACCAATGTAACTCGTACGAACTAATCGCATGATCATGATACTACCGGTTTGAGAATACGATGATAATTTGCATATTTCTAGACTTAGGCATAAAAAGATGGTGTTAGTGGGTGAAAATCCAAAACAACCACCGAACGGCCCCTTGAATGGCACCAACACCTCGCACAGGACCAATATAAATCGTAGGAACTGACCGCGCGATCACGGGACTCCCGATTTGAGAATATGATGATAATTTGCATATTGATACACTTAGGCTTAAAAATATGGCATTAGTGGATGAAAACCCGAACCAACCCCCTAACGGCCCCGTGAGTGGCACTAACACCTCGCACGAGACCAATGTAACTCCGATGAACTGATCGTGCGATTACGAGACTCCCGGTTTGAGAATAAGACAATAATGTGAATATTTATAGACCTAGGCTTAAAAACATGGCATTAGTGGGGGAAAACTCAAAATAGCCCCCGAACAGCCCCGTGAGTGGCACCAACACCTCGCACGGGACAAATGTTACTCGTAGGAACTAACCGCACGATCCCTGGACTTCTGATTTGATAACAGGACGACAATTTGCATATTTCTAGACTTAGGCACATGAACAAGGCGTTATTGGGTGGAAACACAAAACAAACCCCCGAACGACCCCGTGAGTGGCACCGAAACCTCGCACGGGACCAATGTAACTCGTAGGAACTGACCGCGGGATCACGAAACAACCAGTTTGAGAATATGATGATAATTTTCATATTTCTACACTTAGTCATAAAAACATGGTTTTAGAGGGTGGAAACCAGAAATTACTCCCAGACGGCCCCGTGAGTGTCATCAAGACCACAGACAGAACCAATGTAACTCATAGGAACTGACAACGCAATCACGGCACAACCAGTTTGAGAATACGATGATAATTTGTATATTTCTAGACTTAAGCATAAAAACATGGTGTTAGTGGGGAAAACCAGAAATATCCCTCGAACAACCACGTGAGTGGCACCAACACCTCGTACAGGACCAATGTAACTCGTAGGAACTGACCGTGCGATCACGAGACTCCTGATTTGAGAATATGATGATAATTTTCATATATATAGACTTAGGCATAAAAACATAGCATTAGTGGGTGACATCCCCAAACAAGCCCCGAAACGGCCTCGTGAGAGGCACTAACACGTCGCACTGGACCAATGTAACTCATAGGAACAATCCGTGCGATAACGGGACTCCTGGTTTGAGAAGATGACGATAATTCGCATATTTCAACACTTATTCTTGAAAACATGGCGTTAGTGGATGGAAACCAGAAACAGCCCCTGAACGGCCCCGTGAGTGGTACCAACACCTCACATGGGACCAGTGTAACTCATAGGAACTGATCGCATTATCACGGGACTCCTGGGTTTAGAAGACGATGATAAAATGCATATTTCTAGGCTTATGCATAAAAACACGATGTTAGTGAGTAAAAACCTAAAATAACCCCCAAAATGCCCCGTGAGTGGCACCAACATCTCGCACAGGACCAAAGTAACTCGTTGGAACTGACCGCGCGATCACGACACTCTGAATCTAGGACTTTGGTACACTAATGACACACCAAGCACTATTATTGGGTACACTGATGCTGATTGGGCTAGATGTACTGATTATAGTAAAAGCACTTCAGGAGCATGTTATTATATTGGTAATAACTTGGTAGGATGGAGTAGTAAAAAACAAAACTGCACATCACTCTCGACAGCTGAATCTGAATACATAGCCGCTGGTAGCTGTTGTGCTCAATTATTGTGGCTTAAACAAATGCTAAGTGATTATGGTATTAAATAAAACCAATTGCATCTCTATTGTGATAATGAAAGTGCGATTAATATTTCTAAAAACCCTGTTCAACACTCGCGAACAAAGCATATAAAAATAAGACATCATTTTATACGCGAATTAGTTAATCTAAGGAATTAGAAATAAATTATCTTCCTACTGATCTACAACTCACAGATATGTTTACCAAACCTCTAGATTATAATAGATTCATTTCATTACGTAAATCTATTGGTATGGTTTGTGCTGAGTAATACCTTTGCTTCTTATCCAAGTTTTTCCCTTTGTCCATTTGAGACAAAATGGGGGAGAAATTTGAGTCTACTAATCTCTTACATATACTAAACAGCTTGATCTTAGTGATTCATTGCAGGTATTCCTTTTTGTACAGTCATTCTCAACTGATGTATTAGGGTATTAAATTGTAAATAGTTGAGTTATGTACTTTTTGATTTCTAGGATTTGGGTAGATAGAATTTTGATAGGACTAAGTTTTTCTTATTTTTGTTGCCCTACGAGTCCTAGTTGACTCAAAGGAGATTTTGTCTCATATTTCCAAAAGTGGAGATTGAAGACCTTATACCTTTGACTCACTTGAGTCTATATTGTATAAGTGCTCATCTAGTTTGGAAATTGTGACAAAATTATGTCCATCCTAGAAACCAAAGAGCCTTAGAAGTTGGATTGCCTATTCATCTCTCTTACTTGTAGTGATCAAGAGACTATTGCCAACTCTCAAACACAGTAGAATTCAATTCATACATGGCATACTGCATAATAATGTGTGTACATATGTTGAGTGTGTTTAAATCCCTAAGTTTGATTTTTAATAATTTTTTGGGATATTTTAAACAATTTTTAAACCATGTTTTATTAATTAAAACTTGATTTATAAGTTTTTGGGGTCAAACTCTAAATATACTTTGTTGTGTATTATGGCCTAATGTTACCTTGGGTAGAAACCGAAAGCGGCATAAACATGAGGGTATGGTTTTAATTATTTTAGACGTGTGTTTCAGATCCTGTATTTGCGCTACATATGTCTACGCCTGATTGGTTAGAAGTGTGTTTCTTTACTGAGATAACAACGCGTGTGTTATCAACCCTTGGATCATTTGTTATCAATGGTCTGCATGTCGTCTTGATGAATCCCTGTGTAACCTTCTAAACCAATCATCTTTTGTTTAACCACCGCCTTGTTTGAGCCCTTAGATTCAAGTTAATTTAAATTGAGTTAATCCTGATCCTTGATTTTGAACCAGCATCTCGAACCTTCTCCTTTCACTATAAAAGGGACTCTATTCTCAGACTTCGAAGACTTTTTCCATTTCATTGTTTCTGAGAGAAGAGAGAGTAGAGAGAGAAGAGAGAGAAGAGAGAAGAGAGAAGAGAGAAACCAGAGAGAGAAAGAAAGTTAGAAACCCTAACTTCATTCGCCTAAATCCTCTTCAAACCTAACCCAAACACCTCTTTAAAACACCATATCCAAAAACACTACCCTGAGTGTTCTTGAGTGTTTGAGAGTTTGAGTTGAGTTATTTTTGTTGCTGTAACCATGTGTTCGTGAGATCTGGTTTCCAACTTAGACTTTTACTTAGATCTAGTTTCTGATTTCATAGAAATCTAAGATCTGAGTTATTCATGTTACATTGCACTTAGTTTCATTCTTTATTTCTCATCTTGAGAAATATATTGTTGATTATTTTCTCTAAAACATTTTCTTACCTTGAAATCAACAATAAATGCTTTCTGTTTCTTGTTCTTGTAAAACTAAACCTTTGACCCAGTTTGGAATCTCACTTGGAGGTTTTCATTCTCGAAAATCTTTTTAAAACTGAGATTGATTAAGATCTTGGCTGATTTCTAAGCAAGATATCCGTGGATTCTGGGATTAATTGAAAGGTCAAATAAGTTTCAAAGTTTTGTAAGAAAAAAGAAAAGAAAATGTCACAGCATATAGTGTAACCATAATTTGTTAGGACTGTTTGTACTTAATAAGTGTGGGTGTGTGCATGCATGTGTTAGAAAGCACCTCCACAAACACTTACACCCTACAACACGAAAAGTGTTGGTAATAAGATCTTGTGAACATAAGTCGACATAAAGTGCTGGAACAAATCAGAAGTTGACAAACTGAGAGAACTACATCTACAATCAGAACTGCAGAGAAGTTATAAGGACACCAGAGGGTACATTCCTAAACTTATATAGGTCTGAGTTGTTTGCATGTTAGTTATATAGTTTATAACTCATAAATTTGTTTTAGTGGATTTTTCATTTTACTCCGTAGAGGGAGTCGTGGATGTTTCCTCAATTGGTGAAGTTTTACCACGTAAAAAAATTGTGAACAGAATCTTTCTACATTTTCTCATCTCATTCTTGGTTGTGCTGTGTTTAAAACTTGTTTAAACTATCTTTTAAACTTGTTGCCCAAATCTTGAATAAGATCTCGTACATACTGTTTTATTAACCACTTCTTGTGATTAATCCTTTTTGATTTAAGAAAAGAGTTTCTTCAAAAAACAACTCGGATTTACTTAAATAGTTTATTTTCAATAAACGACTTTAGTAACGCATTTTTCAATTAGTATCAGAGCTTGGTAAAACTGCTTTTAAAGAGATCCTGTGTTTCTGAAATTGTTTTCTGAAAATCAAATATGGACGAGAAAAATGAAAGATTTGGTAACTTGACCAGACCTCCAATCTTTGATGGAACCAATTCTGCTTACTGGAAAGTAAGGATGATTGCTTTCATTCAAGGAACTTTGGGAGATGATGTCTGGGACATTGTTGAAAATGGTTATACTTTTCCTACTAAACCAGCCAACGAAGGAAGTAATGAGAGAGTTAAGAAAGCCTTAAGTGAGTTCACTCAAGAAGAGAAACAAGTTTCTCGAAATAATAACAAAGGAAAGAATGCCATATTTATGTCCATAAATGAACATGAATTCAAAAGAATCTCATCCTGTACAACTTCTAAGGAAGCTTGGGACACCTTGGTTACTGCTCATGAAGGAGACACTAGAGTTAAGGCTGCTAAAACCCAAATGCTTATCCAGCAGTATAACTCCTTAATTATGTCTGAGACTGAATCATTTGATGACTTCTATATGAACCTGACTGATATTGTGACCAAACTGCATGCTAATGGGATAACCTATGATAGACAAGAAATTGTATCTAAAATTCTGAGATCATTACCACAGAAGTTTGATAACAAAAGATATGCTATTGAGGAAATGTGTGATATAAATCTCACTCCTGAATTACTCAGTAGTAAATTAAGAATTGTGGAAATGGAACTGGAATTTAAGAAACAATTAACCCAATCCCATAGGAAACAGACTATTTCCAATCTAAGATTGTCTTCTAAATTGATTAAGCCTAAGTTTAATTCTTCCAATGATGAATCTGATGAGGACTGCGATATAGAGAGTTTGGACAATCAGATTGCCTTAATGACAAAACAGTTCAAAAAAATCATTAAGTTTAGAAACAAAGTGGCAAATAAACAAGGCAAGTCAAATTATCCAACTCCCTCTAGTCACAGACCTCATGAGAAAAACAATGACAAAAATCACAAGGACTCTCATATCAGACCGAATAGAGACCTTAAGAAGACTGAATGCTATAGATGTGGTAAACTGGGGCACATTGCACAAGACTGTAGAGTTAATTTGAACACTCAAAACAAACACACTAGAGCTAACATCTGCAAAACATGGGATGATTCAAGTGACTCTGAAAATGAGGAACCTGAGTCATCAGATGCTTTTGATCCTTGCATGTCTTTCTTTGCCAAGATTATTTATAAGGACGACATGCCTATGTTTGTTAATCAGGATGAACCAAATAATTCTATGACTGATACTTCGAATGTGGTTATTACTGGTTTAGATGCTTTGATTACTGAGAATGTTGCATGTTCTACCTCAGGGTGTGTGAGTCAAAGGGAATGCAAAAATGACGATGTTAATGGGTGTGTGAGTTCTAAGAATGAAACCTTAGGGGTCACTTCACACACCACACTTAGTGACTCGGACAATGAAGACCTCCCAGACATTCACACACTTTACACTAAGACTCTCAAGAAAAGCGCTAGACTAGAAAAGACTGTTAAAGATCTTACCAAGAAATTAGATGATCTAAGCCTGATGGTTAAACTGAATGCTGAAGAGTACACTACCCAATGTTTAACTCAGGAAAGTGAAATTAAAGTTTTTGATGAAAAAACTGAAAAATTTGACTGAAACAAATGAAATTCTGGACAAAAAATACAAAGGGACATTGTTAGAATTGGATCAAACCAAAGAAAAGACAGCAACTGTTTTAAAAAAATTTACAAAATTTGAAAATAATTCAAACTATTTTGATGAATTTGTTGCTGAATCTAAAACCAATTCTGATGATCGAACTGGTATAGGATTTTTTCCCAATTTGAAAACACAAACAAAACCTTTTGAACCTATCAAGTTTGTGTCAGGAGGCAAAAGACCTATTGAAACATGCCCAGATTTTCATTCCCTAAAAACTGAGTTTGCTTTAAAACATCAAAACTTCAACATTGGGGAATCAAGTTGCTCTAAGCATGAAAGTTCACCTAAGGCTAAATACGTCTTCCCTTTTATCAGAAAGAGTGAACCTACTTTCAAACCTGTACTACTCATGAATAAAGTTCAGACTGAAAACTTTTCAAAACCTTTGTTTAGAGACTTTCCTAAGGAGACCCCCATCTTGAGAAATCTTTATTGCTCCTACTCTGACATATATGGTCACTCTTTAGATGGTTGCTATGCTAGGAGACTTGTTAAACCTATCTATAATCCTCGTTCTTACCAGAACTTTAACTATTCTAGGAGGAGTCGAAACAATTATATACTTTCTAGATAGACATATAAAAACTCTAACTATAGAAATAGAAAGACCAAACCTAAAAGAACATTTCCTAGAAGGAATCCTAAGCACTTTCCTAAACCAAATGCTCAAGTCTTTCACAAAATTCAAAATCATGCGCAAAACATTTTTCAGTAAAAATTTAATGCTCGCAAATTTTATCAGTTTAGAGCTAATAAGTACAAGATGAAAACTAGAGCAATTTGGATTAGAAAAGATGATCTATTACCTCAGATGAAGTGTAATATTGTTGTTACTGCTTTAAAAGTTGAACACACATCATCTGGTTGGTATTTAGACTTTGGATGTTCTAAGCACATGGCTGGAGATGAATCTAAACTTTTAAACAAAACCAGATTTGCTGGTGGTAAAGTCATTTTTGGTGATGGAGTTTCATCTCAAATCATAGGCAAAGGAACTCTCCAAGAAGATGGGCTTCCTATTCTTAAAGATGTTCCTCTAGTTAAAGGTCTAAAGGCCAACTTACTTAGTATTTCGCAATTTTTTTACTCAGACCATACTGTTACCTTTTCAAAGAACAATTGCAAGATTTTAAATGAAAAATGTGAATGCATAATTACTGGATTCAGAACTCCTGACAACTGCTACACTGTCAAGAACAATTCTGAAATTTGTAATGTTGCCAGAATGGATGACAACGAGATATGGCATAACAGAATGGGTCACATAAATTACGATAATCTTAGTAAATTGTCTACTCACGACATAGTAAGAGGAATTCCAAAAATTAAACCCATTCATAATATTGTATGTGGTTCTTGTCAAGAAGGTAAGATTGTTAAGGCCCCTCATAAGAAAGTCAAAGATATTCTCACCTCTAATCCCTTAGAACTCATCCATATGGACCTAATGGGTCCTTACCAAACTGTTACCCTTTGTTGACACAGTTATATCTTAGTTATGGTTGATGACTTCACCAGATTTACTTGGGTAGCCTTTTTAAAACAAAAGTCTGACACTTTTCAAACCTTCGTAAAAATTCTTCTTAGGATTGAAAGTGAAAAGGACACTCAAGTAAATAGAATCCGTATTGATAGAGGTGGTAAATTCAAAGACACCAGTATTATAGAATACTGTGACTATAATGGTTACAAACACGAGTTTAGTGCTCCTAAGACTCCTCAACAAAATGGAATCGCCGAGAGAAAGAATCGTACCTTGCAAGAGATGGCACGTGTCATATTACATGCCAATAATTTACCTAAATATTTTTGGGTAGAATCTATTCGTACTGCGTGTCACATCATTGATAGGGTCTATCTTAGAAAGAATTCCAAACAAACTCCTTATGAACTTTGGTACAATAAAAAGACAAATCTCAAATATCTTAGAACCTTTGGCAGTACTTGTTATGTATGCAAAGATAGGGAACACTTATTTAAATTTGAGAGCCGGGGAGATAAAGCCATATTTCTAGGATACTCATCTAACAGTAGAGCTTATCGAGTGTATAATCTTCGCACTAAAACCATGATGGAATGCATAAATGTAATTGTTAGTGACACTACTGTAGAAAGCAAGACTGGTGAATTACCTATTGAAGAAGAGTCTTCAAATATTTTAAAAAGGTTGTTGGTACTCGTTGGATTTTCAAAAATAAAACTGATGAAAATGGGATAATAATTAGAAATAAAGCTAGACTAGTTGCTCAAGGATACTCCCAAATAGAAGGAATTGATTTTAACGAGACCTTTGCCCCTGTTGCTCATTTAGAATCAGTTCGTCTGCTTTTCGCTATAGCTTGTCACATGCGTTTTACATTATATCAAATGGATGTCAAATCTGCGTTCCTTAATGGAATACTGGCTGAGGATACCTATGTAGAACAACCTAAAGGGTTCATTGACCCTAAATATCCAAATCATGTATTTCATCTGAAAAAGGCTTTATATGGCCTTAAACAAGCTCCTAGAGCTTGGTATGAGCGTCTTTCCAGTTTTCTTTTGGATAAAGGTTTCAAAAGAGGTGGAAATGACCAAACTCTATTTGTCAAACATTTTGACAAACACATTACTATTACAAAAGTATATGTAGACGATATTATATTTGGATCAACTTCTTCCTCAGAAGTAAAATCCTTTTCTGAAATTATGAGTAAGGAATTTCAGATGTCCCTTATGGAGGAGTTGCAGTTCTTCCTAGGTCTCCAAGTCAAACAAAATCCAGAAGGACTATTTGTTTCGCAATCTAAGTACGCTTTAGAGATGGTTAAGAAATTCGGCCTCGAGAGTGCTAAAGATGCTAAAACACCTATGAGTACTGCGGAAAAATTGTCAAAAGATGAAAATGGAAAATCTATAGATCCTACTCTATATCGTAGTATGATTGGCACACTACTCTATCTTACTGCCTCACGTCCTGATATCATGTATTATGTGTGTGTATGTGCTCGTTATCAAAACAACACTAAAGAGAGGCATTTGAATTCTGTTAAACGTATAATTAAATAAGTTAAAGGCACTCTGAATCTAGGACTTTGGTACACTAATGACACACCAAGCACTATTATTGGGTACACTGATGCTGATTGGGCTGGATGTACTGATGATAGTAAAATCACTTCAGGAGCATGTTATTATATTGGTAATAACTTGGTAGGATGGAGTAGTAAAAAACAAAACTGCACATCACTCTCGACAGCTGAATCTGAATACATAGCCGCTGGTAGCTGTTGTGCTCAATTATTGTGGCTTAAAAAAATGCTAAGTGATTATGGTATTCAAGAAAACCAATTGCATCTCTATTATGATAATCAAAGTGCGATTAATATTTCTAAAAACCATGTTCAACACTCGCGAACAAAGCATATAAAAATAAGACATCATTTTATACGCGAATTAGTTGAATCTAAGGAATTAGAAATCAATTATCTTCCTACTGATCTACAACTCGCATATATGTTTACCAAACCTCTAGATTATAATAGATTCATTTCATTACGTAAATCTATTGGTATGGTTTGTGCTGAGTAATACCTTTGCTTCTTATCCAAGTTTTTCCCTTTGTCCATTTGAGACAAAATGGGGGAGAAATTTGAGTCTACTAATCTCTTACATATACTAAACAGCTTGATCTTAGTGATTCATTGCAGGTATTCCTTTTTGTACAGTCATTCTCAACTGATGTATTAGGGTATTAAATTGTAAATAGTTGAGTTATGTACTTTTTGATTTCTAGGATTTGGGTAGATAGAATTTTGATAGGACTAATTTTTTCTTATTTTTGTTGCCCTACGAGTCCTAGTTGACTCAAAGGAGATTTTGTCTCATATTTCCAAAGGGGGAGATTGAAGCCCTTATACCTTTGACTCACTTGAGTCTATATTGTATAAGTGCTCATCTAGTTTAGAAATTGTGACAAAATTATGTCCATCCTAGAAACCAAAGAGCCTTAGAAGTTGGATTGCCTATTCATCTCTCTTACTTGTAGTGATCAAGAGACTATTGACAACTCTCACACACAGTAGAATTCAATTCATACATGTCATACTGCATAATAATGTGTGTACATATGTTGAGTGTGTTTAAATCCCTAAGTTTGATTTTTAATAATTTTTTGGGATTTTTTAAACAATTTTTAAACTATGTTTTAGTAATTAAAACTTCATTTATAAGTTTTTGGGGTCAAACTCTAAATATACTTTGTTGTGTATTATGGCCTAATGTTACCTTGGGTAGAAATCGAAAGCCGCATAAACATGAGGGTATGGTTTTAATTATTTTAGACGCGCGTTTCAGATTCTGTATTTGCCCTACATCTGTCTACCTCTGATTGGTTGGAAGTGTGTTTCTTTACTGAGATAACAACGCGTGTGTTATCAACCCTTGGATCATTTGTTATCAATGGTCTGCATTTCGTCTTGATGAATCCCTGTGTAACCTTCTTAACCAATCAGCTTTCGTTTAACCACCGCCTTGTTTGAGCCCTTAGATTCAAGTCAATTTAAATTGACTTAATCCTGACCCTTGATTTTGAACCAACATCTCGAACCTTCTCCTCTCACTATAAAAGGACTCTATTCTCAGACTTCGAAGACTTTTTCCATTTCATTGTTTCTGAGAGAAGAGAGAGTAGAGAGAGAAGAGAGAAGAGAGAAACCAGAGAGAGAAAGAAAGTTAGAAACCCTAACTTCATTCGTCTAAATCCTCTTCAAACCTAACCCAAACACCTCTTTAAAACACCATATCCAAAAACACTACCCTGAGTGTTCTTGAGTGTTTGAGAGTTTGAGTTGAGTTATTTTTGTTGTTGTAACCTTGTGTTCGTGAGATCTTGTTTCCAACTTAGACTTTTACTTAGATCTAGTTTCTGATTTCATAGAAATCTCAGATCTGAGTTATTCATGTTACATTACACTTAGTTTCATTCTTTATTTCTCATATTGAGAAATATATTGTTGATTATTTTCTCTAAAACGTTTTCTTACCTTGAAATCAACAATAAATGATTTTTGTTTCTTGTTCTTGTAAAACTGAACCTTTGACCTAGTTTGGAATCTCACTTGGAGGTTTTCAATCTCGAAAATCTTCTCAAAACTGAGATTGATTAAGATCTTGTCTGTCTTTCTAGCAAGGTATTCGTGGATTCTGGGATAGTTTGAAAGGTCAAAAAGGTTCAAAGTTTTCTAAGAAGAAAGAAAAAGAAAAGATCAATGCATATAGTGTAAACTGTAATTTGTTAGGAATGTTTGTACTTAATAAGTGTGTGTGTGTGCATGCATGTGTTAGAGAGCACCTTCACAAAAACTTACACCCTACAACACGAAAAGCGTTGGTGATAAGATCTTGAGAACATAAGTCGACGTAAAGTGCTGGAACAAATCAGAAGTTGACAAACTGAGAGAACTAAATCTACAATCAGAACTGCAGAGAAGTTATAAGGACACCAGAGGGTACATTCCTAAACTTATATAGGTCTGAGTTGTTTGCATGTTAGTTATATAGTTTGTAACTCATAAATTTGTTTTAGTGGATTTTTTATTTTACTCCGTAGAGGGAGTCGTGGATGTTTCCTCAATTGGTGAGGTTTTACCACGTAAAAAAATTATGAACAAAATCTTTCTACATTTTCTCATCTCATTCTTAGTTGTGCTGTGTTTAAAACTTGTTTAAACTATCTTTGAAACTTATTGCCCAAATCTTGAATAAGATCTCGTACATACTGTTTTATTAAACACTTCTTGTGATTAATCCTTTTTGATTTAAGAAAAGAGTTTCTTCAAAAAACAACTCGGAGTTACTTAAATAGTTTATTTTTAATAAACGGCTTTAGTAACGCATTTTTCAATGGGCATAAAAACATGGCGTGAGTGGGTGAAAACCTGAAACCAGCTCCGAACGGACCCGAGAGTGGCACTAACACCTCACACGGGACCAATGTAACTCGTAGGAACTGACCGCGCGATCATCGGACTCCCGATTTGAGACAGGATGACAATTTTCATATTTTTAGACTGAGGCATAAAAACATGGCATTAGTGGGTGGAAACCGAAAATTACCCCCTGAATGGCCCCGTGAGTGGCACCGACACCTCACACGGGACCAATGTAACTCATAGGAAATGACTGCGCAATCACGGAATAACCGGTTTGAGAATACGAGGATAATTGGCATTTTTCTAGACTTAGTCATAAAAACATGGCGTTAGTGGGTGGAAACCTGAAACAATAGCCGAATGGCGACGTGAGTGGCACCAACACCTCGCACGGGACAAATGTAACTCGTAGGAACTGACCGCGCGATCACGGAACAACTGGTTTCAGAATAAGATGATAATTTGCATATTTCAAGAGTTAGGCATAAAAACATGGCGTTAGTAGGTGGAAACCTGAAACAACCCCCGAATGACCCTGTGAGTGGCACTAAGACCTCGTACGGGATCAATGTAACTCGTAGGAACTGACCACGTTATCATGGGACTCCCAGTTCGATAATACGATGATAATTTGCATATTTCTAGACATATGCATAAAAACATTGCATTAGTGGGTGAAAACCCGAAACAGCCCCCGAACGGCCCGATGAGTGTAACCAACAACTCGTACGGGACCAATGTAATTTGTACGAACTAATTTCTTGATCACGGGACTCTTGGTTTGATAATACGACGATAATTTGCATATTTCTAGACTTAGGCATAAAAACATTGCGTTAATGGGGAAAAACTCGAAACAACCCTCGAACGGCAACATGAGTGGCATCTACACCTCATACAGGACCAATGTAACGCGCAGAAACTGATCGCATGATCACGGGATTGACGATTTAAGAATACGGCAATAATTTCCATATTTCTAGACATATGCTTAAAAACATTGCGTTAGTGGGTCAAAAACTAAACGGCCCGGTGAGTGGCACCAACACCTCGTACGGGACCAGTGATCACGGGACTCTTGGTTTGATAATACGATGATAGTTTGCATATTTCTAGACTTAGTCATAAAAAGATGGTGTTAGTGAGTGAAAATCCAAAATAGCCCCCGAACGGCCCCGTGAGTGGCACCAACACCTCGCACATGACGAATATAACTCATAGGAATTGACCACGTGATCCCGAGACTCCCAATTTGAGAATACGATGATAATTTCAATATTTATAGACTTCGGCTTAATATCATGGCATTAGTGGATGCTAACTAGAAATAGCGCCCGAACGGCCCCGTGAGTGGCACCAACACCTCACACGAGAAAAATGTACCTCGTAGGAACTGGTCGTGGGATTCAGGGACTCCCGGTTTGACAAAAGGACAAAAATTTGCATATTTCTAGACTTAGGCATAACAACATGCCATTATTGTGTGGAAACACAAAATAAACCCTCGAACGGCACCATGAGTGGCACCGAAACCTCGCACTGGACCAATGTAACTCGTAGGAACTGACCGAGCGATCACGAAACAACCGGTTTGAGAATACGATGATAATTTTCTTATTTCTACACTTAATCATAAAAACATGTCTTTAGAGGGTGGAAACTTGAAAGAAACCCCCAAACAGCCCTGTGAGTGGCACCAACACCTCACACAAGACCAATGTAACTCGTAGGAACTGACTGCGCAATCACGACACAACCAGTTTGAGAATACGATGATAATTTGCAAATTTATAGACTTACGCATAAAAACATGGCATTAGTGGGGAAAACCCAAAATAGCCCCCGAACGGCCACGTGAGTGGCACTAACAACTCGTAAAGGACCAATGTAACTCGTAGTAACTGACCGCGCGATCACGGGACTCCCGGTTTGAGAATATGACGATAATTTGCATATATATATACTTATGCATAAAAACATGGCATTAGTGGGTAACAACCCGAAACAGGCCCTGAACGGCCCCGTGAGTGGCACCAACACCTCGCACCGGACAAATGTAACTCGTAGGAACAGACCGTGCGATAACGGGACTCCCAGTTTGAGAAGATGATGATAATTCACATATTTCAAGACTTATTCTTGAAAACAGGGCATTTGTGGATGGAAACCAAAAACAGCCCCTGAACGGCCCCGTGAGTTTTACCAACACCTCGCACGGGACCAGTGTAACTCATAGGAACTGATCATATGATCACAGGACTCCTGGCTTTATAAGATGACGACAAAATGCATATTTCTAGACTTATGCATAAAAACACGGTGTTGGTGAGTGAAAATCGGAAATAGCCCCCGAACTGCCCCATGAGTGGCACCAACACCTCGCACAGGACCAAAGTAACTCGTAGGAACTGACCGCACGATCACGGGATCCCCAGTTTGAGAATACGATGATAATTTACATATATATAGACTTAGGCATAAAAACATGGCATTAGTGGGTGAAAACCCAAAACAACACCCGACCGGCCCCGTGAGTGGCACTAACATCTCGCATGGGACGATTGTAACTCATAGGAACTGAACGTGCGATCATGGGACTCCCAATTTAAGAATATGACGATAATTTACATATTTCTAGAGTTTGGCATAAAAACATGGCGTTAGTGGGTCAAAACCCAAAACAGCCCCGGACGTCCCCGTGAGTGGCACCAACACGTCGCATGGGACCATTGTAACTCATAGGAACTGACCGCGAGATCACGATACTCCCAGTATGAGAATACGATAATAATTTTGATATTTCTAGACCTGGGCTTAAAAGCAAGGCGTTAGTGGTTGAAAACCCAAAACAGCCCCCGAACGGCCTTGTGTGTGGCACCAACACCTCACACAGGACCAATGTAACTCGTACGAACTGATCGCGTGATCATGGGACTCCCGAATTGAGAATACGATGATAATTTGCATATTTCTATACATAGACATAAAAACATGGCATTAGTGCGTGAAAACCCAAAACAACCCCCGAATGGCCCCGTGATTGGCACCAAAACCTCGCACGGGACCAATGTAAATCGTAGGACTTTCCAGGCGATCATGGGATTCCAAATTTTAGAATACGACAATAATTTTCATATTTCTAGACTTAGGAATAAAAACGTGGCATTAGTGGGGGAAAACCCGAAACAACCATCGAATGGCCCGGTGAGCAGCACTAGCAACTCGTACGGGACCAATGTAACTTGTATGAACTAATCGCATGATCAAGGGACTCTTGGTTTGATAATGCGACGATAATTTGCATATTTCTAGACTTAGGCATAAAAAGATAGCGTTAGTGGGTGAAAATCCGAAACAGCCCCCGAATAGTCCCGTGAGTGGCACCAACACCTTGCACAGGACCAATACAACTCGTAGGAATTGACCGTACGATCACGGGACTCTCGATTTGAGAATACAACGATAATTTCAACATTTCTAGACTTAGGCTAAAAACATGGCATTAGTGGGTGCTAACTGAAAATAGCCCCCAAACGGCCCCATGAGTGGCACCAACACCTCGTAGGGACCAATGTAACTCGTATGAACTGACCGCGCGATCACGGGACTCTCGATTTGAGAAAACGAAGATAAATTTAATATATATAGAATTAGGCATAAAAACATGGCGTGAGTGGGTGAAAACTCGAAACAACCTCCGAACATACCCGTGAGTGGCATTAACACCTCTCACGGGACCAATGTAACTCCTCGGAACAGACCGCGCAATCATGGGACACCCGGTTTGAGAATAGGATGAAAATTTGCATATTTTTAGACTTAGGCATAAAAACATGGCATTGGTTGGTGGAAACCCGAAATAACCCCCCAAATTGCCCCGTGAGTGGCACCGACACCTCACACGGGACCAATGTAACTCATAGGAACTAACTGCGCGATCTCGAAACAATCGGTTTGAGAATATGACGCTATTTTTCATATTTCTAGACTTAGCCATAAAAACATGGCGTTTGTGGGTGGAAACCTTAAACAGTAGCTGAACGGCGATGTGAGTGGCACCAACACCTCGCACGGGACAAATGTAACTCGTAGGAACTGACCGCGCGATCACGGCACAACTGGTTTGAGAATACTACAATAATTTTAATATTTCTAGACTAAGGCATAAAAAACACAACGTTAGTAGGTGGAAACCTGAAACAATACCTGAATGGCCCCGGGAGTGGCACCAAGACCTCGTACAGGACCAAATTATCTCGTAGGAACTGACCACGCGATCACGGGACTCTCGGTTCGATAATATGATGAAAATTTGCATATTTCTAGACATATGCATAAAAACATTGCATTAGTGGGTAGAAAACCGAAACGACCCCCGAACGGCCCGGTGAGTGGCACCAAAAAATCGTACGGGACCAATGTAATTTGTACGAGCTAATCTCTTGATCACGGGACTCTTGGTTTGATAATACGACGATATTTTTCATATTTCTAGACTTAGGCATAAAAACATGGCGTTAGTGGTGGAAAACCCGAAAGAACCCCCGAACGGCAACATGAGTGGCACCAACACCTCGTACAGGACCAATGTAACTCGTAGGAACAGACCGCACGATCACGGGACTCCCGGTTCAAGAATACGACAATAATTTGCATATTTCTAGACATATGCACAAAAACATTGCGTTACTGGGTCAAAAACTAAACGGCCTGGTGAGTGGCACCAACACCTCGTACGGGACCAGTGTAACTCATACGAACTGATCGCGTGGTAACGAGACTCTTGGTTTGATAATACGATGATAATTTGTATATTTCTAGACTTAGGCATTAAAAGATGGCGTTAGTGGGTAAAAATCCGAAAAGACCACGAACATCCCCGTGAGTGGCACCAACACCTCGCACAGGACCAATATAACTCATAGGAATTGACCGCGCGATCACGGGACTCCCAATTTGAGAATACGATGATAATTTCAACATTTCTAGACTTCGGCTTAAAAACATGGCATTAGTGGGCGCTAACTAGAAACAGCCCCCGAACGGCCCCGTGAGTGGCACCAACACCTCATAGGGACCATTGTAACTCGTATGAACTGACCACGCGATCACGGGACCCTCCATTTGAGAAAATGATGATAATTTTAATATATATAGACTGAGCAATAAAAACATGGCGTGATTGGGTGAAAATGCGAAACAACCTCCGAACGTCAACGTGAGTGGCACCAACACCTCACACTAAACCAATGCAACTCGTTGGAATTGACCGCGCGATCATGGGACTCCTGGTTTAAGAATAGGATGACAATTTTCATATTTTTAGACTTAGGCTTAAAAACATGGCGTTAGTGGGTGGAAACTCGAAATAACCTCGACACCTCGCACGGGAGCAATGTAACTCATAAGAACTGACTGCACAATCACGAAACAACCGGTTTGAGAATACGATGATAATTTGCATATATCTAGACATAGACATAAAAACATGGCGTTAGTGGGTGAAAACCTGAAACAACCTCCGAACGGCGACGTGAGTGGCATTAACACCTCGCACGGGACAAATGTAACTCGTAGAAACTGACCACGCGAGCAAGGGACTCCCAATTTGAGAATAGGACGATAATTTGCATATTTATAGACTTAGGCTTAAAAACATGGCATTAGTGGCTGAAAATAAGAAACAGCCCCCAAACGGCCCCGTGAGTGGCACCAACACCTCGCATGGGACCAATGTAACTCGTATGAACTGACCGCGCGATCATGGGACTCCCGATTTGAGAATGCGATGATAATTTGCATATATATCGACTTAGGCGTAAAAAATTGGCATTAGTGGGTGAAAACCTAAAATATCTTCCGAATGGCCCCGTGAGTGGCACCAACACCTCACACGGGACCAATAGAACTCGTAGGAACTGACCCTGCGATCACGAGACTCCTGGATTAATAATAAAATGATATTTTGCATATTTCTAGACTTAGGCATAAAAACATGGCGTTAGTTGGGGAAAACTCAAAACAGCCCCCCGAACACCTCCATGAGGGGCACCAACACCCCGCACGACACCAATGTAACTCGAAGGAACTTATCGCGCGATCTCGGGACTCTCGATTTGAGAGTAGGATGAAAATTTTAATATTTCTAGACTTAGGCATAAAAACATGGCGTTGGTGGGTGTAAACCCAAAACAACCCCCCGAACGGCCCCATGAGCAGCACCGACACCTCAAACGGGACCAATGTAACTCGTAGGAATTGATCGCGCAATCACGGAAGAATCGGTTTGAGAATACAATGATAATTTGCATATTTCTATACTTAGGCATAAAAACATCGTGTTAGTAGGTGGAAACGTGAAACAACCATCGAACGGCCCCGTGAGTGGCACCAACACCTCGCACGGGACCAATGTAACTCATAGGAACTCACTGCGTGATCACGGGATTCCCGATTCGAGAATACACCAATTATTTGCAAATTTCTTGACATATACATAGAAACATTCCGTTAGTGGGTGAAAACCCAAAACGGGCCCCGAACGGCCTGATGAGTGGCACCAACACCTCGTACGGGACCAATGTTGTCACGACCCCATCCCAAAATTGTAGTGGGGAACGAGTGTCTTGACATGCCACCAAGGTAAAAAATATTCTAACTTAAATTGTTTCCTTAATTAAATGCAACGGAAATACAATTACATGGTAATGAATCGTAAAATACTGAAATTAAAGGAATTACATCATCAGAGCTTTCTAAAAGGAAACTTTATTTATATTACAAGTAACAACGAGTTACAATTCAAAACGAAATTTAAAACTTATTACAAGAGAGACAAACATGCTCTATATGATATAATAAACTTTTTATTTAAAATAACAAAAAGAGCTCTAAAATATGGATCTTCCATAGTCCTTTTATGTTCCCTCCACGAGCCTACTTATTTCCTGAAAAATGGTTAGTTATAAAACATCAGTTAAAACCCGAGTGAGAATTAATCTCTAGACATTCCAGGGTTTTTCAGAAAATTGATACCTATTCAATTTCCAACAGAAGGCATATACATATATGGACAGGAATTTGCAGTAAAATATGTAAAGTAAACTGGGAGCATATATTTTCAGCATAATCATTTCAGAACAGAACATATAAAACAATTTGAGCAATATATCAATTATTCAATTTATTTTGATGGCCATGTACGCTCTAATACCCAGATAAACAAATAGTGTTACCAAATGTTTCCACCCGGCAACAACACAGACAGAAAATCATGATATCTGAAACAACGCCTTATTTAGGGCACACCAGCGATAAACCAGTTGGGAAGGTACCACCCAAATATTTCCACCCGGTAGTCAAGGCCTACATAGTAAGAGAGTTTCCATAGGCCGAATCAATAATTTCAGAAATCAAATCAGATGTATATATCGAGAGATATACAAATATAACAAACGACAGAATCATCGGTATCAAATGTTTTTGAGAATTAAATCATTTTAAAAAATATATGTACTTTGAATAATATCATATAATCAAAATACACAAGGAATGTCACAGAGTACTCACATAAAACAGAAGTTCGAAGATATAGAAACACAGTCTTGGATTGTTCGTTAATTTTTTAGACGAAACTTCTTCTTAAACCTTCCCCGCACTTTATCTCACTATTTCTTTGTTATATTTTGGTATAATTTCGTATGGGAACTGATCCTAAGGCCTTATTTATAGTTTCCCAAAGTTATTTAGGTGTTGATAGGTGTCTGGGTGATAAGGTTTCACTTTGGTGAGTCGTCGTTCACGTGTCGTGCAACTGATCAGCCTTGCAATCTTAGTTTATCAAACGGAGACACGTGTTTTGCCTTTTCCAAAGGATTGACATGATTTTTATCCTTTCCTATTGAGGTGACACGTGTGCGGTGGACATGTTCAAAAGAAAGCACGAGGTGGAAAGCTATTAAGGGTATAAGGGTCATTTTACACCTGAAGGGTATTTTAGTAATTTTACACCATACATTTTCAATATTTCTTATAGGTCCTTGAAAATATTTTATTTACAAAATGGTCCTTTTCATATTTTCATTTTAGTTCCTGAAACTTTCTTTAGTAAAAATTAAGTCCTTAAAGTTTCATAAAATTATATTTTCTACCCCAAAACTTATCATTTAGCTTAGGATATGCTATAAGAATTTGATTTAATCAATTTTGATGAATAAGGAGGTTATTTAAAAGTGTTTAAGTCGTCCAAAGTCACCTCCCCTTTGTCCAATCAAAGTATTACACATGGTGTAGTAATAGGACAAAATACAACTTAAAGGATGGAGAGATTTGCCCTTATTTCGTAATTTCGACATAACTTCTTGCTCGGACCTCTGTTTAACACACCGTTTGTTGTGTTACAAACCTAATTCATATATATACAACTTTATTGTTTTCACCTCAAGTCAATTATTATATTATAATAGTCAAAACAAGTTTCCAACATGAACATTCCTACCGAAAACTTCAAAATTTTATGTTTGTATTAATTTGACATTTCATGATTTCTGAAGGTAGGTTTAAACTAATATAATAAATTAACATTATTCATATCACATATGAAATAATACAACATTTAAAACTATATATAAAAGTGGGGTCATTACATCCTACCCTCCTTATAAAAAGTTTGGTCCCCAAACTTTACTTACATTAATTCCAAAACAAATATGGATATTTCTCCTTTATTTCATCTTCCCGCTCCCAGATTTCTTCTTCAATGGAATGATTTTTCCATAACACTTTGACCAATGGAATTACCTTGGTTTGTAATATTTGATCCTTATGGTCCAAAACCTCTACTGGATGCCCAATGTACGACAAATCTTCTCTAACTTAAAGAGGTTCGTGACTTAGGACATGTGTTGGATCTGGGACGTATTTATTCATCATTGACACATGAAACACATTATGCACACTAGAGAATTCAGGAGGTAAGGATATTCTATATGCAACAGCTCCTATTCTTTCAAGGATTTCAAAAGGTCCTATGTATCTTACACTCAATTTCCCTTTCTTTCCAAATTGAATTACTCCCTTTACTGCTGATACTCGTAAGAACACATAATCTCCTTTTTGGAATTCCAAATCTCATCAACGATTGTCAACATAACTCTTTTGACGGCTTTGAGCAATGCGAAGTCGGTCTTGTATCAATTTCACTTTTTCTATGGTGATCTGGATCAATTCTGGTCCCAATAATTTTGTTTCTCCAACTTCTACCCAACATGCAGGGGAACGACACCCTCTACCATAAAGTGCCTCATATGGAGCCATTTGAATACTTGCTTGATAACTATTATTATACGCAAATTCCACTAATGGTAAATGGTCATCCCAATTCCCTTTCAAATCAAGTACACATGCCCTAAGCATATCCTCTAAGGTTTGAATGGTTCTCTCAGATTGTCCATCCATTTGAGGGTGAAAAGCGGTGATGAAATTCAATTTTGTTCCCATGGCTTCTTGTAGGCTTTTCCAGAAGCGAGACACAAATCTAGGGCCACGATCCGAAAGAATTGAAACTAGGGTTCCATGAAGCCTAATAATTTCCTGCACATACAACTTAGCTAACTTTTCTAAAGAATGGGTAATCTTAATGGCAAGAAAATGAGCAGATTTAGTTATCCTATCAATAATCACCCAAATAGAATCATTACCATTTGAACTCCTCGATAAACCTGTCATAAAATCCATAGTAATATGATCCCATTTCCACTCAGGGATAGGTAGGGGTTGTAGTAATCCTGATGGTTTCTGATGTTCAGCTTTTACTTGTTGACAAACCAAACACTGAGATACGAATTCCGCTATCTCCCTTTTCATGTTATTCCACCAAAATACTTTTCGAAGATCTCTATACATCTTTGTACATCCGGGATGAAATGTGAATCTCGAGTAATGACTTTCCTCCAAAATTTGCCTCTTTAGTTGGTCATCGGTTGGCATACACACTCTGCTTATGAACCTCAATATTTCATCTCGTATCCCAAATTCCATCCTCTTCCCTTTAATAACTTCTTCTCTAATCTTCTTCAGTTGCGGGTCATTTATTTGTGCAATTTTGATCCTTTCCATCAACATGGGTTGTACTTGTAAATTTCCGATTATTCCTCCTTTACTATAAATATGTACATCTATTTCCATACATCTCAATTCCCTTAACAAAGGTTCCTGATTTATAATGAGGCATGCTAAATTTGTTGTAGACTTCCTACTTAAAGCGTCGGCTACTACATTAGCTTTCCCCGGGTGATAGTGAATATTTACATCATAATCCTTCATCAATTCTAACCACCTCGTTTGTCTCATGTTCAATTCTTTCTGAGAAAATATATACTTCAAACTCTTATGATCGGTATAAATCTCACAAGTCTCACCATACAAATAGTGTCTCCAAATCTTAAGAGCAAAAATTACAGCTGCTAATTCTAGGTCATGGGTTGGCTAATTCTGCTCATGGGTTTTCAACTATCTTGAGGCATAAGCTACTACTTTTCCATTTTGCATTAGCACACATCCCAGACCATTTTTTGAGGCATCGCTATAAATCACAAATCCCCCCGTCTCGGAAGGAATAGTTAAAATTGGGGCAGTTACTAATCGATTCTTAAGTTCTTGAAAACTATCCTCAACTTCCTCAGACCATTCATATCTGACATTCTTTTGGGTTAACCTACATAGAGGTTTGGCAATAATAGAAAATCCTTCAACAAATCTTCGATAATAACTTGCTAATCCTAGAAAACTACGAATCTCCATCACATTAGTTGGTCTAGGCCAATGTAGTATAGCGTTTATCTTTTGAGGGTCAACCGACACTCCAACCTTAGAAATGACATGTCCTAGGAAAGAGACATTAGGTAACCAAAAATCACACCTCTTTAATTTTGCATATAATTTCTCCTTCCTAAGGATTTGCAATACTATCTCTAAATGCTTTTCGTGTTCTTCAATACTCTTGGAATAAATAAGGATGTCATCAATGAAAACAACCACACATTGATCCAAATATTTCCTAAACACTTTATTCATCATATCCATAAGAGCGGCTGGTGCATTAGTTAGTCCAAATGGCATCACAAGAAATTCAAAGTGACCATATCTAGAACGAAAATCTGATTTCAAAATATCATCCTCCTTAATCTTCAATTGGTGATAGCCTGACCTAAGGTCAATCTTTGAAAATATTTATGTACCTTGAAGTTGGTCAAACAAATCATCTATACGAGGTAAGGGGTATTTATTCTTAATGGTCACCTTATTTAGTTCACGATAATCTATACATAACCTCATCGTCCCTTCCTTCTTTTTAAGAAATAACACTGGAGCACCCCAAGGGGATACACTTGGTCTAATAAAACCCTTATCTAGCAAATCTTGTAATTGAACTTTTAATTCCCTTAGTTCTAAAGGTGCCATATGATAAGGTGGTTTTGAAATTGGTACAATTCTAGGAATAAGGTCAATTGTAAACTCTATTTCTCTACTAGGAGGAAGACTGGGTAAATCATCTGGAAAAACATTTGGAAATTTTTTAGCTATAGGAATATCTTGTAAACTAGGCTCTTTTGTTTGCAAATGAATAATACTTGCATGGAATCCTCGACATCCCTCCTTAAGAAAACTACAAGCTTGCATTGCAGAGATAATACGAATGGGAGATAGGATGCTTGTTCCTTCAAAACTGAATTCTGTTTGGTTAGGAATTTGGAAAGTAACTCTCTTCTCAAAATAATCTACCTTAGCATGATATAATTCTAACCAATCCATCCGCAAAATGACTTCAAAGTCTTTTATGTTTAAAACTATCAAATCAGCAAATAGTTTACGACTACTAACATCTATTGGGAAAGACTTATATAGTAAGGTTCCTATCAATAACTCACCCGAATGAGTAGAAACGTGCATGCTATGATTCAAGGGTTCGGGCCTATTAGGAAAGCGATTAACAAAACGCACAGAAATAAATGAATGGGTAGAACCAGGATCTATCAAAACTTGAAAAGGTTGTGCACATATTGAAAGTGTATCTGACACTACTTCATTAGAGGCTTGGGCGTTAGAAAGTGTAAAAACTCTACCTTGTCGACTTTTATCCTTCTTTTCTCCTAAAGGTTGTATTGGAATACTTGTTGGGGTTGGGCAGTCCTTTATCTGATGTCCTTTTTTTCCACACCTAAAGCAAGCTCATGTATCCTTATAACAAGGTAGTCCTCCATGCATCTTTCCACATTGCTGACATATCTTGTTGTTATACCGTTTGTCATCCTGAGTTCCCCCAACACTACATGTATTCCTAAAATTGTTTCTATTATTTGTGTTCTTACCTATTTGTTCCCCAAACTTCCTCTTACCATCTCTAAATCTATTGTACTCCTCGCCATCCCTCTCAGCTATCGTAGCTCTAGCCACGACGTCACTATATGATGTCAACTTTAGGATGGAAATTCGACTACGAATACTCAACCTTAACCCAAGTTCAAACTTTTTGGCTTTTAAAACATCAGTTATCACAACATAAGGTGCAAAATGGGATAACTCGGTAAACTTGGCCTCATACTGACTAACCGTCATATTCCCTTGCACTAGACTCATGAACTCAGCTGCCATTTCATACTTCACCCTTTCAAGGAAATATTTCTCATAAAATATCACAAAGAATTCCTTCCAACCTATACAAGTATTCCTCTCCTCGTGTATTATCTTAGTCATTCTCCACCAATGTTCAGCTTCACCTTCTAACATAAATGTTGCAAATGAAACCCTTTGTTCATCGGTACAATTAAGAACATCAAGCATCTTTTCCATCTACATCACCCAACTTTCTGCTTCAGTGGGGTTAGTAGTTCCTTTAAAAGAAGGCGGGTTCAACTTCCTGAAATGCTCAATGGTACAGCTAGTTGGTTCAAGATTCCTCGGTGCTTCATTATTCACTTGATGCTCCACAATCTTTGCTAAACTCTCAATCGCCTTGTATGCACCTTCGAGTCCTTCCATACTGGAACCACTTATTCTCGCAGTTGATCTTGGCTTGGGCATTTTCTACAGTCATGGCCAAACATAAGACGTATTATTCTAACTCAAGATTGCAATTTAGAAGAACAATTATATATAAACAATTATATGTAGAATATAATAAATATCGAGGGTTATCATATAAGTCGGATATTTAATCCTATATCCTATGTATGGAGACTTAAAATCGATAACGTTCGAAACTTATGTCCAGTAGTCTATGGGTTCATAACCTATGCTCTGATACCACCTCTGTCATGAACCCGTCCCAAAATAGTAGTGGGGAACGAGTGTCTTGACATGCCACCAAGGCAACAAATATTCTGACTTAAATTGTTTCCTTAATTAAAAGCAACGGAAATACAATTACATGGTTATGAATCGTAAAATACTGAAATTAAAGGAATTACATCATCAGAGCTTTCTAAAAGGAAACTTTATTTATATTACAAGTAACAACGAGTTACAACTTAAAACAAAATTTAAAACTTACTACAAGAGAGCCAAACATGCTCTATATGATGTAATAAACTTTTTATTTAAAATAACAAAAAGAGCTCTAAAATCTGGATCTTCCATAGTCCTTTTATGTTCCCTCCACGAGCCTACTTATTTCCTGAAAAATGGTTAGTTATACAACATCAGCTAAAAGCCGAGTGAGAATTAATCTCTAGACATTCCAGGGTTTTGCCAGAAAATTGATACCTAGTCAATTTCCAACATAAGGCATATACATATATGGACAGGAATTTGTCGTAAAATATGTAAAGTAAACTGGGAGCATTTATTTTCAGAATAATCATTTCAGAACAGAACGGATAAAACAATTTGAGCAATATTTCAATTATTCAATTTATTTTGATGGCCATGTACGCTCTAATACCCAGATAAACAGATAGTGTTACCAAATGTTTCCACGCGACAACAACACAGACAGAAAATCATGATATGTGACACAACGCCTTATTTTGGGCACACCAGCGATAAACCAACTGGGAAGGTACCACCCAAATATTTCTACCCGGTAGTCAAGGCCAACATAGTAAGAGAGTTTCCATAGGCTGAATCAATATTTTCAGAATTCAAATCAGATGTATATATCGAGAGATATACACATATAACAAACAACGGAATCATCGGTATCAAATGTATTTGAGAATAAAATCATTCTACAAAATATATGTAGTTTGAATAATATCATATAATCAAAATACACAAGGAATGTCACAGAGTACTCACCTAAAACAGAAGTTCGAAGTTATAGAAACAGAGTCTTGGATTGCTTGTTAATTTTTTAGATGAAACTTCTTCTTAAACATTCCACGCACTTTCTCTCACTATTTCTTTGTTAGATTTTAGTATAATTTCGTATGGGAACTGATCCTAAGTCCTTATTTATATTTTCCCAAAGTTATTTAGGTGTTGACACGTGTGTGGGTGATAAGGTTTCACTTTGGAGAGTCGTCGTTCACGTGTCGTGCAACGGATCAGCCTTGTAGTCTTGGTTTACCAAATGGCGACACGTGTTTTGAATTTTCTAAAGGATTGACATGAGTTTTATCCTTTACTATAGAGGTGACACGTGTGCGGTGGATATGTTCAAAAGAAAGCACGAGGTGGAAAGCTATTAAGGGTATAAGGGTCATTTTACACCTGAAGGGTATTTTAGTAATTTTACACCATACATTTTCAATATTTTTTATAGGTCCTTGAAAATATTTTATTTACAAAATGGTCCTTTTCATATTTTCATTTTAGTCCCTAAAACTTTCTTTATTAAAAATTAAGTCCTTAAAGTTTCATAAAATTACATTTTCTACCCCAAAACTTATCATTTAGCTTATGATATGCTATAAGACTTTGATTTAATCAATTTTGATGAATAATGAGGTCATTTAAAAGTGTTTAAGTCGTCCAAAGTCAACTCCCCTTGGTCCAATCAAAGTATTACACATGGTGTAGTAATAGGACAAAATTCAACTTAAAGGATGGAGAGATTTGCCCTTATTTCGTAATTTCGACATAACTTCTTTCTCGGACCTCTGTTTAACACACCGTTTGTTGTGTTACAAATATAATTCATATAGATACAACTTTATTGTTTTCACCTCAAGTCAATTGTTATATTATAATTGTCAAAACAAGTTTCCAACATGAACATTCCTACCGAAAACTTCAAAATTTAATGTTTTTATTAATTTGACATTTCAAGATTTTTGAAGGTAGGTTTAAACTAATATAATAAATTAACATTATTCATATCACATGTGAAATAATACAACATTTAAAACTATATATAAAAGTGGGGTCATTACAAATATAACTCGTACGAACTGACTGCGGGATCACGGGACTCCCGATTTGAGAAAATGATGATAATTTTCATATATATAGACTTAGGCATAAAAACATGGCGTTAGTCAGTGAAAACCCGAAACAACCTCGAAATGGCCCCGTGAGTGGCACCAACACCTCGCACGGGACCAATGTAACTCGTAGGAACTGACCGCGTGATCACGGGACTCCCGATTTGATAATAGGATGACAATATGCATATTTCTATACATAGGCATAAAAACATTACGTTAGTGGGTGGAAACCCGAAACGGCCCCCGAACGGCCCGATGAGTGGCCCCAAAACCTCGTACGAGACCAATATAACTCGTACGAGTTGATCGCATGATCATGGGACTCCATGTTTGATAATACGATGATAATTTGCATATTTCTAGACTTAGGCATAAAGATACAGTGTTAGTGGGGGAAAACTCGAAATAGCCTCCGAACGGCCCCGTGAGTGGCACCTACAGCTCGCACGGGACCAATGTAACTGTACAATCGAACATTGCATTCACGAGACTCCAAGTTTGAGAATACGATGATAATTTGCATATTTCTAGACTTAGGCATAAAAACATGGCATTAGTGGGGGAAACTCAAAGCAGCCCTCGAACGGCCCCGTGAGTGGCACCAACACCGCGCATGCGACCAATGTAACTCGTGGGAACAGTTCGTGCGTTAACGGGACTACTGATTTGAGAGTAGGATGGCCCCGTGAGGGGCACCAACACCTCACATGGGACCAATAGAACTCGTAGGAACTGACCCCGCGATCACGAGACTCCCGGATTAAGAATACGATGATATTTTGCATATTTCTAGACTTAGGCATAAAAACATGACGTTAGTGGGTGTAAACCCAAAACAACCCCCCAAACGGCCCCGTGAGTGGCACCGACACCTCCCACGGGACCAATGTAACTCGTAGGAACTGATCACGTGATCACGGAACAACCGATTTGAGAATACAACAATAATTTTCATATTTCTAGACTTAGGCATAAAATCATGGCGTTAGTAGGTGGATGTAATAACCCTCTCCTCTGATAGCCCATTTTATATTTATTGACAATGTGTAGTAATTAATTTTAAAATGATAGATGTTGAGTAAATATTAATTCGTTATGTCAAGGTAAATATTTACTATAATGTTATATAGTTACCCCGTGAATAGATAAAATGTTCATGTGGTGATTTTAATGTCATAAGGATTTAAAATGACATTTTGGTTTATTATGAAACCGGAAGTAAAATGAGTTATAAAATTCCCAACTGATGTGGATAGTGTAGTTAGTCCCGGTAGGTGTGAGACAGTCAAAATAAGTGCCATATTGTATTTTGGCATTTCGGGCACTTTTGACTGGTTTTGGCTTAAATAGTGATATCGTGTATTATTTTATCGCGCATTAGTTATTAGAGTTGGGCATTTTAGACTTATGGCCCGATTTAGTCTTGCTAAGACTTACTATTCCTTTTATGCCCCAAATTGTTAACTTAGATAGAAAGAGAGAGGAAGAAAGCTTTGGAGAAAAAGAGAGATTGGAGCTTGGATTGTTGCTTCCTTCTTCATCAAATCAGATTCTTACACTTGAGGCAAGTAATCTACTTGCAAATTTATGATTTAAGTAGAATAATTAGTCTTGATATTTATGAATTTGTTATGATTTAGAATTGTTAGGGTTTTGATTGGATTTTTGGGTATTAACCACTAAAAATGGATTTGGATGATAAATGATGTTTAAGGTTGGTAGATAGATGGATTTAGGATGTAGAAATTGCAGCCAATGATTTCGGTTGGGCTTGGTTTTGGAGTTGGATAAATTTTGGAGTTCAAGACTCCATAGCCATTCTTGGCATTTTCGCAGGGGCGAATCGATTCGGCCCCTTGGGCGAATCGATTCGAATAGATGCAGAATCCCAGATCTTGTTGTCCGAATCGATTCGGATTAAGACCGAATCGATTCGGCATTTGCAGAAACTAAATTTTGTTGTCCGAACCGATTCGCTTTCAGAGCGAATCGATTCGCTTGGGCGAATCGATTCGGCCCTTAGGGCGAATCGATTCGGTTCCAGCAGATTTGGGGGTCTTTTTCTTTTAATTTCCCCCTTATTCTTTAGGATTAGGACCTAGGAAACTTCTTTAAAGAAGTAAACTTAGAGTCCTAGAGTAGTTATGGAGTTTGGACGTTACCCTGGACTAGAAATGGGTTCACCCGGGGTTTATTTCGGGGAGGTTTAAAGTAATGTTAAGGCATTACTTCTTTTATTCAAGTTTTAGAGGTTAGGAAGTTAAATGCCCTAACTTGGAGACTTAAGGGCTTATCGAAGTTATATAAACCTGGGAGATTTGTAGGATCATAATGATCATATGGAGACTTAGTCGGGATATGTAAATTGAGGAATAAATGAATCCATAGGTGTTTAAAGATAATAGGTTCAATTTAGAATGAACCCCGTTGTTTAATGATGTTAGGTTTAATAATGAAGAACCAATCACATGATTTATGGAAATTTATTTTTGGTAATAATATAATGATAAATGTAAATGCTAATTTACTGTTACACACCTCTCTAAATGACATCATAAGGGAAGTTCGCTCGTGAGGTGAAGCCCCCTGGCTAATGAATGCAGGGTGGATATAGTCCTAGGCCATGGGAGCGCTTATTGTTACATTTTTCTGCGATGGGTAGGAGATTCCGGGTGTGGTCTTGACTACCCCGCAGGCTCATGGCCGCTTCCTGATGTATTGCGTTAGGTGCCCAGGTTGTCTTATGCTAGGCCCTGGAAGATGATGGTCATTTAGGGGCGCGCACAGTGGGGAAACCCGGACGGGCGGTCTTAGATATCGTTGTATGTATTTGAATATAACTATATTTTCATCAAGTTGGACTTGATGGTTGATAAACGCCACAAAGAGCGTATGATGAATGCCATAAAGAGCATAAATATGTGCCAGGAAGAGCACGGGAGTAATATATGTGCCATAAAGAGCACTTGATGTAAATGATGTTCCTAATAAGGAATTGAAAGATAAAATGGGAAGTTTTAATAAATGAATAGAAATTATAACTTCTTGACTTAACCGAATATATGGTTTTATTCCTAATAAGGAATGTCTGAAGGAAATGGAAATTGTATTAATAAGGAAGGGTTTTAAATTAAAGTGTTTTACCTTCAATTCTTGCTTGTAATTGTAGATAGCATGTCATATTATCATCCTCATCATTCATGTGTAACTATTCATACCTATCATGCTTTTTATTCTTCTAGAAATCATATAGAACCCGGCCCTGACCGATTTACTTCCTTGTTGTATATATATTATTGTATCCGCTCAGGTGCTCCACCGCAAGGACGCCCGACTTGACTTTCCCAAGTTCCCTGCACTTTCGACGAGCTGTAAGATTTTGCGGGTTATTACAGGATGTTGTATTAGACACTTTCATTCTTGTTATTCTAGATATGATCGGGTCTTGTCCCTCGGGCGTGTGGCCCAAACATTTGTATTTGATTAATGATTGTACTATGTAAGATATTTTATATTGTTGTACGTTGTCTTATGTAGCTGTGGACCGACAGCTTATTCGGTCCATTTGTGTACATTCGTTTTAGTTATATTATATGTTATCTTTTGGAATTCCACTTGATTGTCAGATTGGGTTGTTAGTTTAAATTTCCATAACCGCATTTTTTAAAATTTTACACTTTTTGGCAACCCGTTTTCTGATTTATTGGGTGGTTTTCCCGTATACACAGTTTATATTTGTGATGCTGAGAATGATATCCATCCATGATTCCTGTTATGTTTGAGTATCGGGCTGGCCACCCCTTATCTCGGATTGCGGGTTGTCACAGATGGTATCAGAGCATCAGGTTCTAGAGTACTAGGATCTGTGTGGACTTGTCTCGTTCTACCGTAGCGTTCTTTGATGTAGAGCCTAATGCTAGGACTTCTTGTTGCTTATGTTTGTGATCTTCTGCAAATTAGATTGTTTTAACCAGTATTTTAATACTATTGTTTTTCTATCTCAGATGCCGCCTAAGAGAGGTCGCCCAACGAGACGTATTAAGGTCGTAGAGAAGGAAGTAGGTTCTCCACCGCCACTACAAGGGACTGTTAATGTTACGGATGTTGCAAGCATAGTGGCTGGAGCGATTAATGCCGCACTGACCGTAGTGATCCAACAATTGCCATGGGCTCCAGGTGTTCAAGCTCCTACGGGACTTACCCCATGGGAAAGGGTTCGGGAGTCCTTTCTAAAGGGCAATCCCCCAGAATTCGAGGGAGGCACGGATGCGATTAGAGCCGATCAATGGAAGAAAAACATGCAACACCACCTTCGTAAGATAGAATGTAGTGAGGATAAGAAACAAGTCCTTACCACCTTTAAGCTTGTCGGATCTGCGTTACACTGGTGGGAGACGGTGACCACACCAGAGCAAAGAGACACAATGTCAATCACTGAGTTCTGGGCCTTGTTTGATCTTAAGTATTTTCCTCCCGCGGTTCAGAGGGAGATGAAGAGGAAGTTGCAAGATGTAGTACAAGGGGAGAGGTCTGTAGCGGAGTATGAGGAGGAGTTCACCCGGTTAGCAAGTTTTGTACCAGATGAGGTGACTCCGGAAGAGAGGAAGATCTCGAAGTTTATGGGAGGTCTAAACTGGAGAATCCGAAGACACTTATTGGGTAACCCAGCTTTCCAGACTTTTGGTGAGGTTATGAATGCAGCCCTGTGTTCAGTTTCCACCTCCGGTACCTATTATGGTTCTTCCTCCGCAGCAGGGGCAACTACAGTATGGGCGTGTTTGTCATAATCGGGAGGCTATGTTTCCTCCAGCTCCGCCGGCACCGCCCGTTATTGAGGGTAAGTTTACTCAGAGATACGTGAGTTATATGTTATTCAATGCGGGTGTTACGCGCTCATTTGTTTTATGAGCTCTTCTCAGATTACAGATTTCATAATATCTGCTGAGAGTATTTTAATTAGTATAGAGTCCTATGGGAATTGGTTCGCTCATTTCTTTTGTTTGTATGTATGTAGAAATTCTCTTACTAAATTGTGCTTGAGGCTGATTTACTCGTCCTTAACATGGTCGAGTATGATGTGATATTGGTATGTGATTGCTATGCCTTATCTCCACGACCAACAAGTTGAGTGGTAGCGTATAGGAGGGGTTCCTTGTCTGGATTCCGCTTCTGCGGGACGCTCCACGCGTGAACCTTAACGACGTTGGGAGTGGGGATATACCACCTTTCCTTTCTCTTATCTTGTGTGTATTACGCTCTATCTCCATGATCAACCAGTTAAGTAGGCATGTGTCGGAGGGGTTCCTTGTTTGGATTTCGCTTTGCGAGACACTCCGCCGCATGAACACTTAACGATATTGTGAGTGGAGATATGCCATTCTTCCCTTTTATTTTATTTTGTTTTATTAAATTATTATCGGAAGTGGGATTGGAAAGTTTAGCCGAGAATCACGTAGAAGGGTGATTGATGGCTATTAAAGTGCGACATAGAAGCGCTGCATATAGTTTTCTCCTCTGATCGATGTGAGGGAGACCGAGGTACGAAGTCGAATTGAGACTTCGGGTTATGCCTTGATAAGAAGGCTATTTGATGAGATGTATATATGTCATAGGGCATAAAACCCTAGGATTTCACAAAGGGTGAGCGTTGGGTTGTTATTTATTTATTTTTATTTAATTGATAGTGTGTAGCTGTAGAATCTTTTCGGTCCCGAACATGTGTCTTAGATCTGTACCCTCCGATGACTGACAACGCGAGGTAGTAGTGTAACGGGAGGGTTCCTTGTTTGGATTTTGCTTCGGCGAGACGTCCCACGCACGAAACTGAGCAAATGTCGGAAGTTGAGAAAGGTCTTGGGCACTAGGGATATACTTAGCATTAGGTGTATACGACTTAGATAGGGTATAGGTAGATATACTTTAGGATTGTTTAGACGTAGGGCCTTTTAGTATGGGACGTAAGATTAGGAGGGTTGTTGGGAGTTGAACATGACTAAGCCATGCGTAAACTCGTATCAAGGGATTGGTTCCATGTTATGTGAAGTGGGAGGATTTTGAGAAGTTGGTAGTTGAGGCCGAAGGAGATGAGGCCTCTCATAGTAGAGTGTTACAAAGGTAACGAAGGGGTGAATTGATTCGCACCCCTGAGCCAGGTGGTTAAGCTCGAAGGTAGATTCCATTAGCAAGTCTCTGCCATGATGGGGAGTGATAATACTGGAGTATCAATCTATTGTTAATGCACCTCACAAGTTTAAACTTGTAAGGAGTATTATCACCTATTTAAATTGAAGTTCATCTTGAGGGTGGGGTGCGTTCCCTTAAGAGAATTTTGTCCCGAACGGAAGGGACTTAAGTTAAGCAGATATGGAGAAATCACGCGGTTCTAACATTTCGGTGCATCAAGGTAATGACGAAATGTGCTAAGTTGTACGTCGCTAGTATTATTGGCTGGGCATAGTAAGGTTGTTGTACTGCGTGGGGTGCCCTTGATTATAGTCCTGACTAGAATAAGACTTCCGTTTCTCATTCTTGGAAAGTTCCCAAGAAGTCATGGGAATCGAATTATGGTTAATCACTTCTTGTCATTTTTCCAGATGGCCAGACCAATAGAATAACCATATGTTGGGGCATATACTCCTTATATGCGTGGTTAACTTTAAGAGTAGTCGGGAACAATGCTTTCCACTCGTTGATTTCGGCTATAAGAATTTGTGTCGAATCACTACTAGGACAGCGCTTTAGAAAAATCCTTGTATGGTAGGCCTTATTGATTCCCCACTTGTTGGTTAGAAGTGCGAGATGATGAGTCTCTCGTATAACCAAGACCGACGAAAGAGCTCAGACGATGCGAGAAGAAGGCATCTGGAGTTTGAGGTCATTAGACCAAATGTTATGGCGAGTATCGCCTGTGAAGGGCGTTATGCGTTTCGAGGAGAAAGGGAAAACTTGCACCGCATGATGTTGTACGTTTCCTAGAAATGTCGCGGTGGGTCCAGTAAACTATTCGCTCGCTTTATCGAAACATTTTACGGCAAGTTCATAATTTGTTCCTTGTCTCTCATGCAAGGGAGTACGAAGGATACGACGGTGCCTTTAGGCACATTCCTTTTGAAGAAGATGCAACGTGACGGTCCTTATTAGGTGTAGTCGGTTGCTATCTTAGAGCGTAGAGTTACGTTTGGGATCGCCGGTAGTACCTCGGGGGATGAGTTCTATATAGTCATCACTTTATCGAGAAATAGACATAGGGTCGCAAGGATGACTTGCGGGAATAGCATCCGCACTTCTTCTTGTGAGGTATACCTAAATTTTGGGGGCAAAATTCCCTCTTAAGGGGGGGAGTATGTAATAACCCTCTCCTCTGATAGCGCAATTTATATTTATTGACAATGTGTAGTAATTAATTTTAAAATGATAGATGTTGAGTAAATATTAATTCGTTATTTCAAGGTCAATATTTACTAAAATGTTGTATAGTTACCACGTGAATAGATAAAATGTTCATGTGGTGATTTTAATGTCTAAAGGATTTAAAATGACATTTTGGTTTATTATGAAACCGGAAGTAAAATGAGTTATAAAATTCCCAAATGATGATGTGGATAGTGTAGTTAGTCCCGGTAGGTGTGAGACAGTCAAAATAAGTGCCATATTGTATTTTGGCGTTTCGGGCACTTTTGACGGGTTTTGGCTTAAATAGTGATATCGCGTATTATTTTATCGCGCATTAGTTATTAGAGTTGGGAATTTTAGACTTATGGACCGATTTAGTCTTGCTAAGACTTACTATTCCTTTTATGCCCCAAATGGTTAACTTAGATAGAAAGAGAGAGAGGAAGAAAGCTTTGGAGAAAAAGAGAGATTGGAGCTTGGATTGTTGCTTCCTTCTTCATCAAATCAGATTCTTACACTTGAGGCAAGTAATCTACTTGCAAATTTATGATTTAAGTAGAATAATTAGTCTTGATATTTATGAATTTGTTAAGATTTAGAATTGTTAGGGTTTTGATTGGATTTTTGGGTATTAACCACTAAAAATTGATTTGGATGATAAATGATGTTTAAGGTTGGTAGATAGATGGATTTAGGATGTAGAAATTGCAGCCAATGATTTCGGTTGGGCTTGGTTTTGGAGTTGGATAAATTTTGGAGTTCAAGACTCCATAGCCATTCTTGGCATTTTCGCAGAGGCGAATCGATTCGGCCCCTTGGGCGAATCGATTCGCATAGATGCAGAATCCCAGGTCTTGTTGTCCGAATCGATTCGGATTACGACCGAATCGATTCGGCATTTGCAGAAACTAAATTTTGTTGTCCGAACCGATTCGCTTTCAGAGCAAATCGATTCGCTTGGGCGAATCGATTCGGCCCTTAGGGCGAATCGATTCGGTTCCAGCAGATTTGGGGGTCTTTTTCTTTTAATTTTCCCCTTATTCTTTAGGATTAGGACCTAGGAAACTTCTTTAAAGAAGTAAACTTAGAGTCCTTGAGTAGTTATGGAGTTTGGACGTTACCCTGGACTAGAAATGGGTTCACCCGGGGTTTATTTCGGGGAGGTTTAAAGTAATGTTAAGGCATTACTTCTTTTATTCAAGTTTTAGAGGTTAGGAAGTTAAATGCCCTAACTTGGAGACTTAAGGGCTTATCGAAGTTATATAAACCTGGGAGATTTGTAGGATCATAATGATCATATGGAGACTTAGTCGGGATATGTAAATTGAGGAATAAATGAATCCATAGGTGTTTAAAGATAATAGGTTGAATTTAGAATGAACCCCGTTGTTTAATGATGTTAGGTTTAATAATGAAGAACCAATCACATGATTTATGGAAATGTATTTTTGGTAATAATATAATGATAAATTTAAATGCTAATTTACTGTTACACACCTCTCTAAATGACATCATAAGGGAAGTTCGCTCGTGAGGTGAAGCCCCCTGGCTAATGAATGCAGGGTGGATATAGTCCTAGGCCATGGGAGCGCTTATTATTACATTTTTCTGCGATGGGTAGGAGATTCTGGGTGTGGTCTTGACTACCCCGCAGGCTCATGGCCGCTTCCTGACGTATTGCGTTAGGTGCCCAGGTTGTCTTATGCTAGGCCTTGGAAGATGATGGTCATTTAGGGGCGCGCACAGTGGGGAAACCCGGACGGGCGGTCTTAGATATCGTTATATGTATTTGAATATAACTATATTTTCATCAAGTTGAACTTGATGGTTGATAAACGCCACAAAGAGCGTATGATGAATGCCATAAAGAGCATAAATATGTGCCAGGAAGAGCACGGGAGTAATATATGTGCCATAAAGAGCACTTGATGTAAATGATATTCCTAATAAGGAATGGAAAGATAAAATGGGAAGTTTTAATAAATGAATAGAAATTATAACTTCTTGACTTAACCGAATATATGGTTTTATTCCTAATAAGGAATGTCTGAAGGAAATGGAAATTGTATTAATAAGGAAGGGTTTTAAATTAAAGTGCTTTACCTTCAATTCTTGCTTGTAATTGTAGATAGCATGTCATATTATCATCCTCATTATTCATGTGTAAATATTCATACCTATCATGCTTTTTATTCTTCTAGAAATCATATAGAACCCGGCCCTGACCGATTTACTTCCTTGTTGTATATATATTATTGTATCCGCTCAGGTGCTCCACCGCAAGGACGCCCGACTTGACTTTCCCAAGTTCCCTGCACTTTCGACGAGCTGTAAGATTTTGCGGTTTATTACAGGATGTTGTATTAGACGCTTTCATTCTTGTTATTCTAGATATGATCGGGTCTTGTCCCTCGGGCGTGTGGCCCAAACATTTGTATTTGATTAATGATTGTACTATGTAAGATATTTTATATTGTTGTACGTTGTCTTATGTAGCTGTGGACCGACAGCTTATTCGGTCCATTTGTGTACATTCGTTTTAGTTATATTATATGTTATCTTTTGGAATTCCACTTGCTTGTCAGATTGGGTTGTTAGTTTAAATTTTCATAACCGCATTTTTTAAAATTTTACACTTTTTGGCAACCCGTTTTCTGATTTATTGGGTGGTTTTCCCGTATACTCAGTTTATATTTGTGATGCTGAGAATGATATCCATCCATGATTCCTGTTATGTTTGAGTATCGGGCTAGCCACCCCTTATCTCGGATTGCGGGTTGTCACAGTGGAAAACTGAAACAACTCCTGAACGGCCCCGTGAGTAACAATGTAACTCGTGGGAACTGACCACCAGATCATGGGACTCTCGGTTCGATAATACAATGATGATTTTCATATTTCTCGACATATGCATAAAAACATTACGTTAGTGGGTGAAAACTCGAAACGGCCCCCAAACAGCCTGGTGAGTGGCACCAACACCTCGTACGGGACTAATGTAACTCGTACGAACGGATCGCGTGATCACGGGACTCTCAGTTTGATAATAGGATGACAATTTGCATATTTCTAGACATATGCATAAAAACATTGCGTTAGTGGGTGGAAACCCAAAATGGCCCTCGAACGGCCCGATGAGTGGCCCCAAAACCTCGTACGGGACCAACATAACTCGTACGAACTGATTGCATGATCACGGGACTCCATGTTTGATAATACAACAATAATTTGCATATTTCTAGACTTAGGAATTAAAATATGGTGTTAGTGGGGGAAAACCCGTATTAGCCTCCAAATGCCCCGTTAGTGGCACCTACACCTCGCACGGGACCAATGCAACTGGTAGGAACTGACATTGCGATCACCTGACTCCCAGTTTGAGAATACGATGATACATTTCATATTTCTAGACTTAGGTGTAAAAACACGGTGTTAGTGGGGGAAAACTTGAAACAGCCCTCGAACGGCCCTGTGAGTGACACCAACACCTCGCACGCGACCAATGTAACTCTTAGGAACTAAACGCGTGATCCCAGGACTCCTGATTTGAGAGTAGGATGACAATATTCATATTTCTAAACTTAGGCATAAAAACATGGCGTTAGTGGGTGTAAACCCAAAACAACCCCCCAAACGGCCCTGTGAGTGGCACCGACATCTCGCACGGTACCAATGTAACTCGTAGGAACTGATCGCGTGATCACGGAACAACCAGTTTGAGAATATGATGATAATTTTCATATTTCTAGACTTAGGCATAAAAGCATGGCGTTAGTAGGTGGAAACCAGAAACAACCCCAAAACGGCGTCGTGAGTGCCACTAACACCTCGTACGGGACCAAGGTAACTCGTAGGAACTGACCTCACGATCATGGGACTCCTGGTTCTATAATTCGATGATAATTCGCATATTTCTAGACATATGCATAAAAACATTGCGTTAGTGGGTGAAAACCCGAAATGGCCCCCAAACAGCCTGGTCAGTGGCACAAACACCTCGTGCGGGACCAATGTAACTCGTACGAACTGATTGCGTGATCAAGGGACTCCTGGTTTTATAATACGATGATATTTTTCATATTTCTAGACTTAGGTATAAAAACATGGCGTTAGTCAGGAAAAACCCGAAACAAACCCCCAACGGCAACAAGAGTGGCACCAAGACCTCGTATAGGACCAATGTAAATTGTACGAACTGACCGCAGGATCATGGGACTCCCGGTTCAAGAATATGATGATAATTTGCATTTTCTAGACATATGCATAAAATCATTGCGTTAGTGGGTGAAAACCCAAACGGCTCCCGAACGGCCTGATGAGTGGCACCAACACCTCGTACGGGACCAGTGTAACTCGTACGAACTGATCGTGTGATCATGGGACTCTTGGTTTGATAATACTATGCTAAAATGCATATTTCTAGACTCAATAATAAAAAGATGGCGTTAGTGGGTGAAAACTTGAAACAGTCCCAAATTGCCCCGTGAGTGGCACCAACACCTCACACAGGACCAAAGTAACTCGTAGGAACTGACCGCGCGATCATGGGACCCCCAGTTTGAGAATACGATGATAATTTTCATTTATACAGACTTAGGCAGAAAAACATGGCATTAGTGGGAGAAAACCCAAAAAAGCACCCGAACGGCCCCGTGAGTGGCACCAACACCTCGCATGGGACCATTGTAACTCGTACGAACTGACCGTGAGATCACGATACACCCGATTTGAGAATACGAAGATAATTTTGATATTTCTAGACTCGAGCTTAAAAGAAAGGCTTTAATGGTTGAAAAATCGAAACAGTCCCCGAACGGCCTTGTGTGTGGCACCAACACCTCCCACGGGACCAATGTAACTCGTACAAACTGATCGTGTGATCATTGGACTCCTGATTTCAGAATACGACGATAATTTGCATATTTCTACACATAGGCATAAAAACCAGGCATTAGTGGGTGAAAACCCAAAACAGCCCCCGAATGACCCCGTGAGTGGAACCAACACCTCGCACAGGACCAATATAACTCATATGAACTGATCGCGCGATCACGGGACTCCCGGTTTGAGAATACGATGATAATTTGCATATTTATAGACTTAGGCTTAAAAACATGGCATGAGTGGATGAAAACCAGAAATAACACTCAAACGGCCCCGTGAGTGGCACCAACACCTCACATGGGACCATTGTAACTCGTAGGAACTGACCGCGCGATCACGGGACTCCCGATTTGAGAATACGACGATAATTTGCATATATATATATATATATATATAGATTAGGCATAAAAACATGGCATTAGTGGGTGAAAACCCAAAATAGCATCCGAACAGCCCCGTGAGTGGCACCAACACCTCGCATAGGACCATTATAACTCGTAGGAACTAACCGTACAATCACGAAACTCCCAATATAAGAATACGATGATAATTTTCATATTTCTAGACATAGGCATAAAAACAATGCGTTAGTGGGGGGAAAACTCGAAATAGCCCCCGAACGGCCCTGTGAGTAGCACCAACACCTCACACAGGACCAATGTAACTCGTATGAACTAATCGCATGATCATGATACTCCCAGTTTGAGAATACGATGATAATTTGCATATTTCTAGACATGGCATAAAAACATGGCGTTAGTGGGTGAAAACTCAAAACAGCCCCCGAATGGCCCCGTGAGTGGCACCAACACCTCGCACAACACCAATATCACTCATATGAACTAACCGCGCGATCATGGGACTCCCGGTTTGAGAATATGATGATAATTTACATATTTATAGACTTAGTCTTAAAAACATGACATTAGTGGGTGAAAACCAGAAACAACCCCGTAACGGCCCCGTGAGTGGTACCAACACCTCGCACGGAACCAATGTAACTCGTATCAACTAACCGCACGATTATGAGACTCGCGGTGTGAGAATAAGACAATAATTTGCATATTTGTAGACTTAGGCATTAAAACATGGCATTAATGAGGGAAAACTCAAAACAGCCCACGAACGGCCCCGTGAGTGGCACCAACACCTCGCACGGGACAAATATAACTCCTAGGAACTGACCGCACGATCTTGGGACTCCCGATTTGACAATAGGATGAAAATTTGCATATTTATAGACTTAGGCATAAAAATATGGCATTATTTGGTGGAAACACAAAAAAAAACCTCGAACGGCCCCGTGAGTGGCACCGAAACCTCGCACGGGACCAATGTAACTCGTAGGAACTGTCTACGCAATCACGAAACAACCGGTTTGAGAATATGATGATAATTTTCATATTTCTACACTTAGTCATAAAAATATGGATTTAGAGTGTGGAAACCTGAAACAACCCCCAAACGGCCCCGTGAGTGGCACCAACGCCTCACACGGGACCAATGTATCTCGTAGGAACTGACTGCGCAATTCCGGCACAACCAGTTTGAGAATACAATGATAATTTGCATTTTTCTAGACTTAAGCATAAAAACATGGTGTTAGGCGGGAAAACCCGAAATAGCCCCCGAACGGCCATGTGAGTGGCACCAACACCTCGTACAGGACCAATATAACTCGTAGGAACTGACCGCGCAGTCACGGGACTCCCGGTTTGAGAATACGACGATAATTTGGATATATATAGACTTAGGCATAAAAACATGGCATTAGTGGGTGACATCCCGAAACCGACCCCGAACACCCCCGTTAGTGGCACCAACACCTCGTACTGGACCAATGTAACTCGTAGGAACAATCCATGCGATAACGGGACTCCCAATTTGAGAAGATGATGATAATTCACATATTTTAGGACTTATTCTAGAAAACAAGGCGTTAGTGGATCGTAACCAAAAACAACCCCTGAACGGCCCCGTGAGTGGTACCAACACCTCGAACGAGATCAGTGTAACTCATAGGAACTGATCGTACGATCACGGGACTCCTGGCTTTAGAATATGACGATAAAATGCATATTTATAGACTTATGCATAAAAACACGGTGTTAGTGAGTGAAAACCTGAAATAGTCCACGAACTGCCCCGTGAGTGGCACCAACACCGCGTACAGGACCAAAGTAACTCGTAGGAACTGACCGCACAATCACGGGACCCCCAGTTTGAGAATTCGATGATAATTTGCATATATATAGACTTAGGCATAAAAACATGGCGTTAGTGGGTGAAAACCCAAAACAACGCCCGAACGGCCCCGTGAGTGGCACCAACACCTCGCATGCGACCATTGTAACTCGTAGGAACTGAACATGAAATCATGGGACTCCCAATTTAAGAATACGATGATAATTTACATATTTCTAGACTTAGGCATAAAAAGATAGCGTTAGTGGGTCAAAACCCAAAATAGCCCCCGGACGGCCCTGTGAGTGGCACCAACACCTCGTATGGGACCTTTCTAACTCGTAGGAACTGGCCGCGACTTTACGATACTCCCGGTTTGAGAATACAATGATAATTTTGATATTTCTAGACTTGGGCTTAAAAGCAAGGCGTTAGTGGTTGAAACCCCAAAACAACCCCCGAACGGCCCTATGTGGAACCAACACATCTCGCGGGACCAATGTAACTCGTATGAACTGATCGCGTGATCATCGTAATCCCAATTTGAGAATATGATGATAATTTTCATATTTCTAGACATAGGCATAAACACATGGCGTTAGTGGGTGAAAACCCAAAACAGCCTCCGAATGGCCCCGTGATTGGCACCAACGCCTCACCCGGGGCCAATGTAAATCGTAGGACTGTCCGCGCGATCACGGGACTCCCAATTTTAGAATATGACAATAATTTTCATATTACTAGACTTAGGAATAAAAACGTGGCATTAGTGGCGAAAAACCCAAAACAGCCCCCGAACGGCCCGGTGAGTGGCACCAACAACTCGTACGGGACTAATGTAACTTGTACAAACTAATTGCATGATCACGGGACTCTTGGTTTGATAATATGATGATAATTTGTATATTTCTAGACTTGAGCATAAAAAGATGGCGTTAGTGGGTAAAAATCCAAAACAGCCTCCGAAAAGCCCCGTCAGTGGCACCAACACCTCGCACAAGACCAATATAGCTCGTAGGAATTGACCACGCGATCACGGGACTCCCTATTTGAGAATACGATGATAATTTCCATATTTCTAGACTTAGGCTTAAAAATATGGCATTAGTGGGTGCTAACCGGAAACAACCCCCGAATGGCCCCTTGAGTGGCACCAACACCTCGCAGGGACCAATGTAACTCGTATGAACTGACCGCGCGATCACAGGACTCCCGATTGGAGAAAACGACGATTATTTTAATATATATAGACTTAGGATTAAAAACATGGCGTGAGTGGGTGAAAACCCGAAACAACCTCCGAACGGCCCCGTGAGTGCCACTAACACCTCGCACGGGACTAATGTAACTCGTAGGCACTGGCCGCGCGATCGTGGGACTCCCGGTTTGAGAATCGGATGACAATTTGCATATTTTTAGACTTAGGCATTGAAACATGGCGTTAGTGGGTGGAAACTCGAAATAACCCCCCAAAGGGCCCCGTGAGTGGCAACGACACCTCACACGGGACCAATGTAACTCATAGGAACTGACCGCGTGATCACGGAACAACCGGTTTGAGAATACGACCATAATTTGCATATTTTTTGACTTAGCCATGAAAACATGGTGTTAGTGGGTGGAAACCTGAAACAATAGCCGAACGGCGATGTGAGTGTCACCAACACCTCACACGGGACAAATGTAACTCGTAGGAACTAATCACGCGATCACGAAACAACTGGTTTGAGAATGCAACGATAATTTGCATATTTCTAGACTTAGGCATGAAAACATGGCGTTAGCAGGTGGAAACATGAAACAACCCTCGAATGGCCCCGTGAGTGGCACCAAGACCTCGTATGGGACCAATGTAACTCGTAGGAACTGACTCCGCGATCACGGGACACCCGGTTTGATAATATGATGTTAATTTGCATATTTCTAGACATATGCATAAAAACATTGCATTAGTGGGTGAAAATTAGAAACGGCCCCCAAACGGCCCGGTGAGTGGCACCAACAACTCGTACGGGACCAATGTAATTTGTACAAACTAACCGCTTGATCATGGGACTCTTGGTTTGATAATACGATGATAATTTCCATATTTCTAGACTTAGGCATAAAAATATGGCGTTAGTTGGGGACAACCCGGAACGGCAACATGAGTGGTACACACCTCGTACAGGACCAATGTAACTCGTAGGAACTGACCGCACGATCACGGGACTCCCGGTTCAAGAATACAATAATAATTTGCATATTTTTAGACATAGGCATAAAAACATTGCATTAGTGGGTCAAAAACTAAACGGCCCGGTAAGTGGCACCAACACCTCGTACGGGACCAGTGTAACTTATACGAACTGATTGCGTGGTCACGGGTCTCTTGGTTTGATAATACGATGATAATTTGCATATTTCTAGACTTAGGCATAAAAATATGGCGTTAGTGGTGAAAATCCAAAATAGCCCCCGAACGGCCCGTGAGTGGCACCAACACCTAGTACAGCACCAATATAACTCATAGGAATTGACCGCGCGATCACGGGACTCCTGATTTGAGAATGCGATGAAAATTTCCATATTTCTAGACTTCAGCTTAAAAACATGGCATTAGTGGGTGCTAACTAGAAATATCCCCCGAATGGCCCCATGAGTGGCACCAACACCGCGTAGGGACCAATGTAACTCGTGTATAGTGACCGCGCGATCACGGGACTACCGATTTGAGAAAATGATGATAATTTTAATATATATAGACTTTAGCATAAAAACATGGCGGGAGTGGGTGAAAACCCGAAACAACCTCCGAACGGCCCCGTGAGTGGCACCAACACCTCGCACGGGACCAATACAACTCGTAGGAACTGACCACGCAATCGTGGCACTCCCGGTTTGATAATAGGATGTCAATTTGCATATTTTTAAACTTAGGCATAAAAACATGGCGCTAGTGGGTGGAAACCCGAAATAACCCCCTGAATGGCCCCGTGAGTGGCACCGATACCTCGTACGGGAGCAATGTAACTCATAAAATTTGATTGCACGATCACAAAGCTACCAGTTTGAGAATACGATGATAATTTGCATATTTCTAGACTTAGCCATAAAAAATGGCGTTAGTGGGTGGAAACGTGAAACATCCCCCGAACGGCGACGTGAGTGGCACTAACACCTCGCACGGGACAAATGTAACTCGTAGGAACTGACCACGCGATCAAGGGACTCCCAATTTGAGAATACGACGATAATTTTCATATTTATAGACTTAGGGTTAAAATCATGGCATTAGTGGGTGAAAATAAGAAACAACCCCCGAATGGCCCCGTGAGTGGCACCAACACCTTGCACGGGATCAATGTAACTCGTATGAACTGACCGCGTGATCATAGGACTCCCGATTTGAGAATACAATGATATTTTGCATATTTCAGGACATAGGGATAAAAACATGGTGCTACGGGGTGTAAACCCGTAACAACAACCTGAACGGCCCCGTGAGTGGCACCGACACCTTGCACGGGACCAGTGTAACTCGTAGGAACTGATTGTGTGATCACGGAACATTTGGTTTGAGAATACGCTGATAATTTTCATATTTCGATACTTAGCCATGAAAACATGGCGTTAGTAGGTGGAAACCTGAAACAACCCCGGAACGACACCGTGAGTGCCACTAACACCTCGTGCGGACCAATGTAACTCGTAGGAACTGACCGCGCAATCATGGGACTCCCAATTCAATAATACGATGATAATTTGCAAATTTCTATACATGTGCATAAAAACATTGCGTTAGTGGGTGAAAACCCGAAACGGCCCATGAACCGCCTGGTGAGTGGCTCCAACACCCCGTTCGGGACCAATGTAACTCTTACGAACTGATCGCTTGATCACGTGACTCTTGGTTTTATAATACGATGATATTTTGCATATTTCTAGATTTATCCATAAAAACATGGCGTTAGTGGGGGAAAACTCGAAACAACCACTGAACGGTAATATAAGTGGCACCAATACCTCGTACAAGACCAATGTAACTCGTAGGAACTGACCGCACGACCGCGGGACTCCTGGTTCAAGAAAATGACGATAATTTTCATATTTCTAGACATATGCATTAAAACATTGCGCTAGTGGGTGAAAACCCAAACGTCCCCTGAACGGCCCGATGACTGGCACCAACACCTCGTACGGGACCAGTGTAACTCGTACGAACTGATCGCGTGATCGTGGGACTCTTAGTTTGATAATACGATGATAATTTGCATATTTCTAGACTTAGGCATAAAAAGATGGTATTAGTGGGTGAAAATCTAAAACAACCCCCGAACGGCCCCGTGAGTGGCACTAACACCTCGCACAAGACCAATAACTCGTAGGAACTAACCGCACAATCACGGGTCTCTTGATTTAAGAAAACGACAATAATTTGGATATTTCTAGACTTAGGCTTAAAAACATGGCATTAGTGGGTGCTAACCAGAAACAACCCTCGACCGCCCCAGCGAGTGGCACCAACACCTCGCACGGGACCAATGTAACTCGTATGAACTGACCGCGTGATTACGGGGCTCCCGATTTGAGAAAATGATGATAATTTTAATATATACAGACTTAGGCATAAAAACATGGCGTTAGTGGGTGAAAACCCGAAACAGCCTCCGAACGGCCCCGTGAGTGGCACTAACACCTCGCACAGGACCAATGTAACTCCTAGGAACTGACCGCGCGATCACGGGACTCCCGGTTTGAGAATAGGATGACAATTTGCATATTTTAAGACTTAGGTATAAAAAACATTGCGTTAGTGGGGGAAACCCAAAATAACCCTCCGAATGGCCCCATGAGCGACACCGACACCTCGCACGGGACCAAAGTAACTCATAAGAGCTGATTGCGCGATCACGGAATAGACGGTTTGATAATACCATGATAATTTGTATATTTCTAGACATAGCCATAAAACATGGCGTTATTGGGTGGAAACCTGAAACAACCCCCGAATGGCCCCGTGAGTGGCACCAACACCTCGCACTGGACCAATGAAACTCGTAGGAATTGACCGCACGATCACAGAACAACCGATTTGAGAATATGATGATAATTTGCATATTTCTAGACTTACCATAAAAACATGGTGTTAGTAGGTGGAAACCTGAAACAACCCCCGAACGCCGCCGTAAGTGGCACCAACACCTCGCACGAGACCAATGTAACTCGTAGGAATTGACCGTGCGATCACGGGACTCTGAATTTGAGAATAGGACAATAATTTGCATATTTGTAGACTTAGGGTTAAAAAAATTACATTAGTCGGTGAAAATGAGAAAAAAAAACCCCGAACAGCCCCGTGAGTGGCACCAACATCTCGTACGGGACGAATATAACTCGTATGAACTGATCGCGCGATCATGGAACTCCCGATTTGAGAATACGACGATAATTTGCAAATATATAGACTTAGGCATAAAAATATGGCGTTAGTGGGGGAAAACTCGAAACAGCCTCTGAACGGCCCCGTGAGTGGCACCAACACCTCGTACGGGACCAATGTAACTCGTAGGAACTGACCCCATGATCACGAGACTCCCGATTTAAGAATACGATGATAATTTGAATATTTCTAGACTTTGGCATAAAAACATGGCGTCAGTGGGGGAAAACCCGAAACAGTCCCCGAACGGCAACATGAGTGGCAACAACACCTCGTACAGGACCAATGTAACTCGTAGGAACTGACCGCGCGATCACGGGACTCCTGGTTTGAGAATACGATGATAATTTGCAAAATTCTAGACATATGCATTTAAACATTGCGTTAGTGGATGAAAACCCGAAACGGCCCCCGAACGGCCCCAATACCTCGTACGGGACCAATATAACTCGTACGAACTCATCGCATGTTCACGGGACTCCATGTTTGATAATATAATGATAATTTGAATTTTTCCAGACTTAGGAATAAAAATATCGTGTTAGTGGAGGAAAACCCGAAATAGCCTCTGAACGGCCCCATGAGTGGCACCTACACCTCGTACGGGACCAATGTAACTGGTAGAAACTGACATTTCGATCACGAGACTCCCGATTTGAGAATACGATGATAATTTTCATATTTCTAGACTTAGGCATAAAAACATGGCATTAGTGGGGGAAAACTCAAAACAACTCTCGAACGGCCACGTGAGTGGCACCAACACCTCCCACGCGACCAATGTAACTCGTAGGAACTTATCGCGCGATCTCGGGACTCCTGATTTGAGAGCAGGATGAAAATTTTCATATTTCTAGACTTAGGCATAAAAGCATTGCGTTAGTGGGTGTAAACCCGAAGCAACTCCTCGAACGGCCCCGTGAGTGGCACCGACACCTCGCACGGGACCAATGTAACTCGTAGGAACTGATCGCATGATCACGGAACAACCGGTTTGAGAATACGACGATAATTATCATATTTCTAGACTTAGGCATAAAAACATGGCGTTTGTTGGTGAAAACCTGAAACAACCCCCGAACGGCCCCAATAGTGCCACCAACACCTCGTACGGGACCAATCTAACTCGTAGGAACAGACCGCGCGATCATGGGACTCCCGGTTCGATAATACGATGATAATTTGCATATTTCTAGACATATGCATATTTCTAGACATATGCATAAAAACATTGCGTTAGTGGGTGAAAACTCGAAACGGCCCCGAGACAGCTTGGTGGGTGGCAGCAACACCTCGTACGAGACCAATGTAACTCGTACGAACTGACCATGTGATCGCAGAAGTCTTTGTTTGATAATATGACGATATTTTGCATATTTCTAGACTTTTGCATAAAAACATGGCATCAGTGGGGGAAAACCCGAAACAGCCCCCAAACGGCAACATGAGTGGCACCAACACCTCGTACATGACCAATGTAACTTTTACGAACTAACTGCGCGATCACAGGAGTCCCAGTTTGAGAATATGATGATAATTTGCATATTTCTAGACATATGCATAAAAACATTGCGTTAGTGGGTGAAAATCCAAAAGGCCCCCGAACGGTCCGGTGAGTGGAACCAACACCTCGTACGGGACCAGTGTAACTCGTATGAACTGATCGCATGATCATGGGACTCTTGATTTGATAATATGATCATAATTTGCATATTTCTAGACTTCGGCATAAAAAGATGGCGTTAGTGGGTGAAAATCCGAAATAGCCCACGAACGACCCCATGTGTGGCACCAACACCTCGCACAGGACCAATATAACTCGTAGGAACTAACAGCGCGATCGCCGGACTCTCGATTTGATAAGACGATGATAATTTTCATATTTCTAGACTTGGGCTAAAAAACATGGAAATAGTGGGTGCTAACCGAAAATGGCCCCGGAACGGCCTCGTGAGTAGAACCAACACCTTGCACGGGACCAATGTAACTCGTATGAACTGACCGTGCAATCACGGGACTCCCGATTTAAGAAAACAACGATAATTTTCATATATATAGACTTATGACTAAAAAAAAGGCGTTAGAGGGTTAAAACCCAAAACAACCTCCGAACGGCCCAGTGAGTGGCACTAACACCTCGCACGGGACCAATGTAACTCGTAGGAACTTACCGCACGATCACGGGACTCCCGGTTTGAGAATAGGATGAAAATTTACACATTTTTAAACTTAGGCAGAAAAGCATTCTGATAGTGGGTGGAAACCCAAAATAACCCCTCAAATGGCCCTGTGAGTGGCACCTACACCTAGCACGGGACCAATGTAACTCATAGGAACTGACTACGCGATCACAGAACAACTGGTTTGAGAATACGATGATAAATTGCATATTTCTAGACATAGACATAAAAACATGGCGTTAGTTGGTGGAAACCTGAAACAACCCCCGAACGGCCCTTAGAGTGGCACCAACACCTCACACGGGACCAATGTAACTCGTAGGAACTGACCGCGTGATCGCAGAACAAAAGGTTTGAGAATACGATGATAAAAATGTGGCGTTAGTGGGTGGAAACCTGAAACAAGCCCTGAACGACGCCATGAGTGGCACCAACACCTCGGACGGCTCCAATGTAACTCGTAGGAACTGATCGCGCGATCACGGGACTCCCAATTTGAGAATACGATGATAATTTGCATATTTATAGACTTAGGCTTAAAAACATGGCATTAGTGGATGAAAACGAGAAACAACCCCCGAACGGTCCTGTGAGTGGCACCACACGTGACCAATGTAACTCGTATGAACTGACCGCGAGATCATGGGACTCCCGATTTGAGAATACGATGATAATTTGCATAGATATAGACTTAGGCCTAAAAATATGGCGTTAGTGGGGAAAACTCGAAACAGCCTCTCAACGGCCCCGTGAGTGGAACCAACCCTTGCACGGGACCAATGTAACTCGTAGGAATTAACCCCGCGATCACGAGACTCCCAGTTTAAGAATGGGATGATAATTTTCATATTTCTAGACTTAGTCATAAAAACATGGCGTTAGTGGAGGAAAACTCCAAACCGCCCCTGAACGGCCCCGTGAGTGGCACTAACACCTCACACGGGACCAATGTAAGTCGTAGGAACTTATCGCGCGATCCAGGGACTCTTGATTTGAGAGTTGGATGAAAATTTTCATATTTCTAGACTTAGGCATAAAAACATGGCGTTAGTGGGTGTAAACCCAAAATAACCCTCGAACGGACCCGTGAGTGGCACCAACACCTCGCACGAGACCAATAAAACTCGTAGGAACTAACCGCACGATCACGGGACACCCAGTGCGAGAATACGACAATAATTTGCATATTTTAAGACATATGCATAAAAACATTGTGTTAGTGGGTGAAAACTCAAAACGGCCTCCGAACGGCCTGATGAGTGGCACCAACACCTCGTACGGGACCAATATAACTCGTACAAACTGATCCCTTGATCAGGGGACTCTTAGTTTGATAATATGATGATAATTTGCATATTTTTAGAATTAGGCATACAAATATGGCGTTAGAGGGGGAAAACTCAAAATAGCCTCCGAACAGCCCAGTGAATGGCACCAACACCTCGCACATGACCAATGTAACTCGTAGGAACTGACCCCACGATCACGAGACTCCCAGTTTAAGAATACGATCATAATTTGCATATTTCTAGACTTAGGCATAAAAACATGCCGTTAGTGGGGGAAAACTCGAAACAACCCTCGAACGGCCCCGTTAGTGGCACCAACACCTCGCACGGGACCAATGTAACTCGTAAGAACTTATCGTGCGATCCCGAGACTCTCGGTTTCAGAGTAGGATGCAATTTTCATATTTCTAGACTTAGGCATAAAAACATGGTGCTACTAGGTGTAAACTCGAAACAACACCCCGAACGGCCCCGTGAGTGAAACCGACAACTCGCACGGGACCAGTGTAACTCGCATGAACTGATCGCGTGATCACAGAACAACCGGTTTCAGAATACTATGATAATTTTCATATTTCTAGACTTCGGCATAAAAACATGGCGTTAGTAGGTGGAAACCTGAAGCAACCCCGGAACGGCACCGTGAGTGCTACTAACACCTCGTACGGGAACAATGTAACTCGTAGGAACTGACCGCGCGATCATGGGACTCCCGGTTCGATAATACGATGATAATTTTTATATTTCTAGACATATGCATAAAAACATTGCGTTAGTGGGTGAAAACCCAAAACGGCCCCCGAACGGCCTGGTGAGTGGCACCAACACCTCGTACAGGACCAATGTAACTCGTACGAACTGATCGCGTGATCATGTTACTCTTGGTCTGATAATACAATGATATTTTGCATATTTTTAGACTTCGGCATAAAAACATGGTGTTAGTGTGGGAAAACCCAAAACAACCACTAAACGACAATATAAGTGGCACCAACACCTCGTACAAGACCAATGTAACTCGTAGGAACTGACCGCGCGATCGCGGGACTCCTGGTTCAAGAAAATGATGATAATTTGCATATTTCTAGACATATGCAGAAAAACATTGCGTTAGTGGGTGAAAACCAAAATGGCCCCTGAACGACCCGGTGAGTGGCACTAACACCTCGTACGGGACCAGTGTAACTCGTAAGAACTGATCGCGGTATCACAGGACTCTTGGTTTGATAATACGACGATAATTTGCATATTTCAAGACTTAGGCACAAAAAGATGACATTAGTGGGTGAAAATCCGAGACAGCCCCCGAACGGCCCCGTTAGTGGCACCAACACCTCGCATAAGACCAATATAACTCCTAGGAACTAACTGCATAATCAAGGGGGCTCCTGATTTGAGAAAATGATGATAATTTTCATATATCTAGACTTAGGTTTAAAAAAAAGGCATTAGTGGGTGCTAACCAAAAACAGCCCCTGACCGTCCCCGTGAGTGGCACCAACACCTCACACGGGACAAATGTAACTCGAAGGAATTTATCGCGCGATCTCGGGACTGTCGATTTGAGAGTAGGATGACAATTTTCATATTTCTAGACTTAGGCATAAAGACATGGAGTTAGTGGATGTAAACCCAAAACAACCATCGAACGGACCCGTGAGTGGCACCAACACCTCGCACGGGACAAATGAAAATCGTAGGAACTGACCGCGCGATCACGGGACTCCCGGTGCAAGAATACGATAACAATTTGTATATTTCTAGACATATGCATAAAAACATTGCGTTAGTGGGTGAAAACCCAAAACGGCCCCCGAACGGCCTAGTGAGTGGCACCAACACCTCGTACAGGACCAATGTAACTCCTATGAGCTGATCGCGTGATCACGTGACTCTTGGTCTGATAATACGATGATATTTTGCACATTTCTAGACTTAGGCCTAAAAACATGGTGTTAGTGGGGGAAAACCCAAAATAACCAATAAACGGCAATATAAGTGGCACCAAAACCTCGTACAAGACCAATGTAACTCGTAGGAATTGACCGCACGATCGCGGGACTCCTGGTTCAAGAAAATGATGACAATTTGCATATTTCTAGACATATGCAGAAAAACATTGAGTTAGTGGGTGAAAACCGAAATGGCCCCTGAACGGCCCGGTGAGTGGCACCAACACATCGTACGGAACTAGTGTAACTCGTAAGAACTGATCGCGGGATCACGGGAATCTTATTTTGATAATACGACGATAATTTACGTATTTCTAGACTTAGGAACAAAAAGATGACATTAGTGGGTGAAAATCCGAGACAAACCCCGAACGGCCCCGTTAGTGGTACCAACACCTCGCATAAGTCCAATATAACTCCTAGGAACTAACTGCGTAATCACGGTGGCTCCTGATTTGAGAAAATGATGATAATTTGCATATTTCTAGACTAAGGTTTGAAAACAAGGCATTAGTGGGTGCTAACCAAAAATAGGCCCCGACCGCCCCCGTGAGTGGCACCAACACCTCACACGGGACCAATGTAACTCGTAGGAACTTATCGCGCGATTTCGGGACTCTTGATTTGAGAGTAGGATGACAATTTTCATATTTCTAGACTTAGGCATAAAAACATGGCGTTAGTGGATGTAAACCCAAAACAACCCTCGAACGGACCCGTGAGTGGCACCAACACCTCGCACGGAACAAATGAAAATCGTAGGAACTGATCGCGCGGTTACGGAACTCCCGGTGCGAGAATACGATAATAATTTGTATATTTCTAGACATATGCATAAAAACATTGCGTTAGTGGGTGAAAACCCAAAATGGCCCCCGAACGGCCTAGTGAGTGGCACCAAGACCTCGTACAAGACCAATGTAACTCGTACAAGATGATCGCGTGATCACGTGACTCTTGGTCTGATAATACAATGATATTTTGCACATTTCTAGACTTAGGCATAAAAACATGGCGTTAGTGGAAGAAAACCCAAAACAACCACTAAACGGCAATATAAGTGGCACCGACACCTCGTACAAGACCAATGTAACTCGTAGGAACTGACCGCGCGATCGCGGGACTCCTGGTTCAAGAAAATGATGATAATTTTCATATTTCTAGACTTAGGCATAAAAACATGGCGTTAGTGGGGAGAAACTCGAAACAACCCTCGAACGGCCCCGTGAGTGGCACCAACACCTCGCACGGGACCAATGTAACTCGTAAGAACTTATCACGCGATCCCGAGACTCTCGGTTTGAGAGTAGGATGACAATTTTCATATTTCTAGACTTAGGCATAAAAATATGGTGCTACTGGGTGTAAACTCAAAACAACACCCCGAACAGCCCCGTGAGTGGCATCGACAACTCGCACGAGACCAGTGTAACTCGTAGGTACTGATCGCGTGATCACAGAACAATCGGTTTGACAATACTATGATAATTTTTATATTTCTATACTTCGGCATAAAAACATGGCGTTAGTAGGGGGAAACCTGAAACAACCCCGGAACGGCACCTTGAGTGCTACTAACACCTCGTACGGGAAAAATGTAACTCGTTAGAACTGAGCGCGCGATCATGGGACTCCCGGTTTGATAATACGATGATAATTTGTATATTTCTAGACATATGCATAAAAACATTGCGTTAGTGGATGAAAACCCGAAACGGCCTCCGAACGGCCTGGTGAGTGGCACCAACACCTCGTACAGGACCAATGTAACTCGTACGAACTGATCGCGTGATCACGTGACTCTTGGTCTGATAATACGATGATATTTTGCATATTTCTAGACTTAGGCATAAAAACATAGTGTTAGTGGGGGAAAACCCGAAACAACCACTAAACGATAATATAAGTAGCACCAACACCTCGTACAAGACCAATGTAACTCGTAGGAACTGACCGTGCAATTGCGGGACTCCTGGTTCAAGAAAATGATGATAATTAGCATATTTCTATACATATGCAGAAAAACATTGCGTTAGTGGGTGAAAACCCAAACAGCCCCTGAACGGCCCGGTGAGTGGCACCAACACCTCGTACGGGACTAGTGTAACTCGTACGAACTGATCGCGGGATCACGGGACTCTTGGTTTGATAATACGGCGATAATTTGCGTATTTCTAGACTTAGACATAAAAAGATGGCATTAGTGGGTGAAAATTCGAGACAGCCCCCGAACGGCCCCGTTTGTGGCACCAACACCTCGCATAAGACCAATATAACTCCTAGGAACTAATCGCGTAATCACAGGGGCTCTTGATTTGAGAGTAGGATGACAATTTTCATATTTCTAGACTTAGGCATAAAAACATGGCGTTAGTGGATGTAAACCCAAAACAACCCTCGAACGGACCCGTGAGTGGCACCAACACTTCGCACGGGACCAATGTAACTCGTAGGAACTGACCGCGCGATCACGCGACTCCCGATTCAAGAATACAATGATAATTTGCATATTGCTAGACTTAGGCATAAAAACATGGCGTTAGTGGGGGAAAACTCAAAACAACCCTCGAACGGCCCCTTGAGTGGCACCATCACCTCGCACGGGATCAATGTAACTCGTAAGAACTTATCGCGCGATCCTGAGACTCTCGGTTTGAGAGTAGGATGACAATTTTCATATTTCTAGACTTAGGCATAAAAATATGGTGCTACTGGGTGTAAACTCAAAACAACACCCCAAACGGCCTCGTGAGTGGCACCGACAACTCGCACGGGACCAGTGTAACTCGTAGGAACTGATGGTGTCATCACGGAACAACCGGTTTGATAATACTATGAAAATTTTCATATTTCTAGACTTCGGCATAAAAACATGGCATTAGCAGGTGGAAACCTGAAACAACCCCGGAACGGCACCGTGAGTGCTACTAACACCTCGTACGGGAACAATGTAACTCATAGGATCTGACCGCGCGATCATGGGACTCCCGGTTCGATAATACGATGATAATTTGTATATTTCTAGACATATGCATAAAAACATTGCGTTAGTGGGTGAAAACCCAAAACGGCCCCCGAACGGCCTAGTGAGTGGCACCAACACCTCGTACAGGACCAATGTAACTCGTACGAACTGATCGCGTGATCACGAGACTCTTGGTCTGATAATAAGATGATATTTTGCACATTTCTAGACTTAGGCATAAAAACAAGGCGTTAGTGGAAGAAAACCCAAAACAGCCACTAAACGGCAATATAAGTGGCACCAACACCTCGTACAAGACCACTGTAACTCGTAGGAACTGACCGCGCGATCGCGGGACTCCTGGTTCAAGAAAATGATGATAATTTGCATATTTCTAGACATATGCAGAAAAACATTGTGTTAGTGGGTGAAAACCCAAACGTCCCCTGAACGGCTCGGTGAGTGGAACCAACACCTCGTACGGAACCAGTGTAACTCGTACGAAGTGATCGCGGGATCACGTGACTCTTGGTTTGATAATACGATGATAATTTGCATATTTTTACACTTTGGCATAAAAACATGTTATTAGTTGGTGAAAATCCGAGACAGCCCCCGAACGGCCCCGTTAGTGGCACCAACACCTCGCATAAGACCAATATAACTCCTAGGAACTAATCGCGTAATCACGGGGGCTCCTGATTTGAGAAAATGATGATAATTTGCATATTTCTAGACTTAGCCTTAAAAACAAGGCATTAGTGGGTACTAACCAAAAATAGCCCCCGACCGCCCCCGTGAGTGGCACCAACACCTCCCGTGAAACCAATGTAACTCGTATGAACTGACCGCGCGATCACGGGACTCTCGATTTGAGAAAATGATGATAATTTTCATATATGTAGACTTAGGCATAAAAACATTGCGTTAGTGGGTGAAAACTCGAAACAGCCTCCGAACGGGCCCGTGAGTGGCCCGAACACCTCGCACAGGACCAATGTAACTCTTAAGAACTGACCGCGCGATCACGGGACTCCCGGTTTGAGAATAGGATGAGAATTTGTGTATTTTTAGACTTATTTATAAAAAACATTGCGTTAGTGGGTGGAAACCCAAAATAACCCCCCGAATGGCCCCATGAGTGGCACCGACGCCTCGCACGGGACCAATGTAACTCACAGGAGCTGATTGCGCGATCACAGAACAGCCGGTTTGAGAATACAATAATAATTTGCTTATTTCTAGACATAGCCATAAAAACATGCCGTTAGTGGGTGGAAACCTGAAACAACCCCCGAACGACCCCTTGAGTGGTACCAACAGCTTGCACTGGACCAATGAAGCTCGTAGGAACTGACCGCGCGATCACGAAACAATCGGTTTGAGAATACGACAATAATTTGCATATTTCTAGACTTAGCCATAAAAACATGGCGTTAGTGGGTGGAAACCTGAAACAACCCCCGAACAGCGCCGTAAGTGGCACCAACACCTCGCACGAGACCAATGTAACTCGTAGGAACTGATCGTGCGATCACGGGACTCTGAATTGGAGAATAGGATGATAATTTTCATATTTGTAGACTTAGGCTTTAAAACATGGCATTAGCGGGTGAAAACGAGAAAAAGCCCCCGAATGGGCCCGTGAGTGGCACCAACATCTCGCACGGGACCAATGTAACTCATATGAACTGACCGCACGATTATGGGACTCCCGATTAGAGAATACGATGATAATTTACATTTATATAGAGTTAGGCATAAAGATATGGCGTTAGTGGGGGAAAACTCGAAACAGCCTCCGAACAACCCCGTGTGTGACACCAACACCTCGCATGGGACCAATGTAACTCGTAGAAACTGACCCCGTGATCGCGAGTCTCCCGATTTAAGAATACAACGATAATTTGCAAATTTCTATACTTTGGCATAAAAACATGGTGTTAGTGGGGGAAAACTCGAAACAGCCCCCGAACGGCCCCGTGAGTGGCACCAACACATCATACGGGACCAATCTAACTCGTAGGAACTTACCGCGCGATCTTCGGACTCCCAGTTTAAGAGTAAGTTGACAATTTTCATATTTCTAGACTTAATCATAAAAACATGGCGTTAGTGGGTGTAAACTCGAAACAACCCCCCGAACGGCCCCGTGAGTGGCATCGACACCTCGCACGGGACCAATGTAACTCGTAGGATTTGACTGTGCGATCACAAAAGAATCTGTTTTAGAATAATATGATAATTTGTATATTTCTAGACTTAGGCATAAATACATGCTGTTAGTACGTCAAAACCTGAAAGAACCCTCAAATGGCTCCGTCAGTGGCACCAACACCTCGCACGACACCGATCTAACACGTAGGAACTGACCGCGCGATCATAGGACTCTCGGTTCGAGAATATGATGATAATTTGCATATTTTTAGACATATGCATAAAAACATTGAGTTAATGGGTGAAAACCCAAAACGGCCCCCGAACGGCCCGGTGAGTGGCACCAACACCTCGTACGAGACCAATGTAACTCGTACGAATTGATCGCGTGATCACGGGACTCTTAGTTTGATAATATGATGATAATTTGCATATTTCTAGTCTTAGGCATAAAAACATGGCATCAGTGGGAGAAAACCCGAAACAGCCCCCGAACGGCAACATGAGTGGCACCAACATCTCGTACAGGACCAATGTAACTCGTAGGAACTGACCGTGCGATCACGGGACTCCTGGTTCGAGAATACGATGATAATTTGTATATTTCTCTACATATGGATAAAAATATTGCGTTAGTGGGTGAAAACCCAAAACGGCCCCCGAACGGCCCGATGAGTGGCACCAATACCTCGTACGGGACCAATATAACTCGTACGAACTGATCGCATGCTCATGGGACTCTTGGTTTGATAATATGCTGATAATTTGCATATTTCTAGACTTAGGCATAAAAATATGGGGTTAGTGAGGGAAAACCCAAAATAGCCTCCGAACGGTCCCGTGAGTGGCACCAACACCTCGTACGGGACCAATGTAACTCGTAGGAACTGACCCCATGATTACGAGACTCCCAGTTTGAGAATACGATGATAATTTGCATATTTCTAGACTTAGGCATAAAACATGGCATTAGTGGGGGAAAACTCAAAACAACCCTCGAACGGTCCCATAAGTGGCACCAACACTACGAACGGGACCAACGTAACTCGTAGAACTTACCGCGTGATCCCGGGACTCTCGGTTTGAGAGTAGGATGAAAATTTATATATTTCTAAACTTAGGCATAAAAACATGGCGTTAGTGGGTGTAAACCCAAAACAACCCCCGACCGGCCCCGTGACTGGCACCGACACCTCACATGGGACCAATATAACTCGTAGGAACTGATCGCGCGATCACGGAACAACCAGTTTGAGAATACAATGATAATTTTCATATTTATAGACTTAGGCCTAGAAACAGGGCGTTAATGGTTGAAACTTGAAACAACCCCAAACGTCCCCATGAGTGCCACCAACACCTTGTACGGGACCAATGTAACTCGTAGGAACTGACCGCGCGATCATGGGACTCTCGGTTCGATAATACGATGATAATTCGCATATTTCTAGACATATGCATAAAAACATTGCATTAGTGGGTGAAAACCTGAAACGGCCCCCGAACAGCCCGGTGAGTGGCACCAACACCACGTACGGGACCAATATAACTCATACGAATTGATTGCGTGATCACGGGACTCTTGGTTTGATAATACGATGATATTTTGCATATTTCTAGACTTAGGCATAAAAACATGGCGTTAGTGGGGGGAAACCCAAAACAACCCCCGAACGGCAACATGAGTGGCACCAACACCTCGTACAGGACCAATGTACTAGTAGAAACTGACCGCGCGATCACGGGACTCCCGGTTCGAGAATACGATGATAATTTGCATATTTCCTAGCATATTTCCTAACATATGCGTAAAAACATTGCGTTAGTCGGTGAAAACCCAAATGGCCCCCGAACGGACTGGTCAGTGGCACCGAAACCTCGTATGGGACCCGTGTAACTCGTACGAATTGATCGGGTGATCACGGGACTCTTGGTTTGATAATATGACAATAATTTGCATATTTCTAGACTTACGCCAAAAAAGATGCCGTTAGTGGGTGAAAATCCGAAAAAGCACCGAAACGGCCCCGTGAATGGCACCAACACCTCACACAGTACCAATATAACTCGTAGGAACTAACCGCGGGATCACGGGACTCCCAATTTGAGAATACGATGATAATTTGCATATTTCTAGACTTAGGCTTAAAAACATGGCATTATTGGGTGCTAACCAGAAATAGCCCCCGAACGGCCCCGTGAGTGGCAACAAGACCTCGCACGGAACCAATGAAACTCGTATGAACTGACCACGTGATCACGGGACTCCCGATTTGAGAAAATGATGATAATTTTTATATATATAGACTTAGGCATAAAAATATGGCATTAGTGGGTGAAAACTCGAAAGTGCCTCCGAACGGCCCCGTGATTGGCACCAACACCTCTCACGGGACCAATGTAACTCATAGGAACTCCCAGTTTGAGAATAGGATGCGAATTTGCATATTTTTAGAATTAGGCATAAAAATACTGCGTTAGTGGGTGGAAACCGAAAATAACCCCCCGAATGGCCCTGTGAGTGGCATTGACACCTCGCACGGGACCAATGTAGCTCATAGGAACTGACCGCGCGATCACGGGACTCGCAATTTGAGAATAAGATGATAATTTGTATATTTATAGACTTACGCTTAAAACTCTGGCATTAGTGGGTGAAAATAAGAAACAGCCCCCGAATAGCCCCGTGAGTGGTAGCAACACCTCATACGGGACCAATGTAAGTCGTATGAATTGATCGCGTGATCACGGCACTCCCGATTTGAGAATACGAAGATAATTTGCATATATATAGACTTAGGCATAAAAATATGGCATTAGTGGGGAAAACCTGAAACAACCTTCGAAGGGCCCCTTAAGTGGCACCAACACCTCGCACGGGACCAGTGTAACTCGTTGGAAATGACCCCGCGATCACGAGACTCCCGATTTGAGAATACGATGATAATTTTCATATTTCTAGACTTATGCATAAAAACATGACGTTAGGGGGGAAAAATCGAAACAGGCTCCGAATGGCCCCGTGAGTGGCATCAACACCTCGCACGGGACCAATGTAACTCATAAGAACTTACCGCGCGATCTCGGGACTCTCGATTTAAGAGTAGGATGACAATTCTCATATTTCTAGACTTAGGCATAAAAACACGGTGTTCGTGGGTGTAAACCTGAAACAACCCCCCGAACGACCCCGTGAATGGCACCGACACCTCACACGGGACCAGTGTAACTGGTAGGAACTGACCGTGCGATCACGAAACAATCGATTGAAGAATACGATAAAAATTTGCATATATATAGACTTGGGCATAAAAACATGGCGTTAGTAGATGGAAACCTAAAACAACCCTCGAATGGCCCCGTGAGTGTCCAACACCTCGCACAGGACCAATTTAACTCGTAGGAACTGACCGCACGATCACGGGACTCCCGGTTTGAGAATATGACGTTAATTTGAATATTTCTAGACAAACGCATAAAAACATTGCGTTGCTGGGTGAAAACCCGAAATGACCCCCGAATGGCCCGGTGAGTGGCACCAACACCTCATATAAGATGAATGTAACTCGTACGAACTAATCGCGTGATCATGGGACTCTTGGTTTAATAATACGACAATAATTTGCATAGTTATAGACTTAGCATAAAAACATGGTGTTAGTGGGGGAAAAACTGAAATAGCTCCCGAACGGCAACATGAGTGGCACCAACACCTCATACAGGACCAATGTAACTCGTAGGAACTGACCGCGCAATCATGGGACTCCCGGTTCGAGAATACGAAGATAATTTGTATATTTCTAGACATATGCATAAAAATAATCCGTTAGTTGGTGAAAACCCGAAATGGCCCCCGAACGGCCCGATGAGTGGTACCAACACCTCGTACGGGACCAATGTAACTCGTACGAACTAATTGCATGATCACGGGACTCTTGGTTTGAAAATACGACGATAATTTGCATATTTCTAGACTTAGGCATAAAAGGATGGCGTTAATGGGGGAAAACCGGAAATAGCCCCCGAACGGCCCCGTGAGTGGCGCAAACACCTCGCACAAGACCAATATAACTCATAGGAACTGACTGCGCGATCACGGGAGTCCCGATTCGAGAATACAATGATAATTTGCATATTTCTAGACATATGCATAAAAACATTGCGTTAGCGGGTGAAAACCCGAAACAGCCCCCAAACGGCTTGTTGAGTCGAACCAACACCTCATAGAGGACCAATATAACTCGTAGGAAATGACCACTCAATCACGGGACTCCCGATTCGAGAATACGATGATAATTTGTATATTTCTAGACTTAGGCTTAAAAACATGGCATTAGTGGATGCTAACCAGAAACAGCCCCCGAACGGCCCGGTGAGTTGCATCAACACCTCACACGGGACCAATGTAACTCGTATGAACTGATCGCGTGATTACGAGACTCTCGGTTATAAAATAAGACAATAATGTGCATATTTATAGACTTAGGCATAAAAACATGGCATTAGTGGGGGAAAACTCGAAATAGCTCCCGAACAGCCCCATAAGTTGTACCAACACCTCGCACGGGACAAATGTGACTCGTAAAAATTTGTCGTGCAATCACACGACTCCCGATTTGAGAATATGATGATAATTTTTATATTCCTAGACTTAGGCATAAAAACATGGCGTTAGTGGGGGTAAACTCGAAACAGCCCCCGAACGGCCCTGTGAGTGGCACCAACACCTTGCACGGGACCAATGTAACTTATAGTAACAGACAACGCGATATCGGCACTCCCGGTTTGAGAATAGGACAAAAATTTGCGTATTTTTAGACTTAGGCAAAAAACATGGTCTTAGTTGGTGGAAACCTTAAACAAAACCCCGAACGGCCCCGTGAGTGGTACCGAGACCTCGTACGGGACCAATGTAACTCGTTGAAACTGACCGTACCATCACGGAACTCTCGATTTGAGAATACGATGATAATATGCATATTTCTAGACATATTCATTAAAACATGGCATTAGTGGGGAAAAACCGAAACAGCCCCTGAACGGCCACGTGAGTGCCACCAACACCTCGTACAGTAAGCAAAATTGGTTCCATCAAAGATTGGAGGTCTGGTCAAGTTACCAAATCTTTCATTTTTCTCGTCCATATTTGATTTTCAGAAAATAATTTCAGAAACACAGGATCTTTTTAAAAGCAGTTTACAAAGCTCTGATACCAATTGAAAAATGCGTTACTAAAGCCGTTTATTAAAAATAAACTATTTAAGTAACTCTGAGGTGTTTTTTGAAGAAACTCTTTTCTTAAATCAAAAAGGATTAATCACAAGATGCGTTTAATAAAACAGTATGTATGAGATCTTATTCAAGATTTAGGCAACAAGTTTAAAAGATAATTTAAACAAGTTTTAAACACAGCACAACCAAGAATGAGATGAGAAAATGTAGAAGACTTCTGTTCACAATTTTTTACGTGGTAAAACCTCACCAATTGAGGAAACATCCACGACTCCCTCTACGGAGTAAAATGAAAAATCTACTAAAACAAATATATGAGTTACAAACTATATAACTAACATGCAAACAACTCAGACCTATATAAGTTTAGGAATGTACCCTCTGGTGTCCTTAAACTTCTCTGCAGTTCTGATTGTAGATGTAGTTCTCCCAGTTTGTCAACTTCTGATTTGTTCCAGCACTTTACGTCGACTTATGTTCTCAAGATCTTATCACCAACACTTTTCGTGTTGTAGGGTGTAAGTGTTTGTGAAGGTGCTTTCTAACACATGCATGCACACACACACACACACTTATTAATTACAAACAGTCCTAACAAATTATAGTTACACTATATGCAGTGCTCTTTTCTTTTTCTTTCTTCTTAGAAAACTTTGAACCTTTTTGACCTTTCAAACTATTCCAGAATCCACGGATACCTTGCTATAAAGACAGACAAGGTCTTAATCAATCTCAGAATTTAAAACAAAAACTTTTTGAGATTGAAAACCTCCAAGTGAGATTCCAAACTAGGTCAAAGGTTTAGTTTACAAGAACAAGAAACAGAAAGCATTTATTGTTGATTTCAAAGTAAGAAAACATTTTAGACAAAAATAATGAACAATATATTTCTCAAGATGAGAAATAAAATGAAACTAAGTGTAATGTAACATGAATAACTCAGATCTGAGATTTCTATGGAAATAGAAACTAGATCTAAGTAGAAGTCTAAGTTGGAAACAAGATCTCAGGAACACAAGGTTACAACAACCAAAATAACTCAACTCAAACTCTCAAACACTCAAGAACACTCAGGTTGGTGTTTTTGGCTATGGTGTTTTGAAGATGTGTTTGGGTTAGGTTTGAAGAGGATTTGGACGAAGTTAGGGTTTCTAACTTTTTTCTCTCTCTGGTTTTCTCTCTTCTCTCTCTACTCTCTTCTCTCTCTTCTCTCAATACTTTGAGGAAATTAAATGGCAAAAAGTCTTCGAAGGCTGAGAATAGAGGCCTTTTTATAGCGAAAGGATAAGGTTCAAGATATCTGATAAAAACCAAAGGCTGAGATCGAGTCAATTTAGATTGACTTGAATCTAAGGGCTCACACAAGGCGGTGCTTAAACGAGCGCTGATTGGCTTAAAAAGATACACGGGGATTCATCAAGGCAACATGCAGACCATTGATAAGAAATGATCCAAGGGCTGATAACACACGTGACTATTGTCTCTGTAAAGAAACAAAAATCTAACCAATCAGGGGGCAACAGGTGTTAGCCAGTTATGGGATGTTAAACGCGCGTCAAAACTAATTACAAAGCACACCCTGAAGTATCTGCCGCTTTTGGATTCTACCCAAGCTAACATTAGGCCATAAAATACAACAAGTCATATTTGGAGATTGACCCCAAAACTTTTAAAACAAGTTTTAATTATTAAAAACATGATTTTAAAAATTGTTTAAAAATCCGAAAAAATTATTAAAAATCAAACTTAGGGATTTAAACACACACAACACATGTACACACATAATTATGCAATATGATATGCAAAAATGAATTCTACTGTGTGTGAGTGTTGGCAATAGGTTCTTCATCAAAGGAAGAAAGAGAGATGAATAGGCAATCCAACTTCTGAGGCTCTTTGGTTTCTAGGAAGACACAATTTTGTCACAATTTCCAAACTAGATGAGCATTTATACAATATAGACTCAAGTGAGTCAAATATATAAGAGCTTCAATCTCCCCCTTTGGAAATATGAGACAAAATCTCCTTTGAGTCAACTAGGACTCGTAGGGCAACAAAAAAATAAGAAAAACTTATTCCTATCAAAATTCTATCTACCCAATACCTAGAAATCAAAAAGTACATAACTCAACTAAGTACATTTGAATACCCTATTACAACTGTTGAGAGTAACTGTACAAAAAGAACCTGCAATAAATCACTAAGATCAAGCTGTTTAGAATATGTAAGAGTTGAATAGACTCAAATTTCTCTCCCATTTTGTCTCAAATGGACAAAGGGAAAAACTTGGAGAAACAACAAAAAGATTAGTCAGCATAAACCATACCAATAGATTTACGTAATGAAATGAATCTATTATAATCTGTAGGTTTGGTAAACATATCTGCGAGTTGTAGATCAGTAGGAAGATAATTGATTTCTAATTCCTTAGATTCAACTAATTCACGTATAAAATGATGTCTTATTTTAATATGCTTTGTTCGCGAGTGTTGAACAGGATTTTTAGAAATATTAATCGCACTTTGATTATCACAATAGAGATGTAATTTGTTTTCTTTAATACCATAATCACTTAGCAATTGTTTAAGCCACATTAATTGAGCACAACAGCTGCCAGCGGCTATGTATTCAGATTCAGCTGTTGAGAGTGATGTGCAGTTTTGTTTTTTACTACTCCATCCTACCAAGTTATTACCTATATAATAACATGCTCCTGAAGTGCTTTTACTATCATCAGTACACCCAGCCCAGTCAGCATCAGTGTACCCAATTATAGTGCTTGGTGTGTCATTAGTGTACCAAAGACCTAGATTTAGAGTGCCATTTACATATTTAATGACACGTTTAACAGCATTCAAGTGGCTCTCTTTAGGGTTACTTTGATATCGAGCACATACACAAACAGCATACATAATATCAGGACGCGAGGCAGTAAGGTATAATAAAGTGCCTATCATACTACGATATAGAGTAGGATCTACAGATGGTCCATTTTCATCTTTAAAAAGTTTTGGCGTAGTACTCAGGGGCGTTTTGGCATTTTTAGCACTCTCAAGGCCGAATTTCTTAACCATCTCTAAAGCATACTTAGATTGATAACAAATAATCCTTCTAGATTTTGTTTGACTTGGAGACCTAGGAAGAACTGCAACTCCCCCATAAGGGACATCTGAAATTCCTTACTCATAATTTAAGAAAAGGATTTTACTTCTGAGGAAGAAATTGATCCAAATATAATATCGTCTACATATACTTGTGCAATAGTAATGTGTTTGTCAAAATGTTTGACAAATAGATTTTGGTCATTTCCACCTCTTTTGAAACCTTTATCCAAAAGAAAACTGGAAAGACGCTCATACCAAGCTCTAGGAGCCTGTTTAAGGCCATACAAAGCCTTTTTCAGACGAAATACATGATTTGGATGCTTAGCGTCAATGAACCCTTTAGGTTGTTCTACATAGGTTTCCTCAGCCAATATACCATTAAGGAACGCAGATTTGACATCCATTTGATATAATGTAAAACGCATGTGACAAGCTATAGCGAAAAGCAGACGAACTGATTCTAAACGAGTAACAGGGACAAAGGTCTCGTTAAAATCAATTCCTTCTATTTGGGAGTATCCTTGAGCAACTAATCTAGCTTTATTTCTAATTATTATCCCATTTTCATCAGTTTTATTTTTGAAAATCCAACCAGTACCAACAACCTTTTTGTGATCAGGACGTGGAACAAGATACCATACATCATGAATGACAAATTGTAAAAGTTCATCCTGCATAGCAGAAATCCAGTGAGAGTCATTCAATACCTCATTTACATTCTTTGGTTCACACAAGGGAAACAAAACATGCATAATGTGCATAATTTCTAAGTTGGGATCTTGTACGCATTGGCTCACTAGGGTTTCCAACAATGTTGTTTATGGGATGATCTTTAGAAACCCAGTTAGGTACTTCAGGTGTCTCAATAGGTAATGAATTATCTATTTTAGAAGGGTCATTTTCTAAAATATTTGAAGACTCTTCTTCGATAGGTAATTCACTAGTCTTGCTTTCTACAGTAGTGTCACTAACAATTACATTTATGGATTCCATCATGGTTTTAGTGCGAAGATTATACACTCTATAAGCTCTACTGTTAGGCGAGTATCCTAGAAATATGGCTTTATCTCCCCGGCTCTCAAATTTAGATAAATGTTCCCTATCTTTGCATACATAACAAGTACTGCCAAAGGTTCTAAGGTATTTGAGATTAGGCTTCTTATTGTACCAAAGTTCATAAGGGGTTTGTTTGGAATTCTTTATAAGATAGACCCTATTAATGATGTGACACGCAGTACGAATAGATTCTACCCAAAAATATTTAGTTAAGTTCTTGGCATGTAATATGACACGTGCCATCTCTTGCAAGGTACGATTCTTTCTCTCGGCGATACCATTTTGTCGAGGACTCTTGGGAGCACTAAACTCGTGTTTGTAACCATTATAGTCACAGTATTCTACAATACCAGTGTCTTTGAATTCACCACCTCTATCACTACGGATTCGATTTACTTGAATGTCCTTTTCATTTTCAATACTAAGAAGAATTTTTAGGAAGGTTTGAAAAGTGTCAGACTTTTGTTTTAAAAAGGCTACCCAAGTAAATCTGGTGAAGTCATCAACCATAACTAGGATATAACTGTGTCCACAAAGGCTAACAGTTTGGGAAGGACCCATTAGGTCCATATGGATGAGTTCTAAGGGATTATAGGTGAGAATATCTTTGACTTTCTTATGAGGGGCCTTAACAATTTTACCTTCTTTACAGGAACCAGAAACAATATTATGAATGGGTTTAATTTTTGGAATTCCTCTTACTATGTCTTGAGTAGACGATTTACTAAGACTATCGTAATTTATGTGACCCATTCTGTTATGCCATATCTCGTTGTCATCCATTCTGGCAACATTACAAGTTTTAGAATTGTTCTTGACAGTGTAACAGTTGTCAAGAGTTCTGAATCCAGTAATTATGCATTCACCTTTTTCATTTAAAATCTTGCAATTGTTCTTTGAAAAGGTAACAGTATGGTCTGAGTCACAAAATTGCGAAATGCTAAGTAAGTTGGCCTTTAGACCTTTAACTAGAAGAACATCTTTAAGAATAGGAAGCCCATCTTCTTGGAGAGTTCCTTTGCCTATGATTTGAGATGAAACTCCATCACCAAAAATAACTTTACCACCAGCAAATTTGGTTTTGTTTAAAAGTTTAGATTCATCTCCAGTCATGTGCTTAGAACATCCACAGTCTAAATACCAACCAGATGATGTGTGTTCGGCTTTTAAAGCAGTAACCACAATATTACACTTCATCTGAGGTAATAGATCATCTTTTCTAATCCAAATTTCTCTAGTTTTCATCTTGCGCTTATTAGCTCTCAACTCATAGAATTTGCGAGCATTAGATTTTTGCTGAAAAATGTTTTGCGCATGATTTTGAATTTTGTGAAAGACTTGAGCATTTGGTTTAGGAAAATGTTTGGGATTCCTTCTAGGAAATGTTCTTTTAGGTTTGGTCTTTCTCTTTCTATAGTTAGAGTTTTTATCTGGTTGTCTAGGAAGTATATAATTGTTTCGACTCCTCCTAGAATAGTTAAAGTTCTGGTAAGTACGAGGATTGTAGATAGGTTTAACAAGTCTCCTAGCATAGCAACCATCGAAAGAGGGACCATATATGTCACATTAGGAGCAATAAAGATTGCTCAAGATTGGGGTCCCCTTAGGAAAGTCTCTAAACAAAGGTTTTATAGAGTTTTGAGGCTGAATTCTATTCCTAGGTGTGACAGTCTTGAATGCAGACTCACTCTTTCTAATATAAGGGCAGACGTATTTAGCCTTAGGTGAACTTTCATGTCTAGAGTGACTAGATTCCCCAATGTTAAAACTTTGATTTTTTGAATCAAACTTAGTTTTTAGAGAATGAAAGTCTGGGCATGTTTTAATAGGTCTTTTGCCTCCTGACACAAACTTGATAGTTTTAAAATATTTTGTTTGTGTTTTCAAATTGGGACAAAAACCTATACCAGTTCGATCATTAGAATTGGTTTTAGATTCAGCAACAAATTCATCAAAACAGTTAGAATTATTTTCAAATTTTGTAAATTTTTTTAAAACAGTTGCTGTCTTTTCTTTGGTTTGTTCCAATTCTAACAATGTCCCTTTGTATTTTTTCTCCAGAATTTCATTTGTTTCAGTTAAATTTTTCAGTTTTTCATCAAAAACTTTAATTTCACTTTCATGAGTTAAACATTGGGTAGTGTACTCTTCAGCATTCAGTTTAACCATCAGGCTTAAATCTTCCAATTTCTTGGTAAGATCTTTAACAGTATTCTCTAGTCTAGCGCTTTTCTTGAGAGTCTTAGTGTAAAGTGTGTGAATGTCTGGGAGGTCTTCATTTTCCGAGTCACTAAGTGTGATGTGTGGAGTGACCCCTAACGATTCATTTGTTAAACTCACACACCCATTGACATCGTCATTATCGCCATCCCTTTGACTCACACACCCCGAGGTAGAACATGCAACATTCTCAGTAATCAAAGCATCTAAACCAGTAATAACCACATTGGAATTATCAGTCGTAGAATTATTTGGTTCATCCTCATTAACAAACATAGGCATGTCATCATTATAAATAATCTTATCAAAGAAAGACATGCAAGGATCAAAAGCATCTGATGACTCAGGTTCCTCATTTTCAGAGTCACTTGAATCATCCCATGTTTTGCAGATGTTAGCTCTAATGTGTTTGTTTTGAGTGTTCAAATTAACTCTACAGTCTTGTGAAATGTGCCCCAGTTTACCACATCTATAGCATTCAGTCTTCTTAAGGTCTCTATTAGGTCTAGCGTGAGAGTCCTTATGATTTTTGTCATTGTTTTTCTCATGAGGTCTGTGACTAGAAGGAGTTGGATAATTTGACTTGCCTTGTTTATTTGCCACTTTGTTTCTAAACTTAATGATTTTCTTGAACTATTTTGTCATTAAGGCAATATGATTGTCCAGACTCCCTATATCGCAGTCCTCATCAGATTCATCATTAGTAGTATTAAACTCAGGTTTAATCAATTTAGAAGAGAAGCTTAGATTGGAACTAGTATGTTTCCTATGGGATTGGGTTAATTGTTTCTTAAATTCCAGTTCCATTTCCACAGTTCTTAATTTACTACTGAGTAATTCAGGAGTGAGATTTATATCACACATTTCCTCAATAGCATATCTTTTGTTATGAAAATTTTGTGGCAATGATCTCAGAATTTTAGATACAATTTCTTGTCTATCATAGGTTATCCCATTAGCATGCAGTTTGGTCACAATATCAGTCAGGTTCATATAGAAGTCATCAAATGATTCAGTCTCAGACATAATTAAGGAGTTATACTGCTGGATAAGCATTTGGGTTTTAGCAGCCTTAACTCTAGTGTCTCCTTCATGTGAAGTGACTAAGGTGTCCCAAGCTTCCTTAGAAGTGGTATAGGATGAGATTCTTTTGAACTCATGTTCATTTATAGACATAAATATATCCTTCTTTCCTTTATTATTATTTCGAGAAACTTGTTTCTCTTCTTGAGTGAACTCACTTAGAGCTTTCTTAACCCTCTCATTACTTCCTTCGTTGGCTGGTTTAGTAGGAAAAGTATAACCATTTTCAACATTGTCCCAGACATCATCTCCCAAAGTTCCTTGAATGAAAGCAATCATCCTTACTTTACAGTAAGAAAAATTGGTTCCATCAAAGATTGGAGGTCTGGTCAAGTTACCAAATCTTTCATTTTTCTCGTCCATATTTGATTTTCAGAAAATAATTTCAGAAACACAGGATCTCTTTAAAAGCAGTTTACAAAGCTCTGATACCAATTGAAAAATGCGTTACTAAAGCCGTTTATTAAAAATAAACTATTTAAGTAACTCCGAGTTGTTTTTTGAAGAAACTCTTTTCTTAAATAAAAAAGGATTAATCACAAGATGTGTTTAATAAAACAGTATGTACGAGATCTTATTCAAGATTTAGGCAACAAGTTTAAAAGATAATTTAAACAAGTTTTAAACACAGCACAACCAAGAATGAGATGAGAAAATGTAGAAGACTTCTGTTCACAATTTTTTACGTGGTAAAACCTCACCAATTGAGGAAACATCCACGACTCCCTCTACGGAGTAAAATGAAAAATCCACTAAAACAAATATATGAGTTACAAACTATATAACTAACATGCAAACAACTCAGACCTATATAAGTTTAGGAATGTACCCTCTGGTGTCCTTAAACTTCTCTGCAGTTCTGATTGTAGATGTAGTTCTCCCAGTTTGTCAACTTCTGATTTGTTCCTGCACTTTACGTCGACTTATGTTCTCAAGATCTTATCACCAACACTTTTCGTGTTGTAGGGTGTAAGTGTTTGTGAAGGTGCTTTCTAACACATGCATGTACACACACACACACACTTATTAATTACAAACAGTCCTAACAAATTCAAGTTACACTATATGCAATGATCTTTTCTTTTTCTTTCTTCTTAGAAAACTTTGAACCTTTTTTACCTTTCAAACTATCCCAGAATCCACAGATACCTTGCTAGAAAGACAGACAAGGTCTTAATCAATCTCAGAATTTAAAATAAAAACTTTTTGAGATTGAAAACCTCCAAGTGAGATTCCAAACTAGGTCAAAGGTTTAGTTTACAAGAACAAGAAACATAAAGCATTTATTGTTGATTTCAAAGTAAGAAAACGTTTTAGACAAAAATAATCAACAATATATTTCTCAAGATGAGAAATAAAATGAAACTAACTGTAATGTAACATGAAAAACTCAGATCTGAGATTTCTATGGAAACATAAACTAGATCTAAGTAGAAGTCTAAGTTGGAAACAAGATCTCACGAACACAAGGTTACAGCAACCAAAATAACTCAACTCAAACTCTCAAACACTCAAGAACACTCAGGTTGGTGTTTTTGGCTATGGTGTTTTGAAGAAGTGTTTGGGTTAGGTTTGAAGAGGATTTGGACGAAGTTAGGGTTTCTAACTTTTTTCTCTCTGGTTTTCTCTCTTCTCTATCTACTCTCTTCTCTCAATACTTTGAGGAAATGAAATGGAAAAAAGTCTTCGAAGGCTGAGAATAGAGGCCTTTTTATAGCGAGAGGAGAAGGTTCGAGATATCTGATCAAAACCAAGGGCTGAGATCGAGTCAATTTAGATTGACTTGAATCTAAGGGCTCACACAAGGCGGTTCTTAAACGAGCGCTGATTGGCTTAAAAAGATACACAGGGATTCATCAAGGCAACATGCAGACCATTGATAAGAAATGATCCAAGGGCTGATAACACACGCGACTATTGTCTCTGTAAAGAAACACAAATCTAACCAATCAGGGGGCAACAGGTGTTGGCCAGTTATGGGATGATAAACGCGCGTCAAAACTAATTACAAAGTACACCCTGAAGTCTGTGCCGCTTTTGGATTCTACCCAAGGTAACATTAGCCCATAAAATACAACAAGTCATATTTGGAGATTGACCCCAAAACTATTAAAACAAGTTTTAATTATTAAAAACATGATTTTAAAAATTGTTTAAAAAATCCCACAAAATTATTAAAAATCAAACTTAGGGATTTAAACACACACAACACATGTACACACATAATTATTCAATATGATATGCAAAAATGAATTCTACTGTGTGTGAGTGTTGGAAATAGGTTCTTGATCAAAGAAAGAAAGAGAGATGAATAGGCAATCCAACTTCTGAGGCTCTTTGGTTTCTAGGAAGACACAATTTTGTCACAATTTCCAAACTAGATGAGCATTTATACAATATAGACTCAAGTGAGTCAAATGTATAAGGGCTTCACCCAACACCTCATACAGGACCAATGTAACTCGTACGAACTGATCGCGTGACCATGGGACTCGCGATTTGAGAATACGATGATAATCTTCCAATTTCTAGACATAGGCATAAAAACATGGCATTAGTGGGTGAAAGCCCGAAACAGACTCTGAACTGCCCCGTGAGTGGCACCAACACCTTGCACGGGACCAATGTAACTCGTATAAATTGACCTCGTGATCACGGGACTCCCAATTTGAGAATACGATGATAATTTGCATATATATAGACTTAGGCATAAAAACATGGCATTAGTGGTTAAAAACTCGAAACAGCCCCTGAACGGCCCCGTGATTGGCACCAACACCTCGTACGGGATCAATGTAACTCATAAGAATTGACCGCGTCATCCCAGGACTCTCAATTTGACAATAGGATGACAATTTGAATTTTTGTAGACTTAAGCATACAAACATGGAGTTAGTGGGGAGAAACCCGAAACAACCCCCCAAACGGCCCCATGAGTGGCACCGACACCTCACACGGTACCAATGTAACTCGTAAGAACTGACCGCACGATCTCAGGACACCCGGTTTGAAAATAGGATGATAATTTGCATATTTATAGACATAGGAATAAAAACATGGCGTTAGTGGGTGGAAACCCGAAGCAACCCCCCAAACGGCCCAGTGATTGGCACCTACACCTCGCATGGTACCAATGTAACTCGAAGGAACTGACCGCGCGATCACGGAAGAATGCGATGATAATTTGCATATTTCAAGACTTAGGAATAAAAATATGGCGTTAGTGGGTGGAAACCTGATACAACACCCGAACGGCCCCGAGAGTGGCACCAAAACCTCGCACGGGTCCAATGTAACTCATAGGAAATGATCGCGCGATCATGGGACTCCCAGTTTGAGAATATGACGATAATTTGCATATTTACAGACTTAGGCATAAAAATATGACGTTAGTGGGGAAAACCCAAAATGGCCCCCGAATGGCCACGTGAGTGGCACCAACACCTCGTACAGGACAAATGTAACCTGTAAGGACTGACCGCACAATCACGGGACTCCCAATTTGATAATATGATGATAATTTTCCATATTTATAGACATATGCACAGAAACATTGCTTTAGTGGCTGAAAACCTGAAACGGCCATCGAACGGGCCTATGAGTGGCACTAACACCTCGTACGGGACCAATGTAACTCGTACGAACTGATTGCATTTTTCTACATTTAGGCATAAAAAATAGTGTTAGTGGGAGAAAACACAAAACAGCCCCCGAACGGCCCCATATGTGGCACAAACACCTCGCACGGGACCAATATAACTCGTAGGAACTGACCACGCGATCACGAGACTCCTGATTTTAGAATATGATGATAATTTGCATATTTCTAGACTTAGGCTTAAGAACATGGCATTAGTGGGTGGAAACCCAAAACAAACCCCCGAATAGCCCTGTGAGTGGCACCGACACCTCGCACGGGACTAATGTAACTCGTAGGAACTGACCGTGTGATCATGAAACAACCATTTTGAGAATACGATGATAATTTTAATATTTCTACACTTAGTCATAAAAACATGACGTTAGTGGGTGGAAACTTGAAATAACCCCAAAACGGCCCCGTGAGTGGCACCAACACCTCGCACGGGACCATTGTAACTCGTAGGAACTGACCGTGCGATCATGGGACTCCTAATTTAAGAATATGATGATAATTCACATATTTCTAGATTTAGGCCTAAAAACATGGCGTTAGTGGGTGAAAACACAAAACAGCCCCCAGACGGCCTCGTGAGTGTCACCAACACCTCGCATAGACCATTATAACTCGTAGGAACTGACCGTGAGATCACGGGACTCCCGATTTGAGAATATGATGATAATTTTGATATTTCTAGACTTTGGCTTAAAAGGAAGGCGTTAGTGGTTCAAAACCCGAAATAGCCCCCGAACGGCCCAGTGTGTGGCACCAACACCTCACATGGGACCAATGTAACTCGTACGAACTGATCACGTGATCATGGGACTCCCGATTTGAGAATACGACAATAATTTGCATATTTCTAGACATAGGCAAAAAACATGGCGTTAGTGGGTCAAAACCCGAAATAGCCCCCGAAAGGCCCCGTGAGTGGCACAAACACCTTGCACAGGACCAACATAACTCGTAGGAACTGACCGTACAATCACGGGACTTCCAGTTTGAGAATACAACAATAATTTCCATATTTATAGACTTGGTCTTAAAAACATGGCATTAGTGTGTGAAAATAAGAAATAGCCCCCGAACTGCCCCGTGAGTGGCCCTAACACCTCGCATAGGACCAATGTAACTAATATGAACTTACTGCGTGATCATGGGACTCCCGATTTGGGAATGCGATGATAATTTGCATATATATAGACTTAAACATAAAAATATGGTGTTAGTGGATGAAAACCCGAAACAGCCTCCGAACGGCCCCGTGAGTGGCACCAACACCTCGCACGGGACTAATGTAACTCGTATGAACTGACCGCATGATCATGGGACTCCCGGTTTGAGAATACGATGATAATTTGCATATATATAGACTTAGGCATAAAAATATGGCATTAGTGGGTTAAAGCCCGAAATAGCCTCCGAATGGCCCCGTGAGGGGCACCAACATCTCGCACGGGACCAATAGAACTCGTAGGAACTGACCCTGCGATCACGAGACTCCCAGTTTAAGAATACGATGATATTTTCCATATTTCTAGACTTAGGCATAAAATTATGGCGTTAGTGGGGGAAAACTCAAAACAGCCCCCGAACATCCCCCTGAGTGGCACCAACACCTCGCACGGGACCATTGTAACTCGTAGGAACTTATCGCGCGATCTCGGGACTCCTGGTTTGAGAGTATGATGAAAATTTTCATATTTCTAAACTTAGGCATAAAAACATGTCGTTAGTGGGTGTAAACCCATAATAACCCCCCGAACGGCCCAATGAGTGGCACCGACACCGCGCACGGGACCAATGTAACTCGTAGGAACTAACCGCACGATCACAGAAGAATCAGTTTCAGAATACAATGATAATTTCCATATTTCTATACTTAGGCATAAAAACATGGTGATAGTAGGTGGAAACGTGAAACAACCTTCGAACGGCCCCAAGAGTGGCACCAACACCTCACACGGGACCAATGTAACTCGTAGGAACTGACCGAGCAATCACAGGTTTCCCGATTCGCGAATACGTCGATAATTTGCAAATTTCTAGCCATATGCATAAAAACATTGCGTTAGTGGATGAAAACTCGAAACGGGCCCCGAACGGCCCGATGAGTGGCACTAACACCTCGTATAGGACCAATGTAACTCGTATGACATGATCGCGTGATCACGGGACTCTTAGTTTGATAATATGACGATAATTTGCATATTACTAGACTTAGGCAAAAAAAACATGGTGTTAGTGGGGGAAAACCCGAAACAGCCCCCGAACGTCAACATGAGTGGCACCAACACCTCGTACAGGATAAATGTTACTCGTAGGAACTGACCGCACAATCACGAGACTCCCAATTCACGAATATGACGATAATTTACATATTACAGACATATCCATAAAAACATTACGTTAGTGGGTGAAAACCCAAAATGGCCCCCGAACGGCCCGATGAGTGTCCCAAAACCTCGTACGGGACCAATATAACTCGTACAAAAAAATCGCATGATCACGGGACTCCATGTTTGATAATACGATGATAATATGTATATTTCTAGACTTAGGCATAAAAATATGGTGCTAGTGGGGGAAAACCCGAAATAGCCTCTGAACGGCCCCGTGAGTGGAACCTACACCTCGCACGGGACCAAAGTAATTGGTAGGAACTGACATTACGGTCATCAGACTCCCGGTTTGAGAATACGATGATAATTTGCATATTTCTAGACTTAGGCATAAAAACATGGCATTAGTGTGGGAAAACTCGAAACAGCCCTTGAACGGCCCCGTGAGTGGCACCAACACTTGGCACGCGACCAATATAACTCGTAGGAACTTACCGCGCGATCCCGGGGCTCCAGATTTGAGAGCAGGATGACAGTTTCCCTATTTCTAGACTTAGGCATAAAAACATGGCGTTAGTGGGTGTAAACCCAAAACAACCCCCTGAATAGCACCGTGAGTGGCACCGACACCTCGCACGGGACCAATGTAACTCGTAGGAACTGATCGCGTGATCACGGAACAACCGGTTTGAAAACACAATGATAATTTTCATATTTCTATACTTAGGCATAAAAACATGGCGTTAGTAGGTGGAAACCTGAAACAACCCCCGAACGGCCCCGTGAGTGCCTCCGACACCTTGTACGGGACCAATGTAACTCGTAGGAATTGATCGCGTGATCATGGGACTCTCGGTTCGATAATACGATGATAATTTTCATATTTCTAGACATATGCATAAAAACATTGCGTTAGTGGGTGAAAACCCGAAACGGCCCCCAAACAGCCTGGTGAGTGGCACCAACACCTCGTACGGGACCAATGTAACTCGAATGAACTGATCGCGTGATCACGGGACTCTTGGTTTGATAATATGATGATATTTTCCATATTTTGTTGACTTAGGCATAAAAACATGGCGTTATTTGGGTAAAACCCGAAACAACTCCCAAATGGCAACATGAGTGGCACCAACACCTCGTATAGGCACAATGTAACTTGTACAAACTGACCACGCGATCACGGGACTCCCGGTTCGAGAACACGATGATAATTTGCATATTTCTAGACATATGCATTAAAACATTGCCTTAGTTGGTGAAAACCCAAATGACACCCGAATGGCCCAGTGAGTGGCACTAACACCTCGTACGGGACCAATGTAGCTCGTACGAACTATTCGCGTGATCACGGGACTCTTGGTTTGATAATACGACGATAATTTGCATATTTCTAGACTTAGGCATAAAAAGATGGCGTTAGTGGGTGAAAATCCGAAACAACACCCGAACGGTCCCGTGAGTGGCACCAACACCTCACACAGGACCAATATAACTCGTAGGAACTAACCGCGTGATTGCGGGACTCTCGATTTGAGAGTACGATGATAATTTGCATATTTCTAGACTTAGGCTAAAAAACATGGCATTAGTGGGTGCAAACCAGAAACAGTCCCGAACGGCCCCGTGAGTGGCACCAATACCTCGCACGGGACCAATGTAACTCATATGAACTAATCGCGCGATCACGGGACTCCCGATTTGAGAAAATGACAATAATTTTCATATATGTAGACTTAGGCATAAAAACATGGCGTTAGTGGGTGAAAACTTGAAACAACCTCCGAACGGCCCCGTGAGTGGCACCATCACCTCGCACGAGACCAATGTAACTAGTAGTAACTGACCGCGCGATCACGGGACTCCCGGTTTGAGAATAGGATGATAATTTGCATATTTCTAGACATAAGCTTTAGTCGGTGGAAACTCGAAACGGCCCCCGAACAGCCCGTTGTGTGGCCCCAAAACCTCATACGGGACTAATATAACTCGTACGAACTGATCGCATGATCACGGGACCCCAAGTTTGATAATATGACAATAATTTGCATATTTCTAGACTTAGGCATAAAAATATGGTGTTAGTGGGGGAAAACCCGAAATATCCTCTGAACGGCCCTATGAGTGGCACCTACACCTCACACGGGACCAATGTGACTGGTAGGAATTGACATTGCGATCACGCGACTCTCGGTTTGAGAATACGATGATAATTTGCATATTTCTAGACTATGGCATAAAAACATGGCGTTAGTGGGGGAAAAATCGAAACAGCCCTCGAACGGCCCCGTGAGTGACACCAACACCTCGCATGTTACCATTGTAACTCATAGGAACTTAACGCGCGATCCTGAGACTCCTGATTTGAGAGTAGGATGACAACTTTCATATTTCTAGACTTATGCATAAAAACATGGCATTAGTGGGTGTAAACCCGAAATAACCCCCCGAACGGCCCCTTGAGTTGCACCGACACCTCGCACGGGACCAATGAAACTCGTAGCAACGGATCTCGTGATCACGGAACAACCAATTTGAGAATATGATGATAATTTTTGTATTTATAGACTTAGGCATAAAAACATGGCGTTAGTTGGTGGAAACCTGAAACAACCACGGAACGGCACCGTGAGTGCCACCAACACCTCGTACGGGACCAATCTAACTCGTAGGAACTGACTGTGCGATAATGGGACTCCTAGTTTGATAATACGATGATAATTTGTATATTTCTAGACATATGCATAAAAACATTGCGTTAGTAGGTGGAAACCCAAAACGGCCCTCGAACGGCCCGATGAGTGGCCCCAAAACCTCGTACGGGACCAATATAACTGGTACGAACTGATCGCATCATCACAGGACTCCATGTTTGATAATACGACGATAATTTCATATTTCTAGACTTAGGCATAAAAATATCGTGTTAGTGGGGGGAAAACCCGAAATAGCCTCCGAACGACCTCGTGAGTGGCACCAACACCACGCACGAGACGAATGTCACTCGTTGGAACTGACCCCGCGATCAAGAGACTCCCGGTTCGATAGTACAATGATAATTTTCATATTTTTATACATATGCATAAAAACATTGAGTTAGTGGGTGAAAACCCGAAATGGCCCCCAAACAGCCTGGTGAGTGGCACCAACACCTCGTACGGGACCAATGTAACCCATACGAACTGATCGCGTGATCACGGGACTCTTGGTTTGATAATACTATGATATTTGTTAGATTTCTAGACGTAGGCATAAAAATATGGCGTTAGTGGGGAAAAACCCAAAACAACCCCCAAACGGCAACATGAGTGGCACCAACACCTCGTACAGGACCAATGTAACTTGTACGAACTGACCGCGCGATCATGGGACTCTCGGTTCGAGAATACGATGATAATTTGCATATTTCTAGACATATGCATAAAAACATTGCGTTGGTGGGTGAAAACCCAAAAGTCCCCCGAATGGCCCGGTGAGTGGCACCAACACCTCGTACGGGACCAATGTTAGTATGAACTGATCACGTGATCACGGGACTCTTGTTTTGATAATACGATGATAATTTGCATATTTCTAGACTTGGGCATAAAAACATGGCGTTGGTGGGTGAAAATCCAAAATAGCCCACGAACGGCCACGTGAGTGGCACCAACACCTCGCATAGGACCAATATAACTCGTAGGAACTAACCGCGCGATCACGGGACTCCCGATTTTATAATACGGTGATAATTTTCATATTTTTAGACTTAGGCTAAAAAACATGGCATTCGTGGGTGCTAACCAGAAACAGCCCCCGAACGGCCCCGTGAGTGGCACTAAAACCTCACACGGGACCAATGTAACTCATATGAACTGATCGCGCGATCACGGGACTCCCGATTTGAGAAAATGATGATAATTTTCATATGTATAGACTTAGGAATAAAAACACGGCGTTAGTGGGTGAAAACCTAAACAACCTCCGAACGGCCCCATGAGTGGCACCAACACCTCACACAGGACCAATGTAACTCGTAGGAACTGACCGCTCAATCACGGGACACCCGCTTTGAGAATAGGATGACAATTTGCATATTTTTAGACTTAGGCATAAAAACATTGTCTTAGTGGGTGGAAACCCGAAATAACCCCCCGAATGGCCCCGTGAGTGGCACCGGCACCTCGCACGGGACCCATGTAACTCATAGGAACTGACTACGCGATCAAGGAACAACCGGTTTGAGAATACGAGGATAATTTGCATATTTCTAGACATAGCCATAAAAACATGTGGTTAGTTGGTGGAAACCTGAAACGACCCCCGAACGGCCCTTTGAGTGGTACCAACACCTCACACAGGACCAATGTAACTCGTAGGAACTGATCGTGTGATTACGGAACAAACAGTTTGAGAATATGATGATAATTTGCATATTTCTACACTTAGCCATAAAAATGTGGCGTTAGTGGGTGGAAACCTGAAACAACCCCCGAACGGCACCGCGAGTGGCACCAACACCTCGTACGGGACCAATGTAACTCGTAGGAACTGACTGCGTGATCACGGGACCCCCAAATTTAGAATATGATGATAATTAACATATATATATAAACTTAGGCATAAAAACATGGCATTAGTGGGTGACAACCCAAAACTTCCCCCGAACAGGCCCGTGAGTGGCACCAATACCTCGCACAGGACCAATGTAACTCATAGGAACTGGCCGTGCGATCACGGGACTCCCAATTTGAGATTAATATATAATTTGCATATTTCTGGACTTAGGCCTAAAAACATGGCGTTAGTGGGTGGAAACCCGAAACAGCCCTAGAACGGCCCCGTGAGTGGAACCAAACCTCGGAACTGACCGCACGATCACGGGACTCCTGGTTTGACAATACGATGAAAAATTTCTTATTTCTAGACTTAGTCATAAAAACATGGCGTTAGTGGATGAAAACCCGAAACAATCCCCGAACGGCCCTGTGCGTGGCACCAATACCTCGCACGGGACCATTGTAGCTCGTAGGAACTGACCGCGTGATCACGTGACCCCTGATTTGAGAATACGATGATAATTTAAAAATATTAGGACTTAGTAAAAACATAGCGTTAGTGGGTGAAAACCTGAAACAGCCCCCGAACGGCCCCAAAAGTGGAACCAAAACCTCGCACGGAACCAATGTAACTCGTAGGAACTGAACGCGCGATCACAGGACTCTCACTTCGAGAATATGATGGAAATTTTCATACTTATAGACTTAGGCTTAAAAACATGGCGTTAGTGGGTGAAAACCCGAAACAACCCCCGAACGGCCCATTGAGTGGCAACAATACCTCGCACGGGACCAATGTAACTCGTAGGAACCGACCACGCAATCACGGGACACCCGGTTTGAGAATACGATGATAATTTGCATATTTTTGGACTTAGGATTACAAATATGGGGTTAGTGGGCACAAACCCGAAACAGTCCCTAAACGGCCCCGTGAGTGGCACCAACACCTCGCGTAGGACCAATGTAACTCGTATGAGCTGACCGCGCAATCTCGGCACTCCCAGTTTGAGAATACCAAGATAATCTGCATATTTTTAGACTTGGGCCTAAAAACATGGCGTTAGTGGGTGGAAACCAGAAAGATCCCCCGAATGGCCCCGTGAGTGGAAGAAACACATCGCATGGCACCAATGTAACTCGTACGAACTAACCGTGCGATCACGGGACCCTCGGTTTGAGAATACATCGATAATTTCAAAATATGAGAACTTCGGAAAAACAAGGCATTAATGGGTGGAAATCCGAAATTGTCCCTGAACGGCCCCGTGAGTGGCACCAACACTTCGCACGAGACCAATGTAACTCGTAGAAACTGACCGCGTGATCACGGGACTCCCGGTTTGAGAATACGACGATCATTTGCAAATTTCGAGGCTTAGGCATAAAAACATTGATATGTTGATAATTATAACTCATATATGCAATGTTTCAGCTTGAATAAAATTTTTGTAATACTACTTGCTTACTGATACCATTTTTTTTTTGTATCCTCTCATTTGTAAGATTTTTGCACGTGGAAGAAATGAAGAAGGTAATGGTTTACGACATGAAGATTGTTTATATAATGGTGTGGGCTTTCACGATTTTGTTTTTTATGTGTTACAACCGTGCAGGCTTTCATTGTTTAGTTTTATGGCCGTGTGGGCTTTTATAATTTGATTGTTAAATTTTATGGTCGTGCGGGCTTTATAATAAGCAGGTTTTATATTTACAGGGTTTGGAATGTCTAGAAAATAGAGAAAACTTTGTCCAATATTTTTTTGGTCTGTATATTATTAAGATGTGTAATATTTTTAAATTTTTATATATATTTGTTCATTAACAATGTTCCCGATTCGCAATTTGTGATTTTTTTATTGTTTTGCCAATATTAAATATTCGCAACTGTGCAGTCACAGGACCCCCGATTTTAGGATTGGATCAAAAAATGACATTTTAAAAAAAATTATATTTAAATATGGTTGTGGACTTTCTCGATGACCATTTTTTTTCCGTCGTGCATAAAAATGGTCGCGGCCAAAGTCCATGACCCCCAACTGTGACAAAAAATGGTCGCGGCCAAAGTTCGCGACCATTTTTTTCCTTTTTTTCCCGTCGTGGTGTGGGTCACGAACTTTGGCCGCGACCAATTTTTTTCACGATTGTGGTCACGGCCAAAGTCCGAGACCATTTTTTTCCTTTTTTTTCGTCACGGCATGGGTCACGGACTTTGGTCGTGACCAATTTTTGTCACGGTTGTGGGTCACGGCCAAAGTTCGCGACCAATTTTTTCCTTTTTTTTGCGGCGCGTTGTGGGTCACAGACTTTTTCTGCGACCCATTTTTGTCAGGGTTGTGGGTCATGGACAAAAGTCGCAACCATTTTTTCCCCGTCGCGGTATGGGTCATGGCCCAAGTCTGCGACCATCTTCCATGACCCACAGTGGACCATGACCAATTTTTGGTCATGGACTTGGGTCATGAACAAAGAAAATAGTCATGCCCGAAATGGTCACGGCCCAAGTTCGCGACCCACAGTCTTGGTTAGGGATTTTGGCCGTGAACACTCGTCAGTTTTGGTGTAGTGACTCCACTCAATGTCTAGTCAATAAATAATTTAATGTGAATCACAAGATTGTCGATATGCATATTATACCCTCAAACACTCCAGTTACCTAGGGAAAAGGAAGCTAAGAGACTAATAGTACTTGTTTTATTAAAATATTAAACCTATGAATTATTTATACAATTTCAACCAATTTTAGATCCAGCTCATTATCCTATGTTAAGTTCATGTACCCCAACTCTTTCAATATTTAGTTGGACATGATATTATGAATATCTACATAAGAACCCATTAACATGCAAGGAAACATAATGAAATAATAATAAAAAATTTGGAATTTAAGGTTACCAAGATTAAAGACGATAAGCATGCAAGAAGAAATAAAAGCTTGAAGAAGTACCGAAAAAAAATTTTAATTGATGATGCAAAACATGTAAATTATTCTCCTAGATGTTCCTCATTTATTATGATATTTTAGATGAATGAAATTACCCTTAAGAGAACCCTAATGACTAAATATATATGTTAGAAGTCATTTAGATGAGTCCTCAAAATGTAAAACTATCTAGGCTAAAAAAATAAGTCCAAAAGAAAAATCCCACTTCAGATAGTTTGTCACGGTTCAAAAGCATGATAAATTTTATCATCATTCTAGTCCATTAATAATGATGAACCTATCCCCTTTAGAACCGAACCGGTTTGGTTTTCCAGTGTTTCCCAAGTGATGCTTGTGTGCTCGAAGTTCTCTTATTACAATTGTTTCCACCAAATTTTCTTCTCAACTTCACATGCGTATAACTTCTTCACCGCTGCTCAGATTGAGGTTCCATTTTGTCCAATATTCTTCCAAATTCAATCTCTTCAACTTTCTAGTTTTCTCCTCCTCCAGGTTTCGACTGGAAAATTATGAAAATACACATGACTTCCCTTTCTTGGATTTCTTTCACTATTTCGACATTTCCCTTGCACCCACTTGCACGAATTACCTGTAAAATAAGAGATTAATACAAAAACTAAGAAATAATTGCTAAAAAGGGTTAGTAGCATAAATATGAGATAAATTCGAGTTAATTACAATGCACGGGATAATAAATGAACCAAAATTAAGGAGATAAATGTGAAATATCTATGCGTAATCAAACCCCCTAACTTAGAATGTTGCTCATCCCGAGCAATGTAAAAGAATAAGAACATGAGTTTAAGTGGACTTATAAACAACTAATGTCGTAGGGTACCGCTTTCACGGATAAAGGATTACATTTAATGTAAGAAACAACCCGTTAAACCACTAGTTTGCCCTAATAGGACAAGGGGTGTCTCGTGAGGGTTTGGAGTGAATATACCCACAAAATTCGTTTTTCATTTCAAAGAAAAATCAAAATACTTAAATATTATACAACTTAAATTCCTGAAAAGATAGTCACCTTAAATTCATATTCAAGAGTCTCAATTCATAGTCTGTGTGTGTGCGAAGCCGAGAATTAAATCGCTAACTTCCACCGATTGATCATTATGTTCGTTTTTAAAAATTCGTTTTTGATTTAATTCTCATGGGATACTCTCACAAACGAATCACTCAAAATGTGCATAGTTCTCTCGATGTGCGTGATTTAATGATTAAGTATAATGGAACACGAAGTCACACACACAAATTTGAAAGACAGAATTTGTATGGTGAAAAGATCTTGTCATCAGAATACAGTCATTGGAAAATGGGAAATATCGCCTCTTATCCTCACCAATTATTCTCTCTTATTATCTTTCCGTGTCTTAGGCTCTCAACTTGGTAATCAATGTCGTTATTCATAGTTAGTTAGGACTTTTTTGGGTTATAAGGTGCATTGGGTAAAATGGGAATGATTGGGAAATCCAGAGTCGGAAATTTTTTCTTGCGATGCCCCTTGGCACTTTTTCGGGCAATTGCTCAATTTTTTTTCTCATATTTTTTCATTTTTTCTTTTCTATATTTGTTTGAACATTTTTTTCTTTCCCCTTTTTATGTACTGAATGGACTTAATTGATAAATTTTTTGATTTTCACAACTCCAGCCCAATTGGGCTCGGGTTAATCAAACGAAATTGACAAATTTAATTCGGCTCAAATTGGTTTGCAAAAGGGATAGTTTTTCACAGTTTTTTATGACTCATATTTTTGGGCAACAAACGATGGTCTAACATCATTTATTCGAAGTAATAATTATTTTACCATGTGCGTCTCGAGAATATATTTAATTTAGCGATATTTTTAGCGCATTTTTCAAGACAACGTCTCACTCATTTCCCATAACTGATCAAAATAAAGGAATAAGAAAAACTTTAACTAATTACACTAAACTACAATTAAAAAGAGAGAAAAAGAAAGAAATAAATAAAACTAACTATTTACAACCTAAAATTTGAACTTCTAATTGACATTACACTAGAAGTAGAAATTGTTGAGGGTCCACCCAAAATACAATTTGACTTGGAGGGATTAATGGTGTTCCATAATTTTCATACACTCCTCCTGAAAAAATAGTAATTATGTTTGAACAACGGAAGGCATGTGTAAGGCGAAAGAAAGGAACCATAACTAATTAAAGAAATTTAGGGGGATAATGGGGGGCTTGGATGCTAAGGGGTACAAGACCAAATTGATCTCAAGAAAATTAAAATCACCTCCCGAAGGTTTTTCAATTGGAACATGAGGTGGAACAAGTGCAAGTGAATAGCCCGTGTGATGAAGCATCTCAAAATAATATTTTCGTTCAAGAATTGGGTCAAAGTCCTTAAGACTTTAATCCGATTTTTTCGATAGATTTAATGGTTTGTAATAGTGGGGAACCAAGTAATTAAAGGACCTTCAACCTCAATAGAATTTGAAATATTTATACGAGGTTGAAATTCAAAAATGCTTGGATCACTCTCCATGATTTCTTCTTCAAAAAAGGGAGGAGGCGAAAAACAAGTTTCAACCTCAACCAAGATCTTGGAAGAAGAAGAATTGATTTCATTGAGCTAGACATTTGTTTTATTTATCCAAGATTCATAAATCTCGACTGCATCATTTGATTCCTTATTACCACTTTTCAAACTTTATTTTCAAGTGCTTTGTTGAATTCTCTCATTTTCCAGAATTTTCATGTAATCACCCATCATCATAGGTGGTGGATAGTTTTTTTCATGTTCAATTCTTTTATTTTTCAAAATTTGGAAGCAGTCACGTATAGTCTTGGGAGTGTAAATTAGAGAACTATTATCTTAATATTTAAAGCTATTTTTCAAAGTTTGTTCCCAAGCGCTTTGTTGAATTCTCTCATTTTTCAAAATTTTCATGTAATCACCCATTGTCATAGGATGTGGAGAATTTTTTTCACGCTCAATTCTTTTATTTTCAAGAGTTTGGAAGCATTCACGCATAGTGTTGGGAGTGTATCTTTGAGAACTATCATCATCATCATCATCATCATCATAATCCTTTCCTTAATCCCATAGTATGGGGTCGGTCACATGGACTCTCCTTTTTCATTATAATCTATTATATGCATTATCAACATTTAAGTTTAATTCCTTATGGTCTCTCCTAATAATTTCTTCCCACGATAACTTAGGGCGACCTCTTTTTCTTTTACCCTCTATTTCCTACGATCTTCCTCATGTTATAAGGGCATCTACTGGTTTATGAAACACATGTCCATACCACCTAAGTCTACCTTCTCTTAATTTATCAATAATGGGAGATACTCTTAACTTTTCTCTCACATAATGGTTTTTAATTTTGTCCTTTGTAGTAATTCCTATCATCCACCAGAGCATCCTCATATCACTCACATGGAGACTTTGTTCATATTTCTTCTTTAATGCCTAACACTCCGCTCCATAACAATTAAAGGCATCAAAAGAGTGCGAATGAGACATTCAAAGTGGGCAATTCAAAAACGTGACAAGCATCAAAATTTCAAGTTTCTCGAAACAAATTAGTACAAATAAAAAACAAAGTAAAAAGAATAAACAATATATATACAAAGTATTAAAACACTAAAATACTAAAATAAACCGTTTTCTAGCAGCGACGCCATTTTTTGATGAGGTGTAAACTTTGTATTTAAATCATGTCATTGGGTGTTTATGCCTTATACCAAAATATACCACACCTTGGCATACTATAAATGGAAGAGTAGCAGTAATTAGGGATGGAATTCGTGCAAAACATTATTTAGGATTATATTGGTTTAACACTTAGGAAAGGGGAAAGTGTAAAAGACCATATGTTTGAGAATGTTTTGAAGAATGTGCAATTTTATTAACTACTATGAATAAGATGGGATTCGAATACACTCCTCTGAACCTTCAATAATTTCGATGGATACACAATGTTCAAAATTGTATTTACAATTAGAAGAAAATATTCAAGTTTTCAAAATACTAAACATATGAGAATTTGTCTCCGCACAATCTCTAGTCAATAAATAATTTAATGTGAATGACAAGATTGTTGACATGTGTATTATACCATCAAACACTTCTATTACCTAAGGCAAGAGAAATTAAGAGACCTATAGTACTTATTTTGACAAAATATCAAGTCTACAAAATATCTATACAATTTCATCCAATTTTAGATCCTACTCATTAACCATCTAAATATCTATTCGGACATGATATTATAAATCTCTACATAAGAACCCATTAACATACATGTAAACATAATGAAATAATAATAAAAGTGCTGGAATTTAAGGTTACCAAGATAGAACAAGGTAAGCCTGCAAGAAGAAATCAAAGCTTGAAGAAATACCGAAAAAGATTTTAAATTGATGATATAAAACTTGTAAATTATTCTCCTAGATGTTACTCCTTGATTAGGAGATTTTCCATGAATGAAATCCCCCTTAAAATAAACAAAATGACTAAATATACAGGTTAGAAGTCGTTTAGAAGAGTCCTTAAAACGTAAAACTTAGGCTAAAAAATAGTTACAAAATAAAAATCCCGCTTCAGATAATTTGTCACGGTTCTAAAGCATGACAAATTTTATCAATGTTCTAGTTCGTTACTAATGACAAATCGGCTTCCTTAAAGACTAAACCTTTTCCATTTTCTAATGTTGCTTAGGTGATGCTTTATGTGCTCGAAGTTCTCTTATTTACAATTCTGCTACAAGATTTTGTTCTCAACTTCAAACGCACATAGTTTCTTTGTCGTACCTTAGATTGAGGTGCCGTTTTTTCCATTATTCTTGTGACTTCAATATCTCCAACTTTACAATTGGCTCCTTCTCCAAGTTCTGACTAGCAAAATTACGAAAATACCGTTCACTTCCCTTTCTTGCATTTCTTTATCTATTTCAGCGTTTTTCTTGCACCCATTTGCACGAATTACCTGTAAAATAAGAGAGAAATACACAAAACAATAAATACTTTCCAAAAAGGGTTAGTAGCATAAATATGAGATACATTCGAGTTAATTACAATGCATGGGGCCGTAAAAGAACCAAAATTAAGGAGATAAATATGAAATATTTATGCCAAATGAGTTAGTTTCTAATTTGATTCCGAATCAAAACCATAATTAAATCCCATGAAATCACCCAACCTAACATTTTTTCATGGTAGAGAGAACTATAGACTAGCATACGAATTATAACTACTCAATTTATTTATGTTTAAACACTTGACTTTGATGATGAAGGTCTGATTTCAATAGTTTGGTGATGGAGGTTGCTTCTCCTTGTGCCCCTCTCAATTTTGGCAAAAATGGTGGTGTTGGGTGGTGGTGAATGGCCTAAAAACCCTTTCCTCTTCCTCTCCTATGGCCTCTCTTGTTTCTCACTTGTTCTAACCCTATCTTCCAAAATATATTAGTTGATATAGCCTTCATAACTTCGTAGGTCTTCTAACCCTATTTTCCCAAATGGCCATAATAACCTTACGTAGTGATAATTTGGTTTAAAAATGCCCCGGGACCCAATTACGACCCCCGAGTATACTTTTCTGACTATCTCAACTCATTCGGATACATTAACACACTCTAAATGACTAGTTGGATAACCTATATACCATTCTCATTTTATTTTATATATTAAGTCCCGACACGACTCACACGCGCGTCCCGACTAAATTATCATTACCTATCATATTTCTCATTCACGGCTTAATATAGTTCATTCGTAATATTTTATTACTTGTTCACTAAGTAATATTCAATTTAGTTCACATCCCTAAATATTAACTCTTATCACACTAATTCATATTTATTTTAACTCGGATTAATTTTTTATTTTTATTCAAATAATCCCAATATAAAAATCACTTAAAATACGGGGTGTTAAATACTCCCCCCACAACGAAATTTCATCCTCAAAATTCAGATGTTCCTATAGTAAAAGATATAGATACTAATCTCGGATATCATCATCCTTCTACCATGCCGACTCATCTATATTATGGTGTACACACTGAACCCGAAACAGGGGCACCACCTTTGATCGCAGCTTCCGATCACTACGATCCAAAATAGAAATCGATCTCTCCTCATATTAGATGTCTAGCTGCTAGTCTATCTCCTCAAGTGGAATGCACCAATGTGCCACATCACTCCTGTTGTATCTCATGAGCATCGACATGAGGAACACATCACTGTAAATGCTCCGACAAACCCGACCTATAAATAACTGGCCCCACACTCTCAATAATAAAAAAAGATCCTGCGTACCTCGATTCTAGCTTCCCTTTATTACCGAACCGCATCACTCCCTTCATAGGAGACACCCACACCAAAACCTAGTCACCCTTTATGTCTAGTCCTTAGTCTCGGGGAAATACACCTTTCTCAAAATGCAAATTCATCCTCATTGTCTCATCCTAATCTACAACAAAATTGTGTTGCACTATATGCCGTTTCATTCCTTTTCTTCTATCAAATAGTGGGTACATTGCCAAAAAATTAACTCACCACAAATTCACCATAGTTTTCATCTTAATCAACCAATTCCCCCACTCAAAGAAAACTTTGACCCTCCCATGATGTTGGTAACCCATCACTGATTTCATCAGTTTGCCAACTCATCTCATCGTCGGAATTCCAAAGTCTTGCAAAAATTTTGGTAAATCATCTTGGAATAACCCATTCTCATACATATTAGTCTCCTATCCCGAGGTATGCCAAAACAAAATTATTGATGCATTTGTTTGCTCCATAATTTTTCCCTTTGTTGGTCTTTCTCGTTTAGTAAAATCATCCTTCCATTTATGTGTAAGGCCTCCATAGAACTTACCTGAGCGCGACTCTGCTTAAATTCCTAAAACTATTGGATCCTCTCTTAGCCAGAGGAATCCCCCATATGTATCTTCACAGTCTTCCAACCCTTTTCGATTGCGATGGCTCTCTTTGCTTTACATAACCGGACTACCTACTTCTACAAATGAAGTTCAATCCATCTTACTTTCAGAACTCTACTTCTAACTGCCTTTTTGGAGGGAGATTAAACATATTAATTATCCGTTCCTCTTATCATGATCGGTTCCCAAAATTGAAATACCCAGGGTTCCCATACACCCTATATTGCGTGCATATATGCACAATTATACCAAACGTAACCTATTTATGTCAAACTAGGCCTTACTTACTTGGCATGACTATACAGTAACGGTATACTCAATTACCCTACTAATTGCAACTTAATTATTCTCGAGATTGACCCACCGATCCACTAGTGGTGCAAACCTTCCACAATGCTTCCTACCTAACACTACCCGGCTTCACTATCTTTACATCATAAAATAATTCTCAACTCATAGTTTTATCCGCATACACATGTAATAATTAAAGAACTAAGTCCTTTCCCTAATGATAACACATCTCCCAACTCTCGACGCTCACTAAGGTTCACGTGTGGGACATCTCGTAAGAGAAATCCAAATAAGGAATCCACCAATACACTACTATCTAGCATTGTCGATCATCAAAATTCTTAGGACCTAAAGCACATAATCGAGGAATCCCAAAATCCCATCCCCAGATGTATAAGTCTGATTTACAACCCCTACATGTCTAAAGGAGTCATACAACACTGTGTTTCTCCTATCCTTAAGTCCTCGATGCTACAGCAATGACGAGCTCGATCTCTCACTCAATGGTAAATCCGATATACCCAGAATCACATCGGTAAAAGTCCCTATACACCGAGATTAAATATAACAAGACAAATATATTCTCCGAATCATATTTTATAATATAATATATATACGATCCTGATCCTCTTCTAGGAGATACTTTGTAACACAATGCATCATACCCAACAAATACGATGGTCCCACTATAATAGCCCACGATCAATCAGACCTATGCTAACTAGTTAATACTCGAAATAATAATATGTTCTACCCTCATAACTCTTAAAAGGGTTAAAACTATCACATGATATAAACATCCCTTTAGTGTCCCTAACCGCTCACTTATAGGCGAAACCCAAGGGCGTTCCTACCCAACGGTATATATATATATATATATATATATATATATATATATATATATATAAGTTGATATTGCCAACGTACCCACCAAACCGGACTCGCCCGCGAATTTTATTTTTAATAATCATTTACGCGACGCATCCACTTTACTTGAAATTTACACCCATATTCATAAGGATAAAACAAAAAATTTACCTTTAATTGCTAACAACCTTGCTTGGTCAACGGGTATCTAAACTTGATTCTCACGCTGAAACTGACCCCAGAATCTCTATAATGGTGATACCTATTGGATACCATCCTCTAGTCTCCCTCTGCCTCGCTTTGGGCATTCCCTCTTCCTATGGCCAATTTCCTAACAAGTGAAACAAAAACTAGAAAATTCTCCATCTGGCCCTGTTGAAATCCCCATTCACTCGGTCAAAATTCCGTTGATCTGAATATTTTAAATGCATACATCTCTTGGTTATTCTCCCAGGTGGTTCCCCACTAGCACCAATTGCATTCATTCTTGCTCTGCTGACTAAACTCCCCAATCTCTTAGTTTCCTTCACATGGAAGCATTGATATTGCCCTTACAAAATTATGACATTACTATAAGTCATCCAATCAGGATTTCCCCCTCAAGTGTATATTACCCATGATACCATCATCGACTCAAAGATCGTTTTTATCCTCCGTATCTACCTCATCAGGTACGACGTTCGCTAAACAAGTAAATTCTCCCTCATGTTCATCCACTATCTGCCCATCCTACAATAAGTACTAAAATTTCCTCACATCTTTATTTTACCAGTTGATGGACGGATTAATGATCAAATCGCACCGCAAATTCCTCGATATTCCTAGTATCTCTCCTCGAATGTGGTGATTGCCTCCCATTACTACAACGCTGCTCCTATGAGTTAAAAAAATTTCTTAAAATTTAAATCCTGAGTGTAATGTACTCAACAATATGCAATTACCTTTGGATGATCTCCTTCTAGTGGCCAATCACACTTCTTCACTTTCTCCGGACTCTTATGGATGGCCCTTCTGAAAGGCCCCTCCGAATATCTCCATTATCGACTGCAGTGGGTGAGTCTGAATTTGTATCATCATCTTCTATGACGGTACCTGGAAAAACTATTGTGCCCTAGACGTTACCACAACGTCAACTGCCTAAACAATAATAGTGGTGACTTCTACCACGATCATCGTTTCCAGAATACTCTATGGCCTTGGCTGACCCCCTCTTCCTACAGTCCTTCTAATGGCCTTCATTGGTTGTCTTATATTATTCGGTATACAAAACACTACCAAACTCGTATGAGATTCACGTCAACTATATTTAATAGTAAGAGAACATCAGTCACATTATAAATTGACAGTCCTGAGCATAGGGCTATGTGTCAAAGAAAAACAATGCTGAAAATGTAATAATATTCACATATCCTATAGGACACTAGACCCTGATACTCTGATACTATTTGTGACACCCCATTGGTTTTAATCCCGGGTGATCAATCCTTTACCAAAATAAACAGGAATCTCAGTTAGTTCATTCTTAGCATCACTGCAAATAACTTTTTAAATAGTTTGACCACCTGAGTTAAATAAGCCACTGCCAAATTTTATCTTTTTATTAAATAACAATACACACGAAAATTACCAGAACTAAAATAATATAAACCATTCACACAATAATTGAAGTCTAGAACATCACGGGATTAAATAAATAATTGTCGAATAAACTATCGGTTCCAAATTCAACATCCAAATCATAAATCTAACTGAAATGAAATAAATCTAAATATGACATTCGCTAATTTGTTCAATTAATAGTTTTGTACCCACTCTTTTTGTTCATATTGGTTTGGCACCCATTTTGGATGGAAATCGTTAGGTCAACGTAGTTGACGGTTAACTCTAACCACTTTTTGGCATATATCCGAAAATATTTTTCTATTTAACAAAACAATATATTACCTTTAACCTTCAATTTTTTTAATAACCAATAGCCTTTTCTTTTTAAGTTAAATATTTAACATAGTCATATGTGTGTGTGTATGTGTGTGTATATATATACACTCACATAAAATAAAATATATTAATATTTTTGAAGAAAAATTTTAATTAAAAAATTTGATTTTTTTCATTAAAAAAGGTGTTTAAAAAATGGTTTTTTAACTTAAAAAAAAACTTTTGGTCAGTTTTAACAAAAACTGTTTTTATGAGTATAAAATCGTTTTATTTACGAAAACAACTTTTCAACGTTGTATCTACTAGAAAACTATCTTAATAAACTCTGTTAAGCGTTTTTAAGGTTTTTAATCAAATGATTCCATTTATGATATAAGACAAACAGGGGAAGGAGTTACTATATATTAAAATTAGTGTTTTATACTAATATAAAAGATCTATTCCTTTTAATTCCCCATAGCCATAAAGTGTGGATCCAAAATTTTCATCTTAGTAAAGTTGAAGTGATGGTGATTTGTGGATAAAAGGTTTAAATGAATAATATACAGGTGCTTAGTGTTGGAATATTTATTCAATTATTTATTAATTACGAAATTCGGCCAAATTTTGTAATTAAATAAATTATTGTTCTTATTAGTGTGGTCTATATAAGGGGACAAATTTGATTATAAATTATTGGACATGTGTCTTAGAAAATATTTCAAGAGACACATGACTCTGGGAATCCATGTGAGTCCTTTAAGCTACTTTTGTGGATAGTAGATGATGAAACATAAGGGAATTTCGGGTATCCTTTCTCCCTATATATAGTGAGACATTATCCACCAAATGGTTCACTCAAAACACATAATATATCTGGGCTTGGAAGAAAAAAATTCGAATTTTAAAATTACCCCAATTTCGTGCAATTCTGGGTTGCTTTGAAACAACTATTCAGGAGCTTTGCAAGGAAGTGTTAAGGAGCGTTTATGAGTCATTTAATGATACATCAACAAAAACAAATATATCAACAAGAAATGGACAAAGGTACTTTTTCATAACTGTTTGTAGTCAATTTTATATGGTGATTGCATGAAGAAAATAAAGATCCTATAAGAATTAATAATATTTGTATATATTGTTCTTATTCATGTTTATAATAATTTACAGGTGGTATCATAGACTTGTATAAATATTCTCATGCTATCCCTCTTCGGATTTGACTGATCAAAATATTATTGTTGATATACCAGTATTAGTGATTAATTTTGCAATTTTTTTTAAGCTGCAAATGATTTTTTTGGGTCAATTCTGTCTTATGTAATGGGACCATGTATGTTGTTTTGATGATATTATAATGGTTTTCTAATCCATTTCTCTCAACCCTACAAATGTCAAACAATTATGGGACAAACAAAATTCAAAAGCGTGTGTAGTGAATAGTGTTTTTCCCCTTAACTTGTTCTGAAAGCGATGAAATTCGGTAGACTGATTAGAAACGACCCAAAGACAAATTTTCAGAACCTTTGGTCATGATGTAAACTGTATTTCGGCGATCCGAGATCATTTTGGTCCTCAAATTTATTTTTGAATTCCGTCGAATGTTTTTAAGATTCTAGTGTAAGTTTTTACAGTTTCATGATGCAAACTCATTTTTTCTTTTTTTTTTGCAAAAAATTATGTTTTTACATATTTCATGAGTGTTACATCTGGAACTGGTTTAAAACCGTCTTCTGATGATAATGTTTTAGTTGAATATTCGGGTTAAATACAGACCAACATATTTCATATAGTAGGATATTAGTCTTGTGTTACTTTTAATATTCATATTTTTTATGAATCTCGTGTCAAACACGCGCCAATGATTCATAACACTGAATATTAAATATATTTTGTTTTAATATATATTTTATATGTGTCTCGTGCCAAACATATGAAATGATTCATAACATTAAATATTATATATTTTTTATTCATCTTTTTTATGAGTCTCACGCCAAACATAGGCCAATGACTCAAATTGTTGATATTCATGTTTTAACGCATCTCGTGCCAAACAACACAAGCCAACGAATCCTAAAGTAGAATATCAATATTATTGTCTATTTTAAGGTTTGTTATTATTAGTGTGAAGTGGAGGCTAAAATATCAACATAGAATTATTGATTGAATGTTAAATTGTCAAATAATGTGTTTGTTAAATCACAATTTTATATGTTCGACATCCAATACAAATTTTGTTGTTATGGTTTTATGATTTACTAAACATTAAAGGGAAAATTATGATAAATAACAAAAAAAATGTGACACAATTTATTATAATTCTTCCACTAAAATTTTGACAATTATATATATTCATTCCCTTGCAAATATCAGTTATGTGTTTTTTTTATTAATTAGAGTGAGCATTTTGCAGTAAATCTTAACTTGTTTTCTCAAGCCACAACCTTTCCGAGATTTGATGAAATTAATCTGTCGGAATGGTGCGATCAAATTGAATTTAGCCTTGGTGTCTTGGACCTTGATGTAGCACTCCTTACTGACGAACCCGTTGTTATTACTGAACAAAGCAGTGAAGATGATGTGCTCGTTCACAGTACATGGTCAAGATCAAACAGGCTTTGTCTTATATTCATTAGAATGTGCATTGCAACAAATGTGAAAACTTCCCTACCTGAAACCACCAACGCAAAATAGTATCTTAAAAATATTAAGTATAGGTTTTGCATTGCTAACAAATTCCTGGCTGGAAAACATATGGCGGACCTGGCCACTATGAGGTTCGATGGAACTCAGACCATGAATGAACATAATTGAGATGATCAACAATGTTGCTAAACGGAGGACTTTAGGCACGATAATGGACGATTATATCTTAGTCCAATTTTTCCTATACTCCTTGCCTACTGATTATGGGTCATTCCACATTCATTACAGTACCATCAAAGATAAATTAAATGTTAATGAACCTCAAAGCATGTGGTTCAGGAGAAAGGACATACCAAGAATCAAGGTGGTAAGGTGTCCAAATTTGAAGTGACCAATGTGGTGGTCAATAAAGGAGATAGTAAGAAAAAGAAAAGAAAGGGCATGAATTGAGAGCCTGGTCCTTCCAACAATGACACTAGTCCTTCCCACTAAAAGAAGGATAAAGAAGTCACATGTCACTTCTGTCACAAGAAAGGGCATATTCAGAAAGACTACAATGAGTTAAACATTACTTGAAAAGAAAGGTAAGCCTTGTGCTTTTATTTGTTTCGAATAAAAACTTAATTGATGTTCCTTATAACACATGGTTGGTTGATTCTGGTGGTACATGTCATGTTTCAAATTCTATGCAGGGATTCCTTTCAACTCAGAAAATATAGCTAAAGGAAGATTTTCTTTACATGAAAAATCGGGCAAAAGTAAAAGTTGAAGCAATAGGAGTTTTTTGGTTAAAATTACCATATGGGTTTTATTTGGATCTTGAAGATACTCTTCTTGTAGACATAGTTTATAGAAATTTAATTTCCTTGTCTAAACTCTCAATAAAAGATTTTACTTTCACTTTTAGGGATAACGGTAAATAATTTTATTTTTGTCTCGGATTTCTTGTCCAATGGTTTGCTTCAAATTAATCTTGATCATAATTTTCAGAATCCTTATTATCTATACGTACTAATGTTGGAACTAAATGTGCCTCATTCAATTAGAATTCTGCTTACCCGTGGCGTAAAAGATTAGGACACATATATCCACATAAATAATTCAAAGGCATATTAAAGAGGTAATTGTCCCTGATTTGGATTAGTAAAGTTATAATGTATGCGTGGAATGTATTAAGGGCAAGCAAATCAAACGCACAGAGAAAGGAGACAAAAGAAGCACACAACTTCTTGAAATTATACATACAGACATTTGTGGTCGTTTTGATGTTCCATCCATTGGTGGAGAAAACTACTTTATCACTTTTATAGATGATTTTTATAGTTGTTGCACATTGTATCACTTAGATCATAAATATCAATTTGTTAATGTCGTTGAAGTTTCTATTATAGAAGTAAAACGAAAATTAGGCAAAAAGGTGAAAATTATTAGATCGGATAGAGGTGGTGAGTTTTATGGAAAATATGATGAATCGGGGCAACGTCCTAGTCCTTTAGCTAAACTCCTTGAACTTTTAAATATTTTCACACAATACACAATGCTAGGTTCACCTTGGCCGAATGGTGTAGCTAAAAGGTGAAATCGTACTCTTATTGAAATGGTTAGGAATATGATAAGTAGAAACAATTTATCTATATTTTTATGGATGCATGATCTTATAACTACTACGCATATCATAAATAGGGATGGAAGCCCGATTTAAATCATTTTTGTGTTTGGGGATGCGCAATAGAAGCAAGAATTTATAATCCACATGAAAAGAAATTGGATCCTTGAACGTTAACTTGTTATTTTATTGTGTATCGAGAAAAAATATAAAGGGTATAAATTATACTATCCTAACCATACACCAAGAATTCACTACACCAAAATGGGAAAATTGGCACCCTTTCAGCGGCTAACCTTGTCACGGTCATTGACCGTGACAAAAAAACACGCATTTTTTGTTACGGTCAATGACCGTGACAAGTCCATGACAAAGGCTTGTCACGGTCAATGACCGTGACAAGTCCGTGAAAAGTATAGTTGTCACGGACTTGTCATGGTCATTGATCGTGACAATTATATAAAATTGTCACGATCAATGACCGTGACAAATCTGTCAGCAAAAACCCTTTCCCCTCCTTTTTTCCTCAGTGATTTCTTTCCCTCCAATTTTTCTCTCTCTATACGCACTGCTCTCACTCTCTCTATACTTTCAGGTTGATTTTTCTCTCTCTCTTCCATTTATATATGTGTGTGTGTGTATATATATGTGCGTGTATGTGTGTATGTGTATGTGTATGTGCATGTGTGTGTGTGTGTATATGTGTGTGCATGTGTGTGTGTGTGTATGTGTGTCTGGTGGGAGTGGGGTTGTTTGTGTGTGTCTTTCGTGGGGGAAGGGGTGGGGTAGGGGGTTGGGATGGGGGCTGGGTGGTTAGGTGGGGGTGGGACGGTTTGTGTGTGTGTGTGTATGTGCGTGTGTGTGTATAAGTGTGTGTAGTGTGCGTGTTTGTGCGTATGTGCGAGAGAGGGAAATGATGCAAAGGGTGAGACGGGGGGTGGGGCTGCATGCGTGTGTGTGTGTGTGTGCGCGTGTGTGTGGGTTAATTTTAGTAAGTAGTGTCCCTTGTAAACGAATTGATTGATTATTAATTTTTTTAGTAAATTAATATATGAAAGTAGGATTACCCCTCATTGTAAATTAGTAAATTAATAATTGTATACTTTAATTGTTAGTTTAATTGATGAAAATAATTAATTGAGTAGACGAATTATAAGGAGTACAGGATACACATCTGTTGTTGACATTGCCGTTGGGTTATAGTGGATTGATGTTGGGTTGGTTAATTTTAAAAGTGGCATGACCACTGGATTATTGTCTATATGGGGGTGGGATTTTTTAACTTTTTTTGAAAATTACTTTGTATAACGAACAGTATATATATAGTATGATAATTAAATGAAACATACTCTAAACTACATATACTGCGCATAGATACTAGCCTTCTAGTTCTTATGCGTACGCATTCAATAGCCCTTAGACTCGTTCGAGAGTCATTACCCCTGTAATGAGATCTCTCGAATTGTCCCGTTTAGATAATTTCGGACTGCATAATATCTATATAATAATATTCTTAGTGGCTTAAAGTTGTTACTTTTGGAGGAAGTTCTTCACTCGTATTCTAATGTTCTCTGGGTACATACTAGATTGACAAGTGTGACTGTTATTTCAATTGATCAATTGAAATAACACTCACACTTACCAATCTACGTTGTGTACTTGGAGAACTACGGGGATATGCTGCCAATTTTTTCTCAAATCGTAACAATGTGCATGAGCTGTTAAGAATATTACAGAAAAATGCGGTCTTGAATGGGATAGGACCACTCACCCTTTAGAGGAGATGGAGGAAATATAAATTTCTATTATAAATTGAATTTGAATTTGAAATTTAAAATTAAAATATAAATAAGACATAATTAAATGAAGCATACTATAAACCTAAATTTTATTTATACTAATCCATGAATATACGCTTCTTACCTTTAATAGGTGATTAGTTGTGGTAGCTGTGATGGGATATCAGAAATACAAAGAGTGGATGGGTGAGAAAAATAGAATGGGGGATGTGTTTCATAGAGGTGCTAATGAATTTGTGAAATACGCAAAGAGATGTCATAATGATGAAGAGTTTCCGTGTCCGTGTGATAGGTGTAAGAATGGCATGGTGTTTGAGTGGAAAACAGTTGAACTACATTTGTTAAGATCGGGTATGCGAGATAGTTATCGATTTTGGAGTTTTCACGGTGAATTGAAAGGTCCTTTTATCCCCGACCAACCTTCACAACAACCTTCAAGAAGTAGGATAGATGTAGAAGGGGACGACGTAGATCATAATATGTTAGAGGATTTAGTTGATGTGTGTACTGGGTTTATAAAGCAGAGGAGAATGAGGTTACTGATGATGTACACGATTCAAGTGCTCGTGAAGATATCACGATAAACCTTGACGATGACTACCAAAGTTTAAAATTTAAGGCAACCCAACCGTTATACTCTGGCTATGAGAAAGATCAATAACTTTACATGTCATGGTTGGTTTGCATAGTTTGAAGATGCGGTACGGTTTGTCTGGCAATAGAGTGACGGGAATTCTGAAATGGGTGAAGGGATTACTACCCAAGGAGAATATGCTTCCTAATAGCTATCCTGTTATGAAGAACAGTTTGAAATTTTTGAGAATGAAGTATAAATCGATTCATGCTTGTGTGCATGACTGCATACTATACCAAAAGGAGTAAGAAAATCTTGATCGTTGTTCGATATGCGATGAACCTAGATGTGTCTAATCTACTAGTAAGGAAGACACAAGCTCAAAAGTGCCTGAAAAAGTGTTGAAATATTTTCCCGTTGGGCGTAGATTAAAGCGATTTTTCACAGTACCATGGATAGCGAAGGCAATGACTTGGCATGCTAGGGCAGACGTAGGGGGTAATATCATGCGTCGTCCTATTGATTCTATAGTCTAAATGAGGATGAATTATGAGCATCCCAATTTTTCTCGATAATAGCGCAACATTCGTTTGGCTATATCAACATATGGTTTCAATCCATTTGGAAATCTAAGCACCAATCAGAGTGTATGGCCAGTGATCCTAGCCCCACTCAACCTCCCTCCTTCACAGTGTATGTGACCTGAATTTTCGATAATGGCTTTGTTAATACCTGGGCCAAAGGCAGCAAGTGATGACATTGACGTCTACCTAGATCCTTTGGTAAAAGAATTAAATGAGTTATGGGAAGAGGAAATAATTTTAATCTTTTAGAAAAGAAGAGTTTACGGTGAAAGCTATGTTGATGTTGGCAATTCATGATTTTCTAGCTTATGAGACATTATCCGGTTGTGTAGTACATGGTTATTTGGGGTGTCTTATTTGTGGAGAGGAGACTGAATCTCTTCATCTATCCTTTACCTTGAAAAATGTATACCATTGCCATAGGAGGTTTTTACCCCCGACTCATAGTTTCAGATTTGAGAAAGGTTTAAATTTTTTATTGGGCGGGGTTGAACATAAGCTACCACCGAGATAACTTTCAGGTTCAGAAAATGAAAGTAAATCTTCTGAATGTGGCCCTAATATGCTAGGTAAGAATCCTAAATTTAAGAATGTCAAGCATAAGAAGACCCCAACTGGGAATGAAACTGAGACAAGAAAGGCATGGTTTAGGAGGTCAATTTTATTTGACTTGCCTTATTGGAAGAATAACCCAGTGCGCCATGTATTCGATGTGATGCATGCAGAGAAGAACTTTGTTGAACATATTATGGGCACTTGCCTTGGGGGGAGTCATTCGAAGGATGGAGAAAATGCACGAAAAGACCTTAAATCGTTGAAAGTTAAGCCACAACAATGGTTGAAAGAAGATAGTAGGGGAAGGACAATAATTCCCCCTGGTGCGTTTACTTTGACGAGTAGGGAAAGGAAAGTTCTTTTACACATGATATATAATTTGAAGGGCCCATCTAATTTTTCGTCCAACTTGCAAAGGATTATGAATTATGCTACTCATGATTTAAATAAGTGTAAGTCCCGTGATTGGCATGTGATCATGCAATTGGTTCCTCTATTTTTTAAGCATTTTTTCTCCAAGATAAATGATTTCCAGAGGGCTATTATGAAAATTAGTATTACCTTCTCACTCTTGTGTGAGAAGGTAGTCAATCAAGAATACATAGTGGCTGCAAAATTGGCAGTAACCGAAGTGATTTATGTGTTGGAGAAGTACTTTCCCCCAGCATTCTTTGACATAAGTGGTCACTTGTTGGTACACCTATGTGACAAGACACTTCTTTGTGGCCCAGTTAGATATCGGTGGATGTATCCACTTGAAAGATTGATGAAAGTTTTTAAAGATTACGTCAAGAATGCGCGATACATTGCAGGATCAATTGCTGAGGAATACATCACCGTGGAGTCATCAATATATACTCGGGAATATATGCCTGACGCGACCAGCGTTGATGACACGGATGAGTTCGTCGGTGATGGTGGTCATGTGATGGGAAAACGAGTGAAATTAACGAGTTTGCAACATAAACAAGTAGCTCGTTATCTATTTGACACACATGAAGATGTCGAAGAATGGAAAAGTAAGTTTCGATTATTATAATGTTTAACATTATTTTAGATTATTTTATACATGATTAATTTTGTAATATGCAAAAAATATGAAGCCTATGAGAATAATAAAAGACGAAAAACAATGGTACAATCAGATAGCGAATTTAGGCTGTGGTTGACACAAGAGGTAATTATAATGAAAATGGTTGTTATATAACATTACATTAAACTCAAATTTTACAACTAATATAATTAATTTATCTATATTCTCAGCTCTTAAAGATGGGTGATGCGACATCATGGCTTGCTCGTCTAGTCACTGGACCCTTATTCGTGGCACAAGAGTACAAAAAGTATCGATTGAACAGTTACATTTTCGGCGCTAAAGTGTTCGAGGAAAGTACAAATGTACATAACTCGGGCATTTCATACAAGTATCTTTCTTTCTTTCGAGCGAGCGTAAAAGATAAAAACCTCGTTGAAGTTGAAATGACTTACTATGGTGTAATCCAAAATATATTTGAATTAGATTATATAAGCTTCAAAGAGGTTGTATTTTACTGTGACTGGGCAAGAGTTGAGGATAAAAATTATTGTAAAGTTAATCATGTCACCAATTTGATCATGGTTGACTTGTCCAAGTTGAAGATCAACGACCATGTGAGCGATGAACCATTTGTTTGTGCATTTCAAAAGGTTAACCAAGTGTTTTACTCGGAGTATATCAACAACGAGCCGTGGTCAATTGTCCAACACGCGCCAAAACGTCTAAATAGTAGTGTGGATGACTTAGCTACTCCTACCGAATATCAATCCATTTTGTATGATAACCCGTATTTTAAATAATTTTTCAATTTGTAATAAATATTCCAATTTGTACCGAAACATCCATTTTAATGCTTATAATTGATTTGAACTTTATCATTTTCACTCGTGTAGTGTGCATGTGTGTGGGCAGTAGGGGTGGGGGTGGGGATGTTTAATAGTAACAATTCATTTTTATTTATAGTAATTGTAAATATTTGTAGTAACAATTCATTTTGATTTGTACATATTCTCTCTCTCTCTCTCTCTCTCTCTCTCTACTTTCAACTTGGTTTCTCTCTCTCTCTATCTCTCTCTCTTCCATTTATATATATATATATATATATATATATATGTGTGTGTGTGTGTGTGTGTGTGTGTGTGTGTGTGTGTGTGTGCGCGCGCGCGTGTGGTGGAGGGGACGGGGGTGGGGGTGGGGGTGGGGAGGCGGTGGGGTTATTTTTGTGTGTGTGTGTGTGGTGGGGGAAGGGGTGGGGCGGGGGGGGAGGGGAGGGGGAGGGGGAGGGGGAGGGGGAGGGGGAAGGGATGGGGGGGATGTTTAACAATAATAATTCATTTTTATTTGTAGTAATTTTACATATTTGCATGTCTTCTTCTAATTCATTTTGATTTGTACTAATAACATTTTGTTTCAGCAAATGTCTCCTTCATGTATTAAGGTGAGGATGATGATGCTGGTTATGATAATGTCGTCTGGGCTCGGTGGTAGCAGAGGCGACAAGGCTTCCTAGGCCCCTAGGCTCACCAAATATGAAAATTGGGGATGGCCATCGAGAACAAGTGCGGGATATTATCGAGATCCCTCGAGCTGCTAAAGACGATCATCGGTTCGGGGTACATTAGTTGGAAGGAGGTGCTATATGAGCTCAAGTTAGCTGTTTGGGTGGCACTACAGGTAAAGTATTTATATTACATTTATATGAATATTTCAATTTCAATTTCGATTTTGATTTTGATTTTGATTTCGATTTCGATTTCGATTTCAATTTCATTTTATATTTATTCGCAACTAACATTGTATTTGTTGGACAGGAACAATTCAGCCTGATCCAAAGCTAAGCGATTCTGTCTTGGAGAAGTTGAGGGAGCAACATAAGACTTGGAAGAAAAATATGCGGACCCGGTACTTTGGGAGGACACGAGAGTTCGTTATCCGAATGCGTGAATCTGTCTCGCCGTAGGAGGCGATCTCATTGGCACAATGGCAAAGGTTCATTGACAATGAGATCGGGGAGCGACAATTGGCATCTCGCCAATCGGGAAAGGAAAATCGGGTAAAAAAGACAGACGTGCACTACTTCGATCGGACGTCTTATGCCGAGGTGGAGCATAGGATGATGGTAAGATTTAATTTTTCTATAACTACATAAATATATTATTCTGCATTATTTTACTTTGTGGGGCCGATACTAATTTTACTTTATTTTATTTCAGGGGACAGGGAGTGGCCCTGGGGGTAGGCCACATAGGCTCAATACTTATGTGGCTCTATAGATGAAGAAGGGGAAGGATAAGGAAGTGTCCCCGAGCGTCAAGGCCACGATTGTAAGTAATTCGACAGTTTAATTTTTATTAATTACGATATAATTTTTTAATTTACTTATTTTAGTAATCATGTGTTTACTTATTTTACTTATTTTGTCGTTTCAGGCAAAGCTTAAGGAAGTGCATGAGTCACAGTATGATGCCAACAAGGCATCTTTATCTACTGACGCACTCAGCGAAGTGCTTGGCGCTGATCATAAGGGGGTGATCTCGCGGGTGGCCAAATCTACGATCATCGGATTGAAGATGAGGGACATCGGGTTGGTTCGAACGGTGGTCTCGCATGACGGGAAGTTGTCCCGTTTGGAGGCGACGGTCCAAGATATGTTCTCATTCATGAAGTTGTCCTATTTGGAGGCGACGGTCCAAAACCGTAAGGGGAAAGGGAAGGAGAAGAAGAAGGCGATGGAGGAGGAGGTGCGGGAGGACAAGGGTGTGGACCTCGCTACTTCATCGCCGACACGTTTGACCTCTTATTTTGATGATCCACTTACCTATTTGGCTCCCTTTGACCGATCGATGTCGATCGACACTTGGTTGGCCGAGCGTGTTTATACTGAACATATTTGATGCCAGTGGATAGGGAGGGGTTTGAAGGACCCGAATATCATCCAGGGTGCACTAGTTCATGGACGTGAGCTTCAAGACATCGAGTCCAAGGTGCTCGTCACGCATGTAATGCCCGGGAAGGAGAACTTCCCATTGTGGTTGCTCAAACAATGCGGCACGATGTATATTAGTGGGTGTGTAAATTCGTATATCGTGTGGCCTACTCACCTCCTCAAAGCTAACCTTACCCAAGACATGTAGTGACATTATTTGAATTAAATTGTTTTTAAGTTGGTACATTTGGAATTATATTTGGATTATATCATGATGCATATTGTCTCTATTTTGAATGTATATTTTCATTATCTCTATTTTATTTCGATATATGATGCTTGAATAGGTACAACGTTGCTATAATAGGTACAAATATACTGTTGGACAGTGGCAGTGGCCAAACGGACCAGCAGATTATTTTTCAATTCTGCCTAGAATTGTCATGATCAATGACAGTGATAATTTTTTTACCATTGTCACGGGCTTATCACGATCATTAATCATTACAAACTTGTCAAGGTCAAGGACCATGACATGACCGTGACAATTCTAACGAACTTGTCATGGTCAATGACCGTGACAAGTCCGTGACAAAAAAAGTTGTCACCCCAGAAATTGTCACGGTCATTGACCTTGGCAAGTTAAACTTGTCAAGGTCAGTGATCGTGATAATTCGACAGATCTGGTGTAGTGATTATTGAAATCAAAAATGATAAATTTATTGAACATGGTGAATTTAGTGGGAGTAGTGAAGTTAGGAATGTGATTATTCAAGAAGTCAAGGAAAATACTCATCTTCCGAGAATTCAGGAAAATCACAATTTTTCTATTGACATTCATAATGTTCCTATTGTTCATAATGATGATGTTGAATTGATTATTGATCCGACCAACAACGGAGAGCAAATGAATGAATCATATAATGAACAACCACATAATGAGACTATTGTTGAAATACCATAAGGCATGGCCTTAAGGGTATCTCAGAGAAATCAAAGATTAACTATTTCGAATGACTATGTGGCACATCTACAAGACAATAAATTTTACATAGAGATATTGATGATCCGGTATCCTATGAAAAAGTTGTTTTTAGCATAGATTCTAATAAATAGATTGATTCCATGAATGAAGAAAGTCTGGGAGTTAGTCGATTTTCCTTAAGGTTATAAAACAGTTGGGTCTAAGTGGATATATTAGACCAAACACGACTCACATGGAAAAATTGAACGACATAAAGCTAGACTTAATGCCAAAGGTTTTACTTAAAGGGAATGCAATGATTATAGTGAAACCATCTCCCCTATTTCATATAAGGATTCTCTTAGAATATTTTTAGCCCTCGTAGCTCCTTATCACTTAGAGCTACACCAAGTGGATATTAAAACATATTTTCTTAGTGAGAATTGAGAGGAAGAAGTCTATATGGAACAACCTAAGATCTTCATTAAGGAAGGAAAGGAAAAAAAAGTGTGTTTGTTTATGAAATCAATATATGGACTGAAACAAGTTTCTCGTCAATGGTATTTTAAATTTCACAATATCATTACATCCTTTGGGTTTAAAGAAAATATTGTTGATCAGTGTATATACCTAAAGATCAGTGGGAGAAAATTTGTATTCTTGGTACTATATGTTGATGACTTTCTTATAGCCAATCATGTTATTGGTTTATTAAAGGATACTAAGAAGTACCTTTCATAAAACTTTGAAATGAAAGATCTCGGCGAGGCATCCTACGTGATCGGGATTGATATTTATAATGATCGATCATGTGGATTGATAGGATTGTCTCAGAAGGATTACATTAACAAAGTTTTACAAAGGTTTGGCATGCAAAATTCTAATTTCATTAATGTTGTAATTCAAAAGGGGGAGAAATTTAGCTTAGGTTAATGTCCACAAAATGAATTGGAAGGGGGTAACATGAAAGGTGTGTTGTATGCTTCTCTTATTGGGAGTTTATTATATGCACAGGTTTGTACTAGACCAAAAATCAGTTTTGCTATTGGAATGCTAGGTAGATATCAAAGCAACCAGGTGACGTCCATTGAAAGGTCGCAAAGAAAGTGTTAAGTTACTTGAAAGAGACCAAAGACTACATGCTTACTTATATTAGAACTAATCACCTTGAGATGGTTGGTTATCCAGTCTCAGATTTTGGAGGATGCCTTGGTAGCAGAAATAGCACTATCGATTATGTTTACCCTCTGGCAGGAAGGGTTATTTCATAAAACAGTGTTAAGAAAAATGTAATCGCTTCTGCCACTATGAAAGCTAAGCTTGTGGCTTGTTTTCAATCTACAAATCATGGATTGTGGCTACGAAATTTTATTTCAGGACATAGAATTATGGGTTCAGTATCTAAGTCGCTAAAAATTTGTTGCGATAATGTCGCAGCAGTCTTCTTTTCATAGAATTATAGATACACTGAAGTAGCTAAGCATATTGAGATGAAGTATCTATCTTTTAAAGAAGCAGTTCAGAAACAAACTGTGTCAATTGAACACATTAGTACTACTATTAATATAGCATATCCTTTAACGAAAAGGCTATCTCTAAAGATATTTTTTCAACATACTAAAGAGATGGATCTCAAGTAGTTTATTGTGAAATTGTTATTTTCTTAGTTAATTGACACGACTTTTGATATCAATAAAGAAATTCTGAATTATAAATTTCTATCTTAATTGTATACGTGCATGTGATTGAGTAAATATGATAGAAATAGTCTTTTATAAAGACATTATGAGACCGTTATGATAACTCACATATTTATCCTTATTAAATATGACATTAGTGGCATGGTACATGGAAGGAACCATGCTCTTGAATTAGTATGTAACCACCATGACTCACATTAATGAAGTTTTTAGTTAATGTACTTGATGATTATTGTAACATACTTGCGCAACTTGTGTTAATAAAATCATTATGTATGGCCTTATTAGGACCAAGTGGGAGACTGTTGAAATTATTACTTAATTATTTATTAATTACGAAATTCGGCCAAATTTTGTAATTAAAATTTAAATAAATTATTGTTCCTATTAGTGTGGTCCATATAAGGGGACGAATTTGATTATAAATTATTAGAAATAAGTCTTAGAAAATATTGAAAGAGACACATGACTCTAGGAATCCATATGAGTCTCTTAAGCTACTTTTTTGGAGAGTGGATGATGAGACACAAGGATTTCGAGTCCCCTTTCACCCTATAAATAGTGAGACATTCTCCACCAAATGGTTCACTCAAAACACATAAATATATCTGGGCTAAGAATGGAAAATTACAGATTTTTAAATTACCCCAATTTCGTGCAATTCTGGGCTATTTTGGAAGGAGTGTTCATGAGCTTTGGGAGGAAGTGTTAAAGAGCCTTTAGTATTCATTAAAGGATACATCAACAATAACAAACATAACAAAATGCAATGGACAAAGGTATTATTCCATAACTATTTATAGTCGATTTTATATGGTGATTGGATGAAGAAATTAAAGATCCCACGAGAACTAATAATATTTGTATATATTGTTCTTATTCATGTTTATAATATTTACGCTTAGGCCCATAAACCATGTTTAAATAGTTCTTAGTTCAAAATTAGTTTTTCTATGCATTATAGAACTCACTCACGGCACTAACAATTTACATTGCGCAAAGTTATGTTAAAGACTGCATTGAAATTTTATTATAGCAATAATAATATATATTAGCTACAAACTAAAATTTAAAACGTAATTTTTCAAAAACAATACATTTTTTATAGTTTTAGAAAATGGAGTTGTGTTTATAATTTTTAACTGATTTCTTTAAAAGAGTTTTCTTTTTTAAATAACAAACATTTAGAGTAGTTTATTAAAATTAAAATGTTAAAAATGTTACTAAAAACATAAAAAAAATAGTTCAAAACATTCATTAAAATTTAAAACGTTAAAACCACTTCAGAAAATTTATCAAAACAAATTTCTAGAAAATAAAAACATTAAAAAGCTGTTCATATTACAACTAAAAAAACTATTATTTAAAAAAAAATAAACTGTTTTTTTAATTAAAATTTGACTTGAAAATACATACATACATATATATATATATATATACATACATATATATATATATATATATATATATATATATATATATATATATATATATATATATATATATATATATATATATATATATATGAATGTGTTAAAGATTTAAATTCAAAAGCCAAAGTCATTGGCTATCTAAAAAATAGTTAAGGGTTAAAGGTAATATATTATTTTGTTCCATAGAAGGGTATTTTAGAATTTATACCAAAAAGTTGTTTGAGGTAACAGTTATTTATGTTGACATAACGGTTTGCATTCAAATAGGTGCTAAACCTGGATAAAAAAAAGAGTGGATACTAAACTATAAATCGAAGAAATTAACGGGTGTTAAATGTCAAATGACCTTATTTTTAAAAGCATCATAAAATTTGGATTTTCTTGTAGTGACACTACATAAGTACTTCCGGTGCATTTGATTTCAGAGTTAAAAATTGTAAAACAATTCATTTTTATGAAATTTAAAAAATATATATAAAAGACGAGAAGACTTTTCTTATCATTATGATTTTTCATGGAATAAGCTTTTTTCAAGGAAGTGTATTTTATTTAATGAAAGTAAAAAAATAGATTGAGTAAGTGAGTGTAACAACCCTCACTTTTGAGAAACTTATTTTATATTAATTTACTGTGTGAAGTAATTATATAAAATGTCGGCAAAATGGAGTAAATATTAATTGAATGAGTTGAAAGATAATATTTACTTCATTGTTGCATATTTACTGTATGTGTATGTAAATATCATCATGTTGTGTTTTATAGTGTCGCATGCTTTAAACGACATTTATGGTATAAATGAAATCGGAACTTGAAATGACTTAAATATTGTCCGATGCCAATTTACAAGGCGTAGTTAGTCCCGAAATGTGCGAGATAGTCGAAATAAGTGCCATATTGTATTTTTGGGTTCCGGGCACTTTTGACTGGTTATGGATTAAATGCGTAGTTATGAGTCATTTTAATGCGATATTAACAATTTAAGTTGGGAATTATGGAGAGAGGCACGTTTAAGTCTTGAACCTAATTTATTTCTCTTAAGTACATTTGCTAAACCTAGAGAGATAGATATAAGAAAAAAATTGTGGAGAAAAGAAGAGAGAAAGGAGAAGAATTAAAGATTTGGGACTTGATCTTGCATTCATCTTCCAAGAATCTGAGATTTCAACCTCAAGGCAAGTTTTCTTACTTGCTAATATATGATTTAGGTTGAATAAATTGTGTGATAGTTGTGTATTAGAAATGATTTAAACATTCTAGGGTTGTGGGAGAATTGTAGTGTTTGAACCCTTAAAATCTGATTTAGATAGTTCTTATGTGATTTATAATGTTTAGGATGCATTGGTGATTGTTTTGGATTGAAAGAATAATGTTGGTTTGGGTAGAAATGAGTCGGGAGAGATTGGAGTTTCAAAACTCCATAGCCAAAATGGGATTTCTGGGCTGGGCAAATCGATTCGCCCCTAGCGAATCGATTCGCCAAAGAAGCAGGGCTACAGGTCTGAGTAGCCGAATCAATTCGACCTATCCGAATTGATTCAGCAGTTAGCAAAAAGTCAGGTCCTCCTCTCCGAATCGATTCGACTGGTCCGAATCGATTCGCTTTCAGGACCGAATCGATTCGGCCAGAGTGAATCGATTCGAAATTTCTGCTATTTTGAGTTATTTTTCTAACACAATTCCAACCCTTTTCTTTTAGGCTTAGGACTTAGGGACCTTCTTGTATGAAGTAAACTTAGTGTCCTAGAGTCTTATATTGGGTAGGAAAATACATTATGTTAGAAGGGGATAGTTAGGACTTACTTGGGGATTGGTAAATAGAAGATTAGGTGTTCTTTTCCCTTAATTAGTTAATGTAATATTTCAGGATGTAAAAATAAATAATTGAAGAGTATTTGTTACATTATTGGGAGATGTTAGTCTTGGTGGTTTATAATAACACCATAAAAGGTTTAGAGAATAAATTGAGAGTTTATTCATTCATTGAGGTTGTAATGATGATATAAATTACGTATGGGTCTGGATAAAATGTGATGTATTTATTAAAATGGAAATGAAAATGGTAAATAATAATTTACTTAGACACATCTCTCTAAATGCTATCATAAGGGAAGTACACGCATGAGGTGAAGTCCCTTGACTAGTGAATGCAGGGTGAATATAGTCCTCAGCCACAGGACCTATTTTATGTATGTTGCATTTATTGTGCGATGTGGGGTAATTTCGGGTGTGGTTAGGACTCACTCGCAGGTATATGGCCACTTCTCGACGTTGCGTTAGGTTGCCCAAGTTGTCTTCGTTGATAGGCCCTGGAAGATGATAGCCATTTAAGGGCGCGCACAGTGGGGAAACTCGAACGAGCGGTCTTAGAATCGTTATATATAAATGAATATAACTATTCTTATTAAAGCTGGACTTGATTTATGATAAATTCCATAAAGAGCATATAACTGTGATTATGTTTCACAATGAGATATGGAACGATGAAATGAAACAGTGTAAAGAATGGAGATTTTAATTAATGATATTCATTCATATCCTCTTGCATAACTGAATTAAACTTAGGATCATTTAATTGCCTTAGTTTATGCATTGAGTTGTGTAGGTAGATTCTCATCTTATCCATCATGATTAACTGTTCATGACTGTCATACTCTTTATTCATCTGGCGATCATATAAAACTAGTCCCTGACCCGTTCATATTTCTTGTTGTGCATGAATCTTATATTCGCTCAGGTGCTCCGCCGCAAGGACGCCTGTACTGACTTTCCTTTCCAGTGTCATGGAGCTGCAACACCTTGCGAATGTTGTGGGATATTTTGTTGTAGATGCCTTCATTTTTGTACTCTATTTACGATCGGGTCATTTACTCGGGCGTGTGGTCCAAGCTTTTGTATTTGCTTATTGTAATGTACTATGTAACTTAATTAAATGGTTGTAATGCGTTGTAAGAGATTGTTAACTGTTAGACTATTCGGTTATTATGTTATGTATGTATTGTTTAGTTTCATTCTTGAATATTCTATCCACCTTCTTTTTGAAAATTGAGTTGTTTTAAATGTTTTCTTTAACTCATAAAATAAAATTTTGGCAACCCTTTTTTCTGAAATATAGGGTGGTTGTCCCGTATACTTATTGTATTATTATGATGCTGAGAATGATCCATCTATGATTCCTGTTATTATGGGAGTATCGGGCTGGCCACCCCTTATTTTGGTGAGCGGGTTGTCACAGATTGTATCAGAGCATCAGGTTCTAGAGTCTTTAGGATCTACGCGGACTCGCCACATTCTACCATAGAGTTCTTTGATATAGAGCTTAATGTTAGGACTGTTTTGTTGCCTATGTTTGCGACCTTCTACAAAATAGATTATTCTAAATAGTATTCTAATTTGATTGTTTCCTCATTTCAGATGCCGCCTAAGAGAGGTCGCCCCGCTAGAAGGAATAGAGTTGTAAAAGAGGAGGTTGGTCCTTCCCATCCACAGCAGGGAGCTATAAATGCTACTGAGGTCAACAAAATTGTGGCCCAAGTGGTCAACGCAGCGATGACTGACGTGGTTCAACAATTGCCACAAGCTCAACAACAATGAGCTCAAGAGGTACAAGCTCCTGCAGGACCTTCTCCGTGGGAGAGAGTTAGAGAATCCTTTTTCAAGGTCCATCCCGCAGAATTCCAAGGAGGTTCCGATGTCAAAGTAGTTAATCCGTGGAAAAAGGATATGCAGTGCCATCTGCGCATGGTGGAGTGTAGTGAGGAAAGGAAGAAAATCCTTGCTACATTTAAACTCGTTGGAGATGCATTACATTGGTGGGAGTCGATGACTACGCCAGAGCAGAGAGATGCTATGACCATCAATGATTTCTGGGTTCTGTTTGATCGAAAGTATTTTCCGCCCGCAGTTCAAAGGGCGATGGGAAGAAAACTTCAAGATGTGGGGAAAGGTGAATGATCAGCTGCGGAGTATGAAGAGGAATTCAGGCGGTTAGCTAGTTTTGTACCGGATGACGTAACTCTGGAGGAGAGGAGGATATCCAAATTTATTATAGGTTTGCAATGGAGGATACGACAACAGTTGCTGGGCAATCCATCTTTGCAGACTTTTGGAGATGTGATGAATGCGGCGTTACTCCATTGTCAAGAACATCGGTTGTATGTTCAAAGTAGTAAGAAGGCTTCAGTTTTGGGGCAAGCTGGGAAACCCGGAGTGTCGCGCCCCGAATTAATTTTGTTAAACTCATCCTTTAATTTAGAGATAAATTGCCTTAAACAATTATTTCATTTAAATCTCTGAGGAAAATAGCATAAGATTTTTTTTTTCCAAAAGTATGTGTAGAGGAAAACATAACTGCCTTTACTTATAACTTATAAGTACTACATAACTTTACATAACCAAGATCCTTAGTTTAATAATTACAAAAAAGGAATCTTGATATTTAAACCATACTAAATATCCGTCACTCCCCCGTTTTAAGGTCCTAACTTGGCAGTGAACTCCAATTTATAAGCATACCTGAAACAAAACATTACAGGAGTGTAAGCTATAAAGGCTTAGTGAATGACCACATACCACACATATAACCAATTTGAATAACCATTTTTATTTTGTTCTAATGCTATAACCCAACAGGAATTGTGAAACTCTCGCAAGCCTGGACCCGCCACAGTCCAATTAACCCACCACAGTAATTAGGGACCACCACATCCCTTTATTAGGCCCGAGTACACAAACCTTTAAGTTGGATTATCAGGACCACCACATCCCGTAGGACCCACCACAGTCCTTAACATTAGATAAAGGACTCACTAGTCCATATCATCATATAACATCGCTTAACATTTTTAATCATCTGCATATGTTTCATAAATACAACATTACTCCCATAAACATTTTCACACATGTGTTTAACTACACATTTCCATATGAAATTATAAGCATTTATATTTCATAAGGAAGGTCACTCACCTTGGATTTAGTGCTAAGATTAATACCAACTACTTCCTTGGTATGGTAGTATTAGCTGCTTCCCCACCTAACAAGTCAATGTCGTTAGTATTTGAATACACCGATTAACATCAAACCCAGTAACACATCACATAATTTGGTCAATCAGAAATAACTAAGGAGTAATTACATATGACACTTCACATTTATATAACACCCAATTAATTAGGGTTCTAACACAATTTACAGAATTAAATTACGAATTTGCTAGACAAAGTTATGCCCATTTTGTTACAGCCTTTTCCAAATCGTTTCTCAAGAAAAACAACAACACAACTTCAACTTCCTGGAATTCTCATAATTTTTTTACAACATAAAATTTCATGATATTCCACCCAATATCAGTAAACACATTGAATAATACAAATTTAATGTTTCATATTTTCTAGGGCTCATTTTCTATGTCGAGCAAAACGTCAAACATTTGGTATGCATTCTTGCTCCTTTAGGGCAGATTTTAAACCATGACTTCAAACTATCACCGAGGGTTCATTCCTTGGTATTTTTACACAATTTTCGTATATGTTATACATGTATGAGTGTATTTTACCCTCCAACTTGAATCACTCAATTCCAATAAGTATTCCATGATTTATACCATTTTTAGCATAACTAGGTCAAAATACAACATTAAGGCATAACTTAACAATTTTAAGCATACATAACCTTGACCTTGAGTATAATTCATGGAAACATATAATAAACATGTTTTAGCAGAAATATACATAATAATCATGGATTTTCTAAATCAAAATGCTTTACGAAAAGATGATGTAAATTTAGGACTTTAAAGTATGCATTTATGATCCTAGCTTTGGTTCTAACCTATGTTCTTAACCCATCCTTGTTCCAACACAATTCAGCAATATGGGTATCATTAAAATATATATCCAAATCATAAATAAAAACATGCCAAGTATATAACTCATCCATGTGACAAACTTTAATAAAGATGTAATTACCTCACGAGAATTCCTCGATTTATGGTGAATTTTCAAAGAAATTCTTCCTTAACTTTGTTTTTCTCTCTCCATAAGCATATTTTTCTCAAGCTTGTAATAGGAAATGAAAAGGATGATAAGTTCTGCTTTATAAGCTTAAAAACGTGGCTATGTGACCACTTTAAGGTTGTATTACGCGATTCGTTGGGCAAGGGGTCCAATAGGACAATTCCGTTAATGACAGATTTGTCCTGCCTCGTAAAATCACCATAACTCACTATTTCGGACCCCGATTTACTCTAACTTTGTGTCTATGAGTATATAACTTAAACATATACAACTTTCATGTTTTGTGTTTTCCCAAAATCATAAAACTAGTACACCTAATTTGGGCTCGAACAGAAGAGTAATTATTTACTCAGAATTTCATAACTTTCACATTTGGCGACCAAACATCGCCACTTTCGCACCAACACTCTAGCTTAATTTTTATAAACATAATGATGCATTTAGAAACATATTTTCATGATGCATTTAACCACATAACCAATTTATAACTTATAACTCATAACTTATACTTAATCGTATAATTAACCTTACTAATCGTGTTTTAGGGCCTTACAATTCTACCCCTCTTATAAAAATTTCGTCCTCGAAATTTAACGCATAAGAAACTTACCAAACAATTAAGGATATTGCTTCTTCATGTTATCCTCCCCTTCCCAGGTGGCATACTCCGCATTCTGACTTCTCCACATCACCTTAACTAGTGAAATGGTTTTACTACGTAACACTTGCTCCTTTCGATCTACAATAGCAATTGGTTCCTCCACGTAGGTTAGGTCCTCTTCAAGCTCTATCGGTTGTGAATTAAATACATGTGAAGGATCAGACACATACTTACGTAACATTGATATATGAAAAACATCATGTATCCGGGAAAATTCTAGTGGTAACGCCAATTTATAAGCTACAGCTCCAACCCGTTTCATTATCTCATAAGGGCCAATGTACCCGGGACTTATCTTTCCTTTCTTCCCGAATCTCATAACCCCTCTCCAAGGAGAAACACGTAGGAATACTCGATCACCTTCCTCAAATTTCAATTCTTTCCTTCGGTTGTCTGCATAACTTTTCTGTCTGCTTTGCGCCACCTTCAAGTGATTATGGATAAGATTTATCTTTTCAGTAGTCTGCTGTACGATTTCTGGCCCAAGTAGTTTTCGTTCTCGTACTTCAGTCCAACACACTGGAGTTCTGCATTTTCTCCCATACAAAGCTTCATAAGGAGCCATCTCAATACTCGAATGATAGATATTATTATAAGCAAACTCTATTAGTGGCAAGTGTTCATCCCAACTCCCCTTGAACTCCAACACACAGATTCGTAACATGTCTTCAAGTGTTTGGATCGTTCTTTCTGACTGCCCATCAGTTTGAGGATGAAAAGCTGTACTAAATTTAAATTTAGTCCCCAAAGCTTCTTGTAAACTAGGCCAAAAGTGAGAAGTAAACTTAGGATCTCGATCAGAAATAATAGAAACAGGTCCACCATGCAATCTGATAATCTCATCCACATATAATTTGGCATATCTATCCATGGAGTAAGTAGTTTTAACAGGAAGAAAATGTGCAGAATTAGTCAACCTATCAACGACAACCCAAATAGAATCAAACCTTCATGATGATTTTGGTAAACCTATAACAAAATCTGTAGTAACATGCTCCCATTTCCACTCAGGAATAGGTAAGGGCTGTAGTAACCCACTTGGCTTCTGATGCTCCACCTTCACCTGTTGGCAAACTAGACATCTAGCAACAAATTCTGCAATGTCGTGTTTCATTCCCGGCCACCAATAACATTGTTTCAAATCTCTATACAGTTTCGTGCTCCCTGGATGCATAGCATATAAAGAACAATGCGCTTCCTCTAAAATTGTTCTTCTTAAATCAGGCACATTAGGTACACACAAACGGTCTCCGTACATAACAATGTCATCATCCCGAATAGAAAATTCATTTGCTTTACCCTTTTTCATATTATCTCTAACTTTCTCCAATTCTGCATCTCCTTCCTGTGCTTGTTTTATCCAGTCTATCAACGTGGGTCTAACATTTAAATGTGCCACTATTCCATAAGACTCATTCAAAGTTAATTCCACCCCCATTAAAGCTAACTCTCTCAGCAGGTCAACTCGAATACAATAAATAAAAGATACTATGCCTAGAGATTTTCTACTCAAAGCATCAGCAACAACATTAGCTTTACCCGGATGGTGATGTATCGTGCAATCATAATCTTTTATAAGTTCCATCCACCTTCTTTGCCTCAAGTTCAAGTCTTTTTGTGTAAACAAGTATTTTAAGCTTTGATGGTCAGTAAAAAGTTCACAACTAACACCATATAAGTAGTGTCTCCATATTTTTAATGCAAAAACTACTGCAGCCAACTCAAGATCGTGTGTAGGGTAGTTGCGTTCATGTATCTTTAACTGTCGAGAAGCAAAAGCAATTACCTTTCCATGCTGCATTAATACACAACCGAGTCCTTGATACGAGGCATCACTATAAATAACTAAACCTTCTGTACCCGTTGGGATAGTCAATACTGGAGCTGATGTCAACTTACCCTTTAAACTTTCAAAGCTTTTATCACAATCGCCACTCCACACAAACTTGTTCTCCTTTCTGGTAAGCTTAGTTAATGGCAATGCAATAGAAGAAAACCCCGGTATAAACCTCCTGTAATAGCCCGCCAATCCCAAAAAGCTACGCACCTCTGTCACACTAGTTGGTCTTTCCCAATTCATTACTGCTTCAACCTTTTTGGGATCTACACAAATACCATCAGCAGAAATAACATGCCCCAAAAATACTACCTTGTCTAGCCAAAATTCACATTTAGAAAATTTAGCATACAACTGCTTCTCTCGCAAGGTCTGTAAAATAATACGCAGGTGGCATTCATGCTCATCCCTACTACAAGAATATATCAAAATATCATCGATGAAGACAATAACAAAAGAATCCACATATGGGTGAAATATACGGTTCATCAAATCCATGAATACGGCCGGTGCATTTGTTAACCCAAATGGCATGACAAGAAATTCATAATGTCCATACCTGGAACGAAAAGCAGTTTTAGAAATGTCACAAGCTCTTACTTTCAATTGATGATATCCGGATCTGAGATCAATCTTAGAAAACACTTTGGCTCCTTGCAACTGATCGAACAAGTCATCAATGCGGGGTAGTGGGTATTTGTTACGGATAGTCACCTTATTCAATTGACGATAATCGATGCACAGCCTCATGGTTCCATCTTTCTTCTTCACAAACAATACTGGGGCTCCCCACGGTGATACACTAGGCCTTATAAAACCACGATCTAACAAATCTTGCAACTGTATCTTTAGCTCTTTAAATTCTGCAGGGGCCATACGATATGGTGCAATAGATATTGGTGCAGTTCCTGGTACCAACTCAATCGAAAATTCCACCTCACGGTCCGGTGCTAACCCTGGGGGTTCTTCTGGGAAGACATCTGCAAACTCATTAACAACTGGTATATCTGATAATTTTCCAGCCTCTTGTCGTATGTCCACCACATGGGCAAGATAACCCTCACATCCTTTCCTTAGCAGTTCATAACATTTTGTAGCAGAAATCAAACAAGTTGGAGTGACATTTCGTTCCCCAATAAATTTAAATTCAGGTTCACCCGGTAACTGAAACACTACCTCCTTTTTAAAGCAATCCAAACATACATGATATGAGGCTAACCAATCCATACCCAGTATCACATCAAAGTCACGCATATCGAGAGGTAATAAGTCAACTAGTAATTCTTTTTCACCCACTCGTACCACACACTCCCTATATACCCTCTCAATAAAAACCAACCCCCCTACTGGAGTAATAATAGCTAAACCAGAATCTAATGATGATAATGGTTTATTAAGATGCAACAGATAAAGCAAAGACACAAAAGAATGTGTAGAACCAGGATCTATCAACACATAAGCATCTTTATCACCAATAGGAAGTGTACATGTCACTACGTTAGGCATAGCTTGTGCATCTTGTTGCGTCAGTGCAAATACTCTGCCTTGGCCTTGGTTTTGAGACACGCCTCCTCTACCTCCCCTGTGTACTTTTGGTGTAGAAATCCTATCTCCTACTGTCACACTCCCAACTGAAGTTGTAGCTCCCATCGCTGGACAATTCTTTCGTAAGTGCCCCGGTTGATGACAATGGAAACATAAAGGTGTCATCTCAGCTATTGTACACTCCCGAGACATGTGCCCTTGACCACCACATCTATAACAAAATATGGTCCTCGATCCCATCACAGATGCATTTTCTGACCGATTCATCCCAGTCCTTCCACCTCGAGCTTGAAATCTTCCACGTGCATTTCTATTATTTTTAAACTCTTGGCCCTTAGGCACTCCTCGTGCTACACTCTGAGTTGAGGTTCCCGCCTCCCATCCATATGATCTTATACTATCATGTCTAGCTTTCTTCGAGTGTTCCACTTGCATTTCTTTTATTGACTTTTCTGACACCATGGCCCTATCCACCAAGTCCACATAATCCGTTATCTTCATATTAGCAACCATGCTTTTTATATCTACACTCAGCCCGGTTTGAAACCGATCACATTTACTTTCTTCCGTCCTCACCAAGTCAGGTGCAAATCTAGATAAGGATATAAATAAAGCTTCATACTCTGCCACTGTTCGATTCCCCTATTTCAACGTGATAAATTCTTCCTCTTTCTCCTTCCTATAAAGCCTTGGGAAATATTTTTCAAAGAACACTTTCACAAACCTCTCCCATGTAATTCGTGGAGGATTTATTGGCACCACTCCCCCCATTGTAGTAAGTAACCTTTATGTTGCATCCCACCATAACTTTGCATCAGCCTCTAACCTAAAGGTTGCTAATAAAACCTTTTGTTCATCTCTCACTTCCATCACCTTGAATATTGTTTCCATCTTTCTAACCCACCCCTCTGCCACTAACGGATCCGTGGTCCCAGTAAATGCAGGCGTATTTAACTTCATGAACCTCTCATGTAATTTGTCCATATTCCCACCATGTTCTCCACCTCTTGCTTGTTCCATAAGTTGTGCCACATCACGTAATATTCTTCCCACATCATCAATAGGTTGTTGTTGCACCTCTGGTTCATCCACTTTAATAGGTCTATGTCCTTGCTGACTATTAGGTACATACGATGCCTCACCCTCTGCTCTATCATGCGGCTCGTGTGGATCCATCACTCACTGCAACATAATTAACTTAAACAAAATATAATAGCAGCAGTTTAATATTAACATTGTTAGTCAAAATCCAGATGCATAACAAACTCACTTTCCAGTGTCCACTGCCAATCTAGACCCTCACACCCTATCCAGAACCTAATGACCACGCTCTGATACCAAGTTGTCGCGCCCCGAATTAATTTTGTTAAACTCATCCTTTAATTTAGAGATAAATTGCCTTAAACAATTATTTCATTTAAATCTCTGAGGAAAATAGCATAAGATTTTTTTTTTCCAAAAGTATGTGTAGAGGAAAACATAACTGCCTTTACTTATAACTTATAAGTACTACATAACTTAACATAACCAAGATCCTTAGTTTAATAATTACACAAAAGGAATCTTGATATTTAAACCATACTAAATATCCGTCACTCCCCCGTTTTAAGGTCCTAACTTGGCAGTGAACTCCAATTTATAAGCATACCTGAAACAAAACATTACAGGAGTGTAAGCTATAAAGGCTTAGTGAATGACCACATACCACACATATAACCAATTTGAATAACCATTTTTATTTTGTTCTAATGCTATAACCCAACAGGAATTGTGAAACTCTCGCAAGCCTGGACCCGCCACAGTCCAATTAACCCACCACAGTAATTAGGGACCACCACATCCCTTTATTAGGCCCGAGTACACAAACCTTTAAGTTGGATTAACAGGACCACCACATCCCGTAGGACCCACCACAGTCCTTAACATTAGATAAAGGACTCACTAGTCCATATCATCATATAACATCGCTTAACATTTTTAATCATCTGCATATGTTTCATAAATACAACATTACTCCCATAAACATTTTCACACATGTGTTTAACTACACATTTCCATATGAAATTATAAGCATTTATATTTCATAAGGAAGGTCACTCACCTTGGATTTAGTGCTAAGATTAATACCAACTACTTCCTTGGTATGGTAGTATTAGCTGCTTCCCCACCTAACAAGTCAATGTCGTTAGTATTTGAATACACCGATTAACATCAAACCCAGTAACACATCACATAATTTGGTCAATCCGAAATAACTAAGGAGTAATTACATATGACACTTCACATTTATATAACACCCAATTAATTAGGGTTCTAACACAGTTTACAGAATTAAATTACGAATTTGCTAGACAAAGTTATGCCCATTTTGTTACAGCCTTTTCCAAATCGTTTCTCAAGAAAAACAACAACACAACTTCAACTTCCTGGAATTCTCATAATTTTTTTACAACATAAAATTTCATGATATTCCACCCAATATCAGTAAACACATTGAATAATACAAATTTAATGTTTCATAATTTCTAGGGCTCATTTTCTATGTCGAGCAAAACGTCAAACATTTGGTATGCATTCTTGCTCCTTTAGGGCAGATTTTAAACCACGACTTCAAACTATCACCGAGGGTTCATTCCTTGGTATTTTTACACAATTTTCGTATATGTTATACATGTATGAGTGTATTTTACCCTCCAACTTGAATCACTCAATTCCAATAAGTATTCCATGATTTATACCATTTTTAGCATAACTAGGTCAAAATACAACATTAAGGCATAACTTAACAATTTTAAGCATACATAACCTTGACCTTGAGTATAATTCATGGAAACATATAATAAACATGTTTTAGCAGAAATATACATAATAATCATTGATTTTCTAAATCAAAATGCTTTACGAAAAGATGATGTAAATTTAGGACTTTAAAGTATGCATTTATGATCCTAGCTTTGGTTCTAACCTATGTTCTTAACCCATCCTTGTTCCAACACAATTCAGCAATATGGGTATCATTAAAATATATATCCAAATCAGAAATAAAAACATGCCAAGTATATAACTCATCCATGTGACAAACTTTAATAAAGATGTAATTACCTCACGAGAATTCCTCGATTTATGGTGAATTTTCAAAGAAATTCTTCCTTAACTTTGTTTTTCTCTCTCCATAAGCATATTTTTCTCAAGCTTGTAATAGGAAATGAAAAGGATGATAAGTTCTGCTTTATAAGCTTAAAAACGTGGCTATGTGACCACTTTAAGGTTGTATTACGCGATTCGTTGGGCAAGGGGTCCAATAGGACAATTCCGTTAATGACAGATTTGTCCTGCCTCGTAAAATCACCATAACTCACTATTTCGGACCCCGATTTACTCTAACTTTGTGTCTATGAGTATATAACTTAAACATATACAACTTTCGTGTTTTGTGTTTTCCCAAAATCATAAAACTAGTACACCTAATTTGGGCTCGAACAGAAGAGTAATTATTTACTCAGAATTTCATAACTTTCACATTTGGCGACCAAACATCGCCACTTTCGCACCAACACTCTAGCTTAATTTTTATAAACATAATGATGCATTTAGAAACATATTTTCATGATGCATTTAACCACATAACCAATTTATAACTTATAACTCATAACTTATACTTAATCGTATAATTAACCTTACTAATCGTGTTTTAGGGCCTTACACGGAGACAGTGGTGTAACAACCCGTCCTTTTGGAGATAATTAAATTCCATAATTGGGTGTCAATTGGAAAATTGGGGAATTTCTCGAAATAGTGATTTTTGGGATTTTCAAGGATAGATGATTTTCGATGGGTGTTGTATTTACTTTTAGGATTAGGTAAATATGTCGAAGTATTTTAATTGCTTATCGCCGTTGAGTAAAGAGACACGAGGTAAGATTTTAATTGGAAAAACCGCATTAAGTCGTGTGGGGTTAAATAGTGAGTTGCGGACAAGTACCTAGGATGGAAATTTTGAGTGCGCGGTGAGTCTCAGAATGGTAGAGATAGTTGGAAAAGAGTGTCCGATTGTCGAAATTGAGTTTCAGGTAATTTTGGAGTAAAAGTAACTCGTAATTGAGTAAACGAGTCGTTTTTGGGTTTTAAGGGTTAAAACCCTTTTACTTTCTATATAAAGAGGGAGAGAGGGATCAAAGATAAAGAAAAGAAAGAAAACAGAGAGAAGAGAGAGAGTAGGAGAGAAAATAGGAGAAAATGAGATTTCGGGCCAAACTCCGCCGGACTCGACTCGGGATCGTCGGATTTTATCAATGAGGCAAGTGTTTACTTGATTTATTTACTTTTGAGCATAAATATCATATCGTGGTTTGGTATTAACAAAACCTAAATATTTTGGGTTGGGTTTTCGCGGATAAAACGGATTTTCGGGAGTTAAAATCAATAAACCCTAAAAATATTTCAATTTGAGGAACTTAAGATTTAATCGAAATTAGTTGTTGGTGTCAGGTTCTAGGATGTTTAGAACCCTTGTCATATGTGTATATGTTATTGGTTGAGGCTGTAGGCTGTCGGGAGAGGAGACAAAAGCTTGGGAGATGCTTTAATGGCCGAAACAGTCTCGAAGAAGATGATGAACAGTAGGCAGCGTGCTTTCCAAATTGATTTGTCCTAGAGGCGAATCGATTCGGCTCTTGGTCAAAAAATAAAAATTGTAGATCTTTTCGATACGGTCGCGTGGGCACTGACCGAGTATTTTTCTTATTTTTTTTAGATTTATAATGATTTTTCTACGGAAGGTTGTCCGAGATCGAAATCGTTAGTTAGAAATCAAACCTGATTTTGAGAGAATTAAGGCTAGAATTGTTTGGAGATAAATATTAGGGGTTACTAAATATAGAGTGGGACCTCTAGATCACTATTTGAGTGAAATGTAGTCCTTGGATTCATGGAAAAGGAATCCACAACCTATTTAATTTTAGGGTATTCGGCGACGAATATCAATTGGGATAGTTTCAGTGGCCATTTTGGCCTATATGATTATACATGAGGGATAGAATAATTATATTGATTTTGGTTGATTAAATCCTATGAGGTTATTAGGATTGAAATTTGGAGATATCCATTAAATTCTTAGAGGGGAATAAGGTATTTATTATTTATTAAGTGAGGGAATACTTACGGTATAGTACTATGAGTTGTGTATGTATGAATATAATTTTGAAAATGTAAAATATGAATGTTTTCAAATTGGAAAAAGAAATGATTTTCATAAATGATAATTTATGTATACACACCTCTCTAAATCACCATCATAAGGTAAGTTACGCGCGTAAGGTGAAGCCCCCTGGCTAATGAATGCAGGGTGGATATAGTCCTAGGCCATATGAGCGATTATTGTATGTTTTTTGTGCTGGTGAGGTAATTTTGGGTGTAGTTATGACTCTCCCGTAGGCATATGGCCGCTTCCCGACGTCTTGTGTTATAGGATCCCAGGTTGTCTTGATTGATAGGCCCTGGAAGATGATAGCCATTTAGGGGCGCACACAGTGGGAAAACCCGGACGGGCGGTCTTAGAAAACGTTGTATGATATTTAATATAACTATTCTCAATAATGTGGGACATTATTGGTGTTAAAGCATTTTATGATAATAAAATGGCTTTAAATACATTTCCTGGATGGAAGAAGGGAAATGGGATGTTAAATACATTTCGAGGATGGAAGAAGGGAAATGGGATGTAATGAAACAGAAAAGCATTTTTATGATAATAAAACTTGCTTTAAATATTTTTCTTGGATAGAAGAATGGAAATAGAAAGTTTTGAAATGAAAAAGTTTTGGTAAATATTTTGTAAATGAATCCTCAGTCCGGGAGTTATATCCCGATGTGTTTTATAAAGACAAGTATAGAATACACCTTAGTCCGGGAGATATTATCTGGATGTACATTGTAAGATGTAAATAAGAATGAATATGATATGTATATATAAGTATGTATTTATATTTTAGTTTTGTACTACGGGCCTTATGGATCTCTACCATTAACCCTGCCAAGTAGTAGTGTATCGGGGGGGGGGGGGGTTCCTTATTTGGATTTCTCTTCGCGAGACACCCCATGCACGAACTTAGCGCAGTGTTGAGAATGGAGAGAAGTTTAGCCCTTAGTACTTGGAATAACTAGGGTTGTTAGAAGAGGGTTGACAGACTAGTTAGGCGGGGTAGCTTGACTAGGGTATTTTGTTAGGGTGCGTTAGGTGTGCACTATTAGAAGAGAGGTGAGGGGTATCTCATGGGAGTGCGATACCAAATTTAAATATGAGATAAAACCTTTTTCTAAAAATAAGGCATTTATGCACTTGCTAAATATTTTTACAACTCGGGATGACACTTCTTTTGAGTTAGACGTCTGCTGCAGCAGCTATGGATGCACGCAGGTTTACCATAGATGCTTATATTCTTCTACTCTACATAGGAGGTACTGTATAAACATTCGGGCTAACAACCCAATTGCATTTATTTGTTCTTTTACATCCTTTTAGTGCGGCAGTCGATATGGTTGTATCATATTTGAACCGAGTGTTCGGTTACTTTATTTCATTTCAGTTTCATCCATATAAACTTTGTGGATGTTTTAATTTATTAGTTGATTAAAAAGAGTAGTTAAGTAAAATTTTGATGCCAGCCTAATAGGTTATTAGTAATTAAATTGGTTTTCGACAGTTATGCTAAGAATGATCCATATGAGACTCCTATTATAATTTGATATAGGAGTGATCGGCCGGTATTTTATTAGGAGGGGTGTCACGAATGGGATAGGAGGAGGGCCATTTCTCTCATCCCAATCTTCAGGAAATAAATAGAAAGAAAGGAGCCCCCAGCAAGGGGACTTGTCTAAACGGCAGCGTTTTGGTGGATTCAATGTTGGTGGCAGTAATATTAGGCACAGTCAAGGTCCCCCTATAGCAAAAAGCAGGTCAGGGTGGTAATGGGGGTAGAGGCCATCCAGGCCAAGGAGTTGGCTGGTTTAGAAATAACCGGGGCTAAAATCAGGAGAACATGACGAATCGATGCTTTCAATATGGGGAGTCGGGTTACTATAGGAGGGCGTGTCCTCAGTTGATTGGGGGATAGCTTCCTAGGATCCCACAGTAGCCACAGGCTTAGTTACCGCCACAAGTACCTAATCCAGTTGTCCCTCCACAACAGGGGAAGCTATAGTATGGTCGTGTTTACCACATTCAGGATGCTATGCTTCCTCCAACCCTGCCCGTGCCACCAGCTATTGAGGGTAAGTTTCTCATTCAGGGGCATATGGGTCGTGTATTGTTTTATACGGGTGTGACACACTCGTTTATTTCTAGATGTTTTGCTCAGTCTACAGAGTTGATTAAATCTTCAGAGAGTACCTTCACTAGTGTTGAGTCTTGTATGGGTGATGGTTCACTCATTTTCTTTGTTTGTAAAAAAATAGGAATAAATCTTGGCAACTTGTATTTTGAGGCTGATTTACACGTCCTTGATATGGTCGGGTACGATGTAATCCTGGGTATGGATTGGCTAGTGAAGTATCGTACGAAAGTTAATTGCTATGGGAAGAGTATACTTTTTGCTGTTCCGGGGCATGAAATGTTTTTAGTGGCGATGACTAGTTCAGGAGGAGGTTCCATCACTTACTTGTATTGTAGCGCAGAGGAGACTTCTTGGGATGTAGTCGTTTCCTTAGATTCGTATCCAGTTGTTAGAGATTTCCAAGATGTTTTTCGAGAAATACCGGGTTTGCCTCCTAGTAGGGAAATTGAGTTGGTAATTGATTTAGCACCGGGAACGCGACCGATTGCGAGAGCTCCGTATCGTATGGCTCCTGTTGAGATGAGGGAGTTAAGAGATCAAATTCAGGACCTGTTAGAGCAAGGGTTTATTAGGCGAAGCACGTTGTTGTGGGGCGCTCCGGTGTTATTTGTGAATAAAAGGGATGGTTCTCTCCGGTTGTGTGTTGACTACGGAGAGTTGAATAAAGTCACCATCCGGAATAAATACTCGTTGCCTTAGATTGACAATTTGTTTGATTAACTTAGGGGAGTGTCTTACTTCTCTAAAATAGATTTGAGGACGGGGTATCACCAGTTGCGGATACGAGAGCAAGATGTGTCCAAGACTACGTTCCTAACGAGATATGGGTCCAATAAATTTTTGGTTATGCCTTTCAAACTAACCAATGCTCCTTTCGTGTTTATGGACCTCATAAAAAGAGTGTTTCGGGACTTCGTGGACCAGTTTGTCACCGTGTTCATTGATGATATTCTAGTGTATTCTCAAACAGAAGCCGGTCATGCTACTCATTTACGGTTTGTCCTGAAAAGGTTGAGGGATCACCAACTATATGTCAGGTTCGAGAAGTGTGGCTTTTGGTTGCAGGAAGTACAGTTTCTGGGTCACATTGTGACAGCCCAGGGTATTTCGGTAGACCCAAGTAAAGTGGTTGCGGTGAGGGAGTGGGGTCAGCCCACGACACCTAATGAGATCCATAGTTTTCTGGGTTTAGCGGGTTTTTACCGTCGGTTTATCAAGGTTTTTTCTAAAATTGCTAGCCCTTTGATAAATTTAACCCGGAAAGGGGTGAGGTTTGTTTGGGATGATTCTTGTAAGTCAGCTTTTGAAGAGCTCAAGGATAGGTTGATTTCTGCTCCAGTCCTTGCGTTACCAAGGCCAGGATTAGAATATTTAGTCTTTACCGATGCATCTCAACAAGGATTGGGAGGTGTACTACAATAAGAACAATGGGTTATTGCTTATGCTTCTCGCAAGTTAAAGCCCCGTGAAAAAAATTATCTGGTGCATGATTTGGAACTTGCCGCAGTAGTTTTTGCCTTGAAGATCTAGAAGCATTATCTCCTAGGGGAGAAATTTAGTCTTTTCACAGACCACAAATCGTTACAATATTTGTTTTCGCAGAAAGATTTAAATATGCGACAACGCCGGTGGTTGGAATTTATGAAAAAATATCAATTTGACATCCACTATCACCTGGGCAAGGCGAATGTGGTGGCGGATGCTTTGAGTCGGAAGCCCGAGGGGGAGTTAGCGGGGGTATGGAAAGTTAAATGGAAGGAACTTAGTCAGGAGGACGCGGTTTCTAGGGCGTTTATGTCGGTGTTGACCGTTATGCATACGATTGTGGAAAAGGTGGTGGAAGCTCAAGGAAGGGATAAAGGTTGTCAGGATCGTATACGCCAATTGTTAACCGAGGGAGCGAAATCCTACTCTATAAGTTCGGAGGATGGATTACATTTCCACGGGAGACTCATTGTCCCAGACGAAGGGTATTTAAGACGGGTCGTGATGACAAAATCTCATGGGTCTAAATTGGCAGTGCATCCCGGTAATGACAAAATGCACTAGACAGGTGCCGTCAATACTGGTGGGCGGGCCTGAAGCGGGATATTTCTGAGTTCATTTCGCAATGTACTACTTGTCAATTGGTCAAGATAGATCATTAGAGACCGACGGGACTGTTACAACCCTTGGAGATTTTAGTATGGAAGTGGGAGAGCATCCCGACGGACTTTTTCACGGGCTTGCCAACGTCACAAAATGGTCACGATTCTATTTGGATTATTGTTTATCGTTTAACTAAGTCGGTACATTTCCTACCCGTGCGCACAGATTATGATACTGCTCGTTATGCCCGGCTATTTATCGCGCAGGTAGTTAGACTCCACGGGGTGCCCTTAAATATAGTTTCCGACAGAGATAATATTTTTGCTTCCCACTTTTGGCGAAGTTTCGAAGAGGCTATGGGAACCGAGTTGAAGTTGAGCACCTCTTATCACCTTCAAACAGATGGGCAGATAGAAAAAGTCAACCAAATGTTGGAGGATATGCTCCGAATGTGTGTGCTTGATTTCAAAGGTGATTGGGAACAGTATCTCCCTTTGGTCGAATTTGCTTATAATAATTTGTACCAATTCACCATTGGGATGGCACCCTATGAAGCACTTTATGGTAGGCTGTGTAGATCACCCACTTGTTGGTTGGGGGTGGGCGATAATAAATTTCTTGGACCTGAAATGATCTAAGATACTTCTTCCAAGATTGAGCTCATTCGGAACCGCATTCGAATAGCCCAAGATCACCAAAAGATTTATGGCGATGCGAATAGAAGGCATGTAGAGTTAGAAGTTGGAGACCAATTCTTGGTTCAAGTATCGCCAATGAAAGGTATGAAGCGCTTTGGGAAGAAAGGAAAGCTTGCGCCGCGCTATGTTGGACCTTTTCCCGTTATTGCTAAGGTAGGTCCAGTGATGTATCAACTTGCCTTACCGGAACACTTACAACAACCCCATGATGTATTTCATGTTTCCTCTTTGAAAAAGTATAAGAGGTTTGAAGGAGCCCTTTGGCATATTCCTTTGGAGGATGTCGATTTGCGACCCGATATTTCGTATGAAGAACAACCAGTTGCAAACTTAGAGCACGGGGAGCGTAAATTGAGATCTCGAGTGGTGCCCCTTGTCCGAGTTCAATGGGGTCATTACGACGCCAAGGAATCAACGTGGGAGCATGACGACGATATGCGGGAAAAGTATCCGCATCTCTTTTTGCAAGGTACGCCTGGATTTTGAGGGAAAAATCCCTTCATAAGGGGGGGAGTATGTAACAACCCTCGCTTTTGAGAAACTTATTTTATATTAATTTACTGTGTGAAGTAATTATATAAAATGTTGGAAAATGGAGTAAATATTAATTCAATGTTTTGAAAGATAATATTTACTTGATTGTTGCATATTTATTGTATGTGTATGTAAATGTCATCATGTTGCATTTTATAGTGTCGCATGATTTAAATGACATTTATGGTATAAATGAAACCAGAACTTGAAATGACTTAAATATTGTTGGATGCCAATGTAGATGGCGTAGTTAGTCCCGAAATGTGCGAGATAGTCGAAATAAGTGCCATATTGTATTTTTGGATTCCCGGCACGTTTGACTGGTTATAGCTTAAATGCGTAGTTATGAGTTATTTTAATGCGGTATTAACAATTTAAGTTGGGAATTATGGAGAGAGGCACGTTTAATTCTTGCACCTCATTTATTTCTCTTAAGTGCATTTGCTAAACCTAGAGAGATAGAGAGAAGAAAAAAATTCTGGAGAAAATAAGAGAGAAAGGAGAAGAATTGAAGATTTGGGACTTCATCTTGCATTCATCTTCCCAAAATCTGAGATTTCAACCTCGAAAAAAGTTTTCTTACTTGCTAATATATGATTTATGTTGAATAAATTGTGTGAAAGTTGTGTATTAGAAATGATTTAACCATTCTAGGGTTGTGGGAGAATCGTAGTGTTTGAACCCTTAAAATCTGATTTAGATAGTTATTGTGTGATTTATAATGTTTAGGATGCATTGGTGATTGTTTTGGGTTGAAAGAATGATGTTGGTTTGGGTATAAATGAGTTGGGAGAGATTGGAGTTTCAAAACTCCATAGCCAAATTGGGATTTCTAGGATGGGCGAATCGATTCGCCCCTAGCGAATCGATTCGCCCCTAGCGAATCGATTCGCCAAAGAAGCAGGGCTATAGGTCTGAGTAGCCAAATCGATTCGGCCTATCCGAATTGATTTGAAAGTTCGCAGAAAGTCAGGTCCTCCTGTCTGAATAGATTCGACTGGTCAAAATCGATTCTCTTTCAGGACCAAATCGATTCGGCCAGGGCGAATCGATTCCAAATTTTGCTGTTTTGAGGTATTTTTCTAACTCAATTCCAACCCTTTTCTTTTAGGCTTAGGACTTAGGTACCTTCTTGTATGGGGTAAACTTAGTGTCCTATAGTCTTATATTGGGTAGGCAAATACCTTATGTTAGAAGGGGATAGTTAGGACTTACTTGGGGATTAGTAAATAGAAGATTAGGTGTTCTTTTCCCGTAATTAGTTAATGTAATTTTTCGGGATGTAGAAATAAATAACTGAAGAGTAGTTGTTACATTATTGGGAGATGCTAGTCTTGGTGGTTTATAATAACATCATAAAAGGTTTGGAGAATAAATTGAGAGTTTATTCATTCATTGAGGTTTTAATGATGATATGAATTACGTATGGCTCTGGATAAAATGTGATGTATTTATTAAAATGGAAATGAAAATGGTAAATAATAATTTACTTAAACACACCTCTCTAAATACTATCATAAGGTAAGTACGCACATGAGGTGAAGTCCCCTGACTAGTGAATGCAGGCTGAATATAGTCCTCGGCCATCTGACCAGTTTTATGTATGTTGCATTTATTGTGTGATGTGGGGTAATTCCGGGTGTGGTTATGACTCACTCGCAGGTATATGGCCACTTCCCGACGTTGCGTTAGGATGGCCAGGTTGTCATGCTTGATAGGCCCTGGAAGATGATAGCCATTTAGGGGCGCGCACAGTGGGGAAACCCGGACGGGCGGTCTTAGAATCGTTATATATAGATGAATATAACTATTCTTATTCAAGTTGGACTTGATTTATGATAAATGTCATAAAGAGCATATAACTATGATTATGTTTCACAATGAGATATGGAACGATGAAATGAAACAGTGTAAAGAATGGAGATTTTAATTAATGATATTCATTCACGTCCTCTTGCATAACTGAATTAAACTTAGGATCATTTAATTTCCTTAGTTTATGCATTGAGTTGTGTAGGGAGATTCTCATCTTATCCATCATGATTAACTGTTCATGACTGCCATACTCTTTATTCATCTGGTGATCATAAAAAACCGGGCCCTCACCCGTTCATATTTCTTGTTGTGCATGAATCTTGTATTCGCTCAGGTGCTCCGCCGCAAGGACGCCCGTACTGACTTTCCTTTCCAGTGTCATGGAGCTGCAACACCTTGCGGATGTTGTGGGATATTTTGTTGTAGACGCCTTCATTTTTGTACTCTAGTTACGATCGGGTCATTTACTCGGGCGTGTGGTCCAAGCTTTTGTATTTGCTTATTGTAATGTATTATGTAACTTAATTAAATGGTTGTAATGTGTTGTAAGAGATTGTTAACAGTCAGACTATTCGGTTATTGTGTTATGTATGTATTGTTCTGTTTCATTCTTGTATATTCTATCCACCTTCTTTTTAAAAAATGAGTTGTTATAAATGTTTTCTTTAACTCATAAAATAAAATTTTGGCAACCCATTTTTCTGATATATAGGGTGGTTGTCCCGTATGCTTATTGTATTGTTGTGATGCTGAGAATGATCCATCTATGATTCCTGTTATTATATGAGTATCGGGCTTGCCACCCCTTATTTTGGTGAGCGGGTTGTCACAGTGAGGTCAAATTTAATACTATTGGTTTAATGAATAAAATTTGAGAACAAGTTAGGTTCGTAACTTGCTCAACCTATTTAAACAAGTTATGTCCCAAGTTGGGTTCGTAACTAGGATCAATGTTCCTATGTATTTATTCTATATTGTAAGAATTCTTTGTTGTTTTTTATTTTATGGCCATAGTGTTAATTAATTTACTGTTGGAATCTAGTTATGCCATTGTCAGCTTTGGATACAAAGGCTATAATGCAATATGTCATATGTTAGATGTTATTTGGCAGTATTTTTAATGAAGTTTCTTATTAATATTTAAATTTTCACTTATTTTATTATAGATTAAAATACTATTGAATTGATTCTTTTGTGTAGATAAAAGTTTGTAATTTACTAAATATTAATGAATAAATTAGTAGGAAAAACTTGACACTCCAAACTACAAATTTGACTTTGCAAGCCAAAGTTGGTTGAAGAAGGACATAAAAAATCAGTCGATAATTCGTGCGATAGTGGTTGAGACGAAAAATGGGCTTGCGCCTCATACTTGCAAATGCAAATGCAAATCGGGTATGCATCTGAATTTTTTATTTTGTTTATATCTGAGATTTTATGTTTTTAATATTTGCCGAGAAATAAACATGTTTTGTAATTTGGAAAATAAAAATAAAAAGAAATACCGCATTTGAATAGCATAAAAATAAGGAATGCACCCTTATATCAAGTACAAATGGACGTTTATTCCAAGTGCCAAAAAAATCATCGTATATTTTATTATATTTGAATACCATTACTGATACTCTTCACCTCCTCCTCGGCAATGAAGTTTAATGGTAATCTTCTTTACAAACTAATCATATCAATTCTTTGAATCAAGCATTTCACGTTCTTATGTTACTTTATAATAGATAAAATCCTTCTTCACTTGACATTTATATTTTATGTTGTTAATTTAAGAAACTTTATATGTAGAACGTTTTTAACCACATAACCCAATGCATTCTTGCAGGATCGAGGATGTCAGAATAAAGAAACCAATTGTTTTCGAAAGACAGAAAGCGACCATGAATATGGAAGAAGAATAACTAAATGCCAAAAGATAGATGATGTGTTCACTTTTTCATGTATAAGTATTATTTTTTATGCAACAACCGATTACGCGCTAAGGTTTTGAACTCTTGGAATATAGAGAGGCTATTGTGTACTAAAATAAATAAATTTCTCAGTTACCTCAAATCGTGAAATATATACATTTTTTTATTTTCTGTTAATTGTAAGCGTGATTAGTCTTAATAATATTTAGATTTGTTATTCTCTATGTCGTGTCAAAATGAATTAATTTATCTTATATATATATATGAAAACAATCTGAATCCTTAATCCAAAAGGAGTCTACCATGCATTTACCCAAGTTCATCCTCACCCTTAATTTTATTAATCGTCAAAACAATCCTAATCCTTAATCTATTTTTAAAACACAATACATTATATCTCTACACTTATTATTTATTTTAAACAAAAACAGGTACTCTCAAATTAATAATATCCCTAATGATTGCATGAGTCAAATAGATACTCTTAAATTGGAACAAATGAATAATCTATAATTACTTTCAAAACTAGTATATAATTAGATTATGGATCGTTTGGTTGTCTAAATTATTTAATTATTAAATTGACAAATTTAAAATTATGAGATTATGAAAGAATTAATTTGAAATGGATTAAAATTCCCTTTCTTGTCTTTCATTGCATTAATTATTTTTCACCTAATCGCAAAATGACCTACTGCCGCACCCCAACCCAGATACTTATAATTAGGTTTGAAAGTCAAAGTGAGTCAAATCATAATTACCTTAACCAAATCATAAACACGAGTATCATTTTTCAGTTATTAACATGAATCAATAAAACTAAAACTCTTCATAATTTTAAAGTAATTATACTTATTCAAACATACTGAAAGGATAAGTAGGCCTAAATTACCCCATTTAAGTTTGACCAAAATCATGATTTTATGCATCCCTTGCTAACCCAACCCGATCTCCTAGATTTGGCAGTGACACCACATTACCTGAAAACATAAACATAGACACCCTGAGCAAAATAGCTCAACAAAGGCATCACTACCACACTACTGCATAAATTTAAATGCAATAAATCATATCCCTGTGATGATATACATATATTTATCTAACTCATTTATAAAGAATGACCAATCATATACTTATCCGGCTCATTCATAATGAATGACCTAACCCTTCTGAATCATGATTCACATATCCTCTCCGTAATAGATGATTATCCCCCATTCTTCATCGAAGAGTAACCCCTGTCTGTAACAAACAATTCTCCCGATTCGGAGTCGGGGAGTAACATCCCATTTCGATAATCTGAAATGAACAATTTCATATTCAATATTATTATGATCATATCCTTATCCATGTATAATACATCTTACTAGTTAGTGAGATTTAGATCCTATCCATAACCATGTACAATACATCTTACTAGTAAGTGATATTTAGATTGTATCCATAACCATGTGTAATACATCTTACCCATGAGTGGTATTCAGATCGTGTCTGAAACAATGTATAATACATTTCTTTCCAGTGAGTACACTCACATTGGCCACTTAATAGGTTTTCTCCCTTGCCTTTGTCTGGCATTTGTTCAATCGGTGCTTCTTCCCTTACTATCATTCTTACAATATTAGTGTCATAATAATAATATTACCAATCCAAAAAATCACATAAACATAATTCAATTCATAAGCACCATGTGATCATATTCAAATCATTTATTATAAATGAAGCTTCATCCAATTTCATGTTAAAATATTTAATATATCCAATTCATAGTCCAAACATACTTTAATTCATTCTTAGAAATCCAATTATTATCATATTACGTTTCCAATACAAAAGATGACACAACATTTCAAGTTTTCTAGAGCAAGACATGCCCATTTCTTTATTACAAAACAAATCGGCCCTATAGGCTCCTCTATCATTTATTCAACTGCTAAGAATTTTCATAATTTTTCTATATCATAACTTTCCCCCAATATTCATTTATTTGTATTTTTACATAAATTTTGAATATGTTATACTAATATATGTTGTATAACACCTCCAAATGGAATATCTTGATTTCGATAATTTTTGCATGATTTATACCATTTTTACCACAACTAGGTCGGAATAGAACATTAAGTCATCGCTTAACATTTTTAAGCATACATAACTTCCTCCTCGGACATCAATCGTGGAAACTTATACTAAACATGTTTTTAACATACAAAAACATCATATATAAGAATTTACTACATCAAAAAGCTTCACGAGAAGGGAATTCAAATCTGGGACTTTAAAGTAAACATTTACTATCCTAACACACGTTCTTACATATGTTCTTATGCCATCCCTGTTTTAACACAATTTGGCGATATGGGTATCATTAAAATCTTTATCAAAATGCAAAACAAAATATACCAATTTTAGAACTCATTCTTGTGACCAATTTTAACAAAGAAGTAATTACCTTATAAGATCGCCTCGATTTATGGTAATTTTCTAAAGCAATTCTTCCTTAACTTTCTTTTTCTCTCTCCATAAGCATATTTCTTCCCAAGCTTCTGATTTCACATATGGAAGAATATACAAATATGATTTATAATATGGAAATAAGTTGTAATGGGTCCAATGGCACTTATCCTTTTGCCTACATACGATTGGTTAGACAAGAGGTCCAATATGATAATTTCACTAATGACAGATTTGTCCCACCTTGATAAAATTACCATAACTCCCTATTATGGACCCCGGTTTATTCCAACTTTACGTCTACTTTTAGATAACTTAGATACATACAACTTTCATATTTTGTGTTTCCCCAAAATCATAAAATTAGTACGCCTAATTTGGGCTCGAACAGAAGAGTACTAATTTACTCAAAATTTCATAATGTTCACATTTGGCGACCCAACATCGCCAATTTCGCACCAACACCCTGGTTTGCTTTTATAAACATAATGATGAATTAGAAACGTATTTTCATGATGAATTTAACCACATGACTAATCATATGCTCTAAACATGTTATCCCCGATCATATGCTCGATTAACAAGAAACACATATATCCCATGAATATGCATCCCCTAAACATGATCTATCATAATTATATCCAGGTTGTCACACCTATAATGAAACCTTATGGAGAAAGAATTAATAAGTGGCAAGTACGTCTTATAATCACCTTAACATATAAATAGAGGGGACAAATTCATTGGGGGGGATCGTGAGTTATTCACCACACACACACACACACACACATATATATATATATATATATATATATATATATATATATATATATATATATATTTGTGTGTGCATGTGTGTGTGTGTGTGTGTGTGTGAGAGAGAGAGAGAGAGAGAGAGAGAGAGAGAGAGAGAGAGACTGTTAAAGTAGTCCATTAAAGGGTAAATTTGTAAATTCAAATTCTGCAATTTTTAGTTTTTTGGTGAAATGGGCTTATTAGGGTTTTTATGTATACACTTGACTTGGTTAATTTTTCAATGTGATAATTTTGCAACCAAACAACAGGTCTAAGACAATTCATAAATGGGCTAATTACAATTTGGGGGGCAATCAATTGGACCTCAATCATGCCATAAAAATCTACATATAGTCACACGTTAAAAAAAAGAAGATAAAATCAATCTCTCTACACACAATAAATAAATGTTGTGTAAGTGACCACCAACCAAAATAATAAAATGTTAATGAAATACAATTATTTTTCACTTAACCTCTATTCACTACACACACACACACACAAATATATATATATATATATATATATATATATATATATATATATATATATATATATATATATATATATATATATATATATATATATATATATATATATATATATTAAAATGGGTGTATTTCTATATCATCAATAGGTTCATGAATTTGTTATTTGACCTGAAAGGTACTATGGTTTTGATAGTTGTTTGCAATATGAACAACCACAATACATACATAAATTTACATTTTAAATACTTTGTGAATTTTTTGGGGGGTGGAGGAGATTTAATAGTTTGGCACTACGCTATTGATTTAATAGTCATCCGCTATAAGTACTATACACGTATATTGATAAGGAGAAACACCTACATTGTATGGTATCATAATGTACTATTCACATATAATCCTGTTAGAGTGTCATTTTCTGAGTCGAATATTAATAAATCATATGTCACTATAGTTAATATAACTTGATCTTAGTCATTAATTAATGACATCCTTAATGAATGCAAAAGTCAAACACATACTCTTAAATTGGAACACATATAATAATTTATAATTACTTTACAAACTAGTATATAATTATGGACTGTTTGGTTATCTAAATTGTGTAATTATATATATTGATAAATTTAAAATTATGAGATTGTGGAAGTATTAATTTGAAATGGATTTAAATTCAATTTTTTGTGTTTGGTTGCATCAATTGGTGTTCACCTAAGGGAGAAATGGACTATAATTAAATCCTATGGAGAAAGATTTAATATGTGGGAAATGGGTCTTATAATCGCCTTAACATATAAATAGCGGGAACGAGGGTGTGATATCTTTTTATTTAATAGTTTCTCTTTTATTTTTCTCATCTAATTTATGTATAAAGTTTTCAAAAGTTTATTTGTTACGAGCACAAGTTGTTTGAATTTAATTTTTTGATTGGATGTTCCAGAATTTTCAAAAGTTCGAAAACTCGTGCCATATGAATTCAATCGAAAATTTAAAATTTTAGTTGGGTTTAGTTTTAGTTAGTAAATTTTAATTCAAACTTCAACATGTTATAAAATTTCTAATTGTGACACCCTGCTTATCTTAATTACGGGTGATCAATCCTTTATTTAAATAAACATGAATCTCATTTGGTTCATTCTTAGCATCACTGTCGAAAATAATTTTTTTAATTACTAACTTCTTATGTTAATTAAGTTGGTGTCAATTTTATCTTTCATTAACGTAACAAGATGCAAAAAAAATAGGAATATAACAACTAATCCAACACAAATATAAGAGTTTGAATCATCACATGATAAATAGATAAATAATGAATATCAAATAATCCCTCGGTTCACAAAGAAGAATCCAAACCATAAGTCTACAGAGATAAATTGAATCTAAGTACATCGCCTGACAAATAAAAACAAAAGGTGTAATAACTGAAAGAATCAACATACACAAATCAACTACTAAATCAAAACCTAGTCTAGGAATGAATAACGAAAGCATCTCATCAAAGTCCTGCAAGCCTCCACAATGCTGCAGCTACACATTCCTAGAATGAGTCCTCAAGTTTGGCGACCCTGTGGATGGACACCTAAAATATTTTGGAAAATATTTTGACATGGGTCAGAGCCCAAAACCATTTGAAAAATATTTGGCAAGTAATTAAGATGCAACACCTAAATATGAATTCATAATTTTCATATTTAAGCGGGTGTCGCACTCTGTTGAAGTATTACTCACCCCTAAAGTATTTTTCACACCTAACGCTTACCTTCTAACCCAACTAGTTATAATACCCCGCCTAACTAGTCCAGTTACAAATCCTTCTATCACCCTACTTTATCACGAGTACTTCCCGCCTTTGGTTCCTGAGTTATTTTTCCCTAACTTAGTTAATCATTTCCACTTTAATTGGTTATATAACATTCACACTATTTATATCAATAATGCGTCCACACTTTACATTTTTAACCCGTATATAATTATCTACTCTATTATATACGTATAATATACTATAACAATCACACACATGTTGCGTATAATAAATATCCTCCTGAATAATAACTCATTGGATGTTTGTCTCTATAATGCTATCATATCCCAGGCATACTCACTCTAACCCGATTACCACAAGTCGGTTAACTCACACCGAAATAGGTAAATAAATCGCAAACCAAATAGAGGCGGCCATAATTCTCCGAGAGTGATACCGAATCAAACCTAAAACGTCTCACCTCAATAATAAAGTACACAAAAAATATTAAATGATGTGACCTGGGGAGTATACTCTCCCTGCATTCACTAGCCAGGGGATTCTTGCAAATCGTGCAACCTCCGATGATAGCACTAGAAGGGTATGTTTCCACATAAATACCACTCAAACATATATTTATAAATTGCACACACACACATACACACACACACACACACACACACACACACACATATATATATATATATATATAGTGAAAATTAATCCGGCTATTATGTGGCTAACACGCGTAGCACTAGCCCATAATCCCCGACTCTATTTTCCCGACTACTAGTTTCTTTTACACCACATCCATTAAATAATTACTGTAGCTTCACTAGCTAAAATACCCGGGCTCACTCAATCGGCATGTATTTAAATATTAATGAATTTATCTCACTTGATTCCTTCTTAAGTTGCTCACTATTTCACGCATCTCCAAACCCACATATATATACCCATTACCACTAGGTAGTAGGTTTTTCGTTTAAATTTCACTAAATAATTATTCCTTGAGCAATCCACAACCAAACTAGAGTCCAGAAAATAAAATAAGCTGACCTACCCGAAAACAGGCATTGTCGATCGATCAATCCTGCTATGCAGGCAACTCCTTCCCCAATCATTTTCGCCATTGTTATTCACCCAAACCTCCATGGATTCATCCCAAATCTTACCCCAAGCACATCCAGTGTTTATCACACATTAAAATAGGTTCTAATTACGATTTCAACCCTTAATCATCACTGATTTCTCATCAAAATTCAATATTTCATGAATTGAGTTTTCTCAATTTATTACAATCCTCCCATTCAATTTGATTCCATAATCCAAATTAAATGAAATTAACTACTAGGTTTCAACTATAAATCAAACTACAGTAATTTATATTAGTATTACAAAATCAATTGCACATTAATTCTACATCTAATGTCCAAATCTCGCAAAACCCATTTTTCATGTGATAACTCTCCCCAAAAAGGAGTTTGTCTACACCCAGCATGATATGAACATGAGTTTTTTCAATTTAAAGTAGAATCAAGTTAATTACTTGTTTTTCTAGGCTCGTAGGGTCTGATTACACGTTGTAGAAGGCGGATTTGACAAAGTACACCTAATTCTCCCTTGAATTTGGTCTCTAAAGTACCTTTCTTCTCGTCCTTCTATTTACTCTCAATTTCTAGCATTTTGAATCAGAGTTCTGTCTTCCTCTATCTCTTAAAATTAGGTACAATATCCCTAATCCTAAAATTAGGCAAACGGGCTATGACACCCCGCCTAATTAAATACCGGGTGATCACTCCTTTATTAAATTAAATAAAAGTGTCCGGTAGGTTCATTCTTAGCATCACTGTCGAAAATAATTTTTCTTTATTTATCACCTAATAAATAATTGAGCTAAGTGTCAAAACATTTAATTTTATAGATTAAGTTCCATCGTTATAAGTTTTTATACATAAACCATTTCATGAACACAGCTAATAATATTGAATACCAAACCATCCAAGTGGAATAAATAGGCTAGATTAATCATTCCAAATAAAATATCCCCAAATCGAAGGATAATGTAATAATTAAAACTATTCAAACAAAAACTGAATACTAAAATAAATAAAGAGCAAAAAGTCTCTCTGAGCTAAATAAAAACTGGAAATGGATGACACATGCCCTATTTAAAATGACTCAGTGAAGAGCTGAGATTACAAGGATGAAGTCGTCTAAATGCAAAGACCTGCAACTCCCACAGTAGCTGCGGCATGTCACTTGTCCAAAGATCTAAGTCTGACGCCCATGTGGCTGGACACTTGTAATTCATATATATATACAATAGAAATAAGAGATGACAAGAAATGGGTGAGAGCCCGAGTGTAAAATAGCTTGAAAATAGTATAGAAAAAATATAAAATGCTTACCAGTTGATATTACATACATGTTAGTATTGCAACACTCAATTGAAAATTCTCACCTCTCAACAAGTCTGCCTGCCTAGCGTACAACTAAACCCTCCAAGTTAATGCTAACCCAGTTAACTAGTTTGAATTAAGTAACCGCTTACATTACCTCTTTCGTATGATCGTACATATAAAACACAAAATACCTTATCGTAATCCTGGAATTTATGAATAACTGTTATTACGCCATTACCGTCTTAAGTTCCCACACACTTAAGTTATTCTTTAATATCATTATCTTTCTCATCTGCTCACAAGCATAGTAGATTAAACATATGTATATATAGTTTATCACTCAATATATATACTAATAGGGAACCCCATATAAAATCTATGGGGCAAGCATACTCTGATATCAAGTACCCATACCTCTCGTACTAAAAGGGAAATACTAGTTCGGAATCACTCTCGAACTGTATTAACACAAAACACACATATTGGAGGCGGAGCATAGTTCCCAGTATCTAAGAGGTCATCACATACCCTCACGTCTCTTAGGACCATCTGAATATAATTCTCAGATGGCATGTACCAAGGATCCAATGTTTTGGGGTACGAGTCAATATTCCCCATAAAGGTTACATCAAAATAAGACTGTCCCGGCACCGAAACCTCTGTGATAGAAAGTAGCGGGAGTATGATGAAACACAGATATTCATATAAGATATAAACATACACTCATATATGTGTATTCACATTATTTAGATAGGTACACCCTCTACCCATAACATATTCTAACCATACATGGCACGTAGCGCCCGAGTTCTACGTAAACTTAATTCATTCTTTTATTTTCTCAATTACCGCAAGTTCTTAAGTACTTCTCAACTCTCTAAGTGTATCATTTTGATAAATATAAAATCAATAGGTGCACACTCTCTACCCCTACTAATCCACGGCATCCTAAACTCTCACAAGACCTAGTTTAACATACACATGATCTTCACCTGATTTTATACCCTCGTGAACCCACGGTTAAATATCATATAAGACCATACTACTCGAACCTTGCCTACAACCCTACTAGTCTTTACCAAGTCCCATTACTGTAAATAAATTGTGTATAAGGGGTTCCCAAGAAGCGACATTGGGTGAATAATTAAAAGGAAATAAGTTTCAAATTCCAGGAGGGGTCGATTGATCAAAGGGAAGGGTCGATCATTTGACATTCTTGAGTCCATCGATCGATCGATCAGATATTAGTCTCATTTCTGCAACTATAAGCCTACGGGTTTCTTCCATTTTAATCATCAAAATCTCCATTAGAATGTCCCAAACTCCCAACCAAGCATCATAATCTTTATATAAATAGGTATGGATGATTTCTAACGTAAAACATTCATTAATTCTCCAAGAATCGTCATTAAATGGGTTTAATCCAATAAGTTATCATATGAACCCTAGTTTAACCTAGTTTCTCAAGAACTCCATAAATTTCCAGATTTCTACTTCTACTAGGCCTTCAAACTTTGTATTTAATATTCTGCATCCATCAAGGAAGTTAACTTAACAAGGTTCTTCTCTACTGTGTGAATTAAACTTTCCAAACGACATTAAACCTTCATGAAAACATGTAATTATTCTTCCTACTCTAACATGGATGTGATATCAACTGAATAATAACAAGATAGAGACTTGCCTGGAAATCGAAGGTTTGAGTTGTAGAAGATGATGGGTATATCTACGCACCTCGTTCTCTGATTTACGCGTTGGTGGTGGAATTGGTGGGAACGATGTAGGATTAATGGTTCTCCCCCTTGGAAACCTCCTCTCTTCTCCCTTTCTTAACCTCTTTGAAACTCAAGTGTTTCTAACCCTTGAAGACTCTAACTTCCATTAGATATAACCCTATAATTTTCGTCATTAATTAAGGTCCAAAAATGAAAAGTACCAAAATGCCCTCCTGGCTTGCCGGTTAGGCCTAACAACGTCCCGAAATCGAAACTAAACCCCCGAGTACACTTTTCTGACTATTTCAACCCTTCCAGATACATTGGAGCACTCGAAATGACCATACATGCGAGTTAAAATTAATTTACTTTTCATTTCCTTAAATTAGTCCCAACAGGACTAACACGCGCGTCCCGACTTAATTTCTATAACTGTCATATTTTTCACTCACGACAACTTTAATATTTTTATAACCATATATTAATTTACTCACTAAGCAATATTCAACACAATTATCACCAATAAATACTAACTATCGTCACGCTAGTAATTATTTAATTAAATTCGGATTGATTATAAATAAATTCAATCCATTTAAATTAATTAATCCCAATCCCATGATTGAAATAAAATCTTTCAAAAATATGGGGTATTACATACTTCCACCCTAATAAAGGAATTTCGTCCTAAAATTCAGTTACAACCGCTAATAAGACTGAGGATCTTGCAACACCACATTCTCTAGTGCTTAAAACTGACTTCGGAGTAAGGCTTAGTAACTATAGCCCCCGCTTCACAGCAAGCTTGTTTAACACTCTTGATACTTTATCAGTCATAGGGTCACACTGTAATAACAGCGTCTCAAATTGTACTCCTACCAAACGATATTCGAATAAGACGAGCATATACATCATTGGCCCCATTATCTCAATATTATTGGGAGGCCTCACCTCACTACATGCCACTTCCCTTATTTATCTAAACACAAAACTCCCATCCTGAGAGAAACTAGATGAACATCTGACCACTCTTGTGAGTTCTTCAAATCTAGATTCCTGGTGACGTAACTCTTACGACAGTCAAGAGCCACCTAAGACAGTTTATGGTTATTCCACCTTAATCATCGGGGGTCTAATTCTTGACCAATCCAAAATTTTGATTATCCGTTCACCTCTAAACAACCATAGGGATAGTATTTATGGTTTTTCCACACGAAATCTCAATAAGCACATTGTACACAATAAACAGGTACGGGTGCTTAAACACAACTCTACCATCATGTAATATATTCTCCCATTTACCATACTATAATTCATTTACCAGCTATATCCGTTGGGTAAATGAAATGATCACAATGAGTACAAAATTTATTTTCATACATCTCCACTTGTCGTTAATCACCTTTCACCTATTCCTCGGGCTATAGGTGATGCAACCTGCTCAAAACAAAATGTCATCTCCACTTCATCCTGAATTCCCATACGGAAGGTGGGGTTCAAGGATCTCATCCTGGTTCAGAACAATACTAGTCTGGACCACGTACCGACGCATTCCTTCTTTTCAAAGAAAGATTGGGGCACACTATCTAATAGTGTCAATCACACAAAGGTATAACACTTACTTTCCTTTTGGTCAATTTGTTCAACTCATTCTAAGGAACTTATGACTTATCTTGAGGTTGGCAACCCATTAAAAAATATAACCAACTTGACTCTTCCATTACTGGAATCGTCAGCTTGATAAAATTTTTTCTAGATGATCATCTTACTCCAATCGATTTCTATCTATGAGTGGTGCACATGGAGACTACTCACTATGTCTTGATCAACACCGACTTCCATTTATAATGCCTCGCATTAAGTGGTACTTAATACTCCACTTCTTCCCTCGGCATAGACCAAAAGTTTCGACACTTGCACTTTTCGCTATGAGGTGCACTTTTCGCTACAAGGCAATAAGACTTACAACACACGACTCGATCTCTTTCAAGCCCCGACGCTCCTTCTTGTATAGACCTCCACCTAGCGAATAACCACGGAGCTCCACCGTGGTCTCAGAATCCACCAATCGGACTTTGTTGGTCACCATCACCCAAACTAGGAGCCTTTCTCCAAGTGGGTATGACAACGCAAACAATCTTCTTCTTTGTGGGATTCAGAAGCAAACCCAAACTTCTCTTGAAACGGTAGAGATAAAGACCGATGCCAAACTCCAAGCAAAGTCTATATATACAGATGAACTTGGATAAACAAACTTTGGGTGTAACACAAGTGTTTAAAAGATTTTTCTTAAAAAAAAAACAACAACACTTAAACAATGAATTTTTTCCTTTTGGAATTATGCTCTCAAACTCTCTCTTAGAGATGGAATAGTATGAAAAAGTTAATTCAAAACCTTGGTTCCCGCACTTAGATATACAGGAAAAGAGTTAGTGGAAAAATTAGTGGGAAAGTGGGGAAAACTGCTCAAAACTGCCAAAATAATTGTTCCCGCCAAAACTCGTTCGAACGAGTCTTCTAACGAAGTTCCAGTGTGAACTCATTAGAAATCTCATTGGAAATATCGTTCGAACGATACTTCAAACGATATTCCAGTGGCCTTTTGAGGAACTCGTTGGCAGACCTCGTTCGAATGACATTTGATCAAGTGCGAAAAGTAGCGCTTGTAAAGACGTTAATCGTTGTTTTTTGTTTCGCCAACTCAATAAAAAAACCTAAGTTACTACTACACTTGCGAGGCAAGCACAGCGGTAAATCGGGTATCGAAAATCCACAGAGACGAGATGTTAGAATTTAAGTGATTTAATACTCCGAAATAAAACTGTAAAAGATGATTACAAACTAAAAGGAAAAGTTAATCTAGGCAATGTGTTGAAACTAGATTATGAAAGCGAGTAAAAACTATAGGTTGCGTCGAATATCCCTCACCCAAGTTAATTAGTATAAAATGGTTACATGGGTCGACGAGTTATTACAAGTGCGTCTCGTTTCGACAGTTAATTAAATCAAGGGTTGTTACGCCCTAAATCATCATAAAAGCCTAATAAGATTTTGACGTCAACAAATATTCCGGAAATTACGCACGAAAGGTCGTAAGCACGGGACATACATGATATGCCCCGTCAAATCTTCTAGGCGTAATAACTAGGACAACGCACCCGAAATAGACCCGTAAACTCCATCACCAAAGCAAAGCAACGCGTCAACTCGAGTGAGTTCAATTCAAACACAACCTAATTTAAATTACCTAGAAAGCATGTTAAAAACGCGATAAATGGAAAGCGATAAATAAATGCGGTAAATCTATACTAGAAAGCGTGTAAATCAAAGCATGTAAATAAAGCAAGAAAACCTAAATTAGAAAGCTTGTAAATTATACTACAACAATGGAAACAAAGGAAATACAACTTAAATTAAATGGAGAGGATGATGAATAGTCAACTTACACCACAAATGGGTTGTCAAACCAAGTATAAATGAAGAAGAACCATCCAAAACCACCCAAACCCTAACTACCACTCTCTACAATCTATTCTAACTAAGTATCTAAAATGAAATATATATCCTCTAAGAAAAGCCCCAAACATTATATTAATACCCCAAAATAAACCCCCAACAAAACCAACTCAAAAAACCCAAAATAAGCCAATTTTCGTCCATATCAGATGGGACCGGTCGACCTCTATTTTGGTACCGGTCGACCGCACTTTTGGAATTTTCCTTGGGCTGGAGACAGCCGACTTTTCCCTCCGAACCAATTTTGACGCGTTGCACGGAAACAGCCATAACTCCCTCATACGGAATCGAAATGAGGCGTAGTCGGAACCGACGTGAAGCTAATTCAATTATCTACATGATTCTGTTTTGAAACCCTCCAAATTATGCAGTATGAAATTACCAAAATGCCCTTGAAGTAGAAGAAAATACCGAAACCTTCCGAAAATGGGCATAACTTCCACATACGGAGTCAGAATGACGCACGGTCAGTGGGCACGGAAAGATAATTTGATGATCTACATGTTGGTAACTTCATTACATAAAAAATAGTGAGTTTAAAAAGACTAAATTTCCCTTGAAGTAGCATTCGATGACGGAACTTCTCCGAAATGCAACCGAACCTCACTTTTAGCGTTCCAATACCTACAAAAGCACAAATAACCCCTGCAAAGCATGTATATATCCAAATCCAAGGTTGTCTGGTTAATGATCATAATTATAGGCATTTAGGACCGTAAAAGTGCTAGAATGCATAAAGATAACGGGTGGAAATATGCAATATTCGATGCGAATCACACCCCCTAACTTAAACATTGCTAGTCCCTAGTGATGAAACAAGCAAAAGTAGTCCACAGAAGGAAATACAAAACGTATATATGCATCGAAATATAATTGCCACTTTCGTAGGGAACACGATTGCATTTAGCATATGCAATAAGCCGTTAAACCCCTCGGTTACCCTAGTGGACGAGTGTCGTCTCGTGAGGGTTTTCAGGTATGATACCCACAAACATCATATGGTTTCCTCAAAATATGCCCAAACCAACGTGCGACAAGCCCAACAATGGCGAAAAGGATTTTATACGCATTATTAGCAAAGTGAATGAATTCACACAAAAGTCCAAATCATTAACATTATAGAATGCACCTCATAGAATTGAAACCTTAAAATGTGGGAGGGGAGCGAGCACATGCAAAGTGTGATTTGGCAAAAACTTATATAAACCGGATAAACATTAAAGCAAGCATATATTCAATCCACACGGGCATTACGCTCATCAAGCGAATTCACTCGAAACAGGGAGGTAACACATGGAACATGCGGGCATAAGGAGTAAATGTAAATGGAAACTAGGCGACACACATGTCACAGATGAAGAACGCTATATAAAAACTGAAAAATGTAATCTCAATGAAAGATACCGCACATTAAAGGAGGCGAAATGCATTTTCACAGATTATCAAAACTATTTCAACTTTTAAATTACATCAACCTAAGATCACATAGGATTTGTATAGGGTTATAATGTTGGTTTGGCTAGGGTACGAAATGAAAGGAATGTATATACGGATTCAAAGTGTTCGGGATGAAAACTCGGGATAATGAGAAAATGCGGGCAATATCAAAATTGGAAAACAAGTTCCAAAACGTCATTAGATATATCATCGGGGAGACGAATCAAAGCTTATTGAACACTATACACAACGTAAACAACTTTCTCTATTCTTTCTTTTCTTCTTTTTCTCACTTTTTTTTTGTTTTCTTTTGCTTTTTGCTTTCTCTTTTTCTTCACTTTTTTCACATCACTTTTCTTTACTTATCAAACTCTCATATGCCTAAATTGCAACCGGCATCATAACAACATCATTCAATCCCAAGTAACATTCCAAACAAAGGTATGGAAAGTGTATGTATGGTATAAAACTCAAATGTAGAGTTGGTTATGGGAATGGGGTATGAAATGAAAGACTATATTTAGGCTCAAAGGGGTTAACGAGGGTAAACATATAAGGATGAGGTCAAGGCTAATATGGGTGATATATCAAAGATGGCCTATGATCATTTCCAAAAGTTTACGCAATTCTCGAATCAAAACAATATATGAAAATCATGCTCAAGTAACACATTTCAAGTATGAACTCAATTAATGAACGGTCAAATGAAAGAATAGTGAGATTACCAACGAATTCAACGTTTTCAATGAGAAAAGAGTAGTGTATACACTCACAAACGACGAAAGGTACAAAGCTTACTCGGTGTAAGTATATACAATGCAACAAAAGATTACCGAGTTATAAAAATCTTAAACCAAATCAATATAACAATAAAAGTGCATATGCTCATGGGATAAAGTTTAATTCATGAAGTTATTCATATTATCAATAAGTGAGACTAAAGTCTAATAACTTCTAAAATCGAGAACATGCATCATTGGGCTGTCTATTGGATCGGGCAATTATTGAAATTTATCATCGGAAACAAAGGCAAAAAGCCCAAAAAAGGAGAAAAAAATATAAAATCTTTTGGAAATATTTGAATTTTTCTAAGAAAAGCATACTAAGTAACTAACATGTGAGCAAAAACATGGACTAAAATAAGAAATGGATAGAATATCCCACACCCCCTAACTTAAAACTTGACATTGTCCTCAATGTAAATTAAGAACCAAGTCAAAGAGAGGAAAAGAGCGATATTACCCAAAAGTGGAGCGATCCCCATAAGAACAAGTCCAAAGAATCTACAAAACAAGTTAGTACCGAGCATAGCAAAAACTAATAATAAAAAGTTAACTAATTACATTAGACTAAATTAAAAAGGAAGGAAAAAAAATAAAAAGAAAAAATAAAAAGCTAACTATATACAACCTACTATTTAGACTTCACACTAACTGTACACTAGAAGTCTAAATAGCTGAGGGTCCACCATAAGAACGATTTGACTTTGGAGGATAACCGGTGTACCCTCACATACAAGCATGCCCTCCAAAAAATATGAATTCCGTTTTAACAACGGAAGGCATGTGTAAGGCGAAAGAAATGAACCATCGCCAATTAGAAGTTTTGGTGGGACGATGGGGGGTTTGGATTGCACGGGTGACAAAAACAAGTGGGGACCAAGAAAAGCCGAATATCCTCCCAAGGATTTTGAAGTTGGAATGGGAGGCGGCGCACACAAAGGCAAAGATGCGATTGTGGAGGGCGACTCGAGAAAGTACTCCTCATCGGTGATAGGGTTTAAAACATTAAAGTTCGAAACCGAATCATCGGGTACTTGTTCCGGTGGGGTAATAGAGAATGAAAATGGGGATGAAAGAAATTCAAACTCATGAGATGAATCATCATCGCATGAAGTTGGAATTTCAAAGGAAATAATATCATTTTCAATGAAATGTTCTTCTTTGGGGGCCAAAGAAGAAATCATTTCATTGCAAATAGATATTACGTCATTTTCATCCTCACTTTCAATATCTATTACGAGTTGGGCAAAGTCTAGAATGGCTTGTTCCAAAGTAGGTACAAGTACCTCATTTGGTTCAAAACATTCCTCGACTTCAAAAGTCTCGGAAGCAAAATCGTCGTCGGACTCAAATAATAAATCCAACTCATGTTCCCACGAACGATTTTCTTCCCGATAGCGATTTTCAATTTTCTCATTTTCATACATACGCAAGCCCTCACCGAATGTCATGGGTCGAGGTGCGGATGCATGAAAATGGGAACTTTGAAAATTACCATCGGACTTAAACGAAAACTCATTATTAGAGGAATTTTGAAAACTATTGCAATTCGTTTCAAAATTCCTATTATAAGGAGGTAAAGGCCCAAAATCATTATCATCATCATCAAAATTCCAATAACCTAAATTTTGACTTTCGTTATACTCGCCCAAGGTAATATTTGAATTTGCAAATTTTTGGGATTCTAAGTATTCACCGAAAGTCATAGGTTTGCGAGAATTTTGAGAATTACAACAAGGATTACCGAAAGAATTGGAATAAGACATGCTTACCCCTAAAAAAATGGCTCAAGTGGCGAATTCCACAAAATAGGCGCGCGCGGAAAGAATTCGAGCGTTTCTAAGTGCTCAAATGTGGAAGTCCCGCAAAATATTAGAAAATAATACAAATAGAAAGAAATAATATGAAATACTAAATCAAATAAAGTCTAAAACAAACTAGTCCCCGGCAACGGCGCCATTTTGATCAAGTGCGAAAAGTAGCGGGTGTAAAGACGTTAATCGTTGTTTTCGTTTCGCCAACTCAATACAAAAACCTAAGTTACTACTACACTTGCGAGGCAAGCACAGCGGTAAGTCGGGTATCGAAAATCCACAGAGACGAGATGTTAGAATTTAAGTGATTTAATACTACGAAATAAAAGTGTAAAAGATGATTACAAACTAAAAGGAAAAGTTAATCTAGGCAATGTGTTGAAACTAGATTATGAAAGCGAGTAAAAACTATAAGTTGTGTCGAATATCCCTCACCCAAGTTAATTAGTATAAAATGGTTACATGGGTCGACGAGTTATTACAAGTGTGTCTCGTTTCGACAGTTAATTAAATCAAGGGTTGTTACGCCCTAAATCATCATAAAAGCCTAATAAGATTTTGGCGTCAACAAATATCCCGGAAATTACGCACGAAAGGTCGTAAGCACGGGACATACATGATATGCCCCGTCAAATCTCCTAGGCGTAATAACTAGGACAACGCACCCAAAATAGACCCGTAAACTCCATCACCAAAGCAAAGCAACGCGTCAACTCGAGTGAGTTCAATTCAAACACAACCTAATTTAAATTACCTAGAAAGCATGTTAAAAACGCGATAAATGGAAAGCGATAAATAAATGCGGTAAATCTATACTAGAAAGCGTGTAAATCAAAGCATGTAAATAAAGCAAGAAAACCTAAATTAGAAAGCTTGTAAATTATACTACAACAATGGAAACAAAGGAAATACAACTTAAATTAAATGGAGAGGATGATGAATAGTCAACTTACACCACAAATGGGTTGTCAAACCAAGTATAAATGAAGAAGAACCATCCAAAACCACCCAAACCCTAACTACCACTCTCTACAATCTATTCTAACTAAGTATCTAAAATGAAATATATATCCTCTAAGAAAAGCCCCAAACATTCTATTAATACCCCAAAATAAACCCCCAACAAAACAAACTCAAAAAACCCAAAATAAGCCAATTTTCGTCCATATCTGATGGGACCGGTCGACCTCTATTTTGGGACCGGTCGACCGCACTTTTGGAATTTGCCTTGGGCTGGAGACAGCCCACTTTTCCCTCCGAACCAATTTTGACGCGTTGCACGGAAACAACCATAACTCCCTCATACGGAATCGAAATGAGGCATGGTCGGAACCGACGCGAAGCTAATTCAATTATCTACATGATTCTGTTTTGAAACCCTCCAAATTATGAAGTATGAAATTACCAAAATGCCCTTGAAGTAGAAGAAAATATCGAAACCTTCCGAAAATGGGCATAACTTCCACATACGGAGTCAGAATGACGCACGGTCAGTGGGCACGGAAAGATAATTTGATGATCTACATGTTGGTAACTTCATTACATAAAAAATAGTGAGTTTAAAAAGACTAAATTTCCCTTGAAGTAGCATTCGATGACGGAACTTCTCCGAAATGCAACCGAACCTCACTTTTAGCGTTCCAATACCTACAAAAGCACAAATAACCCTTGCAAAGCATGTATATATCCAAATCCAAGGTTGTCTGGTTAATGATCATAATTATAGGCATTTAGGACCGTAAAAGTGCTAGAATGCATAAAGATAACGGGTGGAAATATGCAATATTCGATGCGAATCAACATTCTCGTTCGAACAACAATTCGAACGAACTTTCAGAAAGAGTAAATTTTAGTTTTTAGCCCAGAAACTTTATATACTTTATTTTAAGGTTTTAATAATATCTTTCTGAAAAAATAAATAATTGTTTTAAATAAAATACACCAAATATACATTGTTCCAAGCTCCTATATATATTAAAATGCATTCATACCTTAGAAGCAATTGGAACTATGTTGGTGACATAGAAACAAGGCACATTAAACTCGGTAATATGATGAAGCTTTATACTCTTGGCCGTTACATCTTCAACTAAACACATCATAGGCTGGAATAGATACATTGAACATTGTCCTATGACATAAACGTTTTTGTCTAGAATTGAGCCAAAACTACAATGAGACTCAATTGGAGAATTGTGTCCTTACAAATCTCCTCCTTTGGCTATTTAGGGACTAAAACCAACAAAAAATGCTAAAGGTCCGTCAAGGTCACTAGACTCAAAACATCCCACCCAATACTTGACTCAAGACCCCAGGATTAATATCTCAGCCTGTGAAGAAAGTTGCCACTTAGAAGTATTCCTGCACACTTAAGCAAACTATCAAACGCATAGGGAATATCAAGAATATTAAATTCATGTAAATTAAATACTCCCCCTAAATTAATTATCCCCTTTATCAAACAAATGATCGAATTAGAAAGACGTCTACCCCTAAGATAGATCTCCTTAAATTCAGATACGAGTAGAATAGGTTTAGATAAATTCTCCCCCTATCATTCTCCCCCTTTTTGTTCAGGAATAGACAAAGGATAAAACTAATTTAAACATGATGCATAAGGTGATAAGAGCATGATAGCATATAGGCAACAAAATCATAACTAATCCAACAAATAATAACCAACGAAGATGCAAGAAACTGATACCAATATGATGCATAAAGTATTAAGCATGTGATATCAACACAGAATGCAACAAGTTAGATGCCAATTATGAATTAAGGCATAGATGGACTAGAAAGCAAGACAAAGACAGAAAAATATCATATATATACATGGACTAGATATACCAATAATGCTCATGCACGTATATATAGATATAAACACACAAATGACACAAAATAAAAATAAGCTTTTCACACTCGTATGGAAAAAATGTGTCATATGGAAAAAGAAGTGTTGTAGTGTGAACTAGTAACAATTAAATTTAGACACAATCACTTAAAATATGTTCACGGAGTTCTCATTTGATTGCAAACTTCATCACATTTGAATATAACCTCGTGTGACAGTATAGATTGAACTCAGTGAACAAACATACACAATGCATATAAGCCTAGAATTTTGATGATTCTACAAACCAATAAAGTCATGACATTGAAAGTACAACTAGGATAAACAGACATTGTGCAATCCGTTGATATACCATCCAATCTTCTTCAATTTGCATATATATTTTTGAATGAATATATCAATTAAACATAGGCCTTGGCAATTATTTTTCTTTTTAATGCCATATTTTCTTTTAGGTCTTTGGACCACGTATTTCTTTTAGGTTCAAGCAAACGGTGGTTTACTATTCGCAAAGGATAATAAATCCTTTCGGAGCTCTTCCCCATGCACATTCATTTATATTATTTTTTATTTCTCACAAATCTCGCGTGCAACGAATTTTGACATGCACTAGTCCTCCTAGGTCACAAATATGTAGATAACAAGATTGGCAGGAGAACACCTCACAAAGCTCAAATATAACATGTGACGATTAAATTTCAAACGAGCTCGTGCATGTGTGAATTGAGGCATATAAAAATATAATCCATTTAAACAATACAAAATCCAACTACTCCATGTAAGCATGGTAAAGAACATAATAAGGATTGACAATCTAAACCAAAAGTTCTAGCCACATGGGAGCGAAAAATATGAGATTCTAACACAAGTGTATGCCACATAGAGTGTGTCAAACCAAACTACACAAAAAATAAAAATCTTTCTGAGTTTTTTGACTTTTTAAACCAAAAATAAAAAAATATTTACTCAAAAGACAGAAAAAAATCATTTGTATTTTTCATTAATCTTGAATAACAAAAAAATAAAACACAAATGATAAAAAAAATCTTTTTGTATTTTTTCATTTAATGAAAACTAAAATGAAAGAAATATAATACAAGAGATAAGCAAAAATCGTAATTCTAGCATGTGATTAAGCATGGAGCATAGAATAGAAAATAATTAAACAAGCATACAATTAGCATGACAATATAGCAAGTAGTGAAAAAGCTAAAGTATGCAAATAAAACTAACACATTCAACCTTTAGATTTTTCAAGGGAGAAAGCATGTGAAAGGAAATGAGAATCAAAAACCATATCTTATAAAGCAACCAAGTCGGATCTCCTAACCCAAATTAATGACGAATGACTATCTCGGGGTGTAGGATTTTCTAGGACCTCGTTTAAGATCAAAACAAAAATTCCTAAGATGACCTTTTCGACCACAATGCACACAAGAAAAAACACGTCGAAAACCGGTACCTAAGGATTGATCTCTAAAGGCTTTCCTAGGTGATTCTCCTAAAACATGGGTTTTGTCTTTATGAGTTGATTCATTACAAGTATCGAAGCCTAAACCACAAGTGTCATTTTTAATTTGGACCGTTCCTAATATTTTATCTAATTTCTTCTAACGACAATCCAAATCAAATTTGACTTTTCTAGAGTCTTTTAATTTATTTTCTAATTTTAAAATGTTAGACTCTAATAAAACATTTCTCTCTTGAAACTCAAGAAGATACTTTTTCATTGACTCCATAAAACCTCTAAGGCTATCTCTCTCGCCTTCTATATATTCAGGCTTCTCATGAAGAGCTCTCTCTCGTGTCCTAAGGTCTTCCACTAATGCACTATCATCAACAACCTTGACACGCTCTCTTAAAAAAGCTTCTAACTTCAAATTTTCTCTTTTTAATTTAATAGACTCTTCGTATAATTCTTAAAAAGCATTTTGAAGTTCACTCACATCAACATCTTCATCATTTTCACTCTCTCTTTCTTCTTCACTCTCACTACCGTCAAAGACAATGGAATCATAAACTTTCACCTTGGAAGTGTCATGTGTTAAAATTTCACCAATAGATGAGTTCTCACTATCACTCACATGACTATCCACAAAGTCCACAAAGTTGGACTTAGTGGTGGAATCGGATCCCTCTTCATTATCACTATCACTAAGGGTTTTATTGAAAGAAATTGGTTGTTTACCCTCTCTCCTTAGTTTAGTGGGGCTGTGACAACCCGGATATAATTATGATAAATTATATTTAAATCATACTTATCTTATATGATATTAATAATGTGTTATTAGTATATCTAATTTTAAGCGATTTATGTTTAGTCTAATCCTACTTTCATAAATCGTGAAATGTCGAGTTATGTATAAACACAAAATTTTGTTGATTTCGGTAGAAATGTCCCTGTTTAAGACTAGTTTTGACCTTTATAACAATACAAATGACTTAAGGTGAAAACTAGATAGTTGTATACATGTGAGTTAGGGTTGTAAAAAAACAAACGGATCATCAAACGGATGCCCGGGTAAGGAGTTATACCGAATTTACGAACAAGGGGCAAATCTGTCCATTCCCTTTAAGTGGTTAATTGTCTTTTAGTAAACCAAATGTTTTATTTTGATTGGTGGGCATGGTAGGCAACTTTGGCCGACTTAAAACTCTTCTTCTAATATATTTATTCAGCCAAATCAATTCTAGGTTCAATTTGAAGAGTTTTTATGCTTGAGGAAAGAGAAAGTAGAAGTTAAGGAAGAAAAGAGTTCAAGAAAAGCTAGAAAAATTCTAAGAAAATCCCTAAAGTGTTTCCAAGGTATAATTACGTGATTAATATTGTTTTAATCTTGTATTATACTTATTTAAAAGTATATAAATCTTTTATTATTGATTAAGATTCCATCATCCTTTGTGATAATATGTATTGGTTCATATGTGAGTTAAGTGGTGTTTATAGGCCATATTGCTTTGTATTGAAACCCCTTGTATTAAAACTTGCATATCTCTTTGTGTACTTACTGGAATTGAGAAATTCCAATTGGATATGAAATTAGACTCATATATTCATATCATATCGGAAAATTATAATTTATCTCCGTGTGTTTAGGCCGTAATGATGATTTCAAGTTGGTACATAGTTTTTGTTTGTAAACTTCATTTCAGTATGCCCCGAGTTTAGTCAAGATTTGGAGAAAGCAAGTGAAGTAAAACAATTATGAAACTTTAATTAAGTACTATTAATTATGTGTGCTGAAAATGGGTTGAAAATCATGGAAAGTTATGTTTCAGAAAAATTATGAAAATTCTTGGAAGTTGAAGGAACAATAGAGGAGCTTGTAGGGCAGATTTCTTGTGTTGTAAAGAAATGGTCATAACTTTCTCTAGGAAGCTTGAAAAATTACACCGTCACTTGTACTGGAAAGTATATTCATATATGCTTTCATATTGATAAGGTTGGACCCCTGTATTTATACAATTTAGGAATATAGGATGGTTGAGTATACAGGGAAATAATCTAAGGCCATACTGGATTCTCCATGAAAGCATATTGTTATCTCCTCTTTACAAAGAGTATTTTGATTACATGTTTCATGTGTATATACATTGATAAGTATACTTTCATGTTAATTGTTTTTGGTAATAAATTCCTTAGAAGGTATTTCCTACGGTTGAATGTTCATAACTTTATCAACATGTGTACCATTATTTTGTCTTTACTCATGTTTCATGGACTGTGACTGAAGTGGAATTATATTGTTGTTGTATAGTCATGGAAATTTACATAATTATGTTAGGATAATACTTATGATTGAGATTCAGTACTGATTTAGTTGGATTGACAGGTGTAAGGTCTAATCAACCCAGTTCAGCTCCGCCCGAAGGAAACGTAAATACATAGTTGACAACCCAAGGTGAGTGTACTCACTAGAATGATGTATTTGTATACTGTTACGAATATGATCGTAGTGTTATGAATATATAATTATTAATTTCGGGTTACCAAAATGGGAGGTTACTCCTCGACCCGGAATGGGGGAGATTCGTCTATTAATGACAAGGGGTTACTCCTCGACAAGGAATGGGGGAGAATTGTCTATTTAGACAGGATATGTGAATCATGATTCAGAAAAGTTGATCATTCATTATGAATGAGCCGTATAAGTTGATACCAAGGTTCTAAAAAACGCGGAGCGTGATCGAGGCGGGGAGGCCAAGCCTTAAGCCTTAGAAGCCTAGCCTTGGCCTAAAAAGGCGTTTAGGTCTTTTTAATATATTTTAATATTTTTTAACCATAACAAGGCTATTAAAATACTAAAATTGTACATATCATTAAAATATGTCTGAATATTTGCATATAAAAATACTATTTGATTATTTTGGATGAGATAATGGTCCGGCTTGCAAAACAATCTTTAAAAGGCGATATGGTTTCACTAAAGCATTGTTCTTTTTAGAGAAAAAGTACATCTTAAGGGTTTTACCAAGCATAAGGTGTCAAAATCTTAAGGCGGGGCGTTTCTCCCAAGCCTCAAGCCTAGGCGTGCCTAGGCGGGTTTTTTAGAACAGTGGTTAATACATAATTATATGGACATGATTTATTGCATTTAAATTCATGCAGTAGTATAGTAGTGATGCATTCACTGGGCTATTTTTCTCACAGTTCCTATGTTCACATTTTTCAGGTAACGTGATATCACTGCCAAATCTAGGAGGTCGGGTTGGGTTAGACCGGAACAGGAGAAACAATGATTTTGTGTAAATGTAAATGATGTAATTAAGTTAACTTATCCTTTAAGAAAGTTTTTATGGACATGACTACTCTGATGTTGTAAAAAGGCTTTCAGTTATATGGATTTACAATGATGACTCTGAAATTAAAACTCGTGTTTATGGTTTGGTTAGATAAATTATGGTTTGACTCACTTTGACTTTCAGATTTAATTATAAGTAACTGGGTAGGGGTGTGTCGGGGGCACTCTTTTATCCTATGTCCATACCCTTCACAACCAAAGCACCTATTTGACTCGTCCCTATTTAAATGTTCATTAATAGGTTTAGGGATCTACTCAGCATTATCATGCGTAGATTTTTCAAATTTCTTAAAATTATTTTGAAATTTATCTTTGTTAAATTTAATAACTTTTCTAAACTTTCTAGCAAACATAGCCATATTTTCCGAGTCACTATCGCTTTCACTCTCTACTACTTGTTTTTCCTCTTTTCGGGCTTTCAATGCAACGCCCTTATCTATTTTCTTTTCAGTTTTAGAGGGAAACATGTCTAGTTCATAGGTTTGTAAATCACCTACGAGCTCTTCTAATTTCGTAGAGGCTAAAGATGGTAAAGAATTTAAAACGGTCACTTTTGGAATAAATCTATCGGGTAGGGACCTTAAAATTTTCTTTACAACTCGGTTGTTGGGTATTTTCTCTCCCAAATTAAAAGATGAATTACAATATTGGAAAGTCTAGCATAAAATTCATCAAAAGTTTCTTTTTCGTTCATTTTGATGGTTTCAAATTGAGTGGTGAGGTTTTGAAGTTTTGAAGCTTTTGCGACACTTGTACCTTCATGAGTGAGTTGTAAAATATCCCAAGCTTCCTTAGTGGTTTCACACGTCATAATATGACGGAATTCATCCGGTGTGACCGCGCTAAACAAGTCCTTTAAACCACGGGAATTAAAATTTGAGAGTTTAAATTCATTCTCACTCCATCTATCGACGGGTTTGGGAACACGCTCATTATCTACTAAATGAGTTGGTGGGGACCACCCGTTAACAACAGACATCCAAACTCTCTTGTCGATAGATTTTAGTGCCGATCTCATTCGCGCTTTCCAATACGCGTAATTAAAACCATCGAAAGTAGGAAATTTTGAAAACTGGGAAAATTCCATTTTTGTCAAAAAAAAATTGAAAGGATCTTAAACGCAATAATTTAGCGATCCCGCTTTGATACCACTTGTTGGAGCTGATGGCCCCCAAATTTAAAATATTTATTACAAAAGGTAATTTCCTTTTTAAGATGCGAAAGCGAGATGATGGTTCAATTAAATAAATACACAAATTTAATTTATTATCAAATTAAAATTAAACCAAGTGAAACAAGATGTAACACATACAAATGTTAATTTCACTTAAACACAATTAATTAACCCAAGTACTAGAAATTTGCCTAAGTCATATTTTTCAATTTTGCCAAATTAGGCCAAACCAATTTTAACAAATTAAATTAATGACTTGAGTTAACTACACATTGCCCAATATTAATTTAGCACCATATTAAACAAGCAGTGATTAAACCAAATTTTATTCTTTTACCTAAGCATGAGTTCTATGTGATATAAAAAGATAAAATTAAACAACAAACCACTACACAGCGATGTACGAGGAAAAACCCACAACAGGAAAAAAAACCTCGGACGGCCCTAGCCACAAATCCACTAAGTATGGTTTTACAAATACAAGATATTAAGACTTACAACACACGACTCGATCCCTTTCAATCCCCGACGCTCCTTCTTGTATACACATTCACCTAGTAAATTACCACGGAGATCCACCGCGGTCTCGGAATCCACCAATCGGACTTTATTGGTCACCGTCACCCAAACTAGTAGCCTTTCTCCAAGTGGGTATGGCAACACAAACAATCTTCTTCTTTGTGGGATTTAAAAGCAAACCCAAACTTCTCTTCAAACGGTAGAGATAAAGACCGGTGCCAAACTCCAAGAAAAGTATATATATATATATATATATATATATATATATAGAGAGAGAGAGAGAGAGAGAGAGAGAGAGATGAACTTGGATAAATAAACTTTGGGTGTAAAACAAGTGTTTAAAAGATTTTTCTTAAAAAAAACCACAACACTTAAACAATGAACTTTTTCCTATTTCAATTATGCTCTCAAACTCTCTCTTAGAGATGGAATAGTATGAAAAACTTAAGTTCAAATACTTGGTTCCCGCACTTAGATATACAGGAAAAGAGTTAGTGGAAAAAGTAGTGGGAAAGTGGGAAAAACTGCTCAAAACTGCCAAAATAATTGTTCCCGCCAAAACTCATTCGAACGAGATTGTCGTTTGAATGAAGTCTCGTTCGAACGAGTCTTCTAACGCAGTTCCAGTGTGAACTCATTAGAAATCTCGTTCAAACATCATTCTTGTTCGAACGATAGTTCGAACGATATTCCAGTGGCCTTTTGAGGAACTCGTTGGCAGACCTCGTTCGAACGACATTCTCGCTCGAATGAAAAACTCGTTCGAACGAACTTCCAGAAAGAATAAATTTTGGTTTCTAGCCCAGAAACTTTATATACTTTATTTTAAAGTTTTAATAATATCTTTCTGAAAAATAAAAAACAGTTTTAAATAAGATACACCCAATATACATTGTTCCAAGCTCCTATATATATTAAAATGGATTCATACCTTAGAAGCAATCAGAACTATGTTGGTGATGTAGAAACAAGGCACATTAAACTCGACAATATGATGAAGATTTATACTCTTGGCCGCTACGTCTTCAACTAAACACATCATAGGCTTGAATAGATACATTGAACACTGTCCTATGACATAAATGTTTTTGTCCGGAATTGAGCCAAAACTACAATGAGACTCAATTGGATAATTGTGTCCTTACACGTATAATACACTAAATAACTTATCGCAATCCAAAATTTATGAATAAATGTTATTAATCCATTACCGTCTTAAGTTCCCACACACTTAATTTATTCTTTAACTTCATTATATTCCTCATCTACTCATAAGCACATTAGATTAAACACATGTATATATAGTTTATCACTCAATATATATACTAATAGGGCACCCCACATAAAATCTATGGTGAAGGCATACGCTCTTATCAAGTCCCCGTACCCCTTGTACAAAAAGGGAAATACTAGTTCAGAATCACTCTCGAACTGTATTAACACAAAAGACACATATTGGAGGTGAAGCGTAAGTCCCAGTCTCTAAGAGGTCATCGCATACCCTCACATCTCTTAGGACCGTCTAAATCTCATTCTCAAATAGCATGTACCAAGGATCCTATGTTCTGGGGTACGAGTCAATATTCCTCATAAAGGTCACATCAGAATAAGACTAACCCTGTTCTGAAACCTCCATGATAGCAAGCAGCGCGGCTATGATTAAACACATATATTCATATAATATATATACATACACTCATATATGTGTACTCACATATTCAGATAGGTACACCCACGACCCATAACATATTCTAACCATACGTGGCAGGTAGCGCTCGAGTTCTACGTATCATTAATTCAATCTTTTATTTTCTCAATTACTGCAAGTTCTTAAGTACTTCTCGACTCTCGAAGTGTATCATTTTAATAAATATAAAATCAGTAAGTGCACACTCTCTACCCTATTGGTCCACGTCATCCTTAACTCTCATAAGACCTAGTTTAACATACACACGATCTTCACCCCATTTTACACCCTCGTGAACCCACAGTTAAATCTCACATAAGATCATACTACTCGAACCTTGCCTACAACCTTACTGGTCCTCACCAAGTCCCATTATTTTAAATAAATTGTGTATAAGGATTCCCATGAAGCGACATTGTGTGAATCATTAAAAGGAAATAAGTTTCAAATTCTAGGAGGGGTCGATCTATCGAAGGGACGGGTCGATCGATCGATATTCTTGAGTCGATCAATCGATCGATCAGATATTGGTCTCGTTTCTGCAACTATAAGCCTACGAGTTTATTCCATTTTAATCATCAAACCCGCCTTAGAATTTCCTAAACTCCCAACCAAACATCATAATCTTTATATAAATAGGTATGGATGATTTCTAACGTAAAACATTCATTAATTCTCCAAGAATCATCATTTAATGGGTTTAATCCAATAAGTTATCGTATGAACCCTAGTTTAACCTAGTTTCTCAAGAACTCCATAAATTTCAAGATTTCTACTTCTACTAGGTCTTCAAATTTTGTGTTTAATGTTCTGCATTCATCAAGGAAGTTAACTTAACAAGGTTCTTCTCTATTATGTGAATTAAAATTTTCAAACGACATTAAACCTTCATGAAAACATGTAATTATTCTTCCTACTATAACATGGACATGATATCAACTTAAGAACAACAAGATAGATACTTTCCTGGAAATCGAAGGTCTGAGTTGTAGAAGATGATGGGTATATCTATTCTCCTCGTTCTCCGATCTACGCATTGGTGGTGGAATTGGTGGGAATGGTGTAGGATTGATGGTTCTCCCCCTTGGAAACCTCCTCCCTTCTCCCTTCCTTAACCTCTCTGCAACTCAAGTGTTTCTAACCCTCAAAGACTCTAACTTCCATCAGATATAACCCATTAATTTTTGTCATTAATTAAGGCCCAAAAGGAAAATTATCAAAAAGCCCTCCCGAGTTGTCGGTTAGGCTTAATATCGTCCCGAGACCCAAACTAAACCCCTGGGTACACTTTACTGACTATCTCGATCCTTCCAAACACCTTGGCTCACTCGAAATGACTATACGGGCGACTTAGAATTAATTTACTTTTTATTTTCTTAAATTAGTCCTAACACGACTGACACGTGCGTCCCGTCTTAATTTTTATAACTGTCATATTTTCCACGTAGGACAACTACAATATTTTTATAATCATATATTACTTTACTCACTAAGTAATAATCAACATAATTTTCACCAATTAATACTAACTCTCATCACGCTAGTAATTATTTAATTAAATCCGAATTGATTATAAATAAATTCACTCCATTTGAATTAATTAATCCCAATCCCATGATTGAAATAAAATCTTTCAAAAATATAGGGTGTTACACAGGCAAAGCCAAAATAATCCTAATAGCCTTGTGTGAACTCGATTTTGTCTAAAAAGGTATCCGAACCCAATTACTACCATCGGGTACACTATTTTGACTATCTCGACCTTTATGGAACCAAAAGTGGCCTTGAAATCGCCATTCGAGTCATCCTACAATAATTTCTATCTCAACTTCATATAGTCCACAAGTGACTCCCGATTGAGATTTAACACGGTCATGTTGACATCACTTATTATGACGTAAAATAATTATTTACTACTCACTTAGTAATTTTATTATATAAATATTAATCTTCATCTCTCTTGATTAATATTTTAATAAACACATAATATTTAATTTAAATAAATAACGTCACACGTGTTATTTAAAATAATTGAATCAATTAAATTTTAAATACTCAGAAATACGGAGTGTTACATACTTCCCCCTTTACAAAGGAATTTCGCCCTCGAAATTGGGACATAACAGCGGTGAATAACTATGGATACTTCTCACGCCTCCTACTCTCATGTCAAATCGTTAACATTGTGATACCCAAACTAAACTCGAACCAAGGGTACCACCACTATAGCTTACGCTCATTACGATTAAGTATTGCAATCGATCTCTCCTCGTACAAGATATTTGGCTTCAAGTCTATCTGCTCTAATGGAAAATGCCAAAAATCTCTCTCGCTCCTTCGGCACCTCTTCTGCAATGACATGTGGAATACGTCGTGAATCCACTGTAAGTGCTCCGATAGACCCAACCAATACGCAATTGGTCCCATCCTCTAAATAATAGGAAAAGGTCCCACATACCTCGGTGCTTTCTTCCCTTACTTATCGAATCGCATGACTCCCTTTATAGGACACACCCGTATCAAAACCTGGTCACCAATCTCCAAATCTTTGTGCCTTCTGTCTACATCAACGTAACTTTTCTGCCTGTCTTGAGCTATCCGAATGCATCTTCAAATAAGTTCAATCTTGGCAATAGTATTCTGAATCATCTCTGGCCTAAATAACTAGTTGTCCCCCACAAGGTCTTCCATACAGTGCTTTGTAATAACCCTCTCTTCTGATAGCCCATTTTATGTTTATTTGCAATGTGTAGTAATTAATTTTAAAATGGTAGATGTTGAGTAAATATTAATTCGTTATGTCAAGGTCAATATTTACTAAAATGTTGTATAGTTACCATGTGAATAGAAAATGTTCATGTGGTGATTTTAATGTCATAAGGATTTAAAATGACATTTTGGTTTATTATGAAACCGGAAGTAAAATGAGTTATAAAATTCCCAAATGATAATTTGGATAGTGTAGTTAGTCCCGGTAGGTGTGAGACAGTCAAAATAAGTGCCATATTGTATTTTGGCATCTCGGGCACTTTTGACTGGTTTTGGCTTAAATAGTGTAGTCGCGTATTAGTATATCGCGTATTAGCATTTTAAGTTGGGCTTTTTAGACTTAAGCCCCGTTTTATTTCCCCACCCCTATTCCCATTCTTCCATTTTTATACAAGAGAGAAAGAGAGAGGAAGAGAACTTGGGAGAAATTGAGAGATTTGGAGACTCAAGCTTGGATTGTGCTTCTATCTTCCTCAAATCTGATTTCCCACCTCAAGGCAAGTAATCTACTTGCAAATTTATGGTTTAAGTAGAATAATTAGTCTTGATATTTATGAATTTGTTATGATTTAGAAATGTTAGGGTTTTTGTTGGATTTTTGGGTATTAACCCTTGGAAATGGATTTGGATGATAAATGATGTTGAGGGTGATATTAGAATGTGTTTAGGATGTAGAAATTGCAGTAAATGACTTCGGTTGGGGTTGGTTTTGGTGTTGGACCAATTTTGGAGTTCAAGACTCCATAGCCATTCTTGGCATTTTCGCAGGGGCGAATCGATTCGGCCCCTTGGGCGAATCGATTCGCATAGATGCAGAATCCCAGGTCTTGTTGTCCGAATCGATTCGGATTAAGACCGAATCGATTCGGCATTTGCAGAAACTCAATTTTGTTGTCCGAACCGATTCGCTTTCAGAGCGAATCGATTCGCTGGGGCGAATCGATTCGGCCCTTGGGGCGAATCGATTCGGTTCCAACAGGTTTGGGGGTCTTTTTCTTTTAATTTTTCCTCCTTATTCTTTAGGATTAGGACCTAGGAAACTTCTTCAAAGAAGTAAACTTAGAGTCCTAGAGTAGTTATGGAGTTTGGACGTTACCCTGGACTAGAAATGGGTTCATCCGGGGTTTACTTCGGGGAGGTTTAAAGTAATGTTAAGGCATTACTTCTTTTATTCAAACTTTTAGAAGTTTGGAAGTTAGATGCCCAACTTGGAGACTTATGGGCTTATCAATTTATATGAACTTTGGAGATTTGTAGGATCATAATGATCATTTGGAGACCTAGCCTGGAATTGTAATTTGAGGTAAAATAAATGATAATATTCGATGGGAATTAGGTTCGCATAAAATGAACCCATAGGTGTTTAAAGATAATAGGTTCAATTTAGAATGAACCCCGTTGTTTAATGATGTTAGGTTTAACAATGAAGAACCAATCACATGATTAATGGAAATGGATTTTTGGAAATAATATGTTGGTAAATGTAAATGTTAATTTACTGTTACACACCTCTCTAAATGACATCATAAGGGAAGTTCGCTCGTGAGGTGAAGCCCCCTGGCTAATGAATGCAGGGTGGATATAGTCCTAGGCCATGGGAGCGCTTATTGTTATATTTTTCTGCGATGGGTAGGAGATTCCGGGTGTGGTCTTGACTACCCCACAGGCTCATGGCCGCTTCCCGACGTGTTCCGATAGGTGCCCAGGTTGTCTTATGTTAGGCCCTGGAAGATGATGGTCATTTAGGGGCGCGCACAGTGGGGAAACCCGGACGGGCGGTCTTAGATATCGTTATATGTATATGAATATAACTATATTTTCATCAAGTTGGACTTGATGGTTGATAAACGCCACAAAGAGCGTATGAAATGCCATAAAGAGCATAAATATGTGCCAAGAAGAGCACGGGAATAATATATGTGCCATAAAGAGCACTTGATGTAAATGATATTCCTAATAAGGAATGGAAAGATAAAAATGGGGAGTTTTAATTAATGAATAGAAATTATAACTTCTTGACTTAACCGAATATATGGTTTTATATCCTAATAAGGAATGTCTGAAGGAAATGGAAATTGTATTAATAAGGAAGGGTTTTAAATTATAGTGCTTTACCTTCTATCCTTGCTTGTAATTGTAGATAGCATGTCATATTATCATCCTCATCATTCATGTATAACTGTTCATATCTATCATGCTTTTTATTCTTCTAGACATCATATAGAACCCGGCCCTGACCGGTTTACTTCCTTGTTGTATATTTATTATTATATCCGCTCAGGTGCTCCACCGCAAGGATGCCCGACTTGACTTTCCCAAGTATCCTGCACTTTCTACGAGCTGTAAGATTTTGCGGGTTATTACAGGATGTTGTATTAGACGCTTTCATTCTTGTTATTCTAGATATGATCGGGTCTTGTCCCTCAGGCGTGTGGCCCAAACATTTGTATTTGATTAATGATGTACTATGTAAGATATTTTATATTGTTGTACGTTGTCTTATGTAGCTGTGGACCGACAGCTTATTCGGTCCATTTGTGTACGTTCATCTTAGTTGTATTATATTATCTTTTGGAACTCCACTTGCTTGTCAGATTGGGTTGCTTAGTTTAAATTTTCATAACCGCATTTTTTAAATTTTACACTTTTTGGCAACCCGTTTTCTGATTTATTGGGTGGCTTTCCCGTATACTCAGTTTATATTTGTGATGATGAGAATGATATCCATCCATGATTCCTGTTACGTTTGAGTATTGGGCTGGCCACCCCTTATCTCGGATTGCGGGTTGTCACAGATGGTATCAGAGCATCAGGTTCTAGAGTACTAGGATCTGTGTGGACTTGTCTCGTTCTACCGTAGCGTTCTTTGATGTAGAGCCTAATGTTAGGATTTCTTTGATGCTTATGTTTACGATCTTCTGCAAGATAGATTGTTTTAATTAGCATTCTAATACTGTTGTTCTTCCATCTCAGATGCCGTCTAAGAGAGGTCGCCCGGCGAGACGTGTTAAGGTCGTAGAGAAGGAAGTAGGTCCTCCACCGCCACTACCAGGGACTGTTAATGTCGCGGATGTAGCAAGCTTAGTGGCTGGAGCGGTTAATGCCGCCATGACCGTAGTGATCCAACAATTGCCATGGGCTCCATGTATTCAAGCTCCTATGGGACTTACTCCGTGGGAAAGGGTTAGGGAGTCCTTTCTAAAGGGCAATCCCCCGGAATTCGAGGGAGGTGCGGATGTTATTAAAGCCAATCAATGGAAGAAAGACATACAACGCCACCTTCGAATGATAGAATGCAGTGAGGATAAGAAACAAGTCCTTACCACCTTTAAGCTTGTCGGATCTGCGTTACACTGGTGGGAGACGATGACCACCCCAGAGCAAAGAGACACCATGTCAATCACTGAGTTCTGGGCTTTGTTTGATCTTAAGTATTTTCCTCCCGCTGTTCAGAGGGAGATGAAGAGGAAGTTGCAAGATGTAGTGCAAGGGGAGAGGTCTGTAGCGGAGTATGAAGAGGAGTTCACCCGTTTAGCAAATTTTGTACCAGATGAGGTGACTCCGGAAGAGAGGAAGATCTTGAAGTTTATGGGAGGTCTAAACTGGGGAATCCGAAAACACTTATTGGGTAACCTAGCTTTCCAGACTTTTGGCGAGGTTATGAATGCAGCCTTACTCCATTGCCAGGAGCATCGAGTATATATGCAGGGTAGCAAGAAAGCTGCTGAGATGAGGCAAGTAGGGAAGCCTGGTGGGTTTACTGCGAGTGGCAAAAATAGGCACGGACCGGGTGCTTTACATCAGGCATATTGGGGTGGCCCTGGAGGTAGAGGTCGTCCGGGCCGAGGCTTTTCCCAATTTAGGAATATCGGAGGTCGTAGTCGGGAGGACATGAAGGGACGGTGCTTCCAATGTGGGGAGGCAGGTCATTACAAGAAGGAGTGTCCTCGGATGATTGGGGGTCAGTTTCCTCGGACTCCGCAGCAGCCATGTGTTCAGTTTCCACCTCCGGTACCTATTATGGTTGTTCCTCCGCAGCAGGAGCAACTACAGTATGGGCGTGTTTGTCGTAATCGGGAGGCTATGTTTCCTCCAGCCCTGCCGGCACCACCCGTTATTGAGGGTAAGTTTTTACTCCGAGATATGTGAGTTATATGTTATCCGATGCGGGTGTTACGCGCTCATTTGTTTTACGAGCTTTTCTCAGATTACAGACTTCATAATATCTGCTGAGAGTATTTTCTTCAGTATCGAGTTCTATGGGTAATGGTTCGCTCTTTTCTTTTGTTTGTATGTATATAGGAAGTTCTCTTATTAAATTGTGCTTGAGGACGATTTACTCGTCCTTAACATGGTTGAGTATGATATGATATTAGTATGTGATTGCTATGCCTTATCTCCACGACCAACAAGTTGAGTGGTAGCGTATAGGAGGGGTTCCTTGTTTGGATTCCGCTTCTGCGGGACGCTCCACGCGCGAACCTTAACAACGTTGGGAGTGGGGATATACCACCTACCTTTCTTTTATTTTATGTATATTACGCTCTATCTCCATGATCAACTAGTTAAGTAGGCATGTGACGGAGGGGTTCCTTGTTTGGATTTCGCTTTGCGAGACACTCCGCCGCATGAACACTTAACGATGTTGTGAGTGAAGATATGCTATTCTTCCCTTTTATTTTATTTTGTTTTATTAAATTATTGTCGGAAGCGGGATGGGAAAGTTTAGCCGAAAATCACGTACAAGGGTGATTGATGGCTATTAAAGTGCGACATAGGAGCACTGCACATGGTTCTCTCCTCTGATCGATATGAGGGAGACCGAGGTGCGAAGTCAAATTGGGACTTCGGGTTATGCCTTTATATAGAAGGCTATTTACTGATATGCATATGTTATAGGGTATATAACCCTAGGGTTTCACGAAGGGTCAGCTTTGGATTGTTAATATTCTTTTGTTAGTTAAATAGTTAGTGTGTAGCTGTAAAATCTTTTGGTCCTGAACATGTGTCTTAGACCTGTACCCCTCGATGACTGACAACGCGAGGTAGTAGTGTAACGGGAGGGTTCCTTGTTTGGATTTTGCTTCGGCGAGACGTCCCACGCACGAAACTGAGCAAATGTCGGAAGTTGAGAAAGGTCTTGGGCACTAGGGATATACTTAGCATTAGGTGTATACGACTTAGATAGGGTATAGGTAGATAGACTTTAGGATTGTTTAGAAGTAGGGCCTTTTAGTATGGGACGTAAGATTAGGAGGGTGTTGGGAGTTGACCATGACTAAGCCATGCGTAAACTCATATCAAGGGATTGGTTCCATGTTATGTGAAGTGGGTGGATTTCGAAAAGTTGGTGGTTAAGGCCGAAGGAGATGAGGCCTCACGTAATGGAGTGTTACGGAGGTAACGAAAGGGTGAATTGACTCGTACCCCTGAGCCACGTGATTAAGCTCGAAGGTAGATTCCATTAGCAAGTCTCTGCCATGATGGGGAGTGATAATGCTGGAGTATCGACCTATTGTGACTGCGCCTCACAAGTTTAAACTTGTAAGGAGTATTATCCCCTAATTAAATTGAAGTCCATCTTGAGGGTGGGGTGCGTTCCCTTGAGAGAATTTTGTCCCGAACGGAAGGGACTTAAGTTAAGCAGATATGGAGAAATAACGCGGTTCTAACGTTTCGGTGCATCAAGGTAATGACGAATCGTGCCAAGTTATACGTCGCTAGTACTTTTGGCTGGGCATGGGAAGGTTGTTGTACTGAATCAAGACTTTCGTTTCTCATTCTTGGTAAGGTTCCAAGAAGCCATGGGAATCGAATTATGGTTAATCACTTCTTATCATTTTTCCACAGATGACCAAACCAATAGAATAAACCATATGCTGAGGCATATACTCCTTACATGCATGCCTAACTTTAAGAGTAGTTGGGAACAATGCTTTCCACTTGTTGATTTTGCCTATATAGAATTTGTGTCGATTCACTATTAGGACGGCGCTTTAGAAGAAGCCTTGTATGGTAGGCCTTATTGATTTCCCACTTGTGAGTTAGAAGTGCGAGATGATGAGTTTCTCGTATAACCAAGACCGACGAAAGAACTCAGTCGATGCGATAAGAAGGCATCTGGAGTTTGAGGTTATTAGACCAAGTGTTGTGATGAGTATCGCCTGTGAAGGGCATTATGCGTTTCGAGGAGAAAGGAAAACTTGCACCGCATGATGTTGTACCTCTCCTAGAAATGTCGCGGTGGGTCCGGTAAACTATTCACTCGCTTTATCAAAACATTTTGCGGCAAGTTCATAATTTGTTCCTTGTCTCTCATGCAAGGGAGTACGAAGGATACGATGGTGCCTTTAGGCACATTTCTTTCGAAGTAGATGCAATTGACGGTTCTTATTAGATGTAGTCGGTTTCTATCTTAGAGCGTAGGGTTACGTTTGGGATCGCTGGTAGTACCTTGGGGGATGAGTTCTATATAGTCAGCTTAGTGTCGAGAAATTGACGTAGGGTCGCGAGGATGACTTGCGGGAATAGTATCTGCACCTCTTCTTGCGAGGTATATCTAAATTTTGGGGGCAAAATTCCCTCTTAAGGGGGGGAGTATGTAATAACCCTCTCTTCTGATAGCCCATTTTATGTTTATTTGCAATGTGTAGTAATTAATTTTAAAATGGTAGATGTTGAGTAAATATTAATTCGTTATGTCAAGGTCAATATTTACTAAAATGTTGTATAGTTACCCTGTGAATAGAAAATGTTCATGTGGTGATTTTAATGTCATAAGGATTTAAAATGACATTTTGGTTTATTATGAAACCGGAAGTAAAATGAGTTATAAAATTCCCAAATGATAATTCGGATAGTGTAGTTAGTCCCGGTAGGTGTGAGACAGTCAAAATAAGTGCCATATTGTATTTTGGCATCTCGGGCACTTTTGACTGGTTTTGGCTTAAATAGTGTAGTCGCGTATTAGTATATCGCGTATTAGCATTTTAAGTTGGGCTTTTTAGACTTAAGCCCCATTTTATTTCCCCACCCCTATTCCCATTCTTCCATTTTTATACAAGAGAGAAAGAGAGAGGAAGAGAACTTGGGAGAAATTGAGAGATTTGGAGACTCAAGCTTGGATTGTGCTTCTATCTTCCTCAAATCTGATTTCCCACCTCAAGGCAAGTAATCTACTTGCAAATTTATGGTTTAAGTAGAATAATTAGTCTTGATATTTATGAATTTGTTATGATTTAGAAATGTTAGGGTTTTTGTTGGATTTTTGGGTATTAACCCTTGGAAATGGATTTGGATGATAAATGATGTTGAGGGTGATATTAGAATGTGTTTAGGATGTAGAAATTGCAGTAAATGACTTCGGTTGGGGTTGGTTTTGGTGTTGGACCAATTTTGGAGTTCAAGACTCCATAGCCATTCTTGGCATTTTCGCAGGGGCGAATCGATTCGGCCCCTTGGGCGAATCGATTCGCATAGATGCAGAATCCCAGGTCTTGTTGTCCGAATCGATTCGGATTAAGACCGAATCGATTCGGCATTTGCAGAAACTCAATTATGTTGTCCGAACCGATTCGCTTTCAGAGCGAATCGATTCGCTGGGGCGAATCGATTCGGCCCTTGGGGCGAATCGATTCGGTTCCAGCAGGTTTGGGGGTCTTTTTCTTTTAATTTTTCCTCCTTATTCTTTAGGATTAGGACCTAGGAAACTTCTTCAAAGAAGTAAACTTAGAGTCCTAGAGTAGTTATGGAGTTTGGACGTTACCCTGGACTAGAAATGGGTTCATCCGGGGTTTACTTCGGGGAGGTTTAAAGTAATGTTAAGGCATTACTTCTTTTATTCAAACTTTTAGAAGTTTGGAAGTTAGATGCCCAACTTGGAGACTTATGGGCTTATCAATTTATATGAACTTTGGAGATTTGTAGGATCATAATGATCATTTGGAGACCTAGCCTGGAATTGTAATTTGAGGTAAAATAAATGATAATATTCGATGGGAATTAGGTTCGCATAAAATGAACCCATAGGTGTTTAAAGATAATAGGTTCAATTTAGAATGAACCCCGTTGTTTAATGATGTTAGGTTTAACAATGAAGAACCAATCACATGATTAATGGAAATGGATTTTTGGAAATAATATGTTGGTAAATGTAAATGTTAATTTACTGTTACACACCTCTCTAAATGACATCATAAGGGAAGTTCGCTCGTGAGGTGAAGCCCCCTGGCTAATGAATGCAGGGTGGATATAGTCCTAGGCCATGGGAGCGCTTATTGTTATATTTTTCTGCGATGGGTAGGAGATTCCGGGTGTGGTCTTGACTACCCCACAGGCTCATGGCCGCTTCCCGACGTGTTCCGATAGGTGCCCAGGTTGTCTTATGTTAGGCCCTGGAAGATGATGGTCATTTAGGGGCGCGCACAGTGGGGAAACCCGGATGGGCGGTCTTAGATATCGTTATATGTATATGAATATAACTATATTTTCATCAAGTTGGACTTGATGGTTGATAAACGCCACAAAGAGCGTATGAAATGCCATAAAGAGCATAAATATGTGCCAAGAAGAGCACGGGAATAATATATGTGCCATAAAGAGCACTTGATGTAAATGATATTCCTAATAAGGAATGGAAAGATAAAAATGGGGAGTTTTAATTAATGAATAGAAATTATAACTTCTTGACTTAACCGAATATATGGTTTTATATCCTAATAAGGAATGTCTGAAGGAAATGGAAATTGTATTAATAAGGAAGGGTTTTAAATTATAGTGCTTTACCTTCTATCCTTGCTTGTAATTGTAGATAGCATGTCATATTATCATCCTCATCATTCATGTATAACTGTTCATATCTATCATGCTTTTTATTCTTCTAGAAATCATATAAAACCCGGCCCTGACCGGTTTACTTCCTTGTTGTATATATATTATTATATCCGCTCAGGTGCTCCACCGCAAGGACGCCCGACTTGACTTTCCCAAGTTTCCTGTACTTTCGACGAGCGGTAAGATTTTGCGGGTTATTACAGGATGTTGTATTAGACGCTTTCATTCTTGTTATTCTAGATATGATCGGGTCTTGTCCCTCGGGCGTGTGGCCGAAACATTTGTATTTGATTAATGATGTACTATGTAAGATATTTTATATTGTTGTACGTTGTCTTATGTAGCTGTGGACCGACAGCTTATTCGGTCCATTTGTGTACATTCGTCTTAGTTGTATTATATTATCTTTTGGAACTCCACTTGCTTGTCAGATTGGGTTGCTTAGTTTAAATTTTCATAACCGCATTTTTTAAATTTTACACTTTTTGGCAACCCGTTTTCTGATTTATTGGGTGGCTTTCCCGTATACTCAGTTTATATTTGTGATGCTGAGAATGATATCCATCCATGATTCCTGTTACGTTTGAGTATTGGGATGGCCACCCCTTATCTCGGATTGCGGGTTTTCACATGCTTCAAAAGTCGAGCCTATACTTCACTGGCTCTATTATCTATATATCAGAAAAGGCCCCACACTTTACTCTTTTAACCCATATATAATTATCTACTCTATTATATACGTATAAATATACTACAACAACAACACACTTGTCGCGTAAAATAACCATCCTCCCCAGTAATAACTCACTTTATTCTTGTGTCTATAATGATATCATAACCCTGGTATTATTACTCTATTCTAGTTACCATAAGTCGGTCAACTCGCACCGAAATACGTAGAGAAAATCACAAACGCAGTGGAGGCCGCCATATTTCCTCGAGAGTGAGACCACATCACACCCAATATGTCTCACCTAAAAAATAAAGCACACAATGAAATACCGAAGAATATGACCTGGAGACCATACTCTCCCTGCACTCACTTGCTAGGGGATTCATCCACATCGTGCAAACTCCGATGATATCACTAGAGGGGTATGTTTCCACATAAATACCATTCACACTGATATTTAAAATTACACACATATATACTCAATCTAATTTCGTATATACATATATATATATATATATATATATATATATATATATATAATAAATTTGGTTATCCAGTGTTGAACACCCGTATCACTAGCCCATAATCCCAAAGTCTATTTCCCCATGTGTCAATTTATCTAATTTCACATCCATTGAATAATTATTGTAGTTTCAAACCATCGCGTATTTAAATATTAATGAATTTATCTTACTTAATTCCTTCTTATGTTACTCATTATTTCACACCTCTCTAAATCCACATATATCCACCCATTATCACTAGGTAGTAGGTTTCCATTTATATTTAACTAAATAATTATTCCTTGAGCAGTCCACAACCAAACTAGAGTCAAGAAAATGAAATAAGCCGACCTGCCTGATAACAGGCATCATCGTTCGATCGATGGAATCTATCGATCCTGCCATGCAGGCAGCTCCTTCCCCATTCGTTTTCACCATTGTTACTCACCCAAACCTCCATGGATTCTTCCCAAATCTTACCCCAAGCACAACCAATGTTTATCACACATTAAAATAGGTGTTAATATCGATTTAAACTATTAATCATCACGAATTTCTCATTAAAATTCAATATTTCACGAATTGTGGTTTCTCAATTTAATATTTCCCTCACATTCAATTTTATTAGTATTTCAACATCACTTACACATTAATTCGTCATCTAATGTCCAAAAACCGTGAAACCCATTTTTCATGTGACAACCCTCCCCAAAAATGAGTTTATCTACACCCACCAGGATATTAACATGACTTTTTGCAATTTAAAGCAGAGGCACATTAATCACTTACCTTTCTAGGATCATAAGGTCTAATTACACATTGTAGAATACGGATTTGACAAAGCACACCCAATGTGTTACACTAATACAACGCAATAAGACAGCTATCGTTGATATAGGTGATTTCATATTTTTAGTTTCATGTTTCTTGTTTAGTTATTCATTTTCTCTCGTATTGTTGAGTTGTAAATATTTTCAATTTCCATATACTATAGCTAAACTAACAAATAAACTATCAAATGAAATATAGACTAATAAGCATGATTTCTTCTTTATATCAAGTACATATAGTTTCTTAAAAACAACACTTGTCCCTAAGAGAAGAAAAATTATTCGAGACAATCTAAATCTAAGAGAAAAATAATTATTAAGATCCATTTAAATATTAACGAATATGATAATTGAGTGCAATCAATAATATAAATTAATAAATATAATATGAATGTTTTAATTCTAGTCGATTATATTGGTATTTTGTGATGTTAGTTTAGTTATTTTAATTTTCATGTGACAATATTGGCAAATCAATTTTTAAATGTCTAAACAAATACAAACTAAAAATATTTCGGTGATTCGGTTTTGGTATCCGGAAATGAAAATTAGCAAACAGAAATTTTATTTCTTCAAACCAAAATGGTAAGCTATGGTAAAAAAAATTGTCTATAACCACCCCGAGTTTAACATGTGATGGTAAGGAAACTTTACATGGCCCATCATTTTGAAATAAATTTAAAACATATGTGTATGTGTAAAATAGTGTGTGCGATACTCATTCAAATGGATTCATAAATTTCCAAATCAAAATTATTTAATTGGATGTCTAAATTTGCTCAAACCAAACGCCAATTTTATTATGTCCCTAAACATGCATTTATATGTCAAATTAAATCAATAAGTTAAACCACGCGATGATTAAGTTGGCAAAAACATATTTCAGAAGAAAAAAACTTCGGGTAAAACCCTTTATTTCACTATAATTTGAAATCAACTTACATGGATTACAATGATATCTGTAGTGGTTCACACTTAGCTATACCACAAGAACCGCAATTCTAATAAGACCATGAATACCGCAGCATTCCCTATAACACGTAGTCGATCAGCTCAGTAACTCCCTTAAGAGGTACCTATTGTCAGCCCAGTACCTTCAAAGGCACCTAATTCAGCAGCACAAAATCCCAGTAATATATGTCTTGGGTTCCACAAAAATAACTCACATAAAAGTAATTGGGATTATGAATTGAAAAATAAAAGCTTTGAACCCTAAAATGGTTGGAGAAGAAAACGAACACTAGGAAAAAGTATTATGTTAAAATCAGTGCTTCTCTACGCCTACAACAAATAGCCGGACACTCAATATATAGCAGCAATTGAGTCGATGACATGTCAGCCTAAAAGACCTATCGTTCAAGTGTCATACGTTGTCATTTGAGTGACATACGTTATCGTTTAAGCGAGATAGTATCTCATTCAAACAAGATGCGTCGTCGTTTGAACGACAGAGGCACTGATCCCAAAAAACTTCAGACTTTGAAAATAGTTGGAAACCTCAAAAAGAAAAACTGTTTATGGGATCATAAAACCTTTCTAGAAAAAAAAATTATAAGAAAATGTTTCTATAAAAAACATTTATAAAAGATTTATAAAATATCCCAACACTTTTAATATGAAATGTAAATGGAACTTAAACATAATTTTAACAAAATCATCTTATTGGGCATGAATGTTGAAGTCCACTTGAAATTTGGATCCGTCTTTTGTATATTTTAGCTTCCTCAATCCTTCGATGACTTGTAGAGGTATACGACATAATTAATTATGACGGAGAATGTCCTTACGAATCTCCTCTATGTTTATGCCGGTATAAAATAAAAATATCGGAATTATAAATTTAAAATGACTTATACAAATCTACCCTCCCAAAAATAAACGTGGAACGATAAAATGACCAGTCTTCAAACTTTTCTTCAACAATCAACTTTTCAAAACTTCAAGGTTTTCTCATCAAGGTGTGCAATCGAAAAATCTTCAATTGTACCTACACACATGATACAAAGCAAATACCTCATGACGTATTGAGTTTGAAATGATATAATCATAAACATGAAAACATAATCAATTCTCCCCCATACTTAAACTCCCCCATAATTCATTCTCCCCCTTTTATTTGTTCGAAATAGATAAGGAGAAGAATAAATCAGGTAAATCAAATCAGGGTGTCACGGTAAACCAAGGTAAACAAACTATTTTTGATTTTTTATATTTTTAAGACAAAAATGAAAAAATGATGCTACAAAAATCACACGCCGTGAATGTTCACTAAGATAACCAAATCATGGAAATGGAAAGAATGGGTGTGAACAAATTCGATAGAAAAATCGACTCAACCATGTCATGTGTGCATGATACATAAGTGTACTCCTGATAAATGAACATTAGAAGAGTCCTTAGGTGTAAAATTGGTTAATTTAGATGGCATCATCTTAATCATACCAACAAATCAAAGTATAAATGATTTCCACACCAGTAACGTCCAAAACTATGTAATGTTTTTTCATGACTTTCAAGGACGTGCAAATGGTTTTTAAATTCTATCCAAACTCCCTCATTAAAATGTAATGCTTTTTATTTTTCCTATGAGGTGATGAAACTAAAATCTATTGGCCCATTTTTCGCATATATTTCTTTTTATTGCCTTCTAATTTTTTTGGGCACTTTTAAACCTCATTGGACCCGGAATAATTTTAAATTCCTCACATTTTTAGTTCCATTTGAACGGTGGCTTTCTCGCAAAGGAAAGAATGAAATACCTTTCGCAACGCTTTTCCATTTTTCAAAATAAATCATACAAACTCACAAACGGTTTATAACATGCACTACTTTCTTGTCAAGTTCTATCGCATTTGGTTCATTGTATAGACAGAATTAAGATGAAAACACTCAACCAACATTTGATAGACAAGCACGCACATCAAACAAATTCGTGAATGTGTACAATAAAGGACAAATGAGTCAAACATGTAGGTAGCAACACTATATATCATCCCAAAGACTCCAAACTTTGTAAAGCACATTAATGACACAAACATGTTGTCTCAAAACACTATCAAATAGTCACATGGATATGGAATGATGTTGTGACTTGGTCATCCTAAATGATCATTCATCTATGGTGCCAAAAAAATACAAAAACTCTTTTTGAATTTTTTAAAAATTTTATCAAAAAATGAAGATCTTTTTGTATTTTTCAAACACTGTTCAGAATCAACCCAGCAGTACCAAATAATATAACAATATGAACTAGAGGACTGCAAATAGAAAATCTCCAGGGGTCGATCGAACGATAAGCATTCTCGTGAGAAGAAGTTTTTGCGCGACATCAGAAGTCGCTCGAACGAGAACTCCTCTCGTTTGAACGAAAAAGTCAAATTTTCATAGTTTACCCAGAATGTCATGCAATTTTGTCCGGTGAAAAAATTTCGTGAAAACAGTTCCTGACATGGGCAAACAGATCCAAAACAGTGCTAAAACAGTAGAAAAAATAAGAAAATAATGTAAACTACAAAATGATACATACTAGCAATAGGCAAAAGTGTCATCATGTAAAGCATCCCATGCTAGAAAAAAAATCTAGACCGCATCCAGTAGGTGCGGTGGAGCTTTCCAAAGAAGCTGACATCTTATGAAAAACTTCCCATTAAATCATGTGAGTCTTTGACTAGAAAGTTTACCTGCTCCCCAATATGTGAAAACTCCCTCATGTAATCATGCGGAGAGTCAGGTGTAGGTGTGTTCATGTGCACTCGTGTAGTAGCATAACGTTGCACATAAACGAACTTAAAACAAAACTCTCTCAGGTGACCTCTTCTCTTGTAGTGCGTGTAAACATAAACTGACCTCTGTATACCTCTCTTAAAATGTCTCCTACGCACTCTCCTAATAGGTACGGGACGCCTAGGTGGGTCAGGTCGAGAGTCATGTGGATCCAACACTAAAGTAGGAACCGTCTCGGGTGCAACAAAAGAAGTGGATGCACTGTCATGACTTATTCCTATACTCGTACCACTACCAAAATGGGATTGAGAACCATCTTTTCAACCTTCTTAGATGCATTCTCTAAAGGGACTTTGACCTCCCGGGCACGTTCGAGATCATTCTCGAGTTGGGATATACGTGTCATTAGACTAGACAACATGCCGGTCAAGTCACACTTTTCCCTCCTTAAACCTTCTTTCTTTCTCTCCAAATCTAAAACCCGACAACCTAAATTCCTATCATACTTCTTTGTTTTCAAGGTCTCGATGTAAAAATCCCTAAAAGCCTTTTGGAGCTCACTTTCATCTCCACTCTCAAACTCGCTCTCATACCCACTAGAAACACTTGACTCATCATTATCGCTCTCTTGAACACAATCATCGTGGGAAAAGTGGGTTTTCTCACACAACTCGAAAAAGATACACACTTCCCATGTGCTAAACCTTTACCTCCCTCATCTCCCTCACTATCACTAAGAGTAGCAAGCATGGCTACATTCTTCCCTTTTCTCCTTAGCCTAGTAGGACATTCAAATTCTCTATGTACTTTGCCTTTACACTCAAAATAAGTCATATCATCTAATTCTTCCTGACTCTTTTCTTATTTATCACCCCCTCTCTCTTTTTCACAACCCTCTTTGGCCTTTTCTTTCTTTTTATTTTTCTCAAAAGAATTTTTATTGGAAAAATTAGTTTTCTACATTTTGAGAAACTTTATAAAAAAAAATCACAAATAGGGACACATCATCAATACTAAACTCTCCCTCATAATCACACTCATAAACCCTATCTTTCTTTTTCTTCCTAACTTGAGTCTTTAAAGTAACGCCTTTATCCTTAGCCTTAATGGTTTGGGGAAACATGTCAATTTCATAAGTTTGTAAGTCTCCTACAAGCTCTTCTAACTTAAGTGAATTTAACTTTCCCAACGAACTCAAAGCAGTGACTTTTGGAATAAAACGTGTCGAGAGAGATCTCAAAATCATTTTAACGACACGCGTGTTGTCAATTGGCTCACCTAAATTAAAACTTGAGTTAACAATGTCCGACAGACCTGCATAAAACTCATCAAAATATTTGGAATCAGATATGGTGATAGTCTCAAACTGGGTGGCCAAATTTTGTAACTTTGATTCTTTAGTCGCGTTCGTACCCTCATGTGTCATTGGAGGGCATCCCTTGCTTCTTTAGACGTGATACACGTCATAATTCGATAGAACTTGTCGGGAGTGACGGATCCAAAAACAGAACTCAAACCATGGGAATTAAAATTAGACATTTTAAAATCATTTTTAGTCCAATCCGACACAGGTTTCAAAGAGGTGATATTATTAGCAGTGACAGTGGGATGAGTCCACCCTCTTTCACAAATCAGCCAAACACGTTCGTCAATGGCTTTTAGATGCAATTTCATAAGGGCTTTCCAATAGGTATAATTAGACCCGTAAAAAATAGGCATTCAATTATATAAGTGATCCATCGAAAAAGTTACGATTTTTCACAAAACAGATTTAAAAAAAAATCATATCACATAATTTATACGGAAAATAGGAATACGCGATAAATTAGCGCAACCTTCTCTGATACCACTTTGTAAAATACCATGTGCGATACTGATTCAAATGGATTCGCAAATTTCAAAATCAAACTTATTTAATTGGATGTCTAAATTTGCTCAAACCAAACGCCAATTTTATTCAGCCCCTAAACATGCATCTACGTGTCAAATCAAATCAATAAATTAAGCCATGCGATGATTAAGCTGAAAAACACAGATTTATAGAAAAAAACCTTTCGGGTAAAAACCTTTATTTCACTATAATTTATAAGCTACTTACACGAATTACAGTGAAATCTACAGTGGTTCACACTCAGCTATACCACAAGAACCGTATTTCTAATCATCCCAGGAATACCGCAGCACTCCCTATGACACGCAGTCGATCAGCCCAGTACCTCCCTCAAGCGATACCTATTGACAACCCAGTACATTCAAAGGCATCTAGTTTAGCAGCATAAAATCCCAGAAAATATGTCTTGTGTTCCACAAAAACAACTCACATAAAAGTAAATTGGATTGTGAATTGAAAAATAAAATCTTTGAACTCTAAAATGGTTCGAGAACATACAAGCACTAGGAAAAAGTACTATGTTAAAAGCAGTGCTTCTCCATGCCTAAAATAAATAGTCTAACACTCAATATATAGCAAAAATTGAGTCGGTGACGTGTCGGCCTAAAATACCTGTCATTCAAGCGACATACGTTGTCGATTGAGCGAGACAGTATCTCATTCGAAAGAGATGCGTCGTTGTTTGAACGACAGAGGCACTAATCCCAAAAAACTTCAGACTTTGAAAATAGTTGGAAACCTCAAAAAGCGAAACTATTTATGGGATCAGAAAACCTTTTTACAAAAAAAAAATTATAAGAAAATGTTTTTATAAAAACTGTTTATAAAAAAATTCATAAAATATCCCAACACTTTTAATGTGAAATGTAATTGGAACTTAAACATAATTTTAACAAAATCAACTTGTTGGGCATGAATGTTGAAGTCCACTTGAAATTTGGATCCGTCTTTTATAGATTTTAGCTTCCTCAATCCTTCGACATTTGTAGCGGTATACGACATAATTAATTGTGATGGACAATGTCCTTATAGTATGTGGCAAACTTAAGTTGTTGGTGACCCCGTTTTTTGTGTAGACACATAAACATTTTGTCTCAATTTTGTTCAAACATTTGGGTTGTGTAGAAGTACTCTGGTGGTAAATTAAATTGTTAGAGTGAATAATAAGATGGATGTTTGATAATAACATTCATAACATATATTTTTTTTAATTAAAATGGTATGTTGTCGCAAAATCTTTTGGAGTAATGTTTAATTACAAAGAAAATATACCTAAACGATGTGTGTATGATGTAAAAATTAGGGTAACATAAAGGACTTAGGAATTTTAAGTTTGAACTTTTTTTTTAGTTGGGGGGGGGGGGGGTGCTGACATCGAATAACTATATTTCATTAACATTGTATTATTTTCATATGTGGTCACTTTCATATCATTTGTTTGCTATGTAGCGATATTGATTTTATCTTTTTTATTTTTATTTTAACCTATGCCTAAATGTTGATTTTTGGGCATGATTAAGGCCCCGTTTGGTTGTTTCCGAAATTTTAAATTAGCCCACTTAGTATTGGCCTAATTATGAATTGTCTTAGATTTGTTGTTTGGTTACCAAAATTATCATATTTAAAAATTAACCAAGTTAAGCGAATACATAAAAACTCCAATAACCATTTTTCACCGAAAAAAACTTAAAATTTCACAATTAAAATTTACAAGACTACCTTTAATGGACCACTTCAATAGTCTCTCTCTCTCTCTCTATCTCTCTCTCTCTCTCTCTCACACACACACACACACACATAAACGCGTGCGCGCACACATTTAGTTCATTCTTAGCATCACGGTCGAAAACTTTTTAAATTACTGACCACCTATGTTAAATAAGCCAGTGCAAAATCTTATCTTTTTATTAAATAAATAAACCCACAAAAATTGAAGGAAGTAAAATAATCTAAACCATTCACACAATAACTGCAGTCTAGAGCATCACAGAATTAAATAAATAAATGCCGAATAAACTATCAGTTCCAAATCCAACATCCAAATCATAAATCTAACTAAAATGAAATAAATCTAAACACAAAGTCTGATATTGGAAGGAATAAATCCAACGACAAATCCGAACTTAACGGACATCATGCCCAACTGAAATAACTGAATATGAGTCCTAGACTAGGAAACAAATGGTTGAGGCCTCTACCTTTGTCCTGCATGCCTCCACAAGTGCTGCAGCTATGCATCCCTGGAATGAATCATCGTGCTTGGCATCCTAGTGGCTGGACACCTAAAAAATTTTAAAATAGATTTAATACGGTTCATAGCCCAAAACTTTTGAAAAATATTTAGCAAGTATTTAAAATGCAATAAGAGAAGTTATTATAAACATGTTAGTTTCGCGCCCACTCCCTTGAGTTCCTCACCTCTCAACTATGGTACACACCTAACATCTCTTATTTAACCCACCTAGTTATACTACCCAACCTCACTAGTCCCAATAAGCATCTATTTAACCACTAATATTCCTACCTCAACCGTGTCGCACATACGATACTCTACCATGAAACCAATAATCAATATTAGTCAAATATTCTTGTTGAATCATGAATTAAGTTTCTCTATATCTTCTACTACAACACAAGAGTAGAACAAATCACAGGTGTGTATATATCACACTATTTATATATATAATTTATAGCATTCCCAGACTATGAACCACGAATGCATGCATACTCTTCTACCGAGTCCATGTACCTCACGTACTAATCAAGGGCTACCGGGTCAGAGATCTCCCTCGACCATAAATCAAATAGACACATAATGGAGGTGAACATAGTCTTAAGACTTTGGGATACGCACATACCCAATGCACCCAAATGACCGATCACACTCTTGTACACTCAGATAGTGATTCCGTAAGTCCTATGTTATGGGGTAGACATATAGAACTCGCTGGCATCACTAAGGTGGGATCACCCACTGCGCATGACCTCTCGTGATAGTAGGCAACATAGGTATTACTACACATGTATAATATGTATACCACAAATAATAAATATCTCCAGTATAGGTATACACACAATTAATAAATACATCCAGTACATAGTATATATCTCTCTAATACCCAACGTAGTAATAATTTGCACTTAATTTTTATTCATTTTATTATAAATATCACTCGATATTCAAAGAGTTATAATAATCTCTTTAATGATTTCAGTAGTTAAAATCATATTGTTCTTCAAATCCAAATCTCGGGTTCATCTCAATTCTCTACGTATCTCCATGTGATTCCCGTACGCTAATGTGTTCAATAATTTTTGATAGGTTATAGTCTATAATTTTGACTCCTCGACTACCACTATATATCTATCATATACTACTGGTATTCCCTTATTTTTTCATAATCCCAAAATAATCAAGTTATGGTTCTAATATTTTATTCCAATTTTTACGCCTAAACTAACAAAATTATCATTTTCTAAGCAACCGAATTGGGTCATAAATTTTCTGGCACATTAAACAACCTCTGGTAAAATTGTGATTTCTCCCTCTACCGAAGTCCAAATGACCTCATTCAAAGCTAATTGGAAATCTAAGATGTAGAGATTTCCATAAAAATATGGCATGTAATCTAATTCTAAGTACAATTAAAATGGTATATGTTTAAAGTAACATAAAAAATTCTGGCAGATTGATATGCTGAGAAATTAGACACCCTATAGTAAAAAGTCAATTTCTCCCTCTATAGAACTCCAAATAACCTCATTCAAAGATCAATGGAAAGATAAGACCTAGAACTTTCTAGAAATCTATGCACACAATCTAATTCTAAGTACAAATAAAATGGCATATATTTAAAGTAACGTAAAAAATTATTACAAATTGTCATCTTATGTTCATCAATTAAACCTTAAGCTATTTAAGATTTATGTTCTTCAACCAACAACGCAACAAGATTTCATCTTTATGTGACTTAAAAATCAAATTTCGAAATATAATCCCAGGAGGTTAGTGATGATGTGTAAACTTTTTTTCAAATCACATCGTTGGGTGTTTACACCCTACACAAAATAATACCACAACTTGGCACACAATAAATGGAAGCGTAGTAGCAAGTAGGGATCAAATCCATCGGGAACGATATTTAGGATTATATAGGTTTAATAGTTAGTAAAGGGGAAAGTGTAAAATATGATAGGTTTGAGAAAGTTCCAAAGACTAATGCAATTTAATTAACTACTATGAATAAGATGATATTGGAATACACTTCCATGAACCTTCAGTAATTTTGTTCGATACAAAATGTTCAAAAAATATATTTATAATTAGAAGAACCATTAATGTTTTCAAAGTACTATATATATGAGAATATTACTCCACGCAATGTCTAGTCAATAAATAATTTAATGTTAATGGCAAGATTGTCGATGCGCAACTTATACCCTCAAACACTCTGGCTACCTAGGGAAAAGGAAGTTAAGAGACAAATAGTACTTGTTTTATCAAAAAACTAAACCTATGAATTATCGATAAAATTTCAACAAATTTTAGGTCCAACTCATTATCCTACGTTCGGTTCATGTACCCCAACTCTTTAAATATTTAGCTGGACATGACACTATAAATCTCTACATAAGAACCCATTAACATGCATGGAAACATAATGAAATAATAATAAAAGATCTAGAATTTAAGGTTATCAAGATAGAAGATTATAAGATTGCAAGAAGAAATCAAAGCTTGAAGAAGTACCGAAAAAGCTTTTCAATTGATGATGAAAAACATGTAAATTATTCTCCTAGATGTTCCTCATTGATTATGATATTTTACATGAATGAAATTTCTCTTAAGAGAACCCTAATGACTAAATATATATATGCTAGAAGTCATTTTTAAGAGTCCTTAAAATGTAAAACTATCAAGGCTAAAAAATAGGGCTAAAATAAAAATCTCGCTTCAGATAGTTTGTCACGGTTCAAAAGCATGATAAATTTTATTATCGTTCTAGTCCATTACTAATGACGAACCTGTTCCCTTAAAAACCAAACCAGTTTCATTTTCCAGTGTTTCCCAAGTGATGCCTTGTGTGCTCGAACTTCTCTTATTATAATTCTTCCACTAGATCTTCTTCTCAACTTCACATGCATATAACTTCTTCACCGTAGCTCAGATTGAGATGTTGTTTTTTTCAATATTCTTCCAAATTAAATATCTTAAACTTTATAGTTGTCTCCTCCTCCAGGTTTCGGCTGGAAAATTACGAAAATACAGTTGACTTCCCTTTCTTGGATTTCTTTCACTATTTCGGCATTTCCCTTGCACCAACTTGCACGAATTACTTGTAAAATAAGAGATTAATGCAAAAAATAAGAAATAATTGCTGAAAAGGGTTAGTAGTATAAATATAAGATAAATTCGGGTTAATTACAATGCACGGGACCATAAATGAACCAAAATTAAGGAGATAAATATGAAATATCTATGCATAATCAAACCCCCCAAACTTAGAACATTGTTCATCCCGAGCAATGTAAAAGAATAAGAGCATGAGTTTAAGTGGACATATAAACAACTAATGTCATAGGGTACCTCTTTCACGGACAAGGGATTACATTTAGTGTATGAAACAACCCATTAAAACCCTAGTTTACCATAATAGGATGAGTGGTGTCTCGTGAGGGTTTGGTGTGAATATACACACAAAATTCATTTTTCATTTCAAAGAAAAATCAAAATACTTACATATTATACAACTTAAATTCCGAAAAAAATTATCACCTTAAATTCATATTCAAGAGTCTCAATTGGTAGTGTGTGTGTACGCGAAGCCGAGAATTAAACCGCTAACTTCCACTGATTGATCACTATGTTACTTTTAAAAAATTCATTTTGATTCAATTCTCACGGGATACTCTCACAAACTAATCACACGAAATGTGTATAGTTCTCTCCGAGTGCGTGATTTAATGATTAAGTATAATGGAACACGAAGTCACGCACATAAATTTGAAAGACGGAATTTGTATGGTGAAAATATATTGTCATCAGAAAACAGTTATTGGAAAATGGGAAATATTGCCTCTTACCCTCACCAATTATTCTCTCTTATTATATTTTCGTGTCTTATGCTCTCCACGTGGTAATTATTGTCGTTATTCAGAGTCAGTTAGGACTTTTTTGGGTTATAAGGTGCATTGGGTAAAATAGGAATGATTGGAAAATTCAGAGTTGGAAAATTTTTTTGCGATGTCCCTTGGCACTTTTTCGGGCAATTGCTCAATTTTTTTCTCGTATTTTTTTTTCATTTTTTCTTTCCCCTTTTTATGTGCCTAATGAACTTAATCGATGAATTTTTCAATTTTCACAATTCCGGGCCAATTGGGATCGGGTTCATCAGACGAAATTGGCAAATTAATTAGGCTCAAATTGATTTGCAAAAGGGATAGTTTTTCACAATTTTTTATTGCTCATATTTTTTGGCAACAAACGATGGTCTAACATCATTTATTCGAATTAATAATTATTTTACCATATGGGTCTCGAGAATATATTTAATTTAGCGATATTTTTAGCGCTTTTGTCAAGACAACATCTCATTCATTTCTCATAACCGATTAAGATAAAGGAATAACAAAAAATTTAACTAATTACACTAAACTACAATTAAAAAGAGAGAAAAAGAAATAAAGAAACAAAACTAAGTATTTATAACCTAAAATTTGAACTTCTAATTGACATTACACTATAAGTAGAAATTTTTTAGGGTCCACCCAAAATATAATTTGACTTGGAGGGATTAATGGTGTTCCCTCATTTTCATACATTCCTCCCGAAAAAATAGTAATCTTGTTTTAACAACGGAAGGCATGTGTAAGGAGAGAAATGAACCATCATAAATTAAAAAATTTAGGGGGATAATGGGGGGTTTGGATGCTAAGGCGAACAAGACCAAATTGATCTCAAGAAAATTAAAATCACCTCCCTAAGGTTTTTCAATTGAAATGGGAGTGTAACAAGTGCAAGTGAATAGCCCATGTGATGAAGCATCTCAAAATAATATTTTTGTTCAAGAATTGGGTTAAAGACCTAAACACTTTAATCCGATTTTTTCGATAGATTTAATGGTTCGTAATAGTGAGGAACCAAGTAAATTAAGGATCTTCAACCTCAATAGAATTTGAAATATTTATAAGAGGTTGAAATTCAAAATGCTTGAATCACTCTCAATGATTTCTTCTTCAAAAAGGGGGAGGCGAAAAGCAAGTTTCAACCTCAACCAAGCTCTTGGAAGAAGAATAAGTCATTTCATTGAGCTGGACATTTGTTTTATTTATTCAAGCTTCATAAATCTCGACTGCATCATTTGATTCCTTATTACCACTTTGCAAACTTTATTTTCAAGTGCTTTGTTGAATTCTCTCATTTTACAGAATTTTCATGTAATCACCCATCATCATAGGTGGTGGACAATTTTTTTCATACTCAATTCTTTTATGTTTGAAAACTTGGAAGTTGTCACGTATAATCTTGGGAGGGAAACTTAGAGAACTATTATCATAATATTTAAAGATATTTTTCAAAGTTTGTTCGCAAGCACTTTGTTGAATTCTCTCATTTTTCAGAATTTTCATGTAATCACCCATTGTCATAGGTGGTGGAGAATTTTTGTCTCGCTCAATTCTTTCATTTTCAAGAATTTGGAAGCATTCACACATAGTGTTGGGAGTGTAACTTTGAGAACTATCATCATCGTCATCGTCATCATCTTAATCCCATCGTATGAGGTTGGTCACATGGACGCTCGTTTTTCATTATAATCTATTATATGCATTATTATCATTTAAGTTTAATTCCTTATGGTCTCTCCTAATAATTTCTTCCCACGATAACTTAGGGCGACCTCTTTTTCTTTTGTCCTCTATTTCCAACGATCTTCCTCATGTTATAAGGGCATCTACTGGTCTACAAAATACTTGTCCGTCCCATCTAAGTCTACCTTCTCTTAATTTATCATTAATGCGAGCTACTCCTAACTTTTATCTCAAATAATGATTTTTAATTTTGTCCTTTCTAGTAATTCCTATCACCCACTAGAGCATCCTCATCTCACTAACATGGATACTTTGTTCATGTTACTTCTTTAATGCCCAACACTTCGCTCCATAACAATTAAATCCATCAAAAGAGTGAGGATGAGACATTTCAAAGTGGGCAATTCAAAAACGTGACAAGCATCAAAATTTCAGGTTTCTCGAAACAATTGAGTATAAATTAAAAAGTAAGTAAAAAGAATAAACAATATATATATACAAAATATCGAAACACTAAAATCCTAAAAGAAATCGTTTCCCGAAAGCGGCGCCATTTTTTCATGAGGCGTAAACTTTGTATTTAAATCACGTCATTGGGTATTTACGCCTTATACAAAAATATACCACAACTTGGCATACTATAAATGGAAGAGAAGCAGTAAGTAGCGATCGAATTCATGAAAAATGTTAGTTAGTATTATATTTGTTAAACACTTAGGAAAGGGGGAAGTGTAAAACACTAGAGGTTTGAGAAAGTTTTGAAGAATACGCAATTTTATTAACTACTATGAATAAGATGGGATTGGAATGCACTCCTCTGAACCTTCGATAATTTCGATGGATACACAATGTTCAAAACTGTATTTATAATTAGAAGAAGACATTAAAATTTTCAAAGAACTAAACATATGAGAATTTTTCTCCGCACAATGTCTAGTCAATAAATAATTTAACGTGAATGACAAGATTGTCGACACGCGTATTATACCATCAAACACTTATGTTACCTAAGGTAAACGAATTTAAGAGACCTATAGTACTTATTTTGATAAAATATCTGTAACAACCCGCCTAATAAGATACCGGGCGATCACTCCAATATAAATTAAAACAGGAGTTTCATATGGATCATTCTTAGCATCACTGTCGAAAATCCATTTAATTACTAATATCCTATTAGGTGGCCGTTAAAAACTTTTACCTAACTACTCTTTTTAGCGCACAAATTAAAACATTCACAATTAAATGCGTAATGAACTGAAATGGAAATCAAAGGAACTAAAATAACCGAACACTCGGTCCAAATATACAACCATATCGAATGCTGTACTGCAAGAATAAGTAAATGCAATTGAGCCATTGGCTCGAGTGTTTATACAATGACTCCTATCTAGAGTACAAGGAAAGAAACGTCTACCGATAACCTGCAAGCATCCACAGCTGCTGCAGCAGACGTCTGACTCGAAAGAGTTTCCATCCAGGCATCCCTGTGTCTGGACACCTATATATATACAGTATAGAGAAAGAAAGGAGAGTAGACAAACGGGTCAGGGCCCGAATGTTTAGAAAATATTTTGCAAGTGCATAAATGCTTTATTTTTTTAGAAAAATAGTTTTATCTCATATTTAAATTGGTATTGCACTCTCATGAGATACCCCTCACCTCTCCTCTAACAGTGCACACCTAGCGCATCCCGAAAAACATCCTAGTCAAGCTACCCTGCTAAACTAGTCTAATACCCAACCACTATCTAACCTAGATAGTCAAACAGATGTACTAAGGGCTAAACTTCACATTAATCTCGACGCTATGTCATGTTCGTGCGTGGGGTGTCTCGCGAAGCGAAATCCAAACAAGGAACCCCCCGATACACTACTATGCAGCAAGGTCGATCTTTGAGATCCGCCAGTCCCTCAGTACAGAAAGATATATAATATATATATCATAACATTTAATAATATAAGAGCACTAAGGATTAAACTTCTCCCCAGTCTCAACACAGTGCCATATTCGTGCGTGGGGTGTCTCGCAAAGCGAAATCCAAACAAGGAACCCCCCCGATACACTACTATGCGGCACGGTCGATCGTCGGGATTCATTAGACCCTTGGCACCCAATTTATATATATATATACGTACATCTACCATATACTTCCGGATAGTATAAATATCTCCCGGACTGAGGATTACTTGATATATAAAGTATTTATAAATACTTATCCTTTTTATTTCAAAACTTCCATTTCCCTTCTCATATCCAGGAAATGTATTTATAAAAGCCAATTCATTATCATGAATTGCTTTAACAAACCATATACTTTTTGAAAGCCAATTTTATTAACATAAAAAGCTTTTCCTTATCAAAATATCCAATTTCCCTTTTTATATTCAGGAAATGTATTCAAAGACATTTTCATTATCATAAAAATGCTTTGATCATAACATATGCTTCCACATCCCTTCTTCCATCCGGGAAGTGTTACCGAAGCCACTTTATATATAACCCATTTCCCTTCCTCTATCCAGGAAATGTAATTAAAGCAAATCCATTATTATGAACTGCTTTAATATAAATGCGTTCTAAGACCGCCCGTCCGGATTTCTCCACTGTGCGCGCCCCTAAATGGCTATCATCTTCCAGGGCCTCCAAGACAACCTGGGATCCTATATCGAAAGACGTCGGGAAGAGACCATGTGCCTGCGGGATAGTCAAGACCACACCCGGAATCTCCTAACCAGCGCAGAAAATATAACAACAAACGCTCACATGGCCTATAGGACTATATCCACCCTGCATCATTAGCCAGGGGGCTTCACCATACGAACGCAACTTCCCTTATGATAGCGATTTAGAGAGGTGTGTAATCCATATTTTATTAATTATGAAAAACATTTCTCTTTCCATTTTGAAAATATTCATTTATATATTTTCAAAATCATATCCATCATCATATATATATATATACCTAAAACACACAGTATATACATATCCTATATATAAACGGCATTAGTGGCCTATAGCATCTAACGATGATAATAATCCCAAAGATTCCCTCCGGGAATCATAATCATGCATTGATATTAGCATGATTCTAAATCCAAGGTATTTCTTACTTTAATAATCACTATATACTTTAATCCTATTCTCAGGATTTATTGGATATCTCCAATGATACTATTCTTCTCTAAGTGAAGTATATATATATATATATATATATACCCCCAAATTATCCTAATTATCTCTTAGGATATACTTAACGATAATCGATATAATTATGCCTTCTATAAGCATAGTTATATAGGCTTATAAGCCTACGAGAAATATCCTCAGGATTTCTCTCACCCGAACAACTTTAAACTTAATAGGTTAAGGATTTCATTTCCTTAAACCCCAAGACTATACCTAGTCTAAATAATCATCTAGAAGTCCCCAATTAAAGTTGGGAACCCTAATCCATCAAATTCTACAATTACTCTATTTTCCTCGAAAATATAGATTAAGGGTTATATACTTAAAACCCTAACTTTACCCTCCTCAATTATCTTAATTTATGGACCCTGAAGTTCTAAAAGGTCACTTAGGTTATTACCTAATTATCCTCAAAGCAAAAATGGAATGGAATCTATCCCATCCAAATCACCCTAAAGAAATTGTTCCTTTTCAGCAAAGGTCGATCGATCGACCCATGACCGTCGATCGATCGAAGGCTTCGATCGATCGATCCCCGAGGCTCGATCGATCGATCAAGTCGGGCAGCTTCTTCTCCGAGAAGCTGTTCGGCCATGGAAGCTTCCCCCAAGCCTCCATCTCTTCACCCAACGGCCTACAACTTCTACCAACAATAATTACACCTATAATACGGGTCCTAAACATCCCAGGACCCGGAATCACCCAATATTTTTGGTTAATTACTAAAATCTCCAATTTACCAATTTTAGGGGTTTATTCGTTTTATCTCCCGAAAACCCGTTTTATTCACGAATACCCAACCCAAAATCATTAGGGTATGTTATACCAACAATGATATGAGATATTTATGCTCAAAAATAAATAAAGCAAGTAAACACTTGCCTCGTGGATACAATCCGACGTCCTCGAGCCGAATCCCGCGGAGGCCGGCCGGAATCTCCCCCTTTTTCTTCTTTTCTTCCCTCTCTCTCTCTCTTCCTTCTTTTCTTTCTTCTTTCTTTCCTCTCTTCCTCTATATATAGAGAGAAAAAGGGTTTTAACCCTAAAAGCCCAAAAACGACTCGTTTACCCAATTACGAGCCTATTTAACTCCAAAATTACCCGGAACTTGATTTCGACAATCGGACACTCTTTTCCGACTATCTCGGACATTCCGAGACTCGTGGCGCAGTCGAAATTTCCATTCGAGGTACTTGACCGCAAATCACTATTCTAATCCAAAATAATTAAATGCGGTGTTCTACTCAAAATCTCACCTCTTTTGTCGCTATACTCCACGGCGACACATAAATAAAATATTTCGACCTATATGGTCCCAAAATAATTTATAACACCCTTCGAAAATCCTCAAATCCTTGAAAATCCCAGAAATCACTATTTCGAGAAATTCTCCAAATTCCCAAATTATACTAAATTAGGGAATTTAATTGTCTCTAAAAAGGACGGGTTGTTACACTCCCCCCCTTACAACGGAATTTCGTCCTCGAAATTCAGATGCGACCTACACCACCAATCTTAGGATCACTCCAAATCCTAATACCTCAAGGGAAACAATACTAACCCAACGGTTCCCAACCATATGCTACACGACTATCACGATCGCAAAGTGACTCTTATACGTCACATAATACCCATCATCTAAAATGCCTCTTGGCATGGATTTCAATCTTGTATACTACTCCCATATTAGCTAGACGGTACATCAAACTACCTTACCAAGGTGCCCATACACCTTTCTAACTTGAGCATATCAGCACAAGCGTTACAAACGTCTAACACGCATCACTCTCTCCTAATAAGGATCTCCTTTCCTCGGTGTAATACTCACCTATGGGTCCTCCGAACCCGCGCATTTCAATATTCCTAACCTCGGCGCTGCTAATACTAGCGAACCTATATCCTAAAAATGCTATGATCTAAGCGTTACCCTACCTACACGAAACTAATATAATCCTAAGTATGTCCCTAGTGCCCAAGGCCTCTCCCAACTCCCGACAAGTGCTTGGTTTCAAGCGTGGGACGTCTCGCCAAGGCGAAATCCAAACAAGGAACCCTCCCGTTACACTACTCCCTCGCGTAGTCGGTCATCGAGATATAAGACCCAAGGCACAGAAGCGGGACGTCCTGAATCCTACAAGGCTATCCTATGAACGCATTCCTACTATCTTATCCTTCCGCCCATACAGAAGGAAACCTAATCAATCGAAGTGCCCACTTTCTGTAGAAAGTGTCACGAACATAATACCCAAAATTGTATCTCCTCAAAATTTGCCTTTTCATTAAGGCTGGTTATATTCCTCAACCCAATTTCTCCAAATTTGCCTTCTTATTAAGGCAGGGATATCATCCTCAAATCAAATTCTCTAAGTCCCACTCCACCCAACTACTTGTGGTGAGAGGACCAATTTAGTGCTTTTCCATAGCACAATATCTCCATAAACATATTAGCATTATGTGGCTCATAGCCTATAGTGGTTCATCCACACTATAAGACCGTTCCACAAGATCAACATCCTTGCATCCCATAACTGCTCCCCACCCCCGACGCCGTTAAGAGTCATGTGTGGAGTGTCTCGCAAAGCGAAATCCAAACAAGGAACCCCTCCACACATTAACCCTTGAGTTCGTTGGTCGTGGAGTTCAGTCATTTCAACATGCAACCGGGATAACCCTATCCCCTAATCCAACAAAAGGTGATCTGAACTCCTATCTCTAACTAAGAGTCATACCACCCTGCGCTCGCACTCATTCCTAAGTCCTTGCGCAAACTAATACTGAGCTAAATCTTATCGCTCAACAACGATTCGGTGGGCCTTAAATTATATCTATAAGGTCGCCACATATACCATCCAAAATAAGGAAGCCTCTGCTCATCGAGGTTCCATAAATCCATAATAGCAAAGGTGTACTCAACCTGTATCAAGGTGAGACACCAGAATAACAACCTGTTCCCTCTAGGAACTGTGGACACGATAGACTTGCCATCATTAGCCTGCTATCGCTCCGTTACACCATATACCGTATATGTATATATACAAAATATAATCACCCACCTCTATGGCGAATGAAGGGAAATAAAATTCCGCTATTGCGGAAAACACATAGTCATACATTAAAATGTTATTGAGACCGCCACAACTCAAAATACACACACGAGTCTAGGGCTAACTAATACTGCGACTTTATCTAGTCACGCCAAATATACCTCCTCGATTGAGGTAAAACTCATAACAACATCTTCGTCCTTATTCACCGTCGGCCTCTGGCTAAACCTTATGCGAATAATTCCCAAAACTGCATTCTTCTCATCCTGCTTATTCATGGGGACTAACGGTTAGAACTATCCGTAAGATCCCTTTCGAATCCTTACCTCACTGGGAAATCCAAATTTAGTACCACACTCTACTAATGCGGAACTATGGTACTCATAACTACTATGCTTTAGTAGTCATTGAGACAGTCCTTAACAATTACCATAGAGAGAGTAACCTCTACTTAGGTACTCATCCCAACCTTCTACCAGCTGCACCAGCTAAGCCTCATCTCCTGCTGCCATCCAAGCTCCGCACACGATTCTCAACCAACCGCGCAAAATATTTCTATAATCTCATAATATGGCAGGAGAACGAAATCTCACAAGAGATATCAACAATCCTAAACCTGGGGCTCTATACAAATCGAGAGCAACGCTGAAAGCGTAGTACGTCCGCACAGATTCCTAAAGACACTAGAACCTGATGCTCTGATACCATCTGTAACAACCCGCCTAATAAGATACCGGGCGATCACTCCAATATAAATTAAAACAGGAGTTTCATATGGATCATTCTTAGCATCACTGTCGAAAATCCATTTAATTACTAATATCCTATTAGGTGGCCGTTAAAAACTTTTACCTAACTACTCTTTTTAGCGCACAAATTAAAACATTCACAATTAAATGCGTAATGAACTGAAATGGAAATCAAAGGAACTAAAATAACCGAACACTCGGTCCAAATATACAATCATATCGAATGCTGTACTGCAAGAATAAGTAAATGCAATTGAGCCATTGGCTCGAGTGTTTATACAATGACTCGTATCTAGAGTACAAGGAAAGAAACGTCTACCGAAAACCTGCAAGCATCCACAGCTGCTGCAGCAGACGTCTGACTCGAAAGAGTTTCCATCCAGGCGTCCCTGTGTATGGACACCTATATATATACAGTATAGAGAAAGAAGGGAGAGTAGACAAACGGGTCAGGGCCCGAATGTTTAGAAAATATTTTGCAAGTGCATAAATGCTTTATTTTTTTAGAAAAATAGTTTTATCTCATATTTAAATTGGTATCGCACTCTCATGAGATACCCCTCACCTCTCCTCTAACAGTGCACACCTAGCGCATCCCGAAAAACATCCTAGTCAAGCTACCCTACTAAACTAGTCTAATACCCAACCACTACCTAACCTAGATAGTCAAACAGATGTACTAAGGGCTAAACTTCACTTTAATCTCGACGCTATGCCATGTTCGTGCGTGGGGTGTCTCGCGAAGCGAAATCCAAACAAGGAACCCCCCCGATACACTACTATGCAGCAAGGTCGATCTTTGAGATCCGCCAGTCCCTCAGTACAGAAAGATATATAATATATATATCATAACATTAAATAATATAAGAGCACTAAGGATTAAACTTCTCCCCAGTCTCAACACAGTGCCATATTCGTGCGTGGGGTGTCTCACAAAGCGAAATCCAAACAAGGAACCCCCCCGATACACTACTATGCGGCACGGTCGATCGTCGGGATTCATTAGACCCTCGGCACCCAATTTATATATATATATATACGTACATCTACCATATACTTCCGGATAGTATAAATATCTCCCGGACTGAGGATTACTTGATATATAAAGTATTTATAAATACTTATCCTTTTTATTTCAAAACTTCCATTTCCCTTCTCATATCCAGGAAATGTATTTATAAAAGCCAATTCATTATCATGAATTTCTTTAACAAACCATATACTTTTTGAAAGCCAATTTTATTAACATAAAAAGCTTTTCCTTATCAAAATATCCCATTTCCCTTTTTATATTCAGGAAATGTATTCAAAGACATTTTCATTATCATAAAAATGCTTTGATCATAACATATGCTTCCACATCCCTTCTTCCATCCGGGAAGTGTTACCGAAGCCACTTTATATATAACCCATTTCCCTTCCTCTATCCAGGAAATGTAATTAAAGCAAATCCATTATTATGAACTGCTTTAATATAAACGCGTTCTAAGACCGCCCGTCCGGATTTCTCCACTGTGCGCGCCCCTAAATGGCTATCATCTTCCAGGGCCTCCAAGACAACCTGGGATCCTATATCGAAAGACGTCGGGAAGCGACCATGTGCCTGCGGGATAGTCAAGACCACACCCGGAATCTCCTAACCAGCGCAGAAAATATAACAACAAACGCTCACATGGCCTATAGGACAATATCCACCCTGCATCATTAGCCAGGGGGCTTCACCATACGAACGCAACTTCCCTTATGATAGCGATTTAGAGAGGTGTGTAATCCATATTTTATTAATTATGAAAAACATTTCTCTTTCCATTTTGAAAATATTCATTTATATATTTTCAAAATCATATCCATCATCATATATATATATATACCTAAAACACACAGTATATACATATCCTATATATTCTTCGTAGAATATATATATAAACGGCCTTAGTGGCCTATAGCATCTAACGATGATAATAATCCCAAAGATTCCCTCCGGGAATCATAATCATGCATTGATATTAGCATGATTCTAAATCCAAGGTATTTCTTACTTTAATAATCACTATATACTTTAATCCTATTCTCAGGATTTATTGGATATCTCCAATGATACTATTCTTCTCTAAGTGAAGTATATATATATATATATATATATATATATATACCCCCAAATTATCCTAATTATCTCTTAGGATATACTTAACGATAATCGATATAATTATGCCTTCTATAAGCATAGTTATATAGGCTTATAAGCCTACGAGAAATATCCTCAGGATTTCTCTCACCCGAACAACTTTAAACTTAATAGGTTAAGGATTTCATTTCCTTAAACCCCAAGACTATACCTAGTCTAAATAATCATCTAGAAGTCCCCAATTAAAGTTGGGAACCCTAATCCATCAAATTCTACAATTACTCTATTTTCCTCGAAAATATAGATTAAGGGTTATATACTTAAAACCCTAACTTTACCCTCCTCAATTATCTTAATTTATGGACCCTGAAGTTCTAAAAGGTCCCTTAGGTTATTACCTAATTATCCTCAAAGCAAAAATGGAATGGAATCTATCCCATCCAAATCACCCTAAAGAAATTGTTCCTTTTCAGCAAAGGTCGATCGATCGACCCATGACCGTCGATCGATCGAAGGCTTTGATCGATCGATCCCCGAGGCTCGATCGATCGATCAAGTCGGGTAGCTTCTTCTCCGAGAAGCTGTTCGGCCATGGAAGCTTCCCCCAAGCCTCCATCTCTTCACCCAACGGCCTACAACTTCTACCAACAATAATTACACCTATAATACGGGTCCTAAACATCCCAGGACCCGGAATCACCCAATATTTTTGGTTAATTACTAAAATCTCCAATTTACCAATTTTAGGGGTTTATTCGTTTTATCTCCCGAAAACCCATTTTATTCACGAATACCCAACCCAAAATCATTAGGGTATGTTATACCAATAATGATATGAGATATTTATGCTCAAAAATAAATAAAGCAAGTAAACACTTGCCTCGTGGATACAATCCGACGTCCTCGAGCCGAATCCCGCGGAGGCCGGGCGGAATCTCCCCCTTTTTCTTCTTTTCTTCCCTCTCTCTCTCTCTTCCTTCTTTTCTTTCTTCTTTCTTTCCTCTCTTCCTCTATATATAGAGAGAAAAAGGGTTTTAACCCTAAAAGCCCAAAAACGACTCGTTTACCCAATTACGAGCCTATTTAACTCCAAAATTACCCAGAACTTGATTTCGACAATCGGACACTCTTTTCCGACTATCTCGGACATTCCGAGACTCGTGGCGCAGTCGAAATTTCCATTCGAGGTACTTGACCGCAAATCACTATTCTAATCCAAAATAATTAAATGCGGTGTTCTACTCAAAATCTCACCTCTTTTGTCGCTATACTCCACGGCGACACATAAATAAAATATTTCGACCTATATGGTCCCAAAATAATTTATAACACGCTTCGAAAATCCTCAAATCCTTGAAAATCCCAGAAATCACTATTTCGAGAAATTCTCCAAATTCCCAAATTATACTAAATTAGGGAATTTAATTGTCTCTAAAAAGGACGGGTTGTTACAATATCAAACCTACAAAATATCCAGACAATTTCATCCAATTTTAGATCCTAATTAGTAGCCTAAGTTGGGTTCATGTACCCCAACCCCCTAAATATCTATTCGGACATGATATTATAAATCTCTATATAAGAACCCATTAACATACCTGGAAACATAATGAAATAAAAATAAAAGTGCTGGAATTTAAGGTTACCAAGATAGAACAAGATAAGCATGCAAGAAGAAATCAAAGCTTGAAGAAGTACCCAAAAATATTTTGAATTGATGATATAAAACAAGCAAATTATTCTCCTACATGTTCCTCCTTGATTATGAGATTTTCCATGAATGAAATCCCCCTTAAAAGAAACCAAATGACAAAATATACATGTTAGAAGTCGTTTTGAATAGTCCTTAAAATGTAAAACTTAGGCTAAAAAATTGTTACAAAATAAAAATCTCGCTTCAGATAATTTGTCACGGTTCTAAAGCGTGACAAATTTTATAAATGTTCTAGTTCATTAATAATGACGAACCGATTTCCTTAAAAACTGAACCTTTTTCATTTCTTATGTTGCTTAGGTGATGCCTTGTGTGCTCGAAGTTCTCTTATTTACAATTCTACCATAACATTTTCTCCTCAACTTCAAACGCACGTAACTTTCTTGTCGTAGCTCGGATTGAGGTGCCATTTTTTCCAGTATTCTCATGACTTCAATATCTTCAACTTTACAACTGGCTTCTCCTCCAAGTTCCGACTGGAAAATTATGAAAATACTTTTGACTTCCCTTTCTTGCATTCTTTCTCCATTTCAGCGTTTCTCTTCCACCCACTTGCACGAATTACCTGTAAAATAAGAGAGAAATACAAAAAATAAGAAATACTTGTCGAAAAAGGTTAGTAGCATAAATATGAGATATATTCGGGTTAATTACAATGCATGAGGCCATAAAAGAAATGAAATTAAGGAGATAAATATGAAATATTTATTCCAAATGAGTTAGATTCTAATTTGATTCCGAATCAAAACCATAATTAAATCCCATGAAATCACCCAACCTAACATTTTTTCATTGTAGAGAGAATTATAGACTAGCATAAGAATTATAACTACTCAATTTATGCATGTTTAAACACTTGACTTTGATGAAGGTCTAATTTCAGTAGTTTGGTGATGGAGGTTACTTATCCTTGTGCCCCTATCAATTTTGGCAAAAATGGTGGTGCTAGGTGGTGATAAATGGCCTAAAAACCCTTTCCTCTTCCTCTCCAATGGCCTCTCTTGTTTCTCACTTATTCTAACCCTAGCTTCCAAAATATATTAGCTGATATAGCCTTCATAAATTCATAGGTCTTCTAACCCTATTTTCCCAAATGGCCATAATACCCTTACGTAGTGCTAATTTGGTCTAAAAATGCCCCGGGATCCAATGATGCATGTGACGTTACATCTAAATGATGACATGCGTTTGGCCTAGGATATAATTCCACTCAAAGAACACTAAGACAATAATCTCGGATCATATTTAAAGGGCCTAAAGCATAACCAAGTTTATAGTTTAAAAAAATGCTTTGTCCATGACAATTCGGGCATAACCTTCAAAAATGACTTCACCAAATAAAAAGGCTAATGCTAAGTATCATTGTAATGACCAAATATTTTGGCAGAATTTTTTTTTACTTAAACATGAAGCTTTATTCAAACCACCAACATTTTACAAGAGATGTTCAATGTTGCATACCTAAGGAATGTACTATGAATCATATCATGACATAAAAAGGGAAAAACATACCAATGAACAAATGTAAAAAGTGCAAAAAAAAGGATGCAAAACCGAAAATGCAGCAAGAACATCAGCACACATGTTTTCTTAATGATAATAAAAAGACAAAAATACATGGTGAAATCTCTGCAGGCCATCATGGATAAGTTGTAGCAAAGCCTCGTGGGTCTGATGATGAGATTGATTCCTGGCAATCATATCGAATGAATTTAACAGTCCGTTTAGACTTCAATACATTTTATGCCATCCTGAAAAGCTAGATCTAGACCAATTTTTAATGCCCAAAGTTTCGCTGTTAATGATGACACATTTCCCATGTTTTTGGTGAATCCCAAGATAAAGTCTCCCCTTGCATTTACAATTAAGATGCCTATGGAAGCGAGACCAGTGATATGAGATTTGGACCCATCTGTATTACATTTAAAGAAATTATGAGAGGGGACCTTCCATGCAATGAGCAAAGAAACCAACTGATGCTCATTCGACCCATGAATCTGCCCTTGGAAGGTGTGAAGAAACTAGCTCACTTGGTCTGATATGGCTCGAGTTATAAGAGATTTCATAATTGGTTTATGGTTAAATAGAGCCTCATTTCGTGCGAGCTAGAGGTTACGAAGATCGAAAAAAGGTTTGATTCCATAAGACATGGGATTCCCTGGCTGATAGGTGCCCCTTAGACGTCTAGTATGGCCAGTGGAAATACCTCACTCTATGCTTATGTCATGCAAACCCAAAATGTTGTCGGACATGCCATAAAGATATGGTTATTTCAGTCTGGGAGATCACATAAAGGACAATTTGACCGAGGAATTTTATGGTAATAGAAGAGTCGGTCCGCTGTAGGCAAAGCCTGATAAATGAAATACCATAAGAATAATTTTATTTTTGGAGGTAATCCGTTCTTCTAGAGCCACATCCATGGTAATGAAGGCATTCAACGTTTTATATTCGCACTGTTTAGCCAAGTGGAAGTGTTTTTAATAGTAAGTCTCATTCCTTGACTTGACCACCAAAAAGAGGAATCCTTTTTAGCCGTGGGGGATATGTAGATAACTTGAATAAAAAAAATCCGATGGAAAGTATTGGGCAAGTAATCCCAAATTCCATTGATAGTTATGAATGAATCGACATTGCAGCTCTGACAGAATGTTGGGAGGTATGTTCGGGAATCGGTGCTCCAATGTTTCCTGTACGGACCAAATATGTTTCCCGAAGGAAATCTCACCTGATCCAATTTGCGATTTAATTCCTTGCCTAAATAAGGGAATTAATTTGGACACATGCAACCAAAACCAAGATGCATTTGAAAGAATTGTTGCTTCAAGTAATAAAGAGACAAGATAATTTTTTTTATTAGAGAACCCACGCCGAGAGGTTAGTCTGGTTGTAATAAATTTTCCATAATAGTTTAAGCATAAATGCGGTGTTAAGGGTGTGCAGATCTTCAACCCTTAGTTCTCCATATTGCTTGGGTAACGTAATCGTATCCTAAGATATGGTTGAGGTCTTGTGGGTTTGTGAGTTTGCATTCTAAAATAATTTCTTTATTTTAACATTGAGTGTGGAAAGTATGGATTCAGGCATTGGGTAGGCAGACATACTATAAGCTGACAAGGTGGTGCAGACCGCAATGATGAGAGTAGCTCTACCAGAGTAGGAAAGAAAATGTGAATATCATGTGTGAAGATGAGTTTCAAGGTCTTCAACGAGGTTAATAAAAAGGCTGCGAGTGACACGACCAGTAATAAGAGAGAACCCTAAATACCTTTCATGTTCGTAGTTTCCCTGAAATCCTAGCATCGAGCGAGTTACACGCATAATAGTACATGGAGTAGAGCACCCAAATGTAATGAGAGATTTTTCATGAATGATGGTTTCACCTAAAACTTTCGAAATATTTCGAAAATGGTTTGATCCCTGGATATCGTCTGGCTTGTTGGCTGTAAGAAGAGGATACAATCGTCGACAAATGCTAATCCTGGGATTTTTGCCCCATTTATAGAGGGGCGGAGAGCAGTTATGGTTTTGCATTGACTTTCCAAATCGATATGTCGTAAAAGGACATCTAAATCGAGGATAAAGAGGAATGGGGACAACGGATCTCCTTGCCTGAGACCCCGTGAAGGCTGAAACTGGGGTCCCATGTGACCGTTAATCAAGGCTTGAAAATTTTGAAAATCTCTGTCTCTTTGTGTTGGCTCAATTTTGAGACAAGTGTTTTTTCTAGATGCTCATGCACTGCTCTTGTTTTTTTTATTCAAATCTATTTTTTTATATCTTAAATCATATTTCCCTATATTGATTTATTATATAAAGTATTTTTTGAAAAAAAAATTGTGTTGTATACAATTTTTTGGGTATCATACATTTTCTATATTTTCCCTTGTATGAGTTTTTATATTTTTTCCTGAATTTAAATTTTATTTTATATTGTATGTCTTGTATCTCATTTGACTTGACATATAAAATATTTTTATGTTCAGAATTATTTTTGGGAGTTATATATTTTTTATTCTATTTTATTTTTGGAGTTTATAATTTTTTCTCTGTTTATATTGATTTTTTTGTTGACAAAATGCTAAAATATTAAACATTTTTTTTGTTTAGTTTAAATGTTTTTATAAAAAATTAAAAACGACAGTTTTTTTATAGTATGGTATGTTTTTGAAATACCATGGGCTGATTTTTTGGGGGAGTTGATATTGTTTGGCTCGAGGTTTGATTGTGTGTAAGGGGTTGGTCTATCATTTTGTGAGGCTCAATGCTCTGCATAACGTGTGGGATGTGGCCTATTTTTTTATAGCCGTTTGTTTGGTTTTGGGTAGAGGTTTATATACTCGTTTTTTTGCTGAAAAGTATTAGGCTTTTTATATTTTCGTTTCTCTCTCTCTCTACAAGAAAGAAAAGTTGCCAATAACATTTTTTTGTTTTGACCCACTTTCCTCTCTCTCAAGATTTGTATATACTCAATACTACTAAGGGTCTGTTTGGTTCGTGGCGAAATACTTTTCACCGTGTTAAAAGTAAAAGGTGAATTATTACTTTGGTGATTTTGTTTTCACAATTTCCGTTTGGATGATCGAGTTTTCACTAGGTGAAAATTTTAACTTTTTCACCATTTGTTGTTTGAATGGTCAAGGTGAATATGGTGAAAAAATAAAATGACCATATTACCCCATACTTCAAATGCACATAACTATTTTCATTTTTATCACACAATTGTCAATGACCATTAAAAAATATGCATTTACCTCAAACTCAAATTTGGCACAATCCCCTCCCCCCCCCCCCCCCCCCCAACTAGTCATATTTGGCTAACAAGACAAATAAGTAAAAAAACAGTCCCAATTTAAAAAAAAAAAATTTCGACAATGAAAAAAAAATGTCATTTGTAAAAAACAATCATAACTAAAAAAAGAAAAGCCAACTATAAAAACAGTAGTCCACAATTAAAAAGAAATAAACTTTGAAAAAAATAGCCCTAATTGTAAAAAAAACAGTCCCAATTAAAAAAAAAATCCCAACTATGAAAAAAAACTGTTCCATTTAAAAGAATTTAAAAAAAAAACTGTTCCCAACTGTAAAAAACCGTCTCAATTAGTAAAAAAATTTGGAACACATTACCATGCACCAAACAAATCTTCATTTTTTTTTCAATTTTTTTATGGGAATAGCTATTCTCACACCCTTGGAATAATCAATGACAATTGTACCCTTAAATTTATAAAATCTAAATGTCCAATTTTTTCACCTCCAACTAAAATAAATACATTTGATAAAAACTCCAAAATTATATTTTCAATAAAAAAACTATTTTTTATATAAAAAAAAAATTGTTTATAAAATGTGAAATCTTATCTATTTGTTTTATTAAAAAACTGTATATAAAATGTAAAATTTGTTTTTCTTAAGAAACTGTTTTCTTAAAAAAGCGTTTTTTTTATTTACAATTTTTATTTTTGTTTAAAAGTTTTTTTTGTACTATATTAAAATTAATCTTTTTACTACTTTGAAAAAATATTTTTCGCCGCAACTATATGTATAAGCGGTCCGACCACCAATACATACCGCTGGTGCGGATCATTTTTTCTAATATCTTGGTCTGCGCCAATGGTATGTATAAGTTGTCGGACTGCCTATACATACTGCTGACGTGGACCATTTTTTTATATAGTAAAAAGGCTACTTTTAAAATAGTAAAAGAAAGAATTTTTACTGAAAAAATAAATAACAAAACTATTTTTTAAATAAATAAAAGAATCCGTTTTTAAATAGAAATGATAAAAAGAATGTTCCCTTTTTTAAATAAATAACGAAACAGTTTTTTATCAACGTCCATTTAAATAAAAAATAATATGTTTTTTTTATAAATAACAGAATATTTTTTAAATGAAAAAATAACTTTTAAAATTTTTATATTTTTAGAATATTAAAATTTTAATTTTCTAGAATATTAGGATTTTTATTTGCAAAATATTATGTTTTTATTTTTTCATAATATTACGTTTTTTTAAGTAATAGATTTTTGGGCAAAAGATTATATTTGTTCAAATCATATATGCATAGAGGGTCTTTTGATCTTTTAGTATTTAAATATTGAAAAGGGTGTGGGGGAAGACATAGAGGGTGTAGGAATAGCTATTCCATTTTTTATTTATTTTTAAAATTTAAATTTTTTTTAATTTTTTAATTTTTTTAAATAAAAAATGAAATTTTAAAAAAAAATTAAATGAATATTTAATGATCGTGTTAATTGAGATGGAGAAATGAATCTGTGATAGTTGTAAGTGGAAATACGAAAGGTTAGTCTGGTAATAAGATAAATTCCATTGTTTTCACCTATTAAATTATTCACTTTAAACCATGTTTTACCTCACTTTTCACCATATTCTTTTTATTTCACCATGTTAAATTCCCAACCAAACACATATTTTACCTAGGTGAATTATTTTTTAAAGCGGTAAAAAATATTTCACCACGAACTAAACGGACCCTAAGAGATTTTTTTTACCATCTTCTACTCTCTACTGTTTTGGAGCTTTGGATCTTGGATCTTGTGTTGGAGATTGTGTTTTCGGCCTGTTTTTTTTTCGGTGGTCCTCATATTTTTCGGTGTTGGTTTTTCACAGTTTGGGGATTTATTTTACCCGGTGTTACGTAGGCGTTTTTGAGACTGCTCCGATTTTGCTCCTGCGGGGTTTCCGTGTTTGGTCCGGAGTTGGCAATTTTCGGCCCTGTTTTCGGAGGTGGATCTTTTCTCCGGTGATATTTTCGTGTTCAGTCCAGCGTATTCTCCGGCAGTCCCTGGTTTTTCGGCGACCATTTTTTTGGGTATTACATCTCTCGTGTGTGTGTGTGTATATGTATATTTATATTTATATAAGTATGTATATAAACTAATTTGTATATATATATATATATATATATTCTTTGTTCACTAATTTTTGTGGTTGTATTGATATAGATGTTAGGAGTTTCTTTATTTACATAAACTAATTTGTTAGACTTAGTTCATGTTTGTTGAGTTGTAGATTATTTAGATCTGTAAATTTTTTGTGTGTGATTTAAGATCATTTGTTGTTGTGTTTATATTTTCACCTATTTTAAAGTTTTGTGTGCACTTGTTGTCCAGTCCTAACAAGTTGGGTGTTTTGTTGGTGTGATTTATCTACACGAAATTTAGTTATGTGTACACTTGTTTATTGGACTTAAATTTTTATTGTGTCACACTTATTTTATATTAAAATCTAATTTGATCTATTTGGATTTAAAGATAATCTGATTTTTTACTCTAACTAGTTACTCCCTCTAAGTTGAACTTTTGTGTGCTCACTTTATTTACTTGGGTTTAATTAGTGTATAGACTTTAATCATAATACTCTTTATTTTTTTTAATATTCTTTTTAGTTAAACCCAACCTATTTTAGTGAGTCGAGTGATACAGTCTTTATCTCGTACTCATTTGACTTGGATTGGGCCATTTGACTCATACTCTTTATTGCTTAAGTTGAATACTTTTTGTTCTATTCTTTTATACTTAGGTGGTCTTTGTGTATGTATGAGTTTTTTTCTCCAAACCTAGTTATAGTATTGGCTTAAACTAAAATTTGGAATTCAAATCTTTGTGATTATTTTTGTGTGTCACACAGATTTGTAATTTTGACTTAACTAATAGATTAGTATCTATCTTGTTGTAACATTAATTAAGTCCTAATTTATATGCGCTAAGTGCTAGACATATTTATCTTTTGCTCATTTTATAACACCGATTTAAATTAATTCATATTCTATCTGGTGTTAAGTTAATTTTTTTATTGTTTAGTTGTGCGACACAATTGTTGGAATTTTATTTCCTATTTTATTTGTGGCCATTTGCACCAACTAAATTATTTTAGGATTAATCTTTACTTGAATATTTATTATTGAGGAATACCTCACTTGTGTCTTGTGACTTAATATTTAATCATTCTTTTTAGTATCGATTAATTCTATATCTTCTTACCATTCACTTAGTCACTGATTGGTAATTTTTCTTGTTAACTAAAATAGACTTAACCTGGTTTGTGTTTAGTCTCTTTTTTCTGAACAAGATTATTTTATTGTTTTAATTAAAATAATCCTTATCATTAAATCTTTTTTGCACATATATACGGGGTCTCGGGTATGAGTGTGTAGTTGTGTGTGTGTCTCATGCTTACACTACCTCGGTTGTTTAGTTAGATTCAGTATTGTGAGGTTGTTTAGTTTGTGCCTGGTTGTACTAGTTTTGTATTGGCCTAACTATTTCAATTACACTCGGTTGCTGAATTCTGTATCTAAACATTGGTATTAGTGTTACGTGTGTAGTGAGTGAGTGATAGTCTCTATTACCTCAATTTATTGGGTTAACTAATTTTCAGTCAAGTTTGGTTGTTTTAGACTAGGCTGATTGTACGGGTGTGCATTTGCTTAGTGTAATGGACTTGGACGACTATAATCTGTAACTTATAACTGGTAATAGTGGACTTGGGTGTGTGAGTTGTCCTGGGACTAGGGACACTGGGTTTACTACCACGGTGAGTTCCTCGAGAACAAATATTGTGTCACACTCTACTTTTCCTCCTCTCATTCTTAAAGGGAATTATTTTTATATCTAGCATCGCCACCTTTTACTTACTAGTGTGTGCGAGTGTTTTTAATTTATAATAGATTTTATCAAAGAGTTTAAAAGAGTTTTTAAATAACTTAATATGCATTAGTAAGTACCCTTTGGTCCTTTCTAGTGGTATGAGAGCTTCAGGATTCACTTTATAAAAGTTTTAATTCCGCAAAGATCCTAAAGTCTTTTTAAAATCTATATTTTATATCTTTTAAAATCTATTTTTTAAATATGGGAAACTTATACGGTGATGCCGATTTTTCTTCTAAAAAATCCCTTTATGAATGTTTTAGAGAGTCAAAGTCTTATTCACAATTTGACATTAAAAGCGAGAATGTTATTTTCCAAGCGATGGGTGCAACCGAAGTTAAAGATATTTCATCTTGCACTACATCTTTAGAGGCTTGGGACATTTCATTATCTCCTACCCATTTATCTAGTGTATGCGATGATATCTCCATCTGTGATAGCGATACTAGTTGTTTTAATTTAGTTGCTTTTACCTCACGTTGTGTCTTTATATGCAAGGACATTAATGATTACTTATCTACTAGTTCTGGTAATTTTGATTTATGTGTAGATAATTTTGATTTAGACAAAATGATTCTATCTCTTACCACATATGCTCTTTTTCACCCTACATTCACAGCTTCCATATCTAAAGTTGATGATATTTTTTGTGACGTTGATGAATTTGAAAATGTAGACGCTTTTATCATTTTAAGTGGGTGCATGAGTATGAATTTAGAAGGTTTTGTAGATAATATTTTCATCCAATTTTGAGGACTGCACTGATTTAGTTCAAATTAATTCTAGTTTTATGGTTAAAAATGACGTTTTAAACAATCAAATCAAGTTAATGTCCAAAGAATCTGAATTTCGTATAAATAAACTTGAAAATGATGTTTTATTTTGAGAGAAAAGAATTATTATGTTAACGGAGATTAACCATTCTCTTGAAACTAAAAGAATTATTATATTTATTTTTCCAATATAAATTTTCCTGGTTAAGGGGATAAGCCAATTCCGCCTAAATTTCCCTTTCCTGTAAGATAAGGGCGGAGTCATGATTGGTCTCAATAAGGGTTCGTGTGTGAAGTAGACTCTGTTGGAGACGGGATATTTTTGCCGCCATATTCCCGTAGACTTTAGTTTTCCAGGCTAAAGCCACCTCTTTGAAGGAAATAGACTTCCTACTAAAACAGCTGGAAGGCGTCTCTTCTAATGTCGGAGTCCAATGAGACCGAATAATCTAATGGAAGGAAGGATATGTTGCCCATTATTTATAATAAGTGAATCGTTTAGGATTTCTGACATGTGGGGGCATGTTATCTAGTAGAATAGGGCAGTGGTCTGAACTTGCATTGGGGAGATGTGTGATCGTATGGGTAGGATATAGGTCCATCCACGCAGTATTATCTTATTTCATGTCCAACCTTTCACGAACATGCTGAGGGTGGTAACTTTCCACGTAAAAGACGGACCCTAAAATCCTAAACCATGGATATCACATGTCATCATAAACTTATTTAAAGATTTAGCGTGACAGGGCTTAAAATCCCGGCCTCCTAGATTTTCTTGTGGGCCTAAAATGGTATTAAAATCCCCAAGGAGAATCCAGGGGTGGATAACAGAGGTGGAAAATTATTTAGTTGTTTCCATACCTAGTTTTGAGTTATAAGATTTGGGGGCATGTAGACAGCTGTCACTTCTGCTGGTCCCGTCGCATGATCAAGGTCTATCAGGACGTCAATGAAATATGGAGAGACTTCAACCTCGTGTGCCGTGGTAGGGCCTTCCATCTAAAGGACCCAAATATCTCCAGATTATCCAAGTGCAGGAGAAATGATGTGATTACGAAATGGGATTCAGCCAATCTCATCCAGGGAACGATGAGTATCCATTCAATTATCCAAGATAACCACCATGTGAGGCTCTTGTCTATGAATAATATTCAAAACTTCTGGTAGGAAAGTTGGTCAGGTAACTCCTCTAGCATTCCATTGTAGGATTTTCATTAGGGTTAGTTGGAGGTGAGACCTCATCAATATCGGGTCTGGGAGGAATTTAAGAGGATTTGGGGTATTTATACCTAAATAGATATATAATTATTATATTATATATCAAGACTTGGGACTTGGGGACTTGGGCTTGGGTCCTAATAATCAGTTAATTATAATTTCATCTTTAAATAATTTTATTTAATTCTATTTTAATTAATATTAAAAATCATTTTATTTAATTAATTAAAAATTGTTTTATGATTAAAATTAAAACAAGTTTTTTTCTTAATTAGCCGTTGGGAGTGGTTTAGTGGCAGAAGTGGTCATCCACATTTTGGGGGAGTGGGCGGTTTCTGTATCCCCTTATATGAGGGATATGCATATCAGTTTCTATTTACTAGTTTCAATCAATCTCTCTCTAAAAAACATCCTTCTTCATACTCCAATTCTAGGCATAATCTCTTGTGATTTTAAAGTCATCCATTGAGTGCTTCAATCAGATGAATTGTGCTGTTGAATCCTGGGGACAATTATCTGAGGCTCGAAGCATCACTGATTAATGTGCGGGCGACATTTCTGTCTTAGGACTGTGTGTCTAACACACACCTTAGCATCCAGATAAGTCGTTCCAATTTATTATTATCTTTTTGGTTTTCCCGTATACGCATATAACAATCCAAGACATAAATAAAATTTTATATTCGTACAATGAGAAAATTTGATCCTGCCGCTATCGCCTCTGCTAGGCCTGAAAAATTTGTTGGTTTGAATTTTAAACGTTGATAACAAAAAATGCAATTTTATCTGAACCTGTTGGAACTCGATCACACGTTAGAAGTTCAGGAAGATAATTCTGAAGAGACCGAACCTGCAAAAACTGTTGTTAATCAACTTTGGGAAAAATCTGATTTTATGTGCAAAAATCATATTCTGAACAATTTGGATGATGCCCTGTATGATATTTATTTTTCTGTCCCCACTGCTAGAGAGTTTTGGTTGATGTTAGATAAGAAATATAAAACTGAAGATGCTGGAAGTAAGAAATTTGTTGTTAGTCCTTTTCTGGATTTTAAAATGGTTGACGAAAAATCTATTTTGTCACAATTAGAAGAACTTCAAGTCATTATTCATGAAATTCATGCTGAGGGAATGTCAATTAGTGAGGGTTTTCAAGTCACCTCTATTATTGAGAAACTTCCCCCTTCCTCGAAAGAATTTAGAAATGGCCTTAAACATAAACGTAAAGATATGACTATGGAAGATCTCGCTGTTAGACTTAGAATTGAAGAGGATAATTGTGTTAAGGAAAAAAGAGACGTTGCCACGGCTATGACTGCCAAAGCAAACATTGCTGAAAGTAGTGGGGGGACCAAAAATCAGTTTAAGCCAAATAAGTACCAACATAAATTTAAGGGAAAAGGAAAAGCACCAAATAATGCTACGAAACCTAAATGTGGGATTAAGAAATTCGGGGGAGACTATTTTGTTTGTGGTAAACCTGGACATCGAGCCCAAGACTGCTTCAAAAGGAAAAACAATGAGAATCTCAAAAAACCTAATGAGGGTGCACAAGCTTCAATTGTTGAAACTGATAATTTTTCTGTTGTTATTTCAGAGGCACACCTGGTTATCAACATTAAGGACTGGTGGGTGGACACTGGGGACACCCGACACATCTGTGGAGACAGGAGTGTTTTTTCCCACTACGAGGTGGTGGGAAGTGATGAAAAGCTCTATATGGGCAATTCTTCAGTAGTTGTTGTTGCTGGAAAAGGGAAGGTGGATTTAAAATTCACTTATGGAAAAGTCCTAACATTGAACGAGGTGTTGCATGTGCCCGGCATTAGGAAAAATTTGGTCTCAGGCTCGCTGTTGAGTAAAAAGGGTTTTAAAATGGTTTTTGAATCTGATCAGTTTGTTTTATCTAAAAATGGGGTGTTTATGGGTAAGGGTTACATGTGTGAGGGATTATTCAAATTAAATGTAACTGTTGACTCTGTTTTTAATGTAGTTAATTCTTCTGCTTATCTCTCTGATTCCTTATATTTATGGCACAGTAGACTTGGACATGTTAATTTTTCTTCACTTAGAAGATTAATGAATTTAGGGGATATTCCTAAACTCCCTGCAAATGTCGAACACAAATGTGAAATATGTGTTGAATCAAAAATCAAAAGAAAACCTTTTGAAAGTATACAACGCTCTACTGAAATTTTGGGTTTAATTCATACCGATTTGTGTGACTTAAAAGGAATTCAAACAAGGGGTGGGAAAAAATATTTTATCACCTTTATAGATGATCACACGAAATTCTGTTATGTGAATCTTTTGAGATCTAAGGATGAAGCACTTGAGAAATTCAAACTATATAAAACAGAAGTTGAAAATCAACTAAATCAAAAAATTAAAATTGTAAGATCAGATAGAGGAGGAGAATATTCTGAGCCTTTTAATGACTTTTGTAAAATACATGGCATAATACATCGAAATACGGCACCATATTGTCCACAACAAAATGGTGTAGTAGAACGTAAAAATCAAACACTAAAGGATATGGTAAATGCTATGTTAAATAGTTCCGGTCTTCCTCACAATTTATGGGGTGAAGCGATACTTTCAGCCTCTTATATTTGAAACAAAATTCCCCCTGAGAAATCTGATAAATCTCCTTATGAATTATGGAAAGTAAGAAAGCCTTCATATAAATACTTAAAAGTGTGGGGGTGTTTAGAAAAAGTAGTCTTGCCTCCACCTAAATGAACTAAACTTGGACCTAAAACTGTTGATTGTGTATTTATAGGAAATGCTCAAAATAGTAGTGCATATAGGTTCCTTCTGTTTAAATCAGATGTAGATAGTGTATCTACAAATACTATTATTGAATCTAATGATGCAGAATTTTTTGAACACATTTTTCCAAATAATCCCAGTACTAGACTTGAGGATGCTCCTTCAAACATTTATATGCCATCTAGTAGTGGGCAAGAGAATGATATGGAAATACAGGAACCTAGGAAAAGTAAAAGACGTAAAATAGATAAATCTTTTGGGGTTGATTATATTTTATTTTTGTCCGAGGGGGATCCTCAATCTTATCATGATGCTCTTCTCTCTCCCGAATCTCCATTTTGGAAAGAGGCTGTTAATAGTGAAATAGAATCTATTGCGCAAAATCACACTTGGGATTTGGTTAACTTGCCACCAGGTTGTAAAACCATAGTGTGTAAATGGGTTTTTAAAAGAAAAATGAAACCTGATGGATCCATAGAAAAATATAAATCTAGGTTAGTAGCCAAAGGATATAAACAAAAGGAGGGAATCGATTACTTTGACAGTTATTCTCCGGTTACGCGAATTACTTCTATTAGAATTCTAATTTCCCTCACATCCATCTATAAACTGTAAATTCATCAAATGGATGTTAAAACAACTTCTTTAAATGAGGAATTAGAAGAGGAAATTTATATGGATCAACCGAAAGGATTTGTTGTAAAGGGATTAGAAAGAAAAGTTTGCAAGCTAGTTAAATCCTTATAAGGACTAAAACATGCCCCTAAGCAGTGGCATGAAAAATTTGATCAAGTAATGATTAATGATGGATTTAAAATAAATGAATCTGATAAATGTGTGTATCTTAAGTGCCATAGAGATGCTTGTGTGATTGTTTGCCTATACGTTGATGATATGTTAATATTTGGATCACATATGAGTATTATAAAAACCACTAAGAAGTTGTTATGTGAACAATTTGATATGAAAGACTTGGGAGTTGCAGATTTCATTTTGGGAATTAAAATAATACGATATTCGGTGGAAATCAAATTATCACAATCACATTATATAGAAAGTGCGTTAAGGAAATTCAATCAATATGAATCTACTCTTGTTAGAACTCCTTATGATCCAAATAGTAAACTAAAGAAAAACAAAGGAGAACCTGTGTCACAACTTGAATATTCAAGAATTATTGGTAGCCTAATGTACATTATGAACTCCACCAGACCTGATATTGCATATGGAGTAGGGAGATTGAGTAGATATACTTGTAATCCTAATAATGATCACTGCAATGCACTTATTAGAGTTTTGAGATACCTGAAATTTACTTTGGATTATGCTTTATATTATGTCTCATATCCTGCTATGATTGAAGGTTATACTGATACTAATTGGATTTCAGACTCAGAGGAATCCAAATCTATAAGTGGATATGTATTCACATTAGGAGGGGCTGTCGTATCGTGAAAATCCTCAAAACAGACATGCATTGCGAGATCAACAATGGAGTCTGAATCCATAGCTTTAGACAAAGCATGTGAAGAAGTCAAGTGGTTGAGTACATTTCTGGCAGACATTCCAATATGGTCTAAACATGTACATGCGGTACTTATACACTGTGATTGCCAAGCGGCAATAGCAAAAGCAAGCAACAAGTCCTATAATGGAAAGTCAAGACATATTCGTCGCAGGCATAACAGTGTGAGACAACTCATATCTAAGGGCATTATAACCATTGATTTTGTAAGGTCAAATGATAATTTAGCATATCCATTGACCAAAGCGTTGTCAAGAGATATCATATACAAAACATCTAGGGGGATGGGCTTAAAGCCTAATGAGTAAAATCATCATGATGGATACCCAACCTATCTGAATGGAGATCCCAGGATATAGGTTCCATAGGAAAACTAATTGTGGATGATTATATGTGAGCGCTACAAGGACTTATCATTGTCTTATCCCTATGGTGTTAATAATAATAATAGTAGTGCTACCTGTAATGAGAAAGGTTGAGTTAAACTCTTAATGAATCTATGGCTTGGATTTTCAAGCGAGATGTGACAGGACATTCTTGATTGATTCACCTAAGGGAGTGTGGTAGTGGGTCCGCTACCTATGGGAATTGTGGTTGAATTCTCTAGAGTGCTCATGATACTGGGATATAGCTCATGGCCTTAATGAGCAAAACTGTTGTGAACCACAAGTGTATTAAAGTATCATGTGTGTAGTCTATTAAACTGGCTTACCAAAACAACTGGTCAGTTCAAGATATGTAATTCACTTAATAGTTTGTAAGCCCAATGGACATACATTAAGAAAGGTTCAAGTCCAAAAGACACCTCTGCCTATTAATGACATTTTTATTCCCAAAACTTTCTTCCTTCTTCTCGTATCTCATTCATGTGGGGGATTGTTGTGTGTGTGTGTGTATAAATTTTGGTGTGAATGATATACTCACAATAAGACCTTGTAGCCTAGTGTTAAATTTGTGTCCCCTTTAGGGGAGGTCATGAGTTCAAGTCCCACTAAGGGGATTTAAAAGGATTTGGGGTATTTATACCTAAATAGATATATAATTATTATATTATATATCAAGACTTGGGACTTGGGATTTGGGACTTGGGCTTGGGTCTTGGGTCCTAATAATCAGTTAGTTTTAATTTCGTCTTTAAATAATTTTATTTAATTCAATTTTAATTAATATTAAAAATCATTTTATTTAATTAATTAAAAATTATTTTATGATTAAAATTAAAACACAATTTTCTTACTTAGACGTTGGGAGTGGTTTAGTGGGAGAAGTGGTCATCCACGTTTTGGGGGAGTGGGTGGTTTCTGCATCCCCTTATATGAGGGATATGCATATTAGTTTCTAATTACTAGTTTCAATCAATCTCTCTCTCAAAAACGTCCTTCTTCATACTCCAATTCTGGGCATAATCTCTTGTGGTTTTAAAGGTCATCCATTGAGTGCTTTAATCGGCTGAATTGTGTTGTTGAATCCCGGGGACAGTTATCTGAGGCTCTAAGCATCACTGATTAATGTGCGGACGATATTTTTAGCTTAGGACTGTGTATCTAACACACACCTCAACATCCAGATAAGTCGTTCTAATTTAATATCATTTTTTTGGTTTTCCCCTATACGCATATAACAAGAGGATGTAGATAAAATCGTTTGGACGCATTGGGTTCATCAGCAGTTGTGCTTTATTTGGGTCTGGATGAGCATGGAATGTGAAGATTGACGCCGGTTCTGATTGAAGCCTGTCTTGATATTGGCCGACCTCTATGTGTATGCGGTGTCGCAGAAGATGATAGTGGAACACAAAGGGAGTGTGTAGTTCGCTTCGATTAGAAGCTCTTGAGATCCACTTTAGATTATTCTATTTGTGTCGAGTGTTGATCGGGGGTTGGGTTGGTGGTTTTCCATGCTGTAGCTTCCAGGTTGAAGGAGACGAAGGCGGGGTGGCTGATTTCTTGGCAAAACATTCGTATCCAGGTGGTGCATTGGGTTCATTGTAAAGGTTATCATTTTCGGGAGCGGTGGAGGTCGCTGAAAGAGATCCGAGGTAGTGGAATCTGGGGGGCCGCAGGAAAAGGTCGAAAAGTCTGGGATCGGGTACTGACTCGTCATGTTGAGTTTTGGCCCAATCTTCATTAGATGTCAATTGAAGCATAGATGGTGAAGGAATGATGGAAACCCTTTTATTCTGGCTGCATGGCAGTAAATTTTGCATGGGTTGGCTATCCTTTTTAACCCTGTTTCCATGCATTCTAATGCCGGTCCCATCAGGGTAAATGTTATCCACCTGAGACGCGGTGATATGAGAGTTGTCAGTTAACTTTCGTTTATATTATTTGTCTTTTGTTTCCACTGCATGGACCCGTGGACTGTGTTTCTCATGAGGGTCCTGCTTTTCCAGTTGAACTTAAGTAATATTCAGAGGTCAGCTGCTGATGTTGGTAATCTTCGGCCTTACGTTACCTTGATGTCAAGCTGGACAGTTATTTAAATCCACCTTTGTTTGTTCCTTTGTTGTTAAGGTGCCAGTCTTCCATTGTTATGACGTCATTCCATGCATTAAAATACTCTTTTTCCCCCTCCATATTTTTTGTCAATAGTCGAATATCTTGGCCTTCACCTTTTTCCCCATTTTTCCTTTATTCCTTTACCGCTAACTGGACAATCCTGACTAGTCATCAGAGAAAGCTATTTCCAACGTCGTGGTCTACGGGTTACCACGTGCCACTATTTATGTAACTCTTTTTCATTATTCATTTGTTGCATGGTAGTTGTTATAATGTGTTTGCAATGTCTTTTGAATGGCCAACTAGTCCACATGCAAAACATATGTCCGTTTTGAGTTCGTAAACAATACTACGAAGGATACGTCCAATATTTATTTTTGGAGGGAGAGGTTGTTCGATATTAAATTCAATACAAAGTTGAGCATAACGCGCACGTCCCATTGATTCAGTATGGAGATCAATTTTTAATGGCTTTCCCAACGAGGTTGCTATATGATGTAAAAATTCTCATTCATAATATTCTATGGGTAGTTCATGTATTTTCTCCCACAGACTCAGTGTTTAATCGTTGCAACAGAGGGCTTAAAAAAAATTTACCATCTTTCGACGGATAGATAATGATCTTCCATAAACCACGACCCTCCTGCTAATACAGTGATATAGTCTTCCAAGGACGCCATATTATCTAAATAGTAATTATTTTCCAAGTCAGTGATAAAAAGACCAGACTTTAAGTTCCAGAGCCTCGATAATCGTAATGCAAGTGATTGGAAGGATATAAATTTACCAAGTAATTTGATTACTAGTGATTGCCGCCATCGTTGCCTGACTTGTTGAAGTTCCTGATTGGCAATTTGAACTTTCGGAATGGTGATGTTTGTGTCTATATTATCTTATTGTTCATCTTTCGAGTCATACTCATCGATGTTAATGTCCATATCGCCTGACGAAAATAGAGTATGTTTGGTGGTTGTTTGCGGGTGTGGATAGGAGAGTATGTTGCTTCCCATGTCTTGCATCCCCCTATCAGAAGAGTTCCCCGTGATTCTATCTTTATTCGACATCCTATGTGGTTTCTGTAGTAGCTCATGAGGATTTTGAGAATTGTCATGGCTGGAATCCTTATTGATTGAAGAAGTTTCAGTTGGTTTAGAATGGTTTGGTGGCTTAGGTGGAGGTAGGGTAGAGAAGTGGTCTCGATCTCGCAGGGTTTCAGGAGAGAGAGAATTTTCCATCCCTATTTTAATAACTTAAAGTCCTTCCTAGGTCCTCTTTAGCAAAAATCATTATACCCTCGATATAGTATAACATGTAGATATTAAGAAGGGTAACTTATGCCATTCGTCCACCTCAGGGAAAAAACTCTTGACAAGTGGATGATGAGGGAGACCCAGAGTAGCACATCCTCGTCTTTATCCAAGAAAGATCCAATTAAATAGTTGATCACTCGATTACAAGTTCCATAAATGCAATTAGCTACACTATGTCACTATGAGATATCATCAAGAAGCAGTTATACAGGATAAAGAGAATATATACTTACTCGTGTAAAATAACTAACTTGCAATTGTTTTTTATCATGTAAATCATGATATCATCTCTCTTTGTGAGAATGAGCCACATGTCCATTGGGATCCACTCCATCTCACCTCACTCACTAATAAATGAAAGCTATGGACACCGTAAAAGGGAGTATAATATTGAAATATGTACAATTATGTTTCTCCAGTGATATTTGAGTGAGAAAGAACTTGTAACCGAGCTCCAAAAGAGTATTCAAGATAAATTAGTGATGATTACACAACTAGTGTATATAGGCAGTCCAGTTTGGTCCAATCCACGTTAACTTGGTTCTCTCTTTCTTACCCTATTCATTTCAGTTGTGTTTGAGTTCATTTCATCTCTTAACTGGTTCCTTGTTAGATAATTAGTCATTTATAATTTAGATCATCAATATACTAATTTCGAGCATCAATAGATGTTATTAGACCTTCATAGAATACACAGTTAGGATTGATGATAGAATATTAGTTCCTACAATTGAGGAACAACCTCATGCCGCTACAATTCTTGAAGACCAAGTCATATGATTATTCTTATAGTTCTGGAAGACCAAGGCACCTGCTATTATGTCATACTAGGCACCTGCTATTATCTTATAATATTATTCCCAGTCTAAGACTTCTGATAGCAATCTTGTTATTAATTATTCAAATATAAGCTAGTCAATTATCAGTTCCACTCTTTGTGGTATCCGTTGTATTCTAACGTTTAGATTCCAACGTTCATAATAAGGTGCTACAAATAGCCCTGCAGCTGTATTCTTCGAGGTCGAGTTCATTAAATATAATAAAATAGTATATTAGCCAATTGTTATTATGGTATCAGAGCTTAGTGGTTCTTCTCAAATGACTTCATCTGGGTTGAGTCTCTCTTTGAGCTCTCTTCATCACTTAATAGTCATTTGTCCCATGAATCTAAAAACCTCTAATTATCTCATTTGGAGAACTCAAATGTTGCAGCTAATTCAGTCTTTAAAAGTGACTCATCTTCTTTATGATGTACAAATGGTAAGAACAAAGAAGTGGACACGGAGTTGTCTACATATGCGGTTTGGGAAGAAAAAGGTTGCCTTTTGAGGAGTTGGATTTCAAGAACTATGAGTGACGAGTCTATGTACTTAATAGTGGGTTGCAACACTGCCAAATAAATATGGCACACACTTGAAGATCAATATCTTCAAGTTTCTAAAGAAAAATAATTTTCTCTCAAGGAGCAACTGCGCAATATATCCATGGAAGGAAAAACCATTGATGAGTATGTAAAAACAATCAAAGAAATTTGTGATGGTTTAATGGCCATTAACAAACCTTTGGATGAAGATTCAAAAGTAATTAGTTTTGCCCAAGGATTAGGAGTTAAAAAAAAACCTTTCGTACTGTTATGATTGGAAAACCTCCATATCCAACCATTAGGCAACTTATAACAGCTTTGAGGGGATTTGACTTGAGAGAAGCAAAAGAAACTACTCCCACACCACAAACAAACACTGAATTGGATCACTCTTTGGCCTTTGTCGCTCAAAGAGGAGGATATCAAGGATTTTCTAGAGGAAGAGGATGGAAAAATAGAGGGAGAGGCAACTATAGAGGAAATTTTGGAGGAAACTATAACTCAAGGGGTAGAGGTTTCCGACCAGCAGGTTTTTATCCTAATACTAACTCTTTTTTAATCAAAATGGCAGGTATGGTAATAATAATTATAGTAGCAATCACTATCATCAACCTCAAACCATGGGACAAGACATAAGGCCGTTCCACACAGAATGAGGATATCATAGAAACACAAATCCACCTTCAAATGTACAGTCAAAAGGAGAAACTAGCACAACTCAAGTGGAGTGTCAAATTTGTGGCTCAAACAAGCATAAAGCACTAACCTGTTACTATAGGTGGGACTTCTCTGTTGGGGCTCCAGAAAACTCACAAGCAATGGTAGCCACACAACAATATTCTCCTGACCAGAACATTTATGTAGACTCATGTGCTTCCACTCACATGACCAACACAATAGGTAACATTTCAAATTTAAAACCTTATTTTGGAAATAATAAAGTTGTAATTGGCGATGGATCTAAATTAGACATAACACATGTTGGTGAAAAGAAAATAAATCGACTTATACTAAAAGATGTTCTTGTTGTTCCAAAACTTAAAAACTCACTTATTTCTGTCTCACAACTTGCCAAAGAAAATGAATGCACTCTTGACTTTACTGACAATGATTTTGTTGTTAAGGACAAGAAGACCAACCGAGTGATGGACAAAGGATATGCCTTTGATGATAACAAGCTTCAAGCATTGTTTTCCAATCAAGAAAGCAAGGGTAGTGATGATATTTGGCACATGAGATTAGGGCATCCTAGTAGTCAAAGTCTCAAACTATTATCTAGAAATAAGTGTTTTGATGTTACACATTAGAATAAAAACTCTACTTTTTGTGTTTCATGTCAAATGGGAAAAAGTTGTAAGAAACCTTTTAATTTGAATAACAAAATTTCATTAGAACCTCTTGCTAAAATTCATTCAGACTTATGGGGTCCTGCTCCTATAAATTCATCTCAAAACATGAGATATTATGTAGTATTTATAGATGATTACTCTAGATATACATGGTTGTTCCCTCTTAAACATAAATCTATTTTTTATGAAACATTTCTTCATTTTCAAAAAATGGTTAAAACTCAATTTGATAAGAAAATCAAAAAATTTCAATGTGATGGAGGAGGAGAATTTTCAAGTAATACATTCATTGAACATTTACATAACCATGGAATACTTAGACAAATTTCATGCCCAGACACACCCGAACAAAATGGTGTTGCTGAAAGAAAGCATAGGCATATAGTTGAAACTGCTCTAACCCTTATGTTCTATGCAAAAATACCTTTATATATTTGGGTGGATGCCTTTTTAACTGCTGTATACCTCATCAATAGATTACCTTCTTCCAAACTAAAGAAAGAAACTCCTCTCTTCAAGTTGTATCACAAGCAACCATGTTATGACTCTCTTAAGATTTTTGGATGTAGGTTTTTCCCTTATATTAAAGGAAAAACTCAACACAAATTTACTCCAAAATCTTTTCCTTGTGTTTTCATTGGTTACAGCTCCTTGCACATGGGTTATAGATGTTATCACCCCTCTACTAGGAGAGTATATGTATATAGACATGTTGTTTTTTATGAGTCTATTATGCCTTATGTTAAACCTGATAGATATATGGTGTCTAGTGAAGTCACAACAAGCATGACTACTTACCAAGAGTTTATCGAAACTAGTAGAGATATGATTAAAAATACAAATAAACAATTTGTACCTAATGTATCTATGAGCAATTTGAAAGAACAAAATACAGAAAATAATATGACAAATCAAAACATAATAAACCCATTATCTTATGACACTAAGACTAGTTTCAAAATACCATCTGACACTATTGTCGAAAGACATTACCTACTAAACTTTTACGTCCTTCTAATATCTTTGGTACTTCACACAGGGACCCAACTGGAAACTATATAGCTCCCTTACTGCCAGCAGTCTCTACAAGAAAAAAACCAACGAATTTGGCACAGGGTCCTAGCAGACCTACTAGCAGTACGGTCTTACCTACTCACAGCATTGGCAACGATCCTCTTTGCATCATGTAAGTACATTTTTGTCCATTGTCAATATGTATGTCGTACGCCGTCACACCGTTGAAGAAATTCAAGATCGCATCTACATCAACGGATCCGAATATCAAAGCGTCTTCAACATCATAGCCTCTGCGAGAATGAACTTGGTAAAGTTTTGTTTTTAAGTTCCTTAAAGTTCATACTTAGTATTGGGAAATTTTCATAAATGTTTTTTATAAAAATAAGAAGTAATTTTTTTCAAGTAAAATGAGGCTTTTAAAAATATTTTTTATTTTCTAGTGAGCCGGACCGGCCCGCCGATATTAAACGAACCGATCCGCCCCCGGACCGGTCTGCCTACCTATCGGACCGATCCGCTTTCCTCCAGTATACCACGGACCGATTACGAACCGAAAAAGCCTATTTTAAAAAGAATCGATCCGAGGTCGGACCGATCCGCCTCCAAGACGGACCGATCCACCTGGGATAAATTCGAACAGTTCCGTGTAATGTTTTTCCACCGACTCTTATTTTCTATATATATTCCTACTTCGTTGGTGTATTTTCCAAGTCTTTGAGAAAACGTTTCTATGAGTACAAACACAACAAGACTTCAATTTTTGATGTGCCAAACATCTTTTTGATTCACACACAAAAATCCCAATTAATTTTGTGAATCTTTTGGAACCCTAGAACACAAGCTTTGCTACTGTTCAACCTTTGTGGGGAGATCTTTGCAACCGAGGGCTGCGTGTCATTGTTGAGGGAGTCTCTACAAAGTGTTATGGCTGGGTGTCATTGAGGAGAGTTGCGGTTCTTCCTTTGTTGTTTGGGCTACGAGTCCTTAGAGGGTGCTGCGTGTATTCTCTTGCTGAGTTCAAGACTATGTGTCTTTGTGGGTTATCTGCGCATTAATCCATTGCAGATTTCTCTACGTAATTGTAAGTTGCGATTTATATATTCATAGTGAAATAAAGGTTTTACTCGAAAGGTTTTTTTTTCTGAAATCTGTGTCTCAGCAATATTTACTGTGTTGTATGCTTTATATTTGATGGGATGATTTAGATGCATGTTTAAGGGTTGTATTTATACCACGCATCTTTACCTCTATAGTTTTTATTTTAAGCGTTAGAAATATATTTACAAATCTATTATTCAAACTAACATAAAATCCAGATCTACAATTAAATCATATTGATCATGTACATAATTTTTTCTTTATTCCACTTATTTTTGATCTACCAAAATTATTTTGCCTAACATCACACAAGAATGCATATATATCGCATCTATCAAACAATGGTGTTATATGTACTTAAACATTCCCTTATGTATATACATATATTCACTATATTTACTATGCTTTAATATATTATCAAAATTTCTTAAGTTTATTTCTTTAACATCATATTCACAATCTTTTATTTCAATATCTCCTTCCCTTCTTTCAATATATACTTTTTATTTAAGTTAAAGTTTAATTATTATATACTCCTTCCTCATCTACGATGGATTGGGTTAAGTCTTTACTTTTATCATTTTTGTGTATTATTTATTACAAGTTCTACACCTCTTGAGTCACTTATACTAACTTCATTTGACATCATAAAGTTTATTTTTTAGTCATTATGTACATCATCACTATATTATTTTCCTTCCTCTTCTATTGTTTCCAATGTGCGTTAATTATTTGCTAGGTTTAATTACATAACATCTTCTTCCTCTAATTCAGTGTAATTTTGACTTTCCAAAACTTATATTAATCATCTTTTTATTTCTACTTTAGTTCGAATAGTGTCTTATCTCTCCGCAAGACCAGCATTTACATGTTCTCTTTCATACGGGACAGTAATTTTTTTCTGGAACATATTATCCTCATAAACAAGGTTTTTTTTAATATTTTCTATTATATTTTTTTATCGCTTTTCCCAACATATTTCTATCATCTTAACATACCCATTGATCTCATATTTTAAGAAATTAAATTATTGTTTCTTCATTATTCTCCTTTTGTTAGTTTTTAGACATTCTTGCTCAACCCATTCTCTTAAAAAACAAATCATATCTCCAAAAAAGTCTTTTCTTATCAAATTTAATTCTTTTAGCCATTTTCATATTTTTCTTGTATGTTCACATTTACTGAATAAGGTAACTTAAGAAAAAAAATTATTAGTGTAGGGGAGATGGTTAGAGAAACACTTAAGAATCGATAACACGAATCGATGTCAATATGATCGCACTTGATTTACACTAATAGCAAACGATTGTCAATCTCGTTATCACCAATAGTAATAGGCTCATGATTGATGGGACACCACATAAATCAATAGAAACAACCCATACCGATATAGGAACCACCATAATTGATGATAAAGTCATCATAATCGACGTGAATCATGTTATCGATAGTAGTTTAAATACGTAAGAAGTTCCCAACACTAATTCATGATTATAAAACAAAGATAAAGGACACAGTAAACCAAAATTGGCAGATAGTCATGGCAACCTGGTCACGATCTTGGCTCGTGACGAGCTGGTCACGGCCCAAAGCCATGACCATAATGAAAAAACACATGATCAATTTTATAACCCTAGACTATCGTGACCTTAATTGGAGCTGCTCATGGCCATGATCCGTGACCATGGTAAGTCATGACGATAATCCATGACCAATGCGTGACCATCATGGCGGTGAAAATACGCCAAATTTCCCTCTAACTGTGTTCGCAGATTATGGTCGCGACTACTTCCATGACCATGGGAAAAACTCCCTAAAATGGGGTCACGGATTAAGGCCGTGACCATTTTGAATTGGTCTCTTACTCTTTTAGGCAACATTTTCTCTATATATATATGCGTGTCTTTGTCTAAGTGTAGTTGTGCGTGTATATGTATAAGTGTGTATTTGTGTGTGTGTGTGTGTTTTTGTATATATATATACATATATATATATATATATATATATATATATATATATATATATATATATATATATATATATATATATATGCAGTGTATGTGTATATGTTTACGTGTGTTTATTTTAATCCAAATTAAAATTTGGATTAAACACTAATTTAGTGAGAAACCCTAATTTTCAATTCTTGAACTCTGTTTAAAACTTTCAATCTTAAACCCTAATTAGGAAAAATTACAACTCTTAAATGCTAAATCCTAATTTAAAACTAATGTAGTGTGAAAATACCCTAAACCCTATTTACTAAACCCTAATTTAGTGAGAAACTACCTTAAACCCTACTTTAGTGATATATTGTTATTATTACTATATGTTTTATCATGTAGATGATAAGTAGAGTGTGGGATAATTATTTGTTGTTGGCTTTGTTATTGGATAGTGATGTTGGATTGCTTGGATGGATAATACACATATACTTTCAAACTCTCTAATAATAAATCCTAGCAAAATGTGTCTTAACACTTACGGTGGGTTCTTGCTTGGATTTCACCTCGGTGAGATTCAACATGTACGGGGTTGAGAAAAGGATACTGATGAATCAAAACCTTAATCAAGCTAATATACCCTTATACCTCACATGTTAAAATAAGATAAACTAAAACTAGATCGATTGAAAAAGAATAATCAGTTTTTTGATTATTTAGAGCCATTATTTGTAGGACTCATATTTATGCACTCATACATTTTTCTCAAGAAAAATTAGGCACAATTATAATCACTGGCAACATGATTACGAGATGTTGCAAATTAACCACACTTATACCTCTTTTATTAGTGCGCACCATTTAGAGGGTACTCCTATTTATAGGTATGGGAATAACAAGAAAGAATAATTTAACTACCTTGCAAATCGTGGAGTTGATATCTAGATTGAGTACCTATTTGATCGTATTCTATTTTACAAACCAGAAAGGTGGGATGATGCTATAGAGAATATATTCCGCATACATAATTCCGATGTGACCCATGCCTTACTTACACAGTTAGAGAAGGCGGAAAAAAATCACCCGTTATGGATACAACTATGTCTAGAGAGCATTACAAGGCCTATGATGTCTTGCGATGTATGCACGTTAAATTGAATCTTTCCAGTAAGTTGAAAAATATGGGATTTTAAGTTCATGTCACATATACATATACATTAATCATAAATACGATTCCTCCTAGTTTGTCACGTGCAAAAATGCATAGGTTTTTAAAAACTAATACCGAATGGATGGAGATCAGACATATTAAACATATTTTAAAGTCCTACTTTGAAAAGGTAGACATCTATAATCATAAACATTATTAGTTAGTTATAATTTCATATTATTATAATTATTTATTTGCTTATTAATTTTCATATTTGTAGATAATGTCGGGCGGCAACGGATAAAATATACCAAGTAACGAGGTGACACCCCCAACGAGGATCCTCATCTCATGAGCAATTCACAACTTCACCATTGGTTCAGTACACTACTCCAAGTACGACTCCAAGTGTGGGTAAGAAAAAAACCCTCATTGCACCAACACCCCCACCCAATGCTCCTGACACCTCCTGGTCAAATGAGAAGAAGCCCATTGGGTTCTCCCTTCTTGGTAATGTAAGGAAAAATTTCCAATTGAGTCAATTTGTATGTGCTATCTTAACTCAGTACAAAATTATTTGAGTCATAGGATAGAAGTTGTATTTGTTACCTTTAAAGCCTACGACATTTTAATGAAGACGTAGTGGCCAAGTTGAAGCGATCACATCCTATGTCGTGTTTCGTGCCTCGTTTTCATCATCAACAGTCCAAGATCTCTCAGGTATGAATGATTATATTATGTCGGATCGTGGAAATTTTATTGGGTATTAGAATTTTTGCAAAACTATTTTTAAATGACTTTATATTTTTTGAAGAAAAATAATCTAATTTTTCCCAGGTCATTAGAACGACTTTCCCAAGTCGTTCGAATAAGATTTGGTGCTCGTTCAAATGAACTTCTAACGAAGTCACTTCCGGGTTTGTGTTTATTTCACATTAGAAGTTTCATTTTTATCTCATTCGAATGACATGTTTATAGCCTCCAAATGAGATTGGTTTTCGTTCAAACGACCGGTTCAGATTATGAAATTTGATTCTTTTTTCAAGTAGTTTTATCCATAACCTCCCATTACTTTTTCCCAACCATTTATGTAGTGTGGGAGTTCAATTTTTTCAAAGAATTTTCCAACATCTAAGAGTGAAAAACCTAAGAGTGTTTTTATTCTAAACTTAGGGTTTAATTTTCAAAACAAAAACAAAGTTTTCACCCAAATTATTTTGTGATCCAAGATTCTATAAAATATATGTTTTAGATCAAGTGTTGGCACAGGGTTAATCATTCTCTACATCATTGAGATTATTTCTTGCGGTGCATTCCATGTTCATTGATGTACATGTGGTAGACTCCGTATACGTGATGGTAGCAGTGCCCCATCAGTGGACTCTGAGACATAGGTGAACCCATAAGTTGTCATTAGGTTGGGGTTGAAGGAACGAAGAGCATCAAGGCTTGTGAGGGTGTCGAGTCCTTGAGTAAATATTTTGTCATATCCTATGAAATTCGTACTTAGCGGACTTATGGATGGGTCATCCGAGGTTTTTTCCATTGTGGGCTTTCCTTATACATTGTGGTGTTGTGGTTGTGTATTTTATCTTGAAAATTCTCATCTTCATGCATGCTTAGGTTTAACAAGATAAAATTGGTTTAATCTCGAAAATGGTGTAATTGGTGCTTAATTAATTTGGGTTGTGTAAGTTTGAGAAAAAGTTTAATATGGAAAAATTCATGTTTAGTTTGGGTTATATAAATTTGAACTTCAATTGAAGTTTTATTTTAAGAAGAGAAAATTTTAAATTTGAAAGAAGTGTTAAAAATTTCAGTCTTTTGGCACCATCATCCGATATCCATAGAATTTGGGACTTCTAAATTATTATATGAGTGGGTGCACTCAATTATCATTTGAATATGGAAAATTTCTCATTTTCAAGGTTTCTGATTTTCGATGGTTCTAACTATGCGTACAAGAAAGCTTGTAAGAGGTTAGAAATTAAGTTGTTAGATGAACGGGTAGAAGGTGGTCACCACCAATGTGTTTAGAAGGATAATTTTATGTTCCTAAACATCTAGAAATATGGAGTGGGGATGAGCTTAAGATAGTAAATTTCAATTCTTGAGGTTTAAATGATATTTTAAGTGAGGCCACACAGGAGGAGTTTCAGTGAATTATAATGTGTGAAATGTCTAATGAGACTTGGGAAACAGTCCCCCTCACCCATGAAGGTACAAGTGGTGTTAAGGCTTCTAAACTCCAAAAACTCACCACTCAATTTGAAAGCATTAAATTGGATGAGAGTGAATCTTTTGATGAATTGTACGCTAGATTATCTGATGTCATTAACTCGTCTTTTAACTTGGGAGAGAAAATATCCGACAATTGTGTCATAAAGAAAATGTTTTGAGGTCATTACCCTATAGGTTTAATATAAAAGTGAAAGTTTTGAATTCTTTAGTCACTTTAGATTCTACGAAAGTAGAAGATCTTGTAGGTGACTTACAAACCTATAAACTCGACATGTTTACCTCCAAGGATGTGAAGAAAAAAGATAAGGGTATAGATTTCAAAGCCCGAAAGGAGGAAACACCTGTTTCGGATGATGAGTTTGACATCGACCCGGATGATATGGATATGTTTGCTAAGAAGTTTAGAAAACTTCATAAGTTTAATAAAGAGAAATTTATAAATGATTATAAGAAATTTGAGAAGTCTAATTATAACAAATATAAGAAACTCCATAAAAATCGTAATGATGATCTTAAGAGGGACGAGTCAAATAGATGTTTTGGTTATCAAGGTTATGGTCATAGGGTAGTTGAGTGCCCATTATACTGAGGAGAGAAATAAACCCATTTATTAGAATGCCACCCTTAGTGATAGTGAATGGAAAGAGGGACTCTATTCCCCCATTGAGCGCAACTTCTTCGTGTTTATGGATCGTCATGTAAGCATTCATGACAAATATTTCCATGAAGATATTTCTTTGCATAACACTTCTGAGGCCAATGTTTGTGAATCCTAAGTGATTGATGGTAGAGAAAGTGGAGAAGACAGTGAGAATGAAGAAGATGAAGTGGAAGTGAGTGAAGTCCAAGTTGGCTCTCGTGAGTTGTATGAGGAATCCTTAAAATTGAAATGGTCAAACTTGAAGTTAGAAGATATAATGATAGAACGTGCCATAGAAAATGATGATAATGTTTTAATTAAAGATCTTAGGGCACATGACAGGACTCTTCGAGAGAAGATAGAGTATGTTGAAGGTGAGACAAATAGTCTTCAAGGTTTAATAGAGTCCATGAAGAAAGAGTTTACTTGAGTATAGGATATTGGAGCTTGAGGATAAGTTAAGAGACTCGAGTCTAGTGATGTATGATTTGGAGTTTAGGTCCAAAAAAATGGATAAAATAGTAGGCACCGTCCAAATAAAAAATGATAAGCATGGTATTGGCTTCGATATTCAAAATGATTTCGCTAATGAATCCAAAACCATGATTTTGAGAGAATCAACTAGGAACTCTAGAAAATCCAACCCTTAAGTAATACTTTTCATCGTGCTTTCACTTGCACACATTGCTAGAATCATGACAAATGCATCTTTCTTATTTTGTTCTTGAATTTATTGAGTCTTATTGAAAAATACAAAAATATTTTTTTGTACCTTTAGTTATCTTTGTTTTAATTTTTTTTTTAAATTTGAAAACTCAAAAAGATTTTTTTGTCTGTACTTTAGTTTTATACATTTTATGTGGAATATGCTTAAGTTTGAATCCTATATCTCTTTCCACGTCCATGTGACTAGAACTTTTGGTTATGAATATCAATTGTTAAATTGTTATTTATCATGCTTGCATGGAGTAGTTTGACTTAGATTTGCTTTATGGATTCTGTTTATATATTCCTCTTCACACACATGCACGAGCTCTTTTCAACATTAACTTCATAGGTATATTTGAGCTTTGTGAGATATACTCCCATCAATTGTGTCATCAGCATGTTTTGTGACTATGGGGGATTTGTTCATGTAAGAATCGTTGTCCATGAGATTTAGTTGAATAGTATAGAAATGAAAAGAGGGTGCACGGGAAAGGGCTACGAAAGGAGAAAATATCCTTTGCGGGAAAGTTACTATTGATAAGAGCCTAATGATAAGATTAAAAGGAAATAAAAAAAATAGCCAAAGGCAAACATAGCTTAGTTTCATCAATTAAAAGTAGTACCTTCAAAATAATAGAGAAAAGAAAAGAAAATATGTAATATGTTTATCTTTTGAGGGTCCTTAGTTGATGATCTAAGGGTATGCACTATGAACCCTAATTGTGTTTATTATGTCATGACTCTATTTATTTGTAGAATTATCAAAATTCTAGGCTTGTGTATATTGTGCTTATTTGTTCTTTGAATTCACGTTATCTTATCACATGAGGTTAAATCTTAGTTAATAAAGTTTTGAGATCAAATAGAACTCCTTGAACATGTTTAAGTGATTGGGTCATAATTCCTTTTTGTCTCTAGTTCACACCCATTCACTCCATTTATCACATTTGGTTTAAACACATTTATGCCACATGGGTGTGAAAAACTTATTGTTCTTAGTCTCTTGAGTGGTCTTTACACCTATATGTGTGTGTGTGTGTGTGTGTGTGTGCGCGCGCGCGCTTATGCTTCATTGATATATTTTAATGCTTATATATATTGTATCATTTGCTTTGAGTCTTTGCTTTTTGCATATAGTCCATTTATGTTATTGTTTCAAATTGATAATTATCTTTTTGTGAATTTTCATTGATATCCAATGCTTATTTCAGTGCATTCTAGTTGATATCATTTTTCAATCGCATCATAGTTGGTATATATTGTCCCTTATGTGGATTAGTGGTTGTTGTGTTGCCAAGTTGCTTTATTGTTACTTGTATCACTTTACACCATTGCATGAAATACTTGTTTTCCCTTAATTCTTTACCCTTGTTTCATTTAGGGGAATTTGTCTAATTGGGGAGAAATTTTTTATTTTATGCAGCTTAGTCTTTGTTTATTTATGAACAAAAAGGGAGAGAAGTGGTATCCAACTCTTTTCATTTGGGGAGATCTAACTTAAGTGTAGACGTCCTTTCTGAGGTAGACATTATTAAACAAATGGGGATTTAATTATGTAATTTATATTGTTATACTCTCTATACGTTTATGGTGTGTTTAAGTGTAAACGTTACATCCATTCGATAAAGTTTTAATTCAAACAACGCTTCTCGGGATATGTGTCAATCAAGCATCTTTATTTTTTTTCTTTTGGGGTTGGGATTGAGTCTTTTAGATGAGATTGACGACCCATAGGATTTTATTTTTGGTTTTTTCATGGAATAGCCAAAGGAGGAGATTTGTAAATAAAAATTTCCAATTGAGTCAATTTGTATGTGTTGGATTAATTCCGAACAAAACTATTTGAGTCATAGGATAGAAGTTGTAGTTGATACCTCTTAAGCCTATGACATTTTTGTGGAAGACGTAGCGGCCAAGTCGAAACGATCAGATCTTATGTTGTGTTTTGTGCCTTGTTTTCATCATCAATAGTAGAGACCTCTTAAGCCTATGACATTTTGGGTGTTATAATTTTTGCTAAAATATTTTTAAATGACGTTATATTTTTCTAGAAAAATAATCTAATTTTTCCCAGGTCGTTCGAATGAGATTCGATGCTCCTTCGAAAGAACTTCTAAAAAAGCCACTTTTGTGTCTGTTTTGATTTCTCATTAGATGTTTCATTTTTATCTCGTTCGAACGAGATGTCTATGTCGTTCGAACGAGATAGGTTTTCGTTCGAAGGACTAGTGCATTTTTTGAAATTGGACAGTTTTTTTAGAAGTTTTCTCCACAACCTCCACTACTTTTTCCTAACCATTTATGTAGTGAGGGAGTTTAGTTTTTGCAAAGACTTTTAGTAACATCTCAGAGTGAAAACCATTAGGAAAGTTCAAGAGTGTTTTTATTCTAAACTTATGGTGTAATTTTCAAAACAAAAACCAATTTTATACCCAAATTATTTTATGATCCAAGCTTGTATATAATATATGTTTGAGGTCAATTGTTCGCACAGGGTTCATCATTATCTACATCATTGAGTTTGTTTCTTGCGATGGATTTTGTGTTCATTGGTGTACATACGGTGGACTCCGTATGCGTGACGGTAGGAGTTCCCCATTGGTGGACTCCGAGACATAGGTGGGCAGCGGTTGAACGATCGCAAAGCGTTAAGGCTTGCAAGGGCGTCGAGTTATCGAGTAAGTATTCTACCGTGTACTTGTATTAAATACATACTTGGTGGACTTGTGGCTGGTCCATTTGAGATTTTTTCCGTTGTTGGTTTTCCTCGTACATCGCAATGTTGTGGTTGTGCATTTTATCTTGCACATTCTCACCTAGATGCGTTCTTTGGTTTAACAATATAAAATTGGTTTAATATCAAAAATGGTGTAAATGGTGCTTAATTTATTTGGGTTGTCTAAGTTTAAGAAAAAGTTTCATTTGGAAAAGTTCATGTTTAATTTGGGTTGTATAAATTTGAATTTAAAAGAAGTGTTAAAAATTTTAGCCTTTCGGAACCATCACCCCATATTCATAGAATTTGGGTTTTTTAAGGAATAACCCCACGGGTGATAGAAATGACCTCCAGATATTTAACACCCAGTGTTTGTCTCTAGGTAAAATGAATGTGGGAGTCAGGGGAGCAGACAATTGGACATTGTTGATTAAGCCATCAAAGATGACATCTATGATTAACTCTGCAAGCGGTTTTCATTTCTCGACCATTTAAAGTAAAAGGTTCTTTCCCGAATTAAGGAATAGCTGAGAACATACCGGAGAAACCTTCGACGGAGACATTTCTCGAAGGGGGAATCGAGCAATAATAATTTGGCTCCAAGAGACCGAGTGCCTCCTAATGTTGAAATTTCGATCAATGGAATAGTTTTTTTGAAAATGAGATGAAGGACAAGAAGCTTGTCCAGAGGGAGAAAAATAAAAGAAATAGGGCAAAAAAAACTGATGTCCGCAGTCTGGGCTCCAAATCGTATGAAGATTTGAATAATGAATGGTTGACAGGATAAAGGAAGGTCCATATGTCAGTAAACAACCAAATCGGTCCAACTTGTACGTGCATGCCCGATGGGACAAAGATAATAAATTTTTGCTACACTTGGGTAAGACTCTAGAATCAATAGAGGCCATTAGAAATCAGTCAAGTTTGAGTCCTTACAATGACATAAAAAATGATGCCTTGGCCAAGAACCTTGGAAAGGAAAAAAGAGGGAGGACGAGAGGTGTCGAATAACATATGCCAAAAACGAAATTGAAACACACTAAACCCTCTCATGGATGAGCTTTCTTCGATCATATCTCGACCTAAGAGGGACTGATGGGGATATCCACGAGATTAAAACTAACCTGGGATCCTTGACGAGTGAAAATAGGAATCTTGCATCTCTTTTTACTCAAAGTTTTCGGGCCCCATTTCCTCCTCAGGTTTCCCTTACCATCCTTCTCAAGGTTTTACCTTTCCTCACTCTGCAAGTTCCCCTCATAAATGTTGCCTCCTTCAATATTCCCCTTCCCAGTGCCTCTGCCTATCACATGTCTTGGATCGTTGTCAACCACTCACGATGACCATGACGAGTAATTATATTTCAAGGACCTGGATAATAGTATAATTGTTGGTGTGTGCACACTCATCTCCATAGTTTTTAGAACTAAAGTACATAATTAACCTTTGTAGAAGGGTGAGGCTCAGGTGATGGTTAATGAAATATACATTCATTGCGAAGATGTGCCTGTACATGTTGATTGCAAGGACGGGAAATAATTGATGCATTATCCAAATTCTTTCATCACTTGGCTAGTTTTTCTATTTGTCAAGGTCTAATGATAATTTTTTTACTTCAGTTGTAATAATATCTTTTTTGTTTCAGTTTTAATAATATTTTTTTGTTTCAGTCGTAATAATATCACTTGATAAATTTGTTTAATTTGAGTTTAAGTTGTGATATTTCCATAATTCGTTTAATTTGTTTAATTTCTTATATACAACATGACATTTGTTTTAACCTACTAACACAAGATTGAAATTTGAAGATTATTAAATGGATTTCCCACAATACAAATAGTGGATGGGGGATACTAATCGAATAACAAATAATAATGTAAATTGCGTTAAAGAAGTTAAAGATTATAAGAATCTTAAAAGTGATAAGATTTTGTGTCCCTGCACCCATTGTATCAACGAAAAATATAAGTCTGTAGGTTAAGTTGAGTTAAATTTAATAAAGTGGGAATTTGTCAAAACTATAAATATGGACATACCATGGTGAAAAATATATACCTTATATTTCAGAAGAATTTTCGGCACTTGACTGCGTAAAAAAAACCAATGACTGGAAGTGGTATATGATTCGCCAACACATCATCCATTCACCGACCTAATGGATGATGCTTATGGAGTCCACAACCATCAAAACCACCAACTTATAGATACAGATAATGCATATTATGACCAAGTAAATGAAAATTTTAAAGCCGGATTATCAAGAGATCAGGAATATAGATGGATGAAAGACGTTGTGGTTAGATCATTGTATAAAGATTGAGATGAATATCACTCGGTATTATATGAAATTACTGGTTCGCATAATTTGAAGAGTCAATTTAATTTTCCTGGAAATAGCATAACCAGAATTCTTAAGTGGGTTAAAGAAATATCCCAAATTAGAACACTTTACCAGATAGTTGTCATGGCATGAAGAAGAGCTTCAAAGGTTTAGGTTTGAAGTATAAATATATTCGTGCATGCAAGTATGATTGCATATTGTACCATAACGAGCACGAAGAGAAGGATGAGTTTCATGCATGTAGTGAGCCTAGATATGTGGCTTGTGAAAATGGAAAGGACAACGCAGCAAAATATCACAAGTGGTCACAAGTCCCGCAAAAGGTTTTGAAGTATTTTTCCACTTAGGCCACGGTTAAAATGATTTTAAGTGTACCGTGGATAGCGAAAGCTATGGCATGGCACGCTTGATGCGAGGTGGGTGGAAATTTAATGCGGTATCCAGTTGATTCACTCATCTGGAAAATTTTTAATGCATGACACATTGAATTTGCAAAGGAACCGCGCAACATCCATATTGTAATGTCAATCGATGGATTTAACCCTTTTGGTAATTTAAGTACTCATCAGAGTTATTGGACTGTTCTCATGGCACCTTTAAGTCTCCCTTCGTACTACACATGAGAAAGGAATCAACATTATTATATTTATTAATACCCGGTTTGTAGGCTCCCGACGATGATATTAACATATTCTTAGCCCCATTAATCAAAGAACTTAAAGAGTTGTGGGATAAAGGAATGATGTCAATTGACTCTCAAAAGGGTGATGAGTTCACATTTAAATCAATAGTGATGTGGGCGATCCACAACCTTTCTGATTATGGCACTTTGTTTGGTTGTAATCTTCATGTTTATTATGGATGTCCGTAATGTGAGGAAGTTACTGAAGCCAGTTTTCTATATCATAATGGTAATATGAGTTATTGGGGTCATCGTAGTTTTCTACTGACCAGTCACCCATTAAAGCTATAACTCATATTATAGGATGTCCATTAAGACTGATATCCTCAAAATGAATACAATCTTGGGTATTATAGGATGTCCATTGATACAATCTTCATAAAATGACAGAAATTAGCGTCCGACATGTGATAAAAAAAACATTACTGATATCCTCAAAATTTGGAAACTCTAAATCGGTGATGAGGTTGTTTTGTTATGAAATTATCCTTGATCAAACTTAAGGACATCAAGGGATAGGCAATTTCAATTTTTAGGACAGAACAACCTCATCACTAACTACGAGTTTCCAAATTTTGAGGACGTCAGTATTTTTTATTTTTATCCCAAGTGGAATGTTAACTCTCCTTCCTTTTATGAACATAGTATCAAGGTTACTAATTGGAAAATGTACATGTACAAGAACACGTGGAAATTGAGTTGGGTTAATTTGGTCCAATCATAAACTCAAAAGACTGTATTTACAAACCGAGCATCTCATGAAAGGTGTTCATGCCCTAAAACATTCATGAATCAAATTAAACATTCATGCATCAAATTGAACATTCATGCATCAAACTAAACATATATAGATCGTATTAAACATTCAAAAATCAAATTAAACATTGATACATAAAACTAAACATTCATAAACTAAAGTAAAGAGTTAATATAGTGTCAATATCATAATAGGAAACAAATAAGATTGACAAGGATAAAATGTGTCGCTAGTGGAAAAATACCTTGAACAACCCCCAAATGGTCCCATAAGGGACACGAACACCTCGGAGTGACCAACATAACTCGATATAATTGATCGCATTGTCACGGGACTCTCGATTTGAGAATATGACCACAAATAAAAATAGGAACACTTAAGATTAAAAACTAGCCGTTGGTGAGCCAAAACCACAATCAACCTCCAAACGGCCCCGCAAGGGGTAAGAACACCTCGCACGTGACCAATGTTACTCGTAGCAACTGACCGTACAACCACGGGACTCCCTATTTGAGAATAGGATCAAAAATTGAAAATAGGCACGCTTATGCTTGAAAACATACCAATAGTGGGCCAAACCCCAATATTCACTAAATGGCACCACAAACGGTATGACGACCTCGCATGTGACCAACATAACTCTTAATAACTGATCACATAGCCGCGGGACTCTCGATTTGAGAATAGGATCAAAAATTAAAAATCGTCTCACTTAGACTTCAAAACCTGCTGCTAGTGGACTAAAACCACAAACATCGCCCAAATGACACCGCAAGGGGCACACACACCTTGCACATGACCAATGTGACTTGTAGCAACCAATCGCATAGTCGTGGAACTCCTGGTTTAAGAATATGACCAAAAATTTAAAGTAGGCATACATAATCTTAAAAACGTATCGCTAGTACGCGCAACTATTCATTTCAAAGTTTTTATGTCACACTTGTGGCAGAGCTTTCAGGAGGCCATGGGCACAGATTTGCGATTGAGTACGGCATATCATTCGCAGACAAACTGGCAAACAGAAAGGGTAAATCAAATGCTCGAGGACATGTTGAGAATGTGTATCCTAGACTTTGGTGGGGGATGGGAGAGATATCTCCCACTGGTAGAGTTTGCGTATAACAACTCTTACCAATTCACTATCGGTATGGCACCATTCGAGGCACTTTATGGGAGGCCATGTCATTCGCCCGCCTATTGGTTAGAGGTGGGGGACAACAAGCTATTGAGGCCAGAGATGATACAGGTGACTACTGCCAAAATAGAGTTAATTCGGGGACGTATTCGAATAGCTCAGGATAGGCAGAAGAGTTATGCTGATGCCGGTAGGAGACACGTGGAACTTGAGGTGGGCGACCAGGTCTTAATTCGGGTATCTCCTGTGAAGGGGATTATGAGATTCGACAAAAGAGGGAAGTTAGTCCTGAGATTTGTAGGGCTGTTCCGTATTATTAAGAGGGTGGGCCAGTAGCATACAAATTGGGACTTCCAGAGAAACTCCAACGGATACACGACGTTTTCCATGTGGTGTCGCTGAAGAAATTCAAGAGGAGCGAGAGGGCCTTCAGGCACATCCCACTAGAGGAGATTGATTTGCAGCTAGATGTCTCGTATGTGGAGAGACCTGTGGCTATTCTGGATCATAATGAGCATAAACTACGATCCAAAGTAGTTCCGTAAGTACGAGTACAATGGAGGCACCACAACGTTGACGAGTCAACTTGGGAGAAGGAAGAGGTTATACGAGAACAGTATCCAGAGTTATTCACCGTAGGTATATTCTAATTTTGAGGGCAAAATTCCTTTGTAAGGGGGGATGTATGTATTACCCCGTAATTTTTGTGTACTTAGAATTTAATTAAGTGTGTAATTAAACGAAAAATATGAATTTATTTAAATTACGTGAGCAAAGTAATTTGGTAATAATAATTGTAATTATTAAGTGAGTAAATAATAATTATAATTTCTTAATGTTAATCGGAAGAATACAGGTTAATATTATGAATTAGATTTACTAAGTGAGAATAGTAAATATGGAATATTTAATGTGTATAACATAATGTGTAATTATAGACATACTTTGTTATTACTCAACCGCGTGTCACGTGTAAACCAAATTTGGGGATTTAGATAAGAAAGATTATATTAGTGACTCAAATGACAATTTAGAGGTCACGGTTAGCACCGGAAGGGTCAAAATAGTATACCCAGGGATACTAGTTGGGTCCCGGGACATTTTTAGGTTAAGTCGGGACCATTCAGGGGCATTTTAGTCTTTTAAAATATAGGAGTGGGAAGACCTACGAATTTTGGAGTCTTATATCATCTGAATAAATAAGGGGTTAGGGTTAGAAACCTCATAACTCACGGAAAAGCCATTAGAGGGAAAAGAGAAGTCATTCTCAAAGCATAAAAAGAGAAGTGTGAGAGATTGAAAGGAATTGAAGCAATTGAAGAGTGAAGATTGAAGGGGACAAACAATCAAACTCTACATCAACCACGAAATCAGACCATCTCTGAATCAAGGCAAGTGGTAATTTAGAAAATTTAAATCTGAGTTATAATATCCATGCATAAGATGAGTAGAATAAATGTTTTTTGTGAATACTTCTTGAAAAAGGATTTGATTTAAATGCATGTTTGGGATAGGACTTGCATGTCATTAGATTTAAACCTATACAGGATTGAATTACATAATAAATATGATTGCTATTACGAAATATAAATCTGAGTATGTGATAATTTAAGATAAAGAAACCATATATCTAGGGTTTTGAGAAAATAAACATATTGGTGGTTCTTGGATGATTTTCGTAGAGATTTGATGACATATTCACGTTAGGAATGGTCTCTATACATATATAAGTTGATTGATGATGTTAATAGAGAGTTCTAGGAGGTTTAATGGAGTTTTGAGTGGTTAAAATTTAAGAAAAACGTAACAGGACGAAGCTACCCAGAATAGTCGATCGATCGATCGACATTCATCAGTCGATTGATCGATGATGAAGGTCGATCAATCGACCCCTACTATTTTCAAGAAAATATTATTGAGTGAATTTTCTTTGATGACCGTCACTTATTGGGAAGTTTGGAGTATTTTTATACCTATCCAAGGACTTGATAAAGACCAGTAGGTTGAGAGCTAAGACCCATCATATTCATTGAGAGAAAGACTTAGAAAATGAATTGATAAGCACAGAACGAATGGGTCGAGTATCAGAAATGGTGGATTTAAGTTATGAGGAGAGTTGAAATGAATTATAAATAATTATCAGTAGGATAGAGAGGAATTGACTACTAAATTAATTGGAGGGGTAACTAGGGCTCTTAGAGTAGTGCATATACTCAATTAACTGCGATAATGTGATAAATCATAAAATAACAAGTACGATTAATATAAGAGAGTAAAATTTTACGTACGAACATGATTGATAGGTCGGGTGTGCACCTACTGAATTGTATGAACTTTAAGGTTAAGAGAAGTATACCTAAATTAACCATGTTAGGGTCGATGAGATATTCCAAACTAACATATGATCATTGTATGTTTGGGGTCAATGAAAAATGCCAAACCAAACCTTAGAACTGGTGTTGTGATGAAAGAGTCTCAAACAAGAATATTTGTATATATAACTAGTTAGGGTCGATGTATTATTCCGAACCAACTCTTACTTGGGGTCGATGAATCATTCCGAACCAAGAGTCCTTTATGTATGGTATAAGGAAATATTAGTGATAACTAATATTTAGTACATGTCGTGTGATAAATATATACTGTATGTATAATCTACTGACATGAGATGGTAGATAAAAAGATGGACTGATAATATTTTAGTAATAATTAAGTAGTGAGACCTAATTATAAAAGAATAAAGATAATAAGAGATGAATACGTTATCTACGTATATACCATATGAGATATTGAATATTTAAATACTATCGATGTGATATGGGAACTTAGAGAGTAGATAAGTTCAGTGGAGTACTTTAGACCAGTTAGCTTGGGTAGCATAGCTAGGTGGAATAAGTACCAACGTTAGGCGTGCACTATAGGAGAGGGGTGAGATGACTCAAGAGAGTGTACTAAGTCTTAAACATGTATAATCAATAACTCATATTTGTGATAACTGCTTGCAAAATATTTTTAAACGTTTTGAGTACTAACTCTTGCTATGTAAAATCTTTTTAAAAATATTTTAGGTGCCCAGCCACAGGGATACCCAGCATGATTTCATTCCAGGGTTTTTGGAGCTGCAGCACAAGTGGATGTTGCAGGGCTTTAATTAGATGATTCTCTTTTTCAGATCAGTTTTAGTACTTTCAGTTTGAGACATGCTCTCCACTCTTTACATTGGCAATTATTCAGATTTTGTTGGATTTTGAGTTAGTTTTATTTCAGCCGTGGTTTTCGGCAAGACTTTGTTTATTCATTTATTTATAATGGATGGTTTTAGTACTGCTTACATTATATTGTTCTGCATGAGTAGTTTTATCTGTTTTAATGAAGATAAAATTTGGCACTAGCTTAATTTCACTTAGGTGGTTAGTAAATTAAAAAGTTTTCGACGGTGATGCTAAGAATGAACCATTTAAGAAACCTGTTTTAAATTAAATTAAGGCTTGATTACCAAAGATTTAATTAGGCGGGGTGTCAAAGATGGTATCAGAGCATCAGGTTCTAGTGTCCATAGGATCTATACGGCTTACTACGTTTCAGCATAGCGTTCGATTGTATTAGAGCCCTATTATTAGAACCATTGATTCGTTTTCCTCTTTTGAGATGTTGTGCATCTGCTTTTATAATTTTATATAAATTGTGTACTTATACAATTCGATATATTTTCAGATTCCACCGAGGAGACAATGAACGGAGAGGGCTGATTCCAGGGATGAGGTGATGGAGGCTCATCAGGAGCCACAGGTGCTGCCCCCACCACCCCCACCCGAGTTGATTTCCACTACTCGAGTTGCAGTTATAGTGGCTCAGGGGGTCGAGATAGCGATGAAGGCCATGGAAGCCCATTTTCCTTAGCCCCAGGTACCACCTCCCATGGAACCGACAGTTCAGGCCCCAGCGGGGTCATCTACCTGGTAGCAAGTCAGAGAGACATTTCAGAAAGGGCATCCACTCGAGTTTTAGGGTAGTACCGATGTAGTGGAGGCATGCAACTAGAAGAAAAATATCCAGCGCCACTTGCTCATGCTTGAGTGCAACGAGGTATAGAAAGAAATGCTAGCCATTTTTCGTCTGCCAGGAGTGGCCTTACAGTGGCGGGAGTCAGTTGCCACCGCTGAGGAGAGGGACGCAATGGTAATTTCTCAGTTTTGGGTGTGGTTTGACCGATAGTACTTTCCACCAGCGGTAGAGTTTGAGATCAGGAAGAAATTTAGTGAGGTGGTTCACGATGATCACTCAGTTGCTGATTACTCTGAAAACCTACCTACTAAAATAATAGGTGGCCAGCCCAATACTCTAATAATCACAGGAATCACAGATGGTCCATTCTCAGCATCACTGTCGATTAAAATAATAGTATGAGATAACCACCAATAATTTTAGAAAATGGACTGTCAATAAAAAGAAAATTTTGAATAAAGAAAAACACTTAGACAATCCCATTTGCCAAAAACGGTGGATATCAAAAAAATCGATTGATAAAGAATATCAATATAATAAATAATCACCGACTAAGCTGTCGGTGAACAGACCAATACAATTACTTACACCGAGTATTACGTTTTAATATTTACAATATAATAAATAAGTGCAACACTTGGGCAAAACGCCCGAATAAATAAACTGAATATAACTAGAATACAATGGGAAGAAGCGTATAGATAAATAACCTACAACATCCGAAATATGCCGTAGCTCCATGACAACCGGAATGGAAATGTAAATATGGGTGTCCATGCGGTAGAGAACCTGTAACGGCAAAGAGTATGTGAAGAAACAAAGAAATATAGACGGGTCAGGGCCCAGTTTGATATTATTCCCATGCGAATAAAATGCATGACAGTTAAGTGCGTAATTCTCTCGCAATTAACAATATCATTTCTCACCTCTCAATCTAAAAGCAACCTAGCGCAATATCAATGATGATGTCCTAGTTAAACCAAGAACAAAAGGCTAACTTCTCCCTAGTCTCAACACTATGCCCTTATTCGTGCGTGGGGTGTCTCGCAAAGCGAAATCCAAACAAGGAACCCCCTCGATACACTAATACTAGGCAAGGTTGATCGTCGAGATACATTAGACCCTATTCTAGTTAATCCAAGTACTAAAGGTTAACTTATCCCCAGTCACAACACTCTGCCCTTATTCGTGCGTGGGGCATCTCGCGAAGAGAAATCCAAATAAGGAACTTTAATACCCCGTATTTTTGGCGTTATTTATTTTTGGGATTAATTAATTAAATGAGAATTAATTGGGAATTAATCCGGATAAAATACTAGCGAGATGTGAGTTGTTATTTGACTATATTGAGTATATATGATGATATATGAATATTGAATTATGAAATTTGTCGTGAGATTGATATACGGCAATTTGGACATTTTATTGGGACGCGGGTGGCAGTCGCGTCAGGATATAATTATTTTAATTATACAAGTGAATTTAAATTCTATTAACCGTATGGTCATTTTGAGTGCGCCAACGCATCCGGAAGGGTCGAGATAGTCAGAAAACACTAGCCGGGGGTTTAGTTTGGGTCCCGGGGTATTTTTAGGCCATACCGGCATCTTATAAGGGTAGTTTGGTAATATTGTATTTTTGAGATTTAATAATGACGAAAATTAGGATTTATAATCTGATTTGGGTAACTAACCACTAAACGCACTACCAACCATATTGACCCATAAGACTACGGGGAGTTTTAAAATTTGGTTTTCTAAGTCTCCTAAACAAACCCTAGCCACCCTAGCCACCTTTGGAGAAGAAGGCTTGTGGAGAGAGAGAGAGAAGGAATCCTGCAGAAAAAGCTTCATCAAATCAACACCAAATTCAGAGACACTCGAGGCAAGTGATTTGATTCTATTTAATTCAGAGAATGTTTCTTCCATGTTAGATAAATTGAAAGATTTACATTTGTCCTTGGAAGTTAAATAAAAACCCATTTTAATTGGACTTAGAACTCGAATTTTGAGGACAAATTGCATGTAGAATAGTATGGAGATGATTATTCTGATGTTAATATATGTTGGATGTAACACAAATGGATCTAGAATGGACTTATTGAGGATTTAAAATTCTAGGGTTTATGTTCTTGAAAATTTGGGGGAAAGGGTAGAGATTTGATGAATTAATGATGTTTACGATGTGTTAATTTCTTAAAAGATGTTAGTATATGACCTTAGTATGTTTTAGGATGATTGGAGACCTTAAAACATTGCTGGGAAGAATTTTGGTTGAGATTTGAGGTGTAGAAATTAGTGAAAAAACAAGATAGGATTTCTGGGCTTGAATCTGGTCACTCGTTAGAAGACCTACCCAGGTCGTTCGAACGAGCTCGTTCGAACGAGCTTCTAACGAGTTGACAGTTTGGGGTTCTAATGAGAGGGATGTTCATTCGATAATCTCGTTCGAACGAGATCTCATTAGATAGCCCAGTTCGTTCGAATGAAATCTCGTTCGAACAGCCTCGTTCGAACGAGACTTCTAATGAGCTGGCAGTTTAGGCCTTTTGGCCTGTTTTGATTTTGGGAGTTCTGTGAACTTGTTCGAGAATAGAGATAACATTCCTTTGATGATGTATTGGTATACTTGGGACAATTGGTACATATTGAGGAGTGAATTACAAAATTGTGGAACGAATCAAATAGACATTATGAGCTGAGATGTGAGTGCCTACTACGACGTGAGAATAAATTATGGCGCGTATAAATATGGACCATGATTATATAAGTTGTATATATATTCAGTTGGTATGAGAATGCGATAAGTACTACAATTAAACTACGGTGATTACTAAGATGCGTGTCTACTTAGTATTGATATATGATTTGTGTGTATGACATACCTACCATACTTGCTATCACGGGAGGTTTGCGTTCGCTTAGGGCCCTCTAATCCTTGTGTTGCCCGGATTTGGACTGGTTACCTCGATGAACATAGGTCATAGAAGGACTTATTGGGATGTTAATAAGTCTGCTGATCGTGGGAGCGCAGGTATGTGCGTGACCCATGTGATGTGACTATGTTCGCCTCCACTGTTTGTGATTTGTGTTACCTGAACGATTCCTGAGAGATTCGGAATACGTGATTCCTTATGTACGTGATGTACCGGAATGGATATCAGAGTATGTGTGCACCGCAGCTTAGTCTCGGGGTGCTTATATTGTATATTTATGTTGTGGAAAATATACACTTAATAAACTGGGAACTTTCATATGGTATTGTGTGTATAACTATGGAATAACAAAAGGGATGATCTATAATGAGTTGTATTACTTTTAGTGAGAACCTGAATTTACGTTAAGCTCCTATTTAATTGCGAGCGGTATAATGTTAATGGGAACCGAGTAATAAGGGTAGATCCTATGACAGTCTAGTTAGATATGATGTCACTTAGCTAGTGGGTTGTGTCATTTTAGATGGGTACTTACGTTAGGAGTGCACAGTTAGATGAGAGGTGATAATTTCATGTGAGTGCACGTCCTAACATGTACTTTGCATTTAATGTTTTAAATGTTTTTTAAAGCACTTGCAGGTTTTTAAAATATCTCCACATTCGGGCTCTGACCCGTTTGCTTTCAAATCTATTTTCTTGTAAAACCATTTTAGGTGCCCAGCCACAAGGACACCATGCATAGGAGACTCATTCAGAGGAAGAGCTGTAGCTGTTTGTGTAAGTTACAGGGATTTGCTTTTAGACGCTTCTATCATTTGGATTCCATGTTCAGTATTCCTCAGTTTTAGGGCGTGTTGCCCAGTTCCATTAGAGATACATTTCCATTTCAGTTTTTCAGACTTGGCATGTATTGATTCAGTATTCAGTATTTAGTTATTCATTTCAGTTGAGGAGTTTGTTGTGAGGAGTTTTCCTCCAGATTTATTTATATCATGTGATGGTTATTCTTTTATTTCGTTATGGTGAATTGTGATATTATTCTTGCTTTAAATCTTGTACTGCATGTTAATCAGACTTTAATTAAAATTTGGCAACTTACTTTTTAAATACTAGGTGGTTAGTAATAATAAAATGTTTTCGAAAGTGATGCTATTAACTTAATAAAGGAGTAGCTACCCGGTATTTAATTAGTCGGGGTGTCACAGGTGGTATCAGAGCATCAGGTTCTAGTGTCCTTTAGGATCTGTACGGCTATTATGTTTCTGCTAAGCTTTCTTTGATATAGAGCCCTATATTTTAGGACTGTTGTATTCTTGTGGTATGATTCGTTCTTCAGCTATTTTAAGTTTATAACTGCGAACTTATAAACTTTATTATTATTTCAGATGCCTCCACGACGTGCACGACGAGTTCCCAAGGATGCAACGCCCGAACCCCAGCCTGCTTCAGTTCAGGGCATGATGAACGCCGCTGAGGTTGCAGCCATTGTAGCCCAAGCGGTAAATGCCGCAATTGCCGTGGTTCAGCAGGCACCGGTTGCCGCGCCAGTATAGACAAATTCATTCCCGTCTTCTTGGGAACGTGTACGTGACGCTTTTCAAAAAGCGCATCCGCCAGAGTTTGCAGGTAGCTCAGATGTGGTAGTCTCGAGCCAATGGAGGAAGGATATGCAGAGGCACTTGAGGATGTATGAGTGCACGGACATTCAGAAGCAGGTGCTAGCTACTTTCAAGCTAGTTGGATCTGCAATGCAGTGGTGGGAGTCTATTACCACCATGGAGGAGAGGGATACTCTCACTATTCAGGACTTTTGGGTGCGGTTCAACCGCAAGTACTTTCCGTCAGCTGTTCACATGGAAATGAGGAGGAAACTGATGAATCTGAAGCAAGAGGGTAAGACCGTGGCTGAGTATGAGGCTGAGTTCACGAATCTGTTGAATATCGTTCCGGATGAGATACCGACAGAAAAGAAGAAGATTGAGAAATTCACCGACGGGTTGATATGGAGGATCCGTCAGCATCTGTTAGGGAACCTTTCGTTGGCCACTTATTCTGATGTGGTTAACGCTACTTTGTTACACTTCCAGGATCACCGCTTTCATATGGCTGAGGGCAAGAGATCGGGAGAGTCTAGCCATCAGGGCAGGACTGGAGGACATGGTGCCGGTGGGGCACAATCTGTTCAGGGGTAGAGACAGGGTGAGCAGGGTACCCAGCAGGGGGATCAGAATAGGTTCAGATCAGGAAATTACAAGCACGGACAGGGAGGTTTCCGTCATGGCCACCAGGGCCCAAACGGCCATCAGGGGCAGAATGGGCAGCAATTTCAGCAGGGCCAGCAGGGCCAGCAGGGCCAAGGGAGGAACGGTAACGGCCACCAGGGCCGGGGACAGCAGGGGCAGAGAGGAGGGAACTTTCTGGGGAAGTGTTTTGTTTGTGGAAAGACTGGCCATAAATGACAGGATTGTCCTGATAGGGCAGGGCCCCACAGCAGCAGCAGCAGGGTGCTCGCCAGGAGCCGCAGAGGCCTATGTTTCCCGCCGCTCTCCCCGCACCGCCACAGATGGCAGCATTGCCACCCATTCCAGCAGTCCCAGCTCAGCAGGGGCAGCTACAGTATGGACGTGTCTATAACGTCCACCAGGCAGCAGTTCCACAGGCACCGCCCGCGATTGAGGGTACGTTTCCTATCCATGGCACTATGGGTCGGGTATTGTTTGATACGGGGGCTACACATTGCTTTATAGCTACACATTTCTCAAAAGCCTTAGGATTGTTAGCTACGGCAGAGAGCACAGTGACGTGTGTAGACTCACAATTGGGGAGTGGGTCACTTATATTCTTTATATGCCGGGGAGTGGGGGTAGAGATTGGTAGTCTGGTATTACCTGCAGATATGTTGGTATTAGATATGCATGTGCACGATGTAATTATCGGTATGGATTGGCTCGTAGCTTATAGGGCCATGATTGATTGCTTCAGCGGGAGCATTGTTTTTGCCATTCCGGGGCAAGAGATGTTTGTAGTGGCGATGCCTTGCCCAGAGGGAGGTTCGACCGCTCATCTGTATTACATAGAGGAGGATACCTCTAAGGAGGTTGTGATTCCTTTAGATTCGATCCCAGTTGTGAGGGAGTATTCTGATGTGTTCCAGGAGATACCAGGCCTACCCCCCAGTCGAGAGATAGACTTTGTTATAGACCTATTGCCAGATACGAGACCTATAGCACGTGTACCATACCGTATGGCTCCGGCAGAGATGCGAGAGCTACGAGATCAGATAGAGCAGCTGTTAGGTCAGGGCTTTATTCGCAGGAGTACCTCACCTTGGGGTGCTCCAGTTTTGTTTGTGAAGAAGAGGGACGGTTCACTAAGATTATGTGTGGACTACCGGGAGTTGAACAAGGTCACGATACGGAATAAGTATCCGTTGCCTCGAATCGGTGACCTATTTAACCAGTTGAGAGGAGCTTCTTTCTTCTCAAAGATTGATTTGAGATCGGGATACCATCAGTTGCGTATCAGGGAGGAGGATGTCTCGAAGACTTCGTTCTTATCGAGATATGGTTCTTACGAGTTTCGGGTTATGCCTTTTGGTTTGACCAATGCTCCAGCAGTGTTTATGGACTTGATGAACAGAGTGTTCAGGGATTTCCTAGATCAGTTTGTCATTGTCTTCATCGATGATATTCTGGTTTACTCCCAGACAGAGGAGGAACACGCCGAGCATTTGAGGCAAGTTTTGCAGACACTTCTCCAGAATGAGTTGTATGCAAAGTATGAGAAATGCAGGTTTTGGTTGAAGGAGGTCCAGTTTTTCGGACACATTATTTCCGACCGGCGAATATATGTTGATCAGGGGAAGGTATCCGCGGTGAGGGAGTGGGGACAGCCCACGACACCAACGGAGATTCGTAGTTTCTTGGGTCTAGCAGGATACTACAGGAGGTTTATTCGGGGTTTCTCGAAGATAGCAGGTCCTTTGACACATCTGACTCGAAAGGGTGTGTCATTTATCTGGAGTGATGCCTGTCAGTTGGCATTCGATGAATTGAAGGATAAATTGACCTCAGCACCTGTATTAGCATTGCCGAGATCGGGAGTTGAGTATTTTGTTTACACCGATGCGTCTTTTCAAGGACTTGGAGGTGTATTGCAACAGGAGAGACAGGCCATAACTTATGCTTCCCGTAAGCTTAAGCCTTATGAGAAGAATTACCCCACGCATGATTTGGAATTGGCGGCGGTGGTATTTTCTCTACGGATTTGGAGGCACTATCTTTTGGGGGAGAAGTTCCAATTGTTCACGGACCACAAGTCCCTACAGTACCTGTTCACGCAGAAGGAGTTGAACATGCGGCAAAGGAGGTGGCTTGAGTTTGTGAAGGACTACCAGTTCGATATCCAGTATCACCCGGGTAAGGCTAACGTGGTAGCAGACGCGTTGAGCCGTAGGCCAGTAGATGAGGTGGCAGGGGTGTGGAAGGCAAACTGGAAAGAGTTGGGACACCAGGATGCAGTGGCCCGATCTTTCATGTCTGTAATGACCGTTACACCGCAGATTGTCATGAAGGTAGTACGGGCACAGACTAATGACTCATTCTGTCAGGAGCAGATAGTTCGATTACTAGCAGAGGGATCCGAGTCCTATACCGTCAGCTCAGACGGGGGATTACGCTTCAATGGGAGATTGGTGGTTCCGGAAAGGGAGAAATTGCGACACGAGGTGATGGCAGAGTCGCACGGCTCACGGTTCGCGGTACATCCTGGAGGGGACAAAATGTACCAAGACATGAGACGACAGTATTGATGGAGCGGTATGAAGAGAGATATTGCTGAGTTTGTTTCGAAATGCGCCACTTGCCAACTAGTAAAAGTGGATAATCAGAGACCGACAGGACTTCTACAGCCGTTGGAGGTCCCGGTGTGGATGTGGGAGAGCATATCCATGGACTTTATCACGGGGTTGCCTACGTCGCAGAGGGGTCACTACTCCGTTTGGGTAATTGTGGACAGATTGTCCAAAGTGGCTCACTTTTTACCCGTAAGGACTGACTACACTACGGGACAGTATGCCCAGCTCTTCATTTCAGAGATTATGAGACTTCACGGTGTACCCCTAAATATCGTGTCTGACAGAGATAAGATATTTGTGTCGCGGTTTTGGGAGAGTTTCGAGGAGGCCATGGGCACGAAATTGTGGTTGAGTACGGCTTATCATCCGCAGACCGATGGGCAGACCGAGCGCACAAATCAGATGTTGGAGGACATGCTACACATGTGCATTATTGACTTTGGGGGTGGATGGGAGCAGTACCTTCCACTGGTAGAGTTTGCTTATAATAACTCCTACCAGTTCACTATTGGCATGGCTTCGTTTGAGGCGTTGTACGGTAGGCCTTGTCGTTCCCCAGCATGTTGGTTAGAAGTGGGGGACAACAAACTACTTGGGCCAGAAGTGATTCAGGATACTTCGGCAAGGATTGAGTTGATTCGGAGTCGCATTCGGGTAGCTCAAGACCGGCAGACGAGCTATGCTGATGTGAAGAGATCTTTCAGGGAGTTCCAAGTGGGGGACCAGGTTTTGCTCAGAGTATCTCCTATGAAGGGGATTATGCGTTTCGGGAAGAAGGGGAAGTTGGCACCGAGGTATGTGGGGCCGTTTCCTATTATTGAACGGATTGGACCTGTTGCATATAGACTCGGGTTACCGGAGCCCTTACATTGGATTCACGATGTGTTTCATATTTCCTCGTTAAGGAAATATCTCAGGGACGATTTGGCTCATTCTCACATCGCTTTGGAGGAGATTGATTTACAGCCTGATAGCTCCTACGAGGAGGGGCCGATTGCTATTTTGGACCGAAGTGAGAGGAAGCTGCGGTCAAAGATAGTTCCGTTAGTGCGTGTTCAGTGGCGACATCACAATGTCGAGGAGTCCACATGGGAACGCGAGGATGAGATGCGCGAACGTTACCCAGAGTTCTTTTTATCAGGTACTTTCTAGTTACGAATTTCGGGATGAAATTCTGTTATTAGGGGGGAAGTATGTAATACCCCGTATTTTTGGCGTTATTTATTTTTGGGATTAATTAATTAAATGAGAATTAATTGGGAATTAATCCGGATAAAATACTAGTGAGATGTGAGTTGGTATTTGACTATATTGAGTATATATGATGATATATGAATATTGAATTATGAAATTTGTCGTGAGATTGATATACGACAATTTGGACATTTTATTGGGACGCGGGTGACAGTCGCGTCAGGATATAATTATTTTAGTTACAAAAGTGAATTTAAATTCTATTAACCGTATAGTCGTTTTGAGTGCACCAACGCGTCCGGAAGGGTCGAGATAGTCAGAAAATACTAGCCGGGGGTTTAGTTTGGGTCCCGGGGTATTTTTAGGCCATACCGGCATCTTATAAGGGTAGTTTGGTAATATTGTATTTTTGAGATTTAATAATGACGAAAATTAGGATTTATAATCTGATTTGGGTAACTAACCACTAAACCCACTATCAACCATATTGACCCATAAAACTACGGGGAGTTTTAAAATTTGGTTTTCTAAGTCTCCTAAACAAACCCTAGCCACCTTTGGAGGAGAAAGCTTGTGGAGAGAGAGAGAGAAGGAATCCTGCAGAAAAAGCTTCATCAAATCAACACCAAATTCAGAGACACTCGAGGCAAGTGATTTGATTCTATTTAATTCAGAGAATGTTTCTTCCATGTTAGATAAATTGAAAGATTTACATTTGTCCTTGGAAGTTAAATAAAAACCCATTTTAATTGGACTTAGAACTCGAATTTTGAGGACAAATTGCATGTAGAATAGTATGGAGATGATTATTCTGATGTTAATATATGTTGGATGTAACAAAAACGGATCTAGAATGGACTTATTGAGGATTTAAAATTCTAGGGTTTATGTTCTTGAAAATATTTGGGAAAGGGTAGAGATTTGATGAATTAATGATGTTTAGGATGTGTTAATTTCTTAAAAGATGTTAGTATATGACCTTAGTATGTTTTAGGATGATTGGAGACCTTAAAACATTGTTGGGAAGAATTTGGGTTGAGATTTGAGGTGTAGAAATTAGTGAAAAAACGAGATAGGATTTCTGAGCTTGAATCTGGTCACTCGTTAGAAGACCTACCCAGGTCGTTCGAACGAGCTCGTTCGAACGAGCTTCTAACGAGTTGACAGTTTGGGGTTCTAACGAGAGGGATGTTCGTTCGATAATCTCGTTCGAACGAGATCTCGTTAGATATCCCAGTTCGTTCGAACGAAATCTCGTTCGAACAGCCTCGTTCGAACGAGACTTCTAACGAGCTGGCAGTTTAGGCCTTTTGGCCTGTTTTGATTTTGGGAGTTCCGTGAACTTGTTCGAGAATAGAGATAACATTCCTTTGATGATGTATTGGTATACTTGGGACAATTGGGACATATTGAGGAGTGAATTACAAAATTATGGAACGAATCAAATAGACATTATGAGCTGAGACGTGAGTGCCTACTACGACGTGAGAATAAATTATGGCGCGTATAAATATGGACCATGATTATATAAGTTGTATATATATTCAGTTGGTACGAGAATGCGATAAGTACTACAATTAAACTACAGTGATTACTAAGATGCGTGTCTACTTAGTATTGATATATGATTTGTGTGTATGACATACCTACCATACTTGCTATCACGGGAGGTTTGCGTTCGCTTAGGGCCCTCTAATACTTGTGTTGCCCGGATTTAGATTGGTTACCTCGATGAACATAGGTCAGAGAAGGACTTATTGGGATGTTAATAAGTCTGCTGATCGTGGGAGCGCAGGTATGTGCGTGATCCATGTGATGTGACTGTGTTCGCCTCCGCTGTTTGTGATTTGTGTTACCTGAACGATTCCTGAGAGATTCGGAATACGTGATTCCTTATGTACGTGATGTATCGGAATGGATAGGAGAGTATGTGTGCACCGCAGCTTAGTCCCGGGGTGCTTATATTGTATATTTATATTGTGGAAAATATACACTTAATAAACTGGGAACTTTCATATGGTATTGTGTGTATAACTATGGAATAACAAAAGGGATGATCTATAATGAGTTGTATTACTTTTACGTGAGAACCTGAATTTACGTTAAGCCCCTATTTAATTGCGAGCGGTATAATGTTAATGGGAACCGAGTAATAAGGGTAGATCCTATGACAGTCTAGTTAGATATGATGTCACTTAGCTAGTGGGTTGTGTCATTTTAGATGGGTACTTACGTTAGTAGTGCATAGTTAGACGAGAGGTGAGAATTTCATGTGAGTGCACGTCCTAACATGCACTTTGCATTTAATGTTTTAAATGTTTTTTAAAGCACTTGCAGGTTTTTAAAATATCTCCACATTCGGGCTCTGACCCGTTTGCTTTCAAATCTATTTTCTTGTAAAACCATTTTAGGTGCCCTGCCACAAGGACACCATGCATACGAGACTCATTCAGAGGACGAGTTGTAGCTGTTTGTGGAAGTTACAGGGATTTGCTTATTTCTAGACTTAGGGTTAAAAACATGGCGTTAGGGGGTGAGAACTCGAAATAGCCCCCGAACGTCCCCGTGGGTGGCACCAACACCTCCCACGAGGCCAATGTAACTCGTAGGAACTGATCCCGCAGTTGCGGGACTCCCGGTTTGAGAATACAATGGTAATTTGCATATTTCTAGACTTAGGCTTAAAAACATGGAGTTAGAGGGTGAAAACTCAAAACATCCCCCGAACGTCTCCTTGGGTGGCACCAACACCTCCCACGGGACCAATGTAACTCGTAGGAACTGACCCCGCAGTTGCGGGACTCCTGGTTTGAGAGTACGACGGTAATTTGCATATTTCTTGACTTAGGCTTAAAACCATGGCGTTAGGGGGTGATAACTAGAAACAACCCCCGAACGTCCCCGTGGGTGGCACCAACACCTCCCACGGGACCAATGTAACTCGTAGGAACTAACCCCCCAGTCGGGGGACTCCTAGTTTGAGAGTACGAAGGTAATTTGCATATTTCTATTCTTAGGATTAAAAACATGGCGTTAGAGGGTGAGAACTCGAAACATCCGCCGAACGTCCTCGTGGGTGGCACCAACTCCTCCCACGGGACCTATGTAACTGGTAGGAACTGACCCCTCCAGCGGCGGGATTCCCGGTTTGAGAATACGACGGTAATTTGCATATGTCCAGACTTAGGCTTAAAAACATGGCGTTAGAGGGTGAGAAAAAGACACAGCCCTCGAACGTCCCCATGGGTGGCACCAACACCTCCCACGGGATCATTGTAACTTGTAGGAACTGACCCCGCAGCCGCGGGTCTCCCGGTTTGAGAGTACGATGATAATTTGCATATTTCTAGACTTAGGCTTAAAAACATGGCGTTAGGGGGTGAGAACTAGAAACAGCCCCCGAACGTCCCGTGGGTGGCACCAACACCTCCCACGGGACCAATGTAACTCGTAGGAACTGACCCCTCAGTCGCGGGACTCCCGGTTTGAGAATACGACTGTAATTTGCTTATTTCTAGACTTAGGCTTAAAAACATGGCGTTAGAGGGTGAGAACTCGAAACAGCCCCCAAACGTCCCCGTGGGTGGGACCAACACCTCCCACGGGACCAATGTAACTCGTACGAACTGTCCCTGCAGCCGCGGGACTCCCGGTTTGAGAATACGAAGGTAATTTGCATATTTCTAGACTTAGGCTTAAAAACATGGAGTTAGAGGGTGAGAACTCGAAACAGCCCCCGAACGTCCTCGTGGATGCACCAACCCCTCCCACGGGACCAATGTAACTCGTAGGAACTGTCCCCGCAGCCGCGGGACTCCCGATTTGAGAATACGATGGTAATTTGCATAATTCTAGACTTAGGCTTAAAAAATGGCGTTAAGGGGTGAGAACTAGAAACTGCCCCCGAACGTCCCCGTGGGTGGCACCAACACCTCCCACAGGACCAATATAACTGGTAGGAACTGAACCCCTGCAGCCGCGGCTCTCCCGGTTTGAGACTACGATGATAATTTGCATATTTCTTGACTAAGGATTAAAAACATGGCGTTAGGGGGTGAGAACTAGAAACAGCCCCCGTACGTCCTCGTGGGTGGCTCTAACACCTCCCACGGGACCAATGTAACTCGTAGGAACTGACCCTGCAGCCGCGGGACTCCCGGTTTGAGAATACCAAGGTAATTTGCATATTTCTAGAATTAGGCTTAAAAACATGCCGTTAGAGGGTGAGAACTAGAAACAGCCCCCGAACGTCCCCGTGGGTGGAACCAACACCTCCCACAGGACCAATGTAACTCGTAGGAACTGACCCCACAGCCGCGGGACTCCCGGTTTGAGAGTACGAAGGTAAATTGCATATTTCTAGACTTAAACTTAAAAAATGGTGTTAGAGGGTGAGAACTCGAAACAGCCCCGGAACGTCCTCGTGGGTGGCACCAACACCTTCCACGGGACCAATGTAACTCGTAGGAACTGACCCCGTTGTCGCGGGTCTCCTAGTTTGAGAATACGACGGTAATTTGCATATTTCTAGACTTAGGCTTAAAAACATGGCGTTAGAGGGTGGGAACTAGAAATATCCCTCTAACGTCCCCGTGGGTGTGACCAACACCACCCATGGGACGAATGTAACTCGTAGGAACTGACCCCACAGCCGCGGGTCTCCCGGTTTGAGAATACGACGGTAATTTGCATATTTCTAGACTTAGGCTTAAAAACATGGCGTTAGGGGGTGAAAACTCGAAACAGCCCTCTAACGGCTCCGTGGGTGGCACTAACACCTCCCACGGGACCAATGTAACTTGTTGAAACTAACTCCACAGCCGCGGGACTCCCGGTTTGAGAATACGACGATAATTTGCATATTTCTAGACATAGGCTTAAAAACATGGCGTTAGAGGGTGAGAACTTGAAACAGCCCCCGAACGTCCCCATGGGTGGAAGCAACACCTCCGACGGGACCAATGTAACTCATAGGAACTGACCCCGCAGCCGCGGGACTTTCGGTTTGAGAATACGACGGTAATATGCATATTTCAAGACTTTGGCTTAAAAACATGGCGTTAGAGGGTGAGAACTTGAAACAGCCCCCGAACGTCCCCGTGGGTGGCACCAACACCTCCCACAGGACCAATGTAACTCATAGGAACTAACCTCGCTGCCGCGGGACTCCCGGTTTGAGAGTACGACGGAAATTTGCATATTTCTAGACTTAGGCTTAAAAACATGGCGTTAGAGGGTGAGAACTCGAAACAACCCCGAACGTCCCCGTGGGTGGCACCAACACCTCCCACGGGACCAATGTAACTCGTAGCAACTGACCCCGCTACCGCGGGACTCCTGGTTTGAGAATACGACGGTAATTTGCATATTTCTAGACTTATGCTTAAAAATATGGCGTTAGAGGGTGAGAACTCGAAACAGCCCCCGAACGTCCCCGTGGGTGGCACCAACATCTCCCACTGGACTAATGTAACTCGTAGGAACTGACCTCGCAGCCGCAGGACTAACAGTTTGAGAATACGACGGTAATTTGCATATTTCTAGACATAGGCTTAAAAACTTGGCGTTAGAGGGTGAGAACTAGAAACAGCCCCCGAACGTCCCCGTGGGTAGCACCAACTCCTCCCACGGGACCAATGTGATTCGTAAGAACTGACCCCGCAACCGCGGGACTCCCTATTTGAGAATACGACTGTAATTTGCATATTTCTAGACTTAGGCTTAAAAACATGGCGTTAGAGGGTGAGAACTTGAAACAACCCCCAAACGTCCCCGTGGGTGGCACCAACTCCTCCCACGGGACCAATGTAACTCGTAGGAACTGACCCCGATGCCGCGGGACTCCCGGTTTGAGAGTACAATGGTAATTCTCATATTTCTAGACTTAGGCTTAAAAACATTGCATTAGAGGGTGAGAACTCGAAACAGCCCCCGAACGTCCCCGTGGGAGGCACCAACACCTCCCACGGGACCAATGTAACTCGTAGGAACTGACCCTGCTGTTGCGGGACTCCCGGTTTGAGAGTACGATGGTAATTTGCATATTTCTAGACTTAGGCTTAAAAACATGGCGTTAGAGGGTGAGAACTCGAAACATCCCCCGAACGTCCCCGTGGGTGGCACCAACTCCTCCCACGGGACCAATGTGACTCGTAGGAACTGACCCCGCAACCGCGGGACTCCTGGTTTTAGAATACGACGGTAATTTGCATATTTCTTGACTTAGGCTTATACATATGGCATTAGAGGGTGAAAACTCGAAACAGCCCCCGAACGTCCCCGTGGGTGGCCCCAACATCTCCCCGGGACCAATGTAACTCATAGGAACTGACCCCGCAGCCGCGGGACTCCCGGTTTGAGAATACAATGGTAATTTGCTTATTTCTAGAGTCAGGCTTAAAAATATGGCGTTAGAGGGTGAGAACTCGAAATAGCCCCCGAACGTCCCCGTGAGTGGCACCAACACCTCCCATCGGACCAATGTAACTCGTAGGAACTGACCCCGCAGTCGCGGGTCTCCCAGTTTGACAGTACGATAATAATTTGCATATTTCTAGACTTAGGCTTAAAAACATGGCGTTAGGGGGTGAGAACTAGAAACAGCCCCCGAACGTCCCCGTAGGTGGCACCAACACCTCCCACGAGACCAATGTAACTCGTAGGAACTTACCCCGCAGCCGCGGGACTCCCGGTTTGAGAATACGATGGTAATTTCCATATTTCTCGACTTAGGCTTAAAAACATGGCATTAGGGGGTGAGAACTAGAAACAACCCCCGAACGTCCCCGTGGGTGGCACCAACAAATCCCACGGGACCAATGTAACTCGTAGGAACTGACCACGTAGTCGCGGGACTCCCGGTTTGAGAATACGACGGAATTTGCATATTTCTAGACTTAGGCTTAAAAACATGGCGTTAGAGGGTGAGAACTCGAAACAGCCCCCGAACGTCCCCGTGGGTGGCACCAACTCCTCCCACGGGACTAATGTGACTCGTAGGAACTGACCCCGCAACCGCGGGACTCACGATTTGAGAATACGACGGTAATATGCATAACTCTAGACTTAGGCTTAAAAATATGGCGTTAGAGGGTGAGAACACGAAACAGCCCCCGAATGTCCCCGTGGGTGGCACCAACACCTCCCAAGGGACTAATGTAACTTGTAGGAACTGACCCCGCAGCCGCGGGACTTCCGGTTTGATAATACGATGGTAATTTGCATATCTCAAGACTTAGGCTTAAAAACATGGCGTTAGATGGTGAGAACTAGAAACAGCCCCCGAACGTCCCGGTGGGTGGCAGCAACACCTCCCACGGGACCAATGTAACTCGTAAGAACTGACCCCGGAGCCGCAGGTCTCCCGGTTTTAGAGTACGATGATAATTTGCATATTTCAAGACTTAGGCTTAAAAACATGGCGTTAGGGGGTGAAAACTCGAAACAGCCCCCGAACGGCCCCGTGGGTGGCACCAACACTTCCCACGGGACCAACGTAACTAGTAGGAACTGCCCCCGCAGCCGCGGGATTCCCGGTTTGATAACACGAAGGTAATTTTCATATTTCTAGACTTAGGCTTAAAAACATGGCGTAAGAGGGTGAAAACTCAAAACATCCCTCGAACGTCCCCGTGGATGGCACCAACACCTCCCACGGGACCAATGTAACTCGTAGGAACTGACCCCTCAGTCGCGGGACTCCCGATTTGAGAATACGACAGTAATTTGCATATTTCTATGCTTAGGCTTGAAAACATGCCGTTAGAGGGTGAGTACTACAAATAGCCCCCGAACGTCCCCGTGGGTGGTACCAACACCTCCCACGGGACCAACGTAACTGGTAGGAACAGACCCCGCAGCTGCGGGTCTCCCGATTTGAGAGTACCACAGTAATTTGCATATTTCTAGCCTAAGGCTTAAAAACATGGCGTTAGAAGGTGAGAACTCGAAACAGCCCCTGAACGTCCCCGTGGGTGGCACCAACACCTCCCACGGGACCAATGTAACTCGTAGGAACTGACCCCGCAGCCGCAGGACTCCCGGTTTGAGAATACGACGGTAATTTGCATATTTCTAGACTTAGGCTTAAAAATTTGGCATTAGAGGGTGAGAACTATAAATAGCCCCTGAACTTCCCCGTGGGTGGCACCAACACCTCCCACGGGACCAATGTAACTCGTAGGAACTGACCCCGCAGCCGCGGGACTCCCGGCTTGAGAATACGAAGGTAATTTTCATATTTCAAGACTTAGGCTTAAAAACTTGGCGTTAGAGGGTGAAAATTCGAAACAGCCCCCGAATGGCCCAGTGGGTGGCACCAACACCTCCCACGGGACCAATGTAACTCGTAGGAACTGACCCCGCAGTCGCGGGTCTCCCGGTTTGAGAATACGACGGTAATTTTCATATTTCTGGACTTAGGCTTAAAAACATGGCGTCCGAGGGTGAGAACTACAAACATCCCTCTAATGTCCCCGTGGGTGGCACCAACATCTCCCACGGGACCAATGTAACTCGTAGAAACTGACCCCGCAGCCACGGGTCTCCCAATTTGAGAATACGACGGTAATTTGCATATTTCTTGACTTAAGCTTAAAAACATCGCGTCAGAGGGTGAGAACTAGAAACAGCCCCCGAACGACCCGTGGGTGGCACCAACACCTCCCACGGGACCAATGTAACTCGTAGGAACTGACCCCGCAGCCACGGGTCTCCCGATTTAAGAGTACGACGGTAATTTGTATATTTCTAGACTAAGGCTTTAAAACATGGAGTTAGGGGGTGAGAACGAGAAACAGCCCCCGAACGTCCCCGTGGGTGGTACCAACACCTCCCACGGGACAAATGTAACTCGTAGGAACTGACCTCGCAGTCGCGGGACTCCCGGTTTGAGAATACGACGGTAATTTGCATATTTTTAGACATAGGCTTAAAAACATGGCGTTAGAGGGTGAGAACTAGAAACAGCCATCGAACGTACCCGTGGGTGGCACCAACACCTCCCACGGGACCAATGTAACTCGTAGGAACTGACCCCGCAGCCGCGGGTCTCCCGGTTTGAGAGTACGACGATATTTCGCACATTTCTTGGCTTAAGCTTAAAAACATGGCGTTAGAAGGTGAAAACTCGAAACAACCCTCTAACGGCCCCGTGGGTGGCACCAACACCTCCCACGGGACCAATGTAACTCGAAGGAACTGACCCCGCAGTCGCGGGTCTCCCGATTTGAGAATACGACGGTAATTTTCATATTTCTAGACTTAGGCTTAAAAACATGGCGTTCGAGGGTGAGAACTAGAAAGAGCCCCCGAACGTACCTGTGGGTGGCACCAACACCTCCCACGGGACCAATGTAACCCGTAGGAACTGACCCCGCAGCCGCGGGTCTCCCGGTTTGAGAGTACGATGATAATTTGCATATTTCTGGACTTAATCTTAAAAACATCGCGTTAGACGGTGAAAACTCGAAACAGACCTCTAACGGCCCCGTGGGTGGCACCAACACCTCCCACGGGACCAATGTAACTCGTAGGAACTGACCCCGAAGCCGCGGGACACCCGGTTTGAGAATACGATGATAATTTGTATATTTCTAGACTTAGGCTTAAAAATATGGCGTTAGAGGGTGAGAACTAGAAACAGCCCCCGAACGTCCCCTTGGGTGGCACCAACACCTCCCACGGGACCAATATTACTCGTACGAACTGACCCCGCAACCGCGGGACTCCCGGTTTTAGAATACGAAGGTAATTTGTATATTTCTAGACTTAGGCTTAAAAACATGGCGTTAGAGGGTGAAAACTCGAAACAGACTCCGAACGGTCCCGTGGGTGGCACCAACACCTCCCACGGGACCAATGTAACTCGTAGGAACTGACCCCGTAGCCACGGGTCTCCCATTTTTTGAGTATGATGGTAATTTGAATATTTCTAGACTTAGGCTTAAAAACATGGCGTTAGAGGGTGAAAATTCGAAACATCCCTCTAACGGCCCCGTGGGTGGCACCAACACCTCCCACGGGACCAATATAACTCGTAGGAACTGACCCCTCAGTCGCGGGACTCCCGTTTTGAGAATACGACGGTAATTTGCATATTTCTGGACTTAGGCTTAAAAACATGGGGTTAGAGGCTGAGAACTAGAAACAGCCCCCGAACGTCTCCGTGGGTGGCACAAACACCTCCCACGGGACCAATGTAACTCGTAGGAAGTGACCCCGCAGTCGCGGTACTCCCGGTTTGAGAGGGCGACGATAATTTGCATATTTCTGGACTTAGGCTTAAAAACATGGCGTTCGAGGGTGAGAACTAGAAACATCCCTCTAATGTCCCCGTGGGTGGCACCAACACCTCCCACGGGACCAATGTAACTCGTAGCAACTGAACCCGCAGCCACGGGTCTCCCGATTTGAGAATACGACGGTAATTTGCATATTTCTAGACTTAGGCTTAAAAACATCGTGTTAGAGGGTGAGAACTAGAAACAGCCCCCGAACGTCCCGTGGGTGGCACCAACACCTCCCACGGGACCAATGTAACTCGTAGGAACTGACCCCGCAGCCGCGGGTCTCTCGGTTTATGAGTACGATGGTAATTTGCATATTTCTAGACTAAGGCTTTAAAACATGGCGTTAGGGGGTGATAACTAGAAACAGCCCCCGAACGTCCCCGTGGTTGGCACCAACACCTCCCACGGGACAAATGTAACTCGTAGGAACTAACCTCACAGTCGCGGGACTCTCGGTTTGAGAATACGACGTTAATTTGCATATTTCTAGACTTAGGCTTAAAAACATGGCGTTAGAGGGTGAGAACTAGAAATAGCCCCCGAACGTACCCGTGGGTGGCACCAACACCTCCCACGGGACCAATGTAACTCGTAGGAACTGACCCCGCAGCCGCGGGTCTCCCGGTTTGAGAGTACGACGATAATTTGCATTTTCCTAGACCTAAGCTTAAAAACATGGCGTTAGAAGGTGAAAACTCGAAACAGCCCTCTAACGGCCCCGTGGGTGGCACCAACACCTCCCACGGGACCAATGTAACTCGTAGGAACTGACCCCGCAGTCGCGGGTCTCCCGATTTGAGAATACGACCGTAATTTTCATATTTCTAGACTTAGGCTTAAAAACATGGCGTTCGAGGGTGAGAACTAGAAACATCCCTCTAATGTCCCCGTGGGTGGCACCAACACCTCCCACGGGACCAATGTAACTCGTAGGAAGTGACCCCGTAGCCACGGGTCTCCCGATTTGAGAATACGACTGTAATTTGTATATTTCTAGACTTAGGCTTAAAAACATCGTGTTAGAGGGTGAGAACTAGAAACAACCCTCGAACGTCCCGTGGGTGGCACCAACACCTCCCACGGGACCAATGTAACTCGTAGGAACTGACCCCTTAGCCGCGGGTCTCCTGGCTTAAGAGTACGACGGTAATTTGCTTTTTTCTAGACTAAGGCTTTAAAACATGGCGTTAGGGGGTGAGAACTAGAAACAGCCCCCGAACGTGCCCGTGGGTGGCACCAACGCCTCCCACGGGACAAATGTAACTCGTAGGAACTGACCTCATAGTCGCGGGACTCCCGGTTTGAGAATACGACGGTAATTTGCATATTTCTAGACTTAGGCTTAAAAACATGGTGTTAGAGGGTGAGAACTAGAAACATCCCCCGAACGTACCCGTGGGTGGCACCAACACCTCCCACGAGACCAATGTAACTCGTAGGAACTGACCCCGCAGTCGCGGGTCTCCCGGTTTGAGAGTACGATAATAATTTGCATATTTCTAGACTTAAGTTTAAAAACATCGCGTTAGAAGGTGAAAACTCGAAACAGCCCTCTAACGGCCCCGTGGGTGGCACCAACACCACCCACGGGACCAATGTAACTCGTAGGAACTGACCTCGCAGCTGCGGGACTCCCTATTTGAGAATACGATGGTAATTTGCATATTTCTAGACTTAAGCTTAAAAACATGGCGTTAGAAGGTGTGAACTAGAAATAGCCCCCGAACGTCCCCGTGGGTGGCACCAACACCTCCTACGGGACCAATGTAACTCGTAGGAATTGACCCCGCAGCCACGGGGCTCCCGATTTGAGAATACGACAATAATTTATATATTTCTAGACTTAGGCTTAAAAACATGGCGTTAGAGGGTGAGAACTCGAAATAGCCCCCGAACGGCCACGAGGCTAGCACCAACACCTCCCACGGGACCAATGTAACTCGTAGGAATTGACCCCGCAGCCACGGGGCTCCCGATTTGAGAATACGACAATAATTTATATATTTCTAGACTTAGGCTTAAAAACATGGCGTTAGAGGGTGAGAACTAGAAACAGCCCCCGAACGTCCCCGTGGGTGGCACCAAAACCTCCCACGGGACCAATGTAACTCGTAGAAACTGACCCCTCAGCCGTGGTACTCCTGGTTTGAGAATACGATGATAATTTGCATATTTCTAGACTTAGGCTTAAAAACATGGCGTTAGAGGGTGAGAACTAGAAAGAGCCCCCGAACATCCCCCTGGATGGCACCAACACCTTCCACGGGACCAATGTAACTCGTAGGAACTGACCACGCAGCCGCGAGACTCCCGATTTGAGAATACAACGGTAATTTGCATATTTTAAGATTTAGGCTTAAAAACATGGCGTTAGAGGGTGAAAACTCGAAACAGCCCCTGAACGTCCCCGTGGGTGGCACCAACACCTCCCACGGGACCAATGTAACTCGTAGGAACTGACCCCGCAGCCGCAGGACTCCCGGTTTGAGAATACGACGGTAATTTGCATATTTCTAGACTTAGGCTTAAAAATTTGGCATTAGAGGGTGAGAACTATAAATAGCCCCTGAACTTCCCCGTGGGTGGCACCAACACCTCCCACGGGACCAATGTAACTCGTAGGAACTGACCCCGCAGCCGCGGGACTCCCGGCTTGAGAATACGAAGGTAATTTTCATATTTCAAGACTTAGGCTTAAAAACTTGGCGTTAGAGGGTGAAAATTCGAAACAGCCCCCGAATGGCCCAGTGGGTGGCACCAACACCTCCCACGGGACCAATGTAACTCGTAGGAACTGACCCCGCAGTCGCGGGTCTCCCGGTTTGAGAATACGACGGTAATTTTCATATTTCTGGACTTAGGCTTAAAAACATGGCGTCCGAGGGTGAGAACTACAAACATCCCTCTAATGTCCCCGTGGGTGGCACCAACATCTCCCACGGGACCAATGTAACTCGTAGAAACTGACCCCGCAGCCACGGGTCTCCCAATTTGAGAATACGACGGTAATTTGCATATTTCTTGACTTAAGCTTAAAAACATCGCGTCAGAGGGTGAGAACTAGAAACAGCCCCCGAACGACCCGTGGGTGGCACCAACACCTCCCACGGGACCAATGTAACTCGTAGGAACTGACCCCGCAGCCACGGGTCTCCCGATTTAAGAGTACGACGGTAATTTGTATATTTCTAGACTAAGGCTTTAAAACATGGAGTTAGGGGGTGAGAACGAGAAACAGCCCCCGAACGTCCCCGTGGGTGGTACCAACACCTCCCACGGGACAAATGTAACTCGTAGGAACTGACCTCGCAGTCGCGGGACTCCCGGTTTGAGAATACGACGGTAATTTGCATATTTTTAGACATAGGCTTAAAAACATGGCGTTAGAGGGTGAGAACTAGAAACAGCCATCGAACGTACCCGTGGGTGGCACCAACACCTCCCACGGGACCAATGTAACTCGTAGGAACTGACCCCGCAGCCGCGGGTCTCCCGGTTTGAGAGTACGACGATATTTCGCACATTTCTTGGCTTAAGCTTAAAAACATGGCGTTAGAAGGTGAAAACTCGAAACAACCCTCTAACGGCCCCGTGGGTGGCACCAACACCTCCCACGGGACCAATGTAACTCGAAGGAACTGACCCCGCAGTCGCGGGTCTCCCGATTTGAGAATACGACGGTAATTTTCATATTTCTAGACTTAGGCTTAAAAACATGGCGTTCGAGGGTGAGAACTAGAAAGAGCCCCCGAACGTACCTGTGGGTGGCACCAACACCTCCCACGGGACCAATGTAACCCGTAGGAACTGACCCCGCAGCCGCGGGTCTCCCGGTTTGAGAGTACGATGATAATTTGCATATTTCTGGACTTAATCTTAAAAACATCGCGTTAGACGGTGAAAACTCGAAACAGACCTCTAACGGCCCCGTGGGTGGCACCAACACCTCCCACGGGACCAATGTAACTCGTAGGAACTGACCCCGAAGCCGCGGGACACCCGGTTTGAGAATACGATGATAATTTGTATATTTCTAGACTTAGGCTTAAAAATATGGCGTTAGAGGGTGAGAACTAGAAACAGCCCCCGAACGTCCCCTTGGGTGGCACCAACACCTCCCACGGGACCAATATTACTCGTACGAACTGACCCCGCAACCGCGGGACTCCCGGTTTTAGAATACGAAGGTAATTTGTATATTTCTAGACTTAGGCTTAAAAACATGGCGTTAGAGGGTGAAAACTCGAAACAGACTCCGAACGGTCCCGTGGGTGGCACCAACACCTCCCACGGGACCAATGTAACTCGTAGGAACTGACCCCGTAGCCACGGGTCTCCCATTTTTTGAGTATGATGGTAATTTGAATATTTCTAGACTTAGGCTTAAAAACATGGCGTTAGAGGGTGAAAATTCGAAACATCCCTCTAACGGCCCCGTGGGTGGCACCAACACCTCCCACGGGACCAATATAACTCGTAGGAACTGACCCCTCAGTCGCGGGACTCCCGTTTTGAGAATACGACGGTAATTTGCATATTTCTGGACTTAGGCTTAAAAACATGGGGTTAGAGGCTGAGAACTAGAAACAGCCCCCGAACGTCTCCGTGGGTGGCACAAACACCTCCCACGGGACCAATGTAACTCGTAGGAAGTGACCCCGCAGTCGCGGTACTCCCGGTTTGAGAGGGCGACGATAATTTGCATATTTCTGGACTTAGGCTTAAAAACATGGCGTTCGAGGGTGAGAACTAGAAACATCCCTCTAATGTCCCCGTGGGTGGCACCAACACCTCCCACGGGACCAATGTAACTCGTAGCAACTGAACCCGCAGCCACGGGTCTCCCGATTTGAGAATACGACGGTAATTTGCATATTTCTAGACTTAGGCTTAAAAACATCGTGTTAGAGGGTGAGAACTAGAAACAGCCCCCGAACGTCCCGTGGGTGGCACCAACACCTCCCACGGGACCAATGTAACTCGTAGGAACTGACCCCGCAGCCGCGGGTCTCTCGGTTTATGAGTACGATGGTAATTTGCATATTTCTAGACTAAGGCTTTAAAACATGGCGTTAGGGGGTGATAACTAGAAACAGCCCCCGAACGTCCCCGTGGTTGGCACCAACACCTCCCACGGGACAAATGTAACTCGTAGGAACTAACCTCACAGTCGCGGGACTCTCGGTTTGAGAATACGACGTTAATTTGCATATTTCTAGACTTAGGCTTAAAAACATGGCGTTAGAGGGTGAGAACTAGAAATAGCCCCCGAACGTACCCGTGGGTGGCACCAACACCTCCCACGGGACCAATGTAACTCGTAGGAACTGACCCCGCAGCCGCGGGTCTCCCGGTTTGAGAGTACGACGATAATTTGCATTTTCCTAGACCTAAGCTTAAAAACATGGCGTTAGAAGGTGAAAACTCGAAACAGCCCTCTAACGGCCCCGTGGGTGGCACCAACACCTCCCACGGGACCAATGTAACTCGTAGGAACTGACCCCGCAGTCGCGGGTCTCCCGATTTGAGAATACGACCGTAATTTTCATATTTCTAGACTTAGGCTTAAAAACATGGCGTTCGAGGGTGAGAACTAGAAACATCCCTCTAATGTCCCCGTGGGTGGCACCAACACCTCCCACGGGACCAATGTAACTCGTAGGAAGTGACCCCGTAGCCACGGGTCTCCCGATTTGAGAATACGACTGTAATTTGTATATTTCTAGACTTAGGCTTAAAAACATCGTGTTAGAGGGTGAGAACTAGAAACAACCCTCGAACGTCCCGTGGGTGGCACCAACACCTCCCACGGGACCAATGTAACTCGTAGGAACTGACCCCTTAGCCGCGGGTCTCCTGGCTTAAGAGTACGACGGTAATTTGCTTTTTTCTAGACTAAGGCTTTAAAACATGGCGTTAGGGGGTGAGAACTAGAAACAGCCCCCGAACGTGCCCGTGGGTGGCACCAACGCCTCCCACGGGACAAATGTAACTCGTAGGAACTGACCTCATAGTCGCGGGACTCCCGGTTTGAGAATACGACGGTAATTTGCATATTTCTAGACTTAGGCTTAAAAACATGGTGTTAGAGGGTGAGAACTAGAAACATCCCCCGAACGTACCCGTGGGTGGCACCAACACCTCCCACGAGACCAATGTAACTCGTAGGAACTGACCCCGCAGTCGCGGGTCTCCCGGTTTGAGAGTACGATAATAATTTGCATATTTCTAGACTTAAGTTTAAAAACATCGCGTTAGAAGGTGAAAACTCGAAACAGCCCTCTAACGGCCCCGTGGGTGGCACCAACACCACCCACGGGACCAATGTAACTCGTAGGAACTGACCTCGCAGCTGCGGGACTCCCTATTTGAGAATACGATGGTAATTTGCATATTTCTAGACTTAAGCTTAAAAACATGGCGTTAGAAGGTGTGAACTAGAAATAGCCCCCGAACGTCCCCGTGGGTGGCACCAACACCTCCTACGGGACCAATGTAACTCGTAGGAACTGACCCCGCAGCCGCGGGACTCCCGGTTTTAGCATACGAAGGTAATTTGTATATTTCTAGACTTAGGCTTAAAAACATGGCGTTAGAGGGTGAAAACTCGAAACAGACCCCGAACGGTCCCGTGGGTGGCACCAACACCTTACACGGGACGAATGTAACTCGTAGGAAATGACCTCGCAGCCACGGGTCTCCCGATTTGAGAGTATGATGGTAATTTGCATATTTCTAGACTTAGGCTTAAAAACATGGCGTTAGAGGGTGAAAACACGAAACAACCCTCTAACGGCCCCGTGGGTGGCACCAACACCTCCCACGGGACCAATGTAACTCGTAGGAACTGACCCCTCGGTCGCGGGACTCCCGGTTTGAGAATACGACGGTAATTTGCAAATTTATGGACTTAGGATTAAAAACATGGGGTTAGAGGGTGAGAACTAGAAACAGCCCCCGAACTTGCCCGTGGGTGGCACAAACACCTCCCACAGGACCAATGTAACTCGTAGGAATTGACCCCGCAGTCGCGGTACTCCCGGTTTGAGAGTGCGACGATAATTTGCATATTTCTAGACTTAGGCTTAAAAACATGGTGTTAGTGGGTGAGAACTAGAAACAGGCCCCGAACGTCCCCGTGGGTGGCACCAATACCTCCCACGGGACCAATGTAACTCGTAGGAACTGACCCCGCAGTCGCGGGTCTCCCGGTTTGACACTACAACGGTAATTTGCATATTTCTAGACAGAGGCTTAAAAACAAGGCGTTAGAGGGTGAGAACTAGAAACAGCCCTCTAACGTCCCCATGGGTGGCACCAACACCTCCCACATGACCAATGTAACTCGTAGGAACTGACACCGCAGTCGCGGGACTCCAGGTTTGAGAATACGACAGTAATTTGCATATTTCTAGACTTAGGCTTAAAAACATGGCATTAGAGGATGAGAACTAGAAATAGCCCCCGAACATCCCCGTGGGTGGAACCAATACCTCCCACGGGACCAATGTAACTCCTACTAACTGACCCCGCAGCCGCGGGTGTCCCGGTTTGAGAGTACGACGATAATTTGCATATTTCTAAACTTAGGCTTAAAAACATGGCGTTTGAGGGTGAAAGCTCTAAACAACGCTCTAACGGCCCCGTGGGTGGCACCAACACCTCCCACGGGACCAATGTAACTCGTAAGAACTGACCCCGCAGCCGCGGGACTCCCGATTTGAGAATACGATGATAATTTGCATATTTCTAGACTTAGGCTTAAAAACATTGCGTTAGAGGGTGAAAACTCGAAACATCTCCCGAACGGCCCTGTGGGTGGCACCAACACCTCCCACGGGACCAATGTAACTCGTAGGAACTGTCCGCGCAGCCGCGGGACTCACGGTTTGAGAATACGAAGTTAATTGGCATATATTTAGACTTAGGCAAAACTTTGCGTTAGAGGGTGAAAACTCGAAACAGCCCCGAACGGCCCCGTGGTTGGCAGCAACACCTCCCACGGGACCAATGTGACACGTAGGAGGAACTGACACCGCAGCCGCGGGACTCCCGATTTGAGAATACGACGGTAATTTGCATGTTTCTAGACTTAGGCTTAAAAACATGGCGCTAGAGGGTGAGAACTCGAAACAGCCCCCAAACGTCCTTGCGGGTGGCACCAACACCTCCCACGGAACCAATGTAACTCGTAGTAACTGAACCCGCAGCCGCAGGACTCTCGGTTTGAGAATACGACGGTAATTTGCATATTTCTACTTGGTTACTGATAATTTTAACTCATATATGAAATTTTCCAGCTTGATTAATTTTTTTGTAAACCTACTTGGTTACTGATATTTTTTTTATGTATCCTATCATTTGTAGGAGTTTTGCACCCGGAACAAACGAAGGAGGCAATGGTCTACAGCATGAAGATTGTTTATATGTTGTGGACATTCAGGTTTTTGTTTTTTGTGTTACAGCTGTGCGGGCTTTTTTTGTCTAGTTTTATGGCCGCCCGGGCTTTTATAATTTGATTGTTGAATTTTATGGCCGTGCGGGCTTTATAATAAGCATGTTTTACATTTACAGGTTTTGGAATGTCAAGAGAATAGACGAAACTCTGCCCAATTTTTTTTTGGTCTGTGATTATTAAGACGTGTAATAATTAAAAGTTTGTATATTTATTTGTTTATTAACAACATTCTCGATTCGCAATGTGATTTTTTTTATTATTTTGCCAATAATAAATATTTGTAACACCTCATACACATCCAACGTTACTCGTAGCAACCGACGGTGCACTCAAAGGACCCCCAATTTTAGGATTGGACCAAAAAAAAATATTTTTTTAAATTATAGTTAAATATGGTCATGGACTTTGTCCATGACCATTTTTATTTTTTTCGTCGCACATAAAAGTGGTTACGGCCAAAGTCCGCGACCATTTTATTTTTATTTTTTTTGTCACGGTTGTGGGTCGCGGACTTTGGCCGCGACCAATTTGTCATGGTTGTGGGTCACGGATAAGGGCCGCGACCAATTTTTTTTAATTTTTTTTGTCACGGATGTGGGTTGCGGACTTTGGCCGCGATCAATTTGTCACGGTTGTGGGTCACGGATAAGGGCCGCGACCATTTTTTTTTATTTTTTTTGTCACGGACGTGGGTCGCGGACTTTGGCCGCGACCATTTTGTCACGGTTGTGGGTCACGGATGAGGGTCGCGACCCGTCACGGTATGGGTCATAGCCCAAGTCCGCGACCATCTGTCGTGACCCCTCTCGGTCGTGACCATTTTTTGGTCATGGACTTGGGCCGCGACCCACGAAAATTGACAAAAATGGTCACGCCTGAAATGGTCACGACCCAAGTCCGCGACCCACAACTTTGGTCAGGGATTTTGGCCATGATCAATCGCCAGTTTTGGTGTAGTGCATCATAGTCATTGAGAGAAAGACTTAGAAAATGAATTGATAAGCATAGAATGAACGGGTCGAGTATAGGAAATGGTGGATTTAAGTTACGAGGAGAGTTAACAAGAATTCCAAATAATTATCAGTAGGATAGAGAGGAATTAACTACCAAATTAATTAGAGGGGTAACCTGGGCCCTTAGAGTAGTGCATATACTCAATTAACTGCGATAGTGAGATAAATCGTTAATTAACAAGTACTGTTAATATAAGAGAGTAAAATATCACGTACGAACATGATTGATAGGTCGGGTGTGTACCTACTGAATCGTATTAACTTTTAGGTTAAGAGAAGTATACCTAAATTAAATATGTTAGGTTCGTTGAGATATTCCAAACTAACATATGATTATTATATGTTTGGGGTTGATGAAAAATGCCGAAGCAAACCTTTGAACTGGTGTCGTGATGAAAGAGTCCCGAACCAGAATATGTGTTTATATAACTAGTTGGGGTCGATGTATTATTCCGAACCAACTCTTACTTTGGGTCGGTGATTCATTCCGAACCAAGAGGCCTTTATGTGTGTTATAAGGAAATATTAGTGATAACTAATATTTACTATATGTCGTGTGATAAATGTATACTATATGTATAATCTACTAACATGAGATAGTAGATAAAAAGATGGACTGATAACATTTTAGTAATAATTATGTAGTGAGACTTAATTATAAAAGAATAAAGATAATAAGAGATGAATACGTTATCTACGTATATAACATATGAGATATGGAATATTTAAATTCAATGTGTGTGATATGGGAACTTACAGAGTAAATAAGTTCAGTGGAGTACTTTAGACTAGTTAGCTTGGGTAGCATAGCTAGGTGGTCTAAGTCCAACGGTAGGAGTGCACTATAGGAGATGAGTGAGATAACTCAAGAGAGTGTACGAAGTCTTAAACATGTATAATCAATAACTCATATTTGTGATAACTGCTTACAAATATTTTTAAATATTTTGAGTACTAACTCTTCCTATGTAAAATCTTTTTTAAAAACCTTTTAGGTACCCAGCCATAGGGACACCCAGCATGATTTCATTCCAAGGATTTTGGAGTTGTAGCACATGTGGATGTTGCAGGGCTTTGATTAGACGATTCTCTTTTTCAGATCTTGTGTAGGATCTCTGTTTTAGTACTTTCAGTTTGGGACATGTTGTCCACTCTTTACATTGGCACTTATTTGAATTTTGTTGGATTTTGAGTTAGTTTATTTTCAGTCGTGGTTTTCGGCAAGACTTTATTTATTCATTTATTTATGATGGATGGTTTTAGTACTGCTAACTTTATATTGTTCCGCATGAGTTGTTTTATCTATTTTAATGAAGGTAAAATTTGGCACTAGCTTAATTTCACTTAGGTGGTTATTAATTTAAAAAGTTTTCGATAGTGATGCTAAGAACGAACCATTTTTGAAACGTGTTTTGAATTAAATTAAGGCTTGATCACCCAGGTTTAATTAGACGGGGTGGTACAATGCAGACTTAGGTTTGAAAATGTGTCGCTAGTGGTCTAAAACTACGAATAGCTCTCAAACGGCCCTGCAAGGGGAACAAACACCTCACACGTGACCAAAATAACATGATGCAAGCGATCGCGTAGCTGCAGAACTCCCGATTTGAGAATAGAATGAAGGATTGAAATATGCGCCCTTTGGCTTAAAAGAATGTCGTTGGTCGGCCAAAATCCCAAAATGGGCACGCAAAGGGCACAAACACCTCTCACATGACCAACGTAACTCTAAAAACTCATTGCATAGTCGCAAGACTCCTGATTTGAAAATATGATCAAAAATTAAAAATAGGCACACTTAGGTTTAAAAATGTGCCAGTAGTGACCCAAAGCCACGAACAGTCGCCAAACGGCCCTACAAGGGGCACTAACACCTTGCATGTGACCATTATAATGCATAGCAACATACTACGTAGTCATAGCACTCCCGATTTGAGAAATGGACCAATAATTAAAAATAGGCACACTTAGGTTTACAAACGTGCCGCTGGTGGGCCAAAACTAAGAACGGGCCCCAAAGGGTAGGAACACCTCCCCCGTGACCAATGCAACTCGTAGTAACCGATTGCCAAGTCGTAGAACTCTCGATTTGTGAATAGGACCAAAATTTGAATATAGGTGCACTTAGACTTGAAAATGTGCCTCTAGTAGGCCAAAACCCCAAACAACCCGCATGGGAACCAACAACTTTTACTTCACCAATGTAACTTGTAGCCACCGATTGTATAGTCACGAAACTCATGGTTTGAGAGTAGGATCGAAAATTGATAATAGGCACACTTAGTCTTGAAGACGTGTCACTAATGGGCCAAAACTATGAACAACCATCAAAATACCCTTCAAGGGGAACATACACCTCACACATGACCAACGTAACTTGTACTAACCGACCACGTAGTCGGGAAATTCTTGATTTGAGAATAGGACCAAAAATTAATAATAGGCACATTTAGGACTGAAAAGGTGCAGCTAGTGGGACAAAACACCCAACAGCCCCGTAAGGCGCACAAACACCTCGCATGTGACTAACATAGCTTGTTGAAACTCACTGCATAGTCACGAAGTGCCTGATTTGAGAATATGACCAAAGATTGAAAATAGGCACACTTAGGCTTGAAAATGTGCCGCTAGTGAGCCAAAACTACGAATAGACCAAAAAATGACCTCGCAAGGGATACAAACACCTCGCACGTGACCAACGTAACACGTCTTGATTGTAGAATGGGACCTAAAATAAAAAATACGCACACTTAGGCTTGAAAACGTTCCACTAGCAGCCCAAAACCACGAAAAGTTCTAAAACAATATGGGGCGCGAACACCTCTAATGTGACCACTGTAACTCTTAGCAACTGATCGCATAGTCACAGAACTCCCGAATTGAGAATATGACCTAAAATTGAAAATAGGCACACTTAGGTTTGAAAATGGCCCACAAGTGGCCCAAAACATGAATAGTCCTAAAATGGCCAAGCAAGGGGCACAAACACCTCGCATGTGACAAACGTAACCCATATAAACCGATCGCAAAGCCGTCGAATTCCCAGATTGAGAATAGGACATAACATTGAAAATAGACAAACTTAGGCTTGAAAGCGTGCCGCTAGGGGGACAAACCCCTCAGCAGTCTCCAAATGGACAAACAAGGGGAACAAACACCTCGCACATGACCAACGTAACTCTTAGCAACTGACCAAGTAATCGCAAAACTCCCGGATTGAGAAAATAATCAAAAATTTAAAATACGCACACTTAGGCTTGAAAATTTACCGCTAATGGGACAAAATCGCGAACGACCCTCCAACAGCCCTACAAGGGCCACGAACAACTCGTAGTGACCAACGTAACTCGTAGCAACTAACCCCGTATTTGAGGAACTCCAGATTGCTGAATAAGACTGAAAATTAAAAATAGGCACACTTAGGCCTGAAAAAGTACTGAAAGTGGGCCCAAACCACAATAACCCGCAAACTGCCTCGCAAGGGGTACGAACAGCTCATATATGACCAACGTAACTCTTAGCAACAGACCTTGTATCCGCGGGACTCCCGGTTAGAGAATAAGATCAAAAATTCAAAATAGGCTCACTTAGGTTTCAAAATGTGCCGCTAGTGGGCCAAAACTCCGAACAGTCCCCAAAAAGACACCGCAAGGGGCACGAACACCTCACACGTGACCAACGTAACTCATGGTAATCGACCGCATAGCCACGGGACTCTCGGTTTGAGAATAGGACCAAAAATTGAAAATAGATACACTTAGGCTTGAAAATGTGCCGCTAGTGGGCCAAAATACACAAGAACACTCAAACGACTATAAGGGACACGAACACCTCACACATGACCGACGTAACTCATAGCAATCAATCGTGTAGCTGCGAACTATCGATTTGAGAATAGGACAGAAAATTTAAAATAGGCACAATTAATTAGTCTTGCAAATGTGCCACTGGTGGGCCAAAACCCCAAATAGCCGCCAAACCTCCCCACAAGGGGCAGAAACACCTCGCACGTGACCAACAAAACTCATAGAAACTGACCACTATCACACCTGCCTAAATTTGGCGTCGGTCGCCACCAAAACTGAGTCGGGCGTGAGTAAATAAAAATACCATTCTTAGCATGGGACAGATATCAGACATAAATAAATCAATCCACAAGATAAATAAGTAACACCCCGCCTAATTAAATACCGGGTGATCAGTCCTTTATTAAATTAAAATCAAGGTGAACGGTGTGGTTCATTCTTTGCATCACTTTCAAAAACAATTCTCCATTTTAATCACCCTAATTAATTAAGCTAAGTGTCAAAACAATATAAATTATTTTATTTATTAAATTTCGTTGTAACCCCCCTCCCCCCCCCCCCCCCCCCCCTTTTAAGCATAAACTAATTTATGAATAATACCAGTGATAAAGACACCAATCATCCAATTAAAACATGCTAACTAGATTACTAAAATCCAAATAAATAACCACAACCACTGACAATGTGATAAATAAAGCAATCCCAATTGAAAAACAGAATACTGAAATAATAGATGCGTATGAAATCCCTATCAAGTCTAAACAAAAGTCTGGAAATGGGAAACACATGCCCTAACTAAAAGAACTTAATAGAAATCTGAGGAGCCAAAAGAGGAAGTCTCTACTACAATGACCTACAACTCCCACACAAGCTGTAGCACGACAAGTCAATGAATTTACATCTGACGCCCCTGTGGCTGAGCACCTATAATATATATATACACACACACACACACACAAGAGAGGAGGAACAATGACAGGAAACGGGTCAGAGCCCTAGTGTAAAATAGTTTAGAAAGTATTTAAAATGCTTACTAGCTAATATGACAACCATGTTAGTACACGACACTCTCTTAAAAATTCTCACCTCTCATCTAGTGTGCAAGCCCACCGTACTACTAAAATGCTGTATAAGTCCATCTAATTCATCTCCTATAAATTCTATTTCATGAGGTCACAAATCTATGACTAAATTAAGATAGCATCTTCTTAAAGGTTATTTAAGTCGATTATGTATTTCTCAATGCTCTTGTGAAGTTTCAAACACTTGCCATAATTAGGAGCATTTATTCGATTACTTATCTCCTTATACGCATAGTAGTAGTATCTCGGGTATAGGTATATATATTAATCACTCGTACAATATATATTCTAATCGTCACCCCACATAAAATATATGGTGCTGGCATACTCTGTTATCCAGTCCCCGTATACCTCGTACAAGGGAAAATACTAGTTCGGAATCACTCTCGAACTATATTAACACAATACACATAAAATGGAGGCGAAGCATAAATCCAAGTCACTAAGAGGTCAGCACATTCCCTCACGTCTCTTAGGACCGTCTGACTATCATTCTCAGATAGCCTGTACCAAGGAATCCTATGTTCTAGGGTATGAGCAATATCCCCCATAAAGGTCCCATCGAGATAAGACTATCTCGGCACGACAACCTCCGTGATAGCAAGTAGCGCGGGTATGATTATACACAGAGATATATTTAATATATACACAATCACTCGGTTATATATATAAATATTCACATCTTGCAATTAGGTTCACTCGCAACCCACAACAATATTTTAACCGTACGTAGTACAAATTACTCAATTCTTACGCACAATGAACTCATCTCTTTTTATTCTCAATTATAACTATTTCATAATTACTTTTCGTCCCTAGAAGTGTTCACTCTTCTTAAAGGTAAAATTCAGTAGGTACACCCTCACTAACATACTGGTCTATGTCCTTCATAAATCTCTCAATTCCTTAGTTAACGTACGCACGATTTTCGATATGGGTCATACCCCCATTATCCCACGTTTACATCCCGTATAAAATTATATTCAACAAAACCTACTTAGACCCTACTGGTCCTCTTCATGACCCATTATACTCTTTAAATGATATTCAAGGGCTCCTACACATTTAATCCGAATTAATCAAAAAGGTGAAAAATATTCAGTTTCCAGGAGGGGTCGATCGATCGATCGATCGAGCAGTTATTGCCCAGATTCTGGTAATCCAACCTACGGGTTTCATCCATACAATTTCTACAAAACACCATTAACGAATCCCATTCCCACAAACAATTAAACCACTGATTATATACATCTATCTACATGATTTCCTACGTAAAACGTGTACGAACTCATCAAAGACATCGAATTAAAAGGGCCAATTCAACATAATTATCAAGAACCCTAGTTTTGAATAAATTTCCAAAATTCTTATCCTTCTTCCAGATTTCTTTCTATTAAACCATTACAAATTTATGGGTAATCATGTACATGTTACAAGACTTCCAGATTTCAGGAATTACTCCTAAAACATGCAATTTAAATCTTCTAAATTATATAATTCTTCAATAAGAACATGTATTCCTAACCATATTCTAATATGGGTGAAATATCAACTAGGAAATAGAAAGATAGATACTTACCGTAAGAACGTAGGTCTGATTCCACGAATTTGACAGGTATAGACTTGATCCTCTCACTCCGATCTGCATTTTGGTGGTGGTGGTGGTGCAATCCGGTTAGTTCTTGGCCTTGAATTCTTGGAAGGCTTCTTCCTCTCACGATCGTTCCAATCTTTTGAGAATATTAACCGAAGAAGACTCTCCTAACATCTGATTTTAATTCCTAATTTTCGTCATTAACTAAGGCCTGATTTGGAAAATGACTAAATCGCCCTCCCGGGATGCCGGTTAGGCCTAAAAACTCCCCGAGACCCAAACTAAACCCCCAGGTACACTTTTCTGACTAACTCGGCCCTTATGGACATGTTGGCGCACTCAAAATGACCATACGAGCGACTTATAATTTATTCACTTTTTATTATAATAATATAGTCCCGACACGACACATGCGCGTCCCGACTTAATTTCCATAATTGTCATATTATTCACTCGTGACAATTTTTTTATAAATACAATTATATACATTACTTTACTCAATATGTAATACTCAACTAGTTTTCTATAATTACTAACTCTCGCCACGCTAGTAAATATTTAAATTAAACTCCGGATTAATATTACATTAATTTATCTCAATTAAATTTAATATCTCTCCAATTTAAAAGCCATAAAATACGGGGTATTACAAAGTAATTGAATCAATCCCAAATGATAATAACAACTGAGCGATAAAAGATCCATCACATGCTAAAACTCCAAGTAAAACCAATCTCTAATAAGGATTAAATAAAATCTAAATAATAAAGAATTGTGAATAATCGAACTGAAATCCTCTAACAACTTTGGAACCGAATGGCCCAATAAAAACCCAAATGAAGTTTCATAATGAAATACGACTGAAAAAGAAAGTCTAACTAAATAAAGAAATAAAATGACTAAACTCCAGCTGCACCTCCAAACGATAAACTCCGATAATCATATGCATCTTCTCCAAAACTTATCCTGAAAAAGTTAGTCAACGCACGAGGTCAGAGCCCCGAGCATGAATACACACTACTCCCCTCAAATAGGGTCCGTGAACCCAGACAGTAGCATTATATGCAAGAAATATCACAATAGAGTATTTTAATTAAACGAGATAATTAAATTAAATATATATAAATCACTAACTACCCTCAGAAATTCCCATTCCAAAAAAGCATACCAATATGATTTTAAATTCCCAAATCCCACAATGTTAATTTAACTAAATTAACCCAATTTTATTATTGTTCTCACTTTTTATTATGGCGTTCCTTCCGCCCTGGGTGGTAATCTACCAAAGTGTAACACTTCCCCTTGTCAACAGCCAATTGAATCCGTTTAAGCTGTCGATCCCCCGCAATATGACAAGATTCCACACACGACAAGACATTAATCGCTCAAGATGATCTCGTTTAAACTGTCGGTTCGTAACAGATTATGCCGCACAAATTTTAATACCCATTTTTATCTTAGGCATTAATTCTCATTTTCTCGATTTCATAATTAAAAAATTTCCCCGCCCTTTTAATCGATGTGAGATCCTCAAAATATCCATTAGTCCCATACCTAAGGGTCACCAATACGCCCTACCCTATGTATAGGATGAATTTCTAACATAAATCTCGACCAAGTATCATGCCTAGGGTAGCGTAACGATGATAAAGTTTCAAAAATCATCCCACCCTAACATAATAAAGTCGTAATAATCTACCATCATTAGTCCCGTACCTAGAAGGTGTAAATCATCAAAAGGCCAACCCACTAGTCCCATACCTAGAAAGCATCCTAAAATATTGGGAGAGCAAAAATACCCAACAACCCGTCGTCACAATGGCAATTTAATAATACCAACAGTCACATAAATAAGAATAATTAATCAATGTATAAAACTAAGCATAATAGTCCAATTCAATTAAATCTTAATTTAATTATCACATCATCATAAACACTCAATTAATCCCATATAATTATTTTAATTTAAATACACCGAGATTTCATTATTAATGCATCCTATTTCCAATTTCATTATCTCTATACAATTTACATAAGTTATACGTTCCCAAAATTCATTTAATTCAAAACCAAGGTTTTTCTACATGCAACCTATACCAATCAAACCCAAAATTCACTCACCAATCCTACGTACCAAAGGGTTTTGAATATTATTAAGATTAAAAGATTAACTAAAAATAGTCCCATAATTAGTGTCCCCTTTCTCTAATTAAGTTAGTAATTGATTTTAACCAAAAATACATGATTAAGGGTTTAGGCGACACTTAAAATGCATAATACTAAAGAAAACGAATAGAGTATTCATGCCTATGATTTAGATGAAGAAAATTTGGTATACTGTTGGATTACTCTCGAAAAATTAACAAAGAAGTATTCTTGAACAAACTTGATTAAACCCCATTTAATCCTACGAAAAATTGTGGAAAAAACTTGATTATGTTGGAGGTTGATGAATATGATGGAGGGGAAAAACTTTTGGAAGATCTCTCTGGTGAAAAACTTGTGAAAAGGTGATTATGAAAAGTCCCCCCACGAATTATTAGTCTTATATACCAATTAAGAATCCTAAACCAACTCAAACTCTAAAAAAATAACTCACCGACTCAAAATATGGGCATAGTCGATCGATCGACTCCCAGGGTCGATCAATCGACCCTACAGATCTGGCGGGAGTTCCAGCATAAAATGCCTATAAGGCAAAAATAATAAAAACCTTATAAAAACTCCATTTTAAATCCGATTTCGATTCCGTTTGAAGTTATATTCTTCTAAAATCATAACTAACGTATTTATCCAATAAAAATTATTAAATCCAAAAATTTATTTTTCTCGAATATTCCGATTAATTAATTAATTAATCAAAAACACGGGGTGTTACAACCGCGTAGTCGCGGGACTCCAGATTTGAGAATAGGACCGAAATTAAAAGTATCCATACTTCGTCTAGAAATCGTGCCTCTAGTGGGCCAAAACTACATACAACCCCTAAAAGGCCCCGCGAGGGGCATGAAAACCTTGTACACAACCAACACAACTCGTAGAAACCGATCGTGTGACCATAGGACTCCCGATCTGAGAATAGGATGGCATTTTGAAAATTGGCCCACTAAGTCTTGAAAATGTGTCGCTAGTTTGCCAAACCACGAACAGAGCCCAAACGGACCCGTAAGGGGCATGAACACCTCGTACGTGACCAACATAACTCGTAGCAATCGACGGTGTAGCTGTAGGACTCCTGGTTTGATAATCCAAAGGAAAAATTAAAAATATGCCGCTAGTTGGAGAATACCTCCAACAATCCCAAAATGAACACGCAAGTGGTACAAACACCTCGTACGTGACCAACATAAATCTAAGCAACTGACCATGTAGTCCCGGGATTCATAATTTGAAAATATGATCGAAAATTATAAATTGGCGCACTTAGGTTTGAAAACGTGTCGTTAGTGACGAAAAGCCATAAATAGCCTCCAAACGGCCCTACAAGGGCGACGAACATCTCGCACATCACAATTGTAACCCCTAGCAACTAACTGCATTGTAATAAGACCCCTGATCTAAGAATAGGATCGAAAATTGAAAATGGGCACACTTAGGCTTGTATACTTTCCAATAGTGGACCCAAACACCCAATAACCCCCAAACGGCATTGTAAGGGGCACGAACACTTGCACGTGACAAACGTAACTCGTAATAACCGACTCGTAGCTGTGGGACTCCTGATTTGTGAATAGTACTAAAAATTGAAAATAGGCTCACTTACGTTTCAAAGGACTCTCGGTTTGAGAACATCACTGAGTATCGAAAATAGGCACACTCGGGCTTGAAAACTTGTCGCTAGTGGCCCAAAACCAAGAAAAATACCCAAACAGACCCGCAAGGGGCACAAATACCTCACGCGTGACCAACGTACCTCATAGCAACCAACCACGTAACCAGAGGACTCTCAGTTTAATAATAGGACCAAAAATGTAAAATTGGCACACTTGGGCTTGAAAATTGGCTGCTAGTGGGCCAAAAACCACAACAACACTCAAATATCCCGCAAGGGACACGAACACCTCACACATTACTAATGTGACTCGTAGCAACCGATCGTGTAGCGACAAGACTCTCAATTTAAGAACATAACTGAAAATTTAAAATAGGCTCAATTAATTAGGTTTGTAAACGAGCCACTAGTGGGACAAGACCCAAAACAGTCCCCAAACAAGCCCACAAGGGTTATGAACACCTCGCATGTGACAAACATAACTCGTAGCAACCGACTGCGTGGTAGCAGGACTCCCGATTTGAGAATAGGACCAAAAATAAAAAATAGGCGGACATCCACTTGAAAATGTGCCACTTGTGGGCCAAAACCACAAACAACCCACACACGGCCCCGTATGGGGCCCAAAAACCTCACACGAGAAAATATAACTCGGATAAACTGATCGCATAGTCGTAGGACTCGCGGATTGACAATAGAACCAAAATTTAAAAATAGGCACACTATATCTTGAAAATGTGTCGCTAGTGATTCAAAACAACGAACATCACCCAAACGGCCCTGCAAGGACACGAACACCTCGTATGTAACCAACATAACTCTTCGTAATCAACCGTATGGTCGCGGGACTACCGTCTTGAGAGTAGCACCAAAATTCAGAAATACGCAAACTTCAGTATGAAAACGTGCCACTAATGGGCCAAAACCCCTAACAATCCCCAAATGGCCCCGCAAAGGGCACGAACACCTCGCACGTGACCAGAATAACTTATAGCAACCGACTGCGTACTCTGGGGATTCATGATTTGATAATAGGAAAAAATAAATAAAAAGTCACACTTAGGTTTAATAAATGTGCAACTAGTGTCCGATAACCACAAACTATTCCCAGATGGCTCGACACGAGGCATGAACACCTCACGCCTGACCAATATAACTTGTAGCAACCTATCGCGTACCTGCAAGACTATTAGTTTGATAATAGGATTGAAAATTGAAAATAGCCACCCATTGGCTTGAAAACGTGTCATTGGTGGGCCTAAGCAACCAACAGTTCCTAAACAGACACGTAAAAGGCACGAACACCTCCAACGTGACCAATAAAACTCTTTGCCACTAACCACGTAGTCGTATAACTCTCGATTTGAGAATATGATCAAAAATTGAAAATAGGCACACTTGGGCTCGAAAACGAGCCGCTAGTGGGATAGACCCCCAAACAGTTAACAAATAACCTTGCAATGGACATGAACGCCTAGTAGTGACCAACGTAACATGTAGCAATTGACCGCTTAGTCATGAGGCTCTGGGTTTGAGAATAGGATCGAAAATTGAAAATAGGGACACTTAGGTTTGAAAACGTGTCACTAGTGGGTCAAAACCTCATACATAACCCAAATGGCCCCACAAGGGACACGAACACCTCACACATGACCACCGTAACTTGTAGAAACTAACAGTGTAGCCGCGGGACTCCCAATTTTAGAATAGGAACAAAAATAGAAAATAGGCACACTTGAGCTTGAAAACGTGCCACTAGCGGCCCAAAACCACGAACAACCCCTAAACGGCCCAGCAAGGGCACGAACACCTCGCACGTGATCAATGTAACTCGTAGCAACCGATCGCATTATCACGGGACTCACAGTTTGATAATGGAACTAAAAATTGAAAATAGACACACTTAGCATAGAAAATGTGTGGCTAGTGGGCCAAAATCATGAACAGTCGTTAAACGTCCCCGCAGGGGGCACAGACACCCCATACATGACCAACCTAACTCGTAGAAACTAACCACGTAGTCGAGGGAATATAGGTATGAAAATAAGACGAAAAAATGATAGTAGGCACACTTAGGCTTGAAAATGTGTCACTAGGGGTCAAAACTCTCAGTGGCTCCCAAACGGTCCCGAAAGGGGCATAAACACCTTGCACATTACGAACGTAACTCATAGAAACTCACTGCATAGTAATGGGACTTGTGATTTGAGAATAGGACCAAAAATTAAAAATAGGCACACTTTGGCTTGAAAACGTGTCGAAAGTGTGCGAAAAACCCAAAAGGACCTAAAAGGCATATGAACACCTCACACATGACTAACGTCACTCATAGAAACTAATTGTGTAGCCGCAGGACTCCCGATTTTTGAGTTGGACTAAAAATAGAAAATAGGAACACTTAAGACTTGAAATCATCCCACTAGTGGTCCAAAACCACGAACAACCACCAAACGGACCCGCAAGGAGCACAAACACCTCACATGTGACCAACGTTATTCGTAGTACCCGATCTTTAGCCATGAGACTTTGGGATTGAGGATAGGATCGAAAAATGAAAATAGTCACACTTAGTCTTAAAAACGTGTCGCTAGTCGGCCAACCCCTAACAGTCGCGAAACGAACATGAAAGGGGAACCAACACCTCTCACGTGACTAGTGTAACTCATAGCAACCGATCATGTAGTTACGGGACTCTCGAATTGAGAATATGACCTAAAATTTAAAATAGGCACACTTAGGTTTTAAAACGTGCTATAAGTGGCCTAAAACATGAACATCCTAAAAATAGCCCCGCAAGGGAACGAACACCTTGCACTTGACAAACGTAACTCGCAGTAACTGATCGCAAAGCCGCGTGACTCTCGATTTCATAATAGGACCAAAAATTAAAAACAGGCACACTTAAGCTTGAAAACGTGTTTCTAGTAGGCCAAAACACCCAACATTCTCCAAACAGACACGCAAGGGGAACGAACACCTTGCATGTGACCAATGTAACTCTTAGCAACTAACCACAAAGTCGCAGGATTCCCGATTTAAGAATATAATCAAAATTTGAAAATAAACACACTTAGGCTTAAAAATGTGCCGCTAGTGAGCTAAAGCCCCGAATAACCCTCAAATGGCCCCACAAGGGGCACGGACACCTCACAGTGACCAACATAACTCTTAGCAACTGACCCCGTAGTCGTGGGACTCTTAATTTGAGAAAAATATCGAAAATGTAAAATAGACACACTTAGTCTTAAAAACGTATCGCTAGTGGGACCAAACCACGAACAATCCCCACTCTGCCCCATAATGGGCAAGAACACCTCGTAAATGACCAATGTAACACATAGCAACAGATCGTATAGCCGCAGGACTCCCGATTTGAGAATAAGACCAAAAATTGAAAATATACACACTTAGGTTTGAAAACGTAAGGCTAGTGGGCCAAATTCCAGTTAAACAACACCCAAACGGCACAAAAAGGGGCATGAACAACTCGCACATGACCAGTGTAACTTGTAACAACTGAACGCGTAGTCGCGAGGTTCCCGGTTACAGAATAGGACCAAAAATTGAAAATAGGCTCACTTAGGCTTCACAACGTGCCATTACTTGGCCAAAACCCCGAAAGGCCCCCAAATGACCCCCAAGGGGCACAAATATCTCACACGTGAACAACATAACTCCTAGCAATCAACAGTGTAGTCACGGGACTCTCAAATTGAGAACAGGACCAAAAATAAAAAAATAGGCACACTTAGGCTTGAAAACCTATCGCTAGTGGTCAAAAACCACTAACAGCACCCAAACAGAGCCGCAAGGGGCCCGAACACCTCGCGTGTGACCAACCTACCTCCTAGCAACAAACCACGAAGTCGCAGGACTCCCGATTTAAGAATAGGACCAAAAATTGAAAATAGACACACTTAGGCTTGAAAATATGCCGCTAAGGAGCCAAAAGCGACAACAACACTCAAATGGTCCAGTAAGGGACACGAACACCTCGTACATGGCTAACGTACCAGGTAGAAACCAATCATGTAGCCACGAGACTCCCAATTTGAGAATAGGATAAAAAATTTAAAATAGTCACAATTAATTATGCTTGTAAATGTGTCGCTAGCGGGCCAAAACCCTGAACAAACCCCCAACGATCCCACAAGTGGCACAAACACCTCGTATGTGACCAATGTAACTCGTAGAAACCAACCGCATAGTCACTAGACTCCCGATTTAAGAAAAGGCCCAAAAATTAAAAATAAGCTCACTTCGGCTTGAAGACGTGCCGCAAGTGGGAGAAAACAAAAATCAAACCCCACACAGCCCCACAAGGGGCACAAAAACCTCTTACGTGGCCAACGTAACTTGAAGCAACTGATTACATAGTCGTAGGACTCCCGATTTGACAATAGGACAAAATTTAAAAAATAGTCACACAAACTCTTGAAAACATGCCGCTGGTGGGTCCAAACCATAAAACGGCCCCAGAAGGGCACAAACACCTCACACGTGACCAACATAACTCGTTGCAATCAACCACGTAGTCGCGGGACTACCGAATTGAGAGTAGGACCAAAATTTTAAAATTGGCACACTTAATCTTGAAAACATGCCGCTAATGGGCCAAAACCCCGAATAGCCGAAAATGGTCCCGTAAGGGGCACGAACACCTCACACGTGACCAATACAACTCCTAGCAACTGACTGCATAGTTTCGAGGATAATGATTTGAAAGTTGGATTGAAAATTTAAAATAGGCATACTTAGGTTTGAAAATGTGCCACAACAAGGGGCACGAGCACCATGCACATAACTAATGTAACTCGTAGCAACCGATCGCGCACCCACGGGACTCTCGGTTTGAAAATAGGACAAAAATTGAAATTAGGCACCCTTTAGTTTTAAAATGTGCCATTAGTGGGACAAAACCATCAATAGTACCCAAACAGACACAAAAGGGGATCGATCTCCTTGTATGTGACCAACTTAAATCTTACAACTGACCACATAGTTACTGGACTCCCAATTTGAGAATATGACTGAAAATTCAAAATAGTCACACTTAGGCTCGTAAGCGGGCTTCCAAGGGGAAAGAACGCCTCGTAGTGACCAACGTAACGCCTAGCAAACTTTCGCTTAGTAGTGGGACTCCCAATTTGAGAATAAGACTGTAAATAGAAAATAGGCACACTTAGGCTTGAAAACATCCCACTAGTTAGCCAAAACCCTAAACAGACCCCAAACAGCACCATAAGGGGTACGAACACCTCGCACGTGACTGACGTCACTCGTAACAACCGACTGCATAGTCGCGGGACTCCTAGATTGAGAATAGGACCATAAATTGAAAATAGGCTCACTTAAGCTTCAAAGCATGTTGTTAGTGGATCAAAACCCTGAACAACCCCCATAAAGTCCACGAACACCTCGCACGTGACCAACATAACTTGTAGCAACTAACTGCATAGTCATGGGACACCCGATTTGAGAATAGGAAAGAAAATCAAAAATATGAAAACATGCCCCTAGTGGGCCAAAATCATGAACACCCACCAAATGGCCCCGCAAGGGTTACAAACACCACGCACATGACCAATGTAACTCATAGTAGTTGACCATGGAGCAGTGGAACTACTGAATTCAGAATAGGACTAAAAATTAAAAATAGGCACACTTAGGCTTGAAAATGTATCGCTTGTGGGCTACCCCTCCCCCCCCCCCCAATAACCCCCAAAAGGACCCGCAAGGGGCACGAACACTCCTCTTGTGACCAACGTAACTCGTAGTAACTGATCGCATAGTCACGAGACTTCGGTTTCAGAATAGGACCAAAAATTGAAATCAACTCACTTAGGCTTTAAAACCCGCCGCTAGTTGGCCAAAATCCCGAACATCCCTCAAACGGCACCGAAAGGGGCAATAATACCACCCACGTGACAAATGTAACTCGTAGAAACTTACCTTGTTGCCACGGGATTCCCGGCTTGATAATAGGATTAAAAATTAAAAATAGTCACACTTAGGCTTGAAAACGTGTCAGTAGTGGGCCAAAACCACAACTGTCCCCAAACGGCACCATAAGGAGCAAAACACCTCGCACATGACCAACGTAACTCCTAGCAACTGATCATGTACCTGCAGGACTCCTTATTTGATAATAGGACCAAAAACCAAAAATAGGCACAATTAATCAGGCTAGTAAACGTGCCGCTAGTGGGCCACAACCATGAACAACCCCCAAATAGCCCCGCAATGGGCACGAACACCTCGCACGTGATCAACATTACTCGTACCAACCGACTGCATTATCGCAGGACTCCCGATTTGATAAAGGTCCAAACAATTTAAAATAGGCACATTTAGGCTTAAAAACGTGTCGCTAGTAGACCAAAACAAAGAACAATGCCAAAATGATCCCCAAGGGGCACGAACACCTCCCACGTGACGAACACAACTCATGGTAACGGCCCGCCTAGTCGCAGAACTCCCGATTTGAGAATATGACAGAAAGATAAAAATAGGCGCAATTAGTCTTGAAAATATACCTCTAGTGGGTCAAAACCATGAACAACCCCTAAACGGCCTCGCAAGGGGCACGAACACCTCGTATGGGACCAACATAACTCGTAGCAACTGGCCGCATAGTCGCGGGACTACCAGCTCGAGAATAGAACCAAAATTAAAAAATAGGCACAGTTAGGCTTCAAAACGTGCCGCTTCTGGGCAAAAACCTCAAACAACCTCGCAAGGAGCACAGACACCTCGCACGTGACCAATATAACTCGTAGAGACTAACTGTGTAGTCGCTGGACTCTCGATTTGAGAATAGGAGCAAAAATTTAAAATAGGCACCCTTAGGCTTGAGAATATGTCGTTAGTGGGCCAAAATACCCAAAAGTCCCCAAACAGACACGCAAGGGGTCCGAACACCCCGCACTTGACCAACGTAACTCTTAGTAACTGACCACATAGTTGTGGGACTAACGATTTGAAAATAGGATCCAAAATATAAAATAGGCACACTTAGGTGTGAAAATGTCCCACTAGTGGCTAAAAACCACGAACAATCTCTAAATGTCTCGACAAGGGGTCGAACACCACGCACATGACCAATGTAACTCCAAGCAATTGATCGCATTCAGGCGGGACTCTTGGTTTGATAATAGGACCGAATATTGAAAATAGGCACCCTTTGGTTTGCAAACATGTCGTTAGTAGGCCAAAACAACCAATAGTCCTCAAACAGACATGTAAAGGGCATGAACACCTACAACTTGATGAATGTAACTCTTAGCAACTGACCATGTAGTCACGGGACTCCTGGTTTGAGAATATGACTCAAAATTAAAAATAGGCAAACTTAGACTTGAAAATGGGCCGCTAGTAGGACATAACCCCGAAACACCCTTGCAAGGGGCATGAACGCCTCAGTGAGCAACGTAACTCGTAGGACAACCGATCGCTTAGTCGCGGGACTCTTGATTTGAGAATAGGACTAAAAATGGAAAATAGGAACACTTAGGCTTGAAAATTTGCCGCTAGTGAGCAAAAACCCTCAACATCCACCAAACGGCACTGTAAGGGGCTCGAACACCTCGCACATGACTAACGTCACTCATAACAATCGATCGCTTTGTCGCGGGACACCTAGTTTGAGAATAGTACTAAAAATTGAAAATAGGCTCACTTAGGCTTCAAAACGTGCCATTAGTGGGTTGAAACCCTGAACAGTCCCCAAACAACCCCACAAAAGGCGTAAACACCACGCACGTGACAAACATAACTCGTAGCAACCGATCGCATAGTGCGGGACACTTTGTTTGCGAATAGGATAAAAAATAAAAAATAGCACACTTAGGCTTAAAAACATTTCACTAGTGGGCCAAAATCACGAACAGATGACAAACGGCCCCGCACGGGTCACAAACACCTCGCACATGACCAGCGTAACCCATAGCAGCTAACCATGGAGCTGTGGGACTCCAGAATTCAAAATTGGAGTAAAATTGAAAATAGGCACACTTAGGAATGAAAATGTGCCCCTTGTGGGACAACCCCCCAAACGGACCCGTATGGGGCACGAACACCTCGCTTGTGACCAACGTAACTCGTACAAACTGATCGCGTAGTCACGAAACTCCAGTTTGATAATAGGACCAAAAATTAAATATAGGTACACTTAGGCTTCAAAACTCGTCGTTGGTGGGCCAAAACCACAAACAACCCCCAAACGGCACCGCAAAGGACACGAATACATTACATGTGACCAATATACCTCGTAGCAACTAATAATGTAGCCATGGGACTCCCAGTTTGAGAATAGGATTAAAAATTAAAAATAAGCACGCTTAGGCTAGAAAATGTGTCACTAGTGGGCCAAAACCACAACAGCCCCCAAACGACACCATAAGGAGCACGAACACCTCACACGTGACCAATGTAAATCATAGCAATCGATCGTGTATCCATGGGACTCCTAGTTTGACAATAAGACCAAAAATCAAAAATAGGCACAATTAATTAGGCTTGTAAACGTGTCGCTAGTGGGCCAAAATCACGAACAGGCACCAACCGGACCCACAAGGGGCACAAACACCTCGTACATGACCCACGTAACTCATAGAAACCGTCACATAGCCTCGGGATTCCCAATTTGAGAATTAGCCAAAAATTAGAAATAGGCATACTTCATCTTGAAAACTTGCCCCTACTGGGCTAAAACCATGAACAACCCCGAAATGGCCCTGCAACAGACACGAACACCTCACATATGACCAACGTAACTCGTGCCAACTGACCGCATAGTTGCGGGACTCCCGATTTGAGAAAAGGACAAATAATTTAAAATATGCACTTAGGATTGAAAATGTATCACTAGTGGACCAAAACCAAGAACGGCCCCCCAAACGGCTCCCACACCTCCCACGTGACCAACGCAACTCGTAGTATCCGATCGCTTAGTCACAAAACTCTCAATTTGAGAATATGACCGCAAGTTCAAAAATAGGCTCAATTAGGCTTGAAAATGTGCCTCTAGTGGGAAAAAACCATAAAGAACCCACAAACGCATCCGCAAGGGCACGAACACCTCGCACGTGATGAACACAAATCGTATCAATTAACTGCATTATCGCGGGACTCCTGATTTTAGAATATAAGAGAAATTTGCAAATTGGCACACTTAGGTTGAATAAAGTGTGTAGTGTGCCAAAACTACGAACAACCTCCCAACGGCCCTGCAAGGGGTAAAAACACCTCACATATGACCAATGTAACTCGTAGCAACCAATTGTGTTATCACAGGACTCCCAATTTGAGAATAGGATTAAAATTTGAAAAATAGGTATAGTAAATCATCAAAACATGGCGCTACTAGACCAAAACCATGAACATTCCAAAAACAACCCTGTAAGGGCATGAACGCCTCGACCATCGCCATCATAACTCGTAGCTATCAACCGTATAGTTACGAGACTACCAGCTTGAGAACAGGATCCAAATTCAAAAATAGGCACAATTAGGCTTGAAAATGTGCCCCCTAATGGGTCAAAGGCCCAAACAGCCTCCAAACACCCCGGCAGTGGAACAAAGACCTCCCACGTGACTAGTATAACTCATAGAAACTAACAGCATAATCGCGGGACTCCCGATTTGATAATAGGGTCCAAAATTAAAATAGGCACTATTGGGCTTGAAAATGTACCGTCAGGGGGCCAAAATCCCCAACATCCCCCAAACGAACACGCAAGGGGAACGAACAACCCGCTAGTAGTCGTTTGAGAATATGATCAAAAATTAAAAATAAGCACACTTGGGCCTAAAAACGGGCAGTATGTGGGGAAAAACCACGAACATCTCCCAAATGGACCTACAAGGGGCACGAACACCTCGTCTTGACCAACCTAACTCATAGAAACCGATTGCATAGTCGCGGGAGTCTTGGTTGGAGAATAGGACCAAATATAGAAAATCAACACACTTAGGCTTGAAAATGTGCTACTAGTGGGTCAAAACAACGAACAACCCCCAAACGGCCCCACAAGGGATACAAACACCTGTCATATGAACAACGTAACTCGTAGCATCAAATCGTATATCCACGGGACTCTCAATTTGATAATAGGACAAAAAATAGAAAATCGTCACACTTAGGCTTGAAAATTTGCCATTAGTGGGCCAAAACCCCTAACAACCCCTAAACGGGACCGTAAGGAGAACGAACACCTTGCATGTGACCAATGAAATTCACAACAACAAACCACATAATCATGAGACTCCCGATTTGAAAATCAGACCAAAAATTATAAATAGGCGCACTTAGGCTTCAAAACGTGTCGCTAGTGGGCCATAACCAGGAACAGCCACCAAACGATCCTGCAAGGGGCACGAACTACTTGCATTTGGCCAACATAACTCGTAGAAGCTGACCACATATTCACGGTACTCTCGGTTTGAAAATACGATCGAAGACAAAAAAAAGTAGGCGCACTTAGGCTTGGCAACATGTTACCAGTGGGCTAAAACCATGACAAGCTATCAAACGGCTCCGTGAGGGGTACAAACACCTCACACGTGATTGACGTAACTTGCAAAAGCCGACCATGTAGCCAATGGACTCCCAGTTTAAAAATAGGACTAAATTTTAAAATAGGAACACTTGCGCTTGAAAATGTGATGCTTACGGACTAAAACCCACCAAACGGACCTAAAAGGGGCACGAACACCTCACTTGTGGCAAACATAACTCGTAACAACTGACTGCGTAGTCAAGGGCCTACTGATATAAGAATAGGCTGAAAAATAAAAATAGGCACACTTAGGCTTGAAAATGTGCGGTTAGTTGGCCAAAACCCTGAACAAACCCCAAACGAGCCTGCAAGGGGCACCTACACCTAGCACGTGGCCAGCGTAACTCGTAAAAACCAACCGTGTTAGCGCGTGACTCTCCATTTGAGCATAGGATCGAAAATTATACATAGGCACACTTTGATTTGAAAACGTGCCACTAGTAATGCAAAACCACAAATAGTCACTAAATGTCCCCTCAAGGGGAACAAAACGCCGTGATCAGCCTAACATGTAGCAACCGATCTCGTAACCGTGGGACTCCCAGTTTGAGAATAAAATTGAAAATTAAAAATAGGCACACTTAGGCTTATAAACATGCCTCTAGTGAGCCAAAACCACGGACAGACCCCATATAGCCCCACAAGGAACATGAACACCACGGACGTGACCAATGTAACTCTTAGTAATCGACCACATAGTCGTGAGACTCCCGATATGTGAATATGCTAAAAAATTGAAAAAAGGCACACTTAGATTTGAAAACGTGTCGTCGCTAGTAGCCCAAATCCACGAATAGCCCCCAAACGGACCTAAAGGATAACGACCACCTTATATGTGACCAATGTAACTCGTAACAATCCACCACTAATTTGTGGGACTCCCGGTACGAGAATAGGACCAAAATTTTAAAGTTGGCACAATTAGGCTAGAAAATATGTTCCAGTGGGCCAAAAGCACTAATAGCAAAAAATGCCCCTGCAAGGGGTACGAACACTTCTCACGTGACCAATGTAACTCGTTGCAACTGATCACGTAGCCATGGGACTCCTGATTTGATGATAGAATCAAAAATTAAAAATATGCAAAGTTAGGCTTAAAACATGCGACTAGTGGGCCAAGTCCCCACACGACCCCAAAAGCGGTACGAACGCCTCGCACATGACCAATGTAACTTATAATAACCGACCGCGTAGTATGGAACTCTCGTTTTGATAATTGGATCAAAAATTGAAATTAAGCACACCAGGCTTGCAAAACGTGCCATTAGTGGGCCAAAAGCATGAACGACCCCCAAACGGCCTGGCAAGGGACACGAACACCTGGCACATGACTAACGTAATTCATAACAATTAATCACATAGTCGCGGGACTCTCAATTAAAGCACCTTATACTCTTGACTTACTTGAGTCTACATTGTATAAGTTCTCATCTAGTTTGGAAATTGTGACAAAATTTGAGTTCGATCCCCTACATACCAAAGAACCTCAGATTCTACACATGATGCCACAATTGAGTCATTCAAAGGTAAATTCTCAACCCCACACACACACTAGGATTACATACATAATATATATATATTGTATTAATTACTTGTGTGAGTTAATTCTCTTTTAAAATAAGTTTTTACGAAATTCGAGATTAATGATTTTTAAGAAATTAAAAGTTGGGTGTTAAAACATTTGGGGTTATTATTCTAATACTGATTATATCATTTCTTACCCGAATATTTCATTGGGTAGAATCCAAAAGAGTCTAAGACTTGAGGGTGCGTGTGTAATTAATTTTAAAACATGCGTTTTAGTTTCATTTGAGCCTTACACCTGTCAACGTTAGGACGGCTTTATTTGTGTTTATTATTAGACTCAGAACCTATACGCAATCTCATCCCTTGGATCTTTTTTATCAACGTTCTGCATGCATTTTATCCCAATCCATGTGAACCCTCTTTAGACCAATCAGCGAACGTTTAATCCACTGCTGATGTTAAGCCGTTGGATGGATGTCAACTGCCAAAGATCAAATCTCAATCATTAGATTAGAGTTGATATTCTGGATCCCTCCTTGCCTAGTGTAAAATGAGGTTGATCCTCAACAATTTGAAACTTTTGGTCAGTTCGTCAAACTGAGAAAGAGATAAGAGAGAGAGAGTAAAAAGAGAGAAACCAGAGATAGAAAACCCTAAAATCGTCCAAACCCTAATCTCGTTTCAAACCCTAAATTCCTTTTAAATCCAAAATCAGTTTACAACCAAAACAAAACCTGAGTGTTTGAGAGTTATTTTGGAGATGGTTTGAAGCTTGTTCGTGGGTTGAATCCCCGAGTTTGAGATCTTTTAACCAACTTAGACATTTTAAGTTTGACCTCTATTTCTTTTTATAGAAATTATAGATCTTGCGGTTCTATGTCTTATATCTCTTAGATCTGCATTATTTTGTTTCTCATCTTGAGAAATCATACTTGTTTATTATTTTTCTGTAAATGTTTTTCACAACTCAAGAATCAAAAAATTTATTTTATGTTTCTAGTTCTTATGAAACAAGACTTGTGATCTAGTTTGAATCGTAATTGGTGATTTACAATTTCAAAAACATTTTCAAAACCCTCTGAAATTGTTTAAGACCTTGGCCGTCTTCTGAATAAGGTAACCTTGGATTCTTGGTTAGTTTGAAACATCAATAAAGTCTGTTGTTTCTAAAGAAGAGAGAAACTGCAAATCTTAATCATTTAGATCTTTCTGTAATTTGATAGGACTTGGTTGTATAAATAAATGTGCGTGTGTGCATGCATGTGTTAGAACACTGTCATAAACACTTGGCACACTACAACACAAGAAGTGTTGGTGAAAAGATCTTGAAACATAAAGAGTCAATGTAAAGCTGGAACAAAGTGTTGAGAAATTAGCAAGCTGGGAAAGCCACATCAACATCAGAACTGCAGAGAAGTTAGAATCAAACCAGTGGGTACATATTCTAAACTTGTATAGGTCAGTTTTGTTTGCATGTGTGTTAAATAGCCTGTAACTTGTATATTTTGTTTTAGTGGATTTTTGTTTTGTGACTTAGAAGTCACCGTGGATGTTTCCTCAGTTGGATGAGGTTTTACCACATTAAAAACTATGTGTACTTAATATTTCTACATCTCCTCATCTCATTCTTGTTGGTGTGCTGATTTAACTTGTTTTTAAACTGTTTTAGTTTTGGTTTACAAAACTAGTTACATAATCTTGAACATATCTCATACATATTTTTATTAAACACATCTTGTGATTAATCTGTTTGATTTAAAGAAAAGAGTTTCCCCAAAAAATAGTTCGGAGTTACTTAGACAGTTTAATCTTGAATTAAACGACTTAAGTGATAGCTTTTCATCAATTTGAAATTGGATCCGAAAATTGAAATTGAGCATATTTAGGCTTGAAATCGTGTCGATAGTGCGCCAAAACCTTGAATAGGCCCCCAACACCCTCAAGGGGCACGAATAACTCGCATGTGATAAACCTAACTCATAACATCCGATCGTGTAGTCGCAGAAGTCTTGATTTATGTGTAGATCCAAAAATTAAAAATAGGCAAAATTAGGCTTGAAAATGTGCCGCTGGTGGGCCCAAATCGCGAACAACCCCCAAACGTCCTTGTAAGGGGCACGAGTACCTCGCATGTGATCCAAATAACTTGTAGCAACTGAAAACATAGGACTCGCAATTTCATAATATAACCAAAATATGAAAATCGGCACACTTAGGTTTGAAAACGTGCTACTAGTGGGCCAAAATCACTAACAGCCCCAAACGGCCATGCAAGGGGCACGAACACCTCGCATGTGGCCAACGTAACTCATAACAACTAACTGCGTAGCCGAGGGACTCCCGATTTGATAATATAACCAAAAAATTGAAAATAGACACAATTAGGCTTAAAATGTGTTTTTAATGGGCCAATATTGCGAACGGACCCAAAAGGGGCACAAACACATCACACATGACCAACGTAACTCGTAGAAACCAATCGCATAGTTGTGGGACTCTCAGTTTGAGAGTAGGACCAAAATTTGATAGGCTTAGACATGAAAACATGCCGCTAGTGGGCCAAATCCATGAAAATCCCCCTAAACAACCCCGCAAGGGGTAAGAACACCTCACACATGACCAACGTAACTCTTAGCAATCGGTCGCATAGTCACCGGACTCCCGATTTGAGAATGGTATTGAAAATTGAAAATAAGCAAGCTTAGGCTTGAAAATGTGCCGCTAGTGGTCCAAAATTGTTAACAGTCCCAAAACATCACCAAGGGGCACGAAAACCTGGTACGTGATGAACATAACTCATAGCAACCAACCACGTAGTCATAGAAGTCTTTAAGAATGGGCTCAAAAATTAAAAATAGGCACAATTAGGTTTGAAAATGTGTCACTAGTGGCCCAAAATCACTAACAGCCCCCAAACAGCCCACAAGGGGCACGAACACCTCGCACGTGACCAACGTAATTGGTAGAAACCGACCATGTACTCACATGAATCCCAATTTGAGAATAAGACCAAAATTTGAAAATCATCACACTAAGTCTTGAATTTTACTTTCTGAAATAAGGTGTTTACTCTCTCACCCTCCATCCTAGCAGCACCTTGGGGTCCATTATTATCATTATATTATTTTTTCTATCATTTATTTCTCAACATCCCATCTCCCTATGGTTAAGATATCTCCTAAATCAGTTATGCCTCGATCCTTGAGGGCCTAGATCCCTAATCCTATCTCCCCATTACCCACCCTTATATAATTAGATTATTCTTATTATAGACTTTTTATTGAAATTACAAAAAGTATTCACATATGGAGTTCTCTACAAATTTCAAATTACAAATATCTATATTATTTAACTTTCTTTGGCATATTCTCACATGCTTATCTTCAAAATATTCACCCTATAAACTCTTATTCTTCAATTTTTACAAACTTGTTAAGAAATTACTCCGGATTATATTCATCCCTTATAGTCGTCCTATTACTTTCTACTAAGCTATTATACCAATATGCCAGTATTCCAGAAAGAGAATGATCGATATAATGCATAAATCTTTCACACTTTAACTGCTATTATTCATATTTAAAATATGATTATTTCATCGTTTTCATGATATTCGTACTGATTTTGCATTTGTAGAAAAAATTATATTTAATAGAAAACATGATTTTTAACGAAGAGGGAGAGTACCCCACAAATTTTATTGATTAAATAAGAGAAACATCATCTCATATATGGCTTCTACAAGATCTTAAAGAATAATTGAAAAAATTAATGCAATCAATTTTTGAGCCAAATGAGTTCACTATTAGAAATTTATCGTAATGGGATTTTATCAATAACCCCATTATAAAATATATTTGGATACTCTAATGGAATGTAAACCTACTTTATCTACCATTATGATACCTCTAATAAAACTAGGAAGAGTTTAGTAGGACCAAAAAAATTTATGAAAGAGGATTTTTAGTAGCTATCTTACTTAAACCCTCAGTCATTACCTTGCCTTCAAATGTGATCAATTTTAAACTTTTGAGATTAATTGCACTAGCAGTCTTCTCCATAATTTCCTTTATCTTACAAGGAGTTTTTCCCTTACAATTTATTAAATATACTATAAATATGTAATCTAATTCTATTAGAAATTGTTTAATTCCCATATCATTCACAAATCAGTATCTTTATACATAGTTACTTCCTTTGCACATATGTTACTTTGAGCGTCCAAATAATAGGGAAACGTGCTATAAATAACCTTTACAGTCCCTGATTATTCCCTATGATCCATATTCTCCTAGATTTCCCCTTAGATGCCCCATCCACATTTAATTTGAATGTACTAGTTTCAAGTTTATCCCACTTAATTATTCTCATGAACAAAGAACTAGTCTTGATTGGTGGACCTAAAACATTTATAATGAACTCATCTCCAATCCTCATCTTATCTGAAAATTTGATTATGTATGACAAACTTCTTATTATACCAATAAAATTATGAATGATTTTATCAACCCTCACAAGAATCCACTTAAAGTTACTCAAGTTTCTTTCCTTCCATACCTCGTGTAATATAAACAATGGAATAGTGGTTTGAAGAAAATTTAGATAGTCTAATATTTAATTTTATATAACCCATGCTAGGATCATAGCATATTAATTATTGAATTTAATATGTGTTTTCATTCCAATGAACTTCAAAAAATGGATCCACATTGTAGTAGCACATAGAATATAAAGAAAAGTAAGTCCGCGGTTTCCACTATATTTGAACAACATCCACATTATGAAATAATTTTTATCCCAATTCTCTAGATTTTAATATCTACATATATGGCATTTTGAAGCAATTTCCAAATGTAATTGGAGATATTAGTGGGACAATGTTTGTGCCAAATTAATTTCCAACTTAAAGATGATGGTCTTTTGTTTATAGATTTTCATTCCTAATTTAAATGAGAAATTACCTTTGGAGTTTAGAGACTAAATAACTTCATTTCCCTCCACAATGATATGGTATGTTGTTATTTCTTTTACTTTTTTGATTCTTTTAATTGTTCTTGACTTTCCAATAAGAAAATCTCCCTTGTACTTATTTTTCATAAATTTGTCCCATAGACCTCTTTTAGATTTCAAATACCAATATAGCCTTACTGTACTTTCCTTGATCATTTCTCCCAAGTCCCTATAGCATAGGCCACCTGTGACACCCCGCCTAATTAAATACCGGGTGATCAGTCCTTTATTAATTAAATCCAGAATATCCAGTTGATTCAGATAATGCATCACTGTCGAAAATCATCAATTTTATTTAATTAAAACTAACCACCTAATAATTGAAAAGGTTGATGTCAAAATTTTATCTTGTTATTAACCAAAATCAAGTAACAAAATAATTAACTAATACTATTCATCCCAAAAACATAAGGAAAGAAGTAGCTGAATTAAAATAAAGAGCTACAGTAAACACTTCCAGTCAAGCCATGAAATAAAAGTCTACTAAATAAAACATCTAAATATCTGAATGTAAAATAGGAAGGGAGGACATGTCCAACTTAATTAAATAACTGATAGATAAAGAAGGATAGACTATGAATCGTCTACTAGTAATGTCCTGTAGATTCCACAGCAGCTACAACTCGTCAAATGAGTGGGATCTCTTAAGCTTTGTGTCCCTGTGGCTGAGCACCTAAAACAAAGGAGCAAGAAAAGAGATTTGCAAAAAAATGGGTCCGAGCCTGAGTAGAAAATAGTTTAAATATAGCAAGTGCTTAAATTGATTAATTAGCACAAATATTATTCATCTTCACTTAGCGTACTCACTTGAGATGCTCACCTCTCATCTAATGTGAACGCCTAGCAAGCCTAACTACCCATGCTAGTTACGATATCCTGTCTAACTAAACGTAGTATAACTAATATGCCGGATAAAATATCTAAATAACTCGAAGGCAATATATTTCTATTATTTAGGTATAGGTTTAAAGGAGCTTTAACTCATTCTCATGACATTCTTAGTTCACAACTGATGACCCAATAAGCATATAATTTAATAATGTGTCCAATATGAAACACAGGCTAGGAACTCAGTATACCTATATAAAATCTCACTATGTATACATATAAATATATATCAATCTGCACCCATGGTTAAGAAACTCTTGGTTCTAGGCATACTCAGCTATCTAGTCCCATTGCAACGCTCATGCATGAAGGACAACAGGTTCAATCTCTCAGGAACCAATAAAAAATATAAACATATTGGAGGCAAACGTAGTCCCAAGCTGATGGGGTACGCACATACCTACGCACCCATATGACCGTCAACACTATCGTTCTCACAGATAGCCCGTACCTAGGTTCCATGCTCTAGTGGTACGACTCAAAATCCCCCGAAGGCACGCAATATATGGTCGTCCTCAATGCGCTAACCTTTGTTCCATAGCCAGTAGCTAGATAATTCATACACACAATATTCTAAGTAATAAGCATGCACACAACTTATATAACTTAATAGGCGTTCAGACAACCTAATTTCCATAGTGCACAAGTAGTAGTAGTATTTCTACCACTCACTGCGATTCAGTCATATAATTCCTCTCTCGAACATACATACTTTCCGAAGTTCTATAAACTCTCTATATCCCAAAAATAATGACACTCCCAACTCACTAATAATTCGGAATTTACATTACTCGTTACTCACGTGGGTTATTTCTCTCACTTGGATAAACCAAGGATGATTTTTAACTTGACCAGACCTTAAAACTACATTCTGGATTTTCATTAGAAGTCCAGGGATTCTCCTTCGAAAGATATCATTCGAACAAACTCCTCACTTCGAATGAACTCAAAATCTTTTTAAATGACTCGTTGGAATTCTCGTTCGAACGAGGTCGTTCGAACGGCCTGGGTAGGACTTCGAATGAGAATTTCGAACTGGCCCTGTTCTTCCCCAAATCATTTTCCCAACTTTCCAACTTTATATTTCAACTCAAAACTCAACCAACTTCGAATTTAAGGTTTCTAAACTATTCCTATTGACAATAAGGTACATTCTAATACAATTTAAATGTCAAATCCTCACATACTCAAAGGGAATCTAAACAATTTCTTCAATTTCTTAAAATCCTCTTTATAATGAACCCATAATATTTTCTTAATGAATCAAAACCCTCAATTTAATATGTGATTAAAGCATAAAATCTACAGATTTAACAGTTTACAAAAGGGTAAATCCTCTCTACATGCATACCCATCTCCAAATTCTAAAGTTTCTTTACAATTAAACCTAATTAAACCCAAGTTTTCATTGTAATATGACTATTTCATCAACTAGAGACTAACATGAACAATATATGCTAAATAGGTAGCAAGATAAACACTTGCCTTGGGATGGATTTCTGATTCTCTGATTGAATTTGGTATGTGGTTTATCCTCTCATCGCGATTTACACTTTAGTGTAACTATTTGTGAGAAATCTCCAACTTTTGGTTTTGTTCCCCAATGGGTCTCCTTCCTCCTTGGTTCTCCCTCTCTTTCTCACGTAGGTTGCAACTGACACACCACTAACCCTCTATGTTCCTATTTTAATCTTATTTTCGTCAATTTAATTACTCAAAAATCTCAAAAGACTAAAATACCCCTCCGGGGTATCATTTTGGGCTAAAATGCCCCGGACTCCAAATATAACACCCGAGTAGTGTTTTCTGACTATTTCGACCCTTCCGGACATGCGGGCGCACTAAAAATAGTCATTCAAGTTATATAAAAACAAATTACCTTTTTAACCCCAAATATATAATAGTGACGCGACTCATACGCACATCCCAAGTAATTATGTCTTAACTGTCGTGTATCCCTTCCCCGACCATAATATTATTTCCGAAACAATATTACGTTACTCTCTACGTAATGTTCAACATAATTATAATTTGACATAATTATTTTTTATAACTACCAATTCTCTCCACGCTAGTAATTACTACCCTTAAAATCGGATTAATTATAAATTAAATTTTCTCCCTTTAAATTAATTAATCCAAAATTTCATAATTAAATAAATATGCGTAAAAATATGGGATATTACACCACGTTCCTCTGCAAGATAAAATATTCTATCCCACTTAAGCCATTGAAATCTCCTTTCATCTTTCTTCGATGAACTCCAAAAAAAATGTTAGAATATGTTATGAATCCTTGTAATGATTTTTTTTAAAGTAGTGGATGAAAGGACATGCCGAATGAGGATAATTATTCCACCTTGAGAAAGAAATTTAGAGGTCCAATGCTTAAGCTTGTTTTTAATCTTGTCAATGAGGTCTATAAAATAATAAACTTTCCTTCTTCCTTTTGTGAGGGGTCATGCCAAATATTTAATTGCGATAGATTTATGTTTGAGGCCAATTATTACTACAAAAATTTGATTTCTTCTCCACAAAGAAATGTTCTTATCAATAATGAATGACCATTTCCCTATATTTATAGCCTATCCTGATATATTTTCATAATGATTTGTTAGTTTTTTCTTATCTGTATTGAGAAAAATGATTATATCATTTGCAAAACTCGAGTGGGAGACCAAATGTCAGTTATTAGGATTAGTCAAAGACTTGATTTTCCTTTGGTACATAAGAGTATCTAAGCCTCTACTTAGTATTTATGTCGTAATAATAAATAGACTTGGAGAAATTGTATTTCGTTGTTACAGACCTCTTGAAGACTTGAAATATCCAGCCATATTGACATTATTAAGGATAGAAAACAAGTTAATAGAAAATATTCTCCAAATAATGTCAATAAATCCTTCTAAAAAGCCCAACCATCTTAATATTTAAATAAAAAATTGTCCATGAGACCCTATCGTATGCCTTATCCATGTTAGGATTCGCAATCACTTTTTACCCATTGGTTTATTCCTAAGTTACGGGTAAGATAGTTTCCTAAGAGGATATTGCCAAGTATTATATTTACTTTAGTGAAATCACTATGGTTTGGGGATTTTATATGTGGCAAAATAGTTACAAGTATGGTATGTATAATTTTGTATATGATATTCATGGAAAAATTACCTATACAAATAGGTATGAAATAGGAGAACTTTGTAGTTTGAGGAAGTTTAGTAATGAGAGCAATAGAGGTACTTCATTAGTTAAAGAGGATGTCAAGACCAACGAAGAAGCACTATATAGCAACTATTAAATAAACCTTTATAAAATCCCAAAATATTTTGGAAAAAACTCTCCCAAATCCATCAATACATGTCACACTATCTTCATTCCTATCATTAATAGCATTGTAAATCTCAAATCATGTTATAAAGTAAAATGTTCATTAATGTTGGTAGAGATAGGGCTAAGAATGAAATTCAATAACATATTGTGTTGCATGAAAACAATCCTATGTTAAGTAACCAAGACCATAAAATGCACTTCAGAATTTTATCAAACACTTGGTGTTCGAGAAACACCCAAAACCTCGTCCCTAATGAAAACTAAGTGTGCAAACTCAAAAGGGATTCAACCAGACATCAATAAGTAAGATAACAATAACATAGAATCAATAAAAGAAAAGAAACATAAATAATGTTACTTGGTTCACTCAAACTTGGGTTATATCCATTTCTTCTTTCCTTGATAAATGAAGAAACCAAAAGGTTACACACTCACACACTTTATCTCTCGAAGAAAGTCACATATAATCCAAACACAGGAACTATTTTTTAAACAAGAAGTTGTCACTCACTTTTCTCTTTGAGAACTCATAAAATGTTCACAACTTTACTGAAAAATATAACTGCTACAAAAATTAAAAATAGGTTGGTTTTTATAGTTTTTCCTCAAAGTGGCAATTTTTGTAAATATCGAGAAAACCCTTATTTTCTCCCAAAATAGCCGTGAATGAATAGGAAGCCATCGAAGATCCAATATACATCATAAACTCCACCTTGGATACCCGAATGATCCAACCAAAATCCTAAAATACAAACAATGTACTCGCTTGAAGATCACTCAGAAATCTACTAAGCACAATGCGACTCCACCCAACTGAGGAGCCTTCCCTTAAACTTTAACAAGAAGTGAGATTTAAAAGCCCTATCCAATGCCTAAACTTCTTTGTATTCATAGGTTTAATGAGGAAATCCGTTGCGTTCTCATCCGTGTGCACCTTATCAATCAAAACCTCATACTAAAATTAACCCAATCCCTAACTCTACGATACCGCACATCAACATATTTATTGCGGGCATGATACACTTCATTCTTAACCAAATGCATATCACTTTGACTATCACAATGAATATGAATACTCTCTTACTTCATCCCTAATTCACTCACAAAACTTATCATCCAAATTGCCTCCTTTAACGCTTCCATAAGTGCCATACGCCTATGTTGTAGATGGATCATTTGTTGCTTGTAGAATGGATCTCTATGATACCGACCTACCAATAATAATGAATACACACCCCTATGTTTATCTCATCTTACCAGAATCAACTTCATAATCTTAATCCATGTACCTTACAATAAACTCAGCATGTTTGTTCTACTTAAACATGATGTTTGTAGACTTGGTTCCCTTCAGATTTGGAAAATTCCATTTCACCTCTTTCTGATGCTTTTTTACCAGATTTCCTGTGTACTTACTAACCACGCCCACGGCTTGGACGATATTCATCCTCGTGAAAACCAAAGAATACATAAGGAACCCCATGGAACAAGCTTACGATGTTAAAGCCATCTTCTCTAACTCATCATTTATAGAGGGACATTCCTTTGCAGATAAAGAAAAAAGTGAAGATAACAGTGTAGAAGTTGCTTTGGCATGCAACATGCCAAATTTCCCAATGGCATGAGAAATATATATATTTTTTAAGATAAACACAACTTGCCAAATTTTATATCCCGTCTAATCTCCATACCCAGAATATTTTGTGTCGCACTAAGATCCTTCATGTCAAACTCTCGGCTCAACTCCACCTTATGCTATGTTATCCGTGACATGTCCCAACACGCAATAATCATGCCATCCACATAGAGAATTAACAAAAAAAAATATTCATCCTCAAGAGCCCAAAAATATGCATAATGTTTGTCATCACACCTCGTGTAATTATCCCACAACATGAAAGTGTCAACTATAGGTACCATTGTCTTGACGACTATTTAAGCCCATATGATGACCACTTAACTCGTCACACATGATCTTCCTTTCTTATTTTTTAAACCCCTCTAGTTTCACCATGTAAATAAGATCATTCAAATCATCGTGAAGAAAAGTCATTTTGACATCCATTTACTCCAATTCCATGTCGAATTGAGCTACTTGAATCGTATTAAATATTGCATATTGTCGCCTTATATCTTTACGCATTCTAGCACTTTTATGGTCGTTAATGCCTATATTTATGCTCATTAACTATACAACCTCGGATTTGGACATATATATGTTTTGCAGGGGTTAATTGTGCTTTTTTAGGTATTAGAACGCTAAAAGTGAGGATCCGTTGCATTTCGGAGAAGTTTCGTCATCGGACGCTACTTCAAGGGAAATATGATCTTTTCAAACTCACTAACTTTATGGAATGAATTTACCAACATGTATATCATCAAATTATCTTATCGTGTCCACTGATCGTGCGTCATTCTGACTCCGTATGTGGAAGTTATGGCCATTTCCGAAAGGTTTTGGTATTTTCCTCTACTTCAATGGCATTTTGGTAATTTCATACTTCATAATTTCGAGGGTTTCAAAACATAATCATGTAGATAATTGAATTATCTTCGCATCGGTTCTGACCACGCATCATTTTGATTCCGTATGAAGGAGTTATGGCCATTTCCCTGCAACGCATCAAAATTGGTTCAGAGAGGAAAAGGGGGTTGTCAAAAGGGATGCCGACCGGGCCCATCAGATATGTACGAAAAATGACTTATTTTGGATTTTTTTTACTTGGTTTTGTTAGGGGTTTATTTTAGGGTACTAATAGAATGTTGTAGGCTTTTATTTGAGAGATAATTTTCATTTTAGATAGTTTAGATTAGGTTTTTGGGAGCTTCTCTTCCTAGGGTTTGCACCCATTTGGGTATTGTAAGCACTATTCATTATCTCCTCCATTGTTATTAATTATTGTTTCTTTGCTTAAGCTTTATGCTATTCATTTCTTGCTTTCTAATTTAGGTTTATTGCTTTATATACTTGCTTTCTATTTATTGCCTTCTAGTGTAGATTTACTTTCTTTGATTTATTTCTTGCTATTTACCATGCTTTTTAGCTAGGTTAATTAGGTTGTGGCATATTGAACTCACCTAGGGTTGAGTGTTGCTTTACTTTGGAGATGGAGTTTATGGGTCTATTTAGAGTGCGTTGTTCTAGTTATTACGCCTAGGGGATTTGACGAGGTATATCATGTATACTCCCTGCTTACGACCTTGCGTGCGTAATTTTTGGGGTATTTGTTGATGCCAAAATCTTATTAGACTTTTATGCAAATTTAGGGGTGTGACAACTCTTGATTTAATTAACTGTCGAAACGAGACGCAATCTTAACAACTCGTCGACCCATGTAACCATTTTATACTAATTAACTCGGTGTGAGGGATATTCGACGCAACCTATATCTTTTATTCATTTTGTTAATTTAGTTTAAATACGCTCATGCCTAGTTTATCTTTTATTTCTTTTTAGTTAACAAATTACCTTTTACACTTTTATTTTAGGAATATTAAACCAAGTAAATTCTAGCAACTTGTCTTTGTGGATTCGATACTCGGACTGGCCGTTATACTCCCTTAAAAGAGTGTAGTCATAGTTTAGGTTTTTTTATAGAGTTGGTGAGCTGAATAGCAAACGATCGGAGCGTAGGTGACTATTGCGCCGTGGTGAAACCCTGCCTATAAATTGGCGCCGTTGCCGGGGATGAGGTTTTTTTAGAATATATTTGATTTAGTATTTCGTTGTATTTTCTTTCTATTTATATTTTTTGGCTAACCTTTTTGCAGGACTTCTACATTTGAGCACCTAAAAACGCTCGAATTTCTCGCGCGCACATCTACTTTGTGGAATTCATCACGTTGAGCCATTTATGGGGTAAGCATGTCTTATTCCAATTCTTTTGGCAATCATTATGATAATTCTCAAAATCCCCATAATCCTTTGTCTTTTGGTCAATACTTAGAGTCCCAAAAAATTCCAACATCTTAAATGACTTTGGGCGAGTATTACAAAAGTCAAGCTTTGTAGTGCGTGTATTTTGATGATGACGATAATGATTTTGGGCCTTTACCTCCTTATAATAGGAATTCTGAAACGAATTGAAATAGTTTTCAAAATTCCTATAATAATGACTTTAACTTTAGTGCTGATAATGATTTTCAAACTCCTCATTTTTAAGAATTCTCACCTCGGCCTATGACTTTCAGCGAGGGTTTGCTCATGCTTGATAACGAGAGGTGTGAAGAACATTATCGGGAAGAAAATCGTTGTTGGGAGCAAGACTTGGATTTATTATTCGAATCCGGCGATGATTTCTCTTCTAAGACTTTTGAAGTCGAGGAATGTTTGGAACCAATTGAGGACTTTGTGCCTAAATTAGAATAAACTATTCGTCACTTGGCCCATCTTTTAATAGAGATTGAAAGTGAGGATGAAATGGATGTAGTAACCATTTGCAATGAGATGATTTCTTCTTTGGATCCCAAAGAAGAAAGTTTCATTGAAAATGATCCTATCTCTTTTGAAATTCCAACTTTGAGCGATGATAACTCATCTCTTGAGTTTGAATTTCTTTCCTCCCCATTTTCATTTTCTGTTATCACACCGTCATAAGTACCCGATGAATCGGTACCGAACTTTAAAATGTTCAACCCTTTCACAGACGAGGAGTACTTGCTCGAGTTGCTTTCCATGAAGGCATCTTTGACCTCGTATGCGTCACCTCCCATTACGCTTGCTAAATCCTTGGGAGGATATTATAATTTTCTCGGTCCCCACAAGTTTTTATGACAACCCGAGGTCTTGGAGACGGTGATTTATTTGTTTTTTGGATAAATAAATATTATTTTATTTGGAGAATAATTAAATTGGCAATCGAGGTCAAAATTCGAAGTCTTTAGGAAGTGTGTCGAATGGTGATTCTGAGGGTACCACTATTTTTGGAAGGGTAGAGAAAGTCTAAATGACTGTACTTGGGGTCTATTTAGGTTCCGAAATATATTAGGACCGTTTGACTCGAATTAAAGTTACCGGGTCATTTAAAGTGTGTATTATCATTTAAAGATGTGTATCTTGGGAGAATAGTCTTAATTAGCCTACGGGAGATTCATTTCTCCAAAGAGAGAAAGAGAAATACAAAGAAAAGAAAGAGAGAAGAAGAATTAAGAAGAGAAAGAAGGAGAAAAGAGAGAGAAAGTGGAGATTTCCGGTCAATACGCGATCTCAAGGCGGATTCAGACCCTACGAACCCGAGGCAAGTGATTAAACTTGCTAAATAATTGTTGTGTAGCATTATTGAATGATTTTTGGATGAAATTTATGGATTTTAGGTTTAGTTTAACAAAACATAACTTTTGGGTATAATCTTAGATTTAATATGTAGATCTTTGATTTGAGGATATAAATTAGTTTATATGTATTATAGGATGAATATTGATGATATATATGTGATAAGGATGGTTAAAAATGGTTGGAAGATGATTAAAAATGATTTTGGGTATTTTAGGTTTACAAAAAGTAGCCATTGTCGAGAGTTCTGAAGGGCCGAATCGATTCTGTCTCCTACCGAATCGATTCAGAAATATACAGTTGCCCAAGTCTAAGTGACCGAATCGATTCGGAACCCAGCCGAATCGATTCGGCCTGAGACAGAATCCCAGGTCTGATGACCCAAATCGATTCGCCTTCCTGGCCGAATCGATTCGCTGGGCCGAATCGATTCGAAAACAGGGCTTTGGGGGGATTGTTCTTCTAAAGAGAATTCCATCCCATTTTTTTCGAGGTTATCAATTGGGGACCTCTATAGGACTTAATTGGAGTATGTTTTGGAGACTTTTAGAGAGTTTCCCCTTATAAGAAATGATTGGAGTCATATTGACTAAATTTGAGGAACACCAATTAGATATTTCGATATATTCTAAGTGGGGAAGACCACCTTGAATTGGAGATTCTAGTTAGAGACAATAATTAACATTCATATGAAAGAATGAGAATAATTTTGAGATATCGGATCTTAGGATCCAAATCCCAAAAGGGGATAACATTAAAGGTTCATAAAAATGAATTGAACCATATTATGGATGGAGAATTATAAATGATAATTAATGTGTATATGGATATAGACATATCCATATTGATGTTTGATTTGGGAGATGTCTCACACAATAAGAAATGAAAAATGAAGAGCATTAGGATAAAAGAGTATCCTTAACATGAATTGAATATAGAAACAATTCATAATTAGAAGCGACATGTGAGCTTCAAGTGAGAAATAGTATACTGTATACTAAGTGGGGGAAGATGTGTGAGAATTGATGATTAGTATATCTTGAGGGAAATATACTAAACAATGATATAAATTGAATTGCGCCAATTGGCGTATAATAAATATGAAAATGATGTGACAGGTATACCTTATATTATGGTATATCTTTATATGATGTGTTGATGTATGTATCCCTTACATGTTGGTATATCTACATATAGTGAAGCATACCCCCTCCTTGCTATCATTGGGAAGTTGCGTGCGATGATGGTGAGCATCCTGGCTTAATGAGCAGGGTGTGGATATTCCCCGGGTCATAGTCGTCCAATGTGATTATTATGCGATATATATATGCATTCTTTTTGGGGGTGAGAAGTCAGGGGTATGTGACGTTCTCACTTGTCGGTTAGGAGCTATGACCGCTTCCCGGGATGATGTGTGCATGAGTTGATCACGAGGTGGGTGTCGTTGAACCCCACCAGGTAGCCACAGTTTGCTACGTATATGGGATGCTGGAAGATGATAGCATGTGAGTCTGCGTCCTCGAGCTATAGCTTGGTTGGATGGTTATTGTTGATTGTGCTTGTACTTGGGTATCAAGGGCATAATGGACCTCAAGGACTAACATTGCCAGGACTAGTGTATCGGGGGGTTCCTTGTTGGATTTCGCCTCGACGAGATGTCCCACGCACGAACCGCAGTGTAATGTTTGAAATTGGGGAGAGGTTAGTCCTTAATGCTCATACTTATACATATATCACCTATCCCGAGGATTGACAGTGCCAGGAGTAGTGTAACGGGGGGGTTCCTTGTTTGGATTTCGCTTCGTCGAGACGCCCCACCCATGAAACGTCGTGTACTGTTGAGAATTGGAAATATTAATTAATTAAAAAAAATTGGATAATAATTTAGGTTACATGCATCTCGTATTGAGGGCATAATGAGCCCCGATGATCATTACGGTCAGGAGTAGAGTAATGGGGGGTTCCTTATTTGGATTTCGCCTCAACGAGACGTTCCACGCACGAAACGCAGTGTCGTGTTGAGAATCGGGAGGAGTTTAGTCCTTAACTCTTGATGCTAATAACTCATATATTATACTATATTTATGTTTGCATGCCAAATAAGGGCATAACTAGAATATATGAAATTCTAGTAATTGAGAATGATGATGTGATTATGAGCATGATGATGCGACTTTATATGTTAACAAATGAACATTATAAAGACAACTATAATACTAATGTTGAAGTATTTAATTTAAATAAAATAGATAAGTGTTGATTGGGAGATAAGTTAGATGATTTGAATCAAACTATTCAATTGGGTTTAAGTTAGAATCCTTTTTCCTAAATAGAATTTGGGCATCCATTTGGAGATCACGTACAATCGATTAGCGTGCGCGTCAGTGGAGGGGTGAGTTGGATTAATATGGAGAGTTCGATTCCATTAAATCATGTAATCTTGCATTTATGATTATTATGCATTTTAATACACTTGCTATAAAACATTTTCAAGTCGGGCTCTGACCCGTTTATATTTTCTCCTCCATGTATATATTGTATTTCTTTAGGTGTTCCTCCACAAGGACGCCCTTGATGTTTATCCATCCAGTATTCGTGTAGTTGTGGAAGTAGCGGACTTTTGCGGCATTTTGCTTTAGTCGATTCCTATCTTTGTATATCTAGATTAGGATTCAGTTGTATATTGAGTTTGCATTCAAAGTGTTATAGATTAACACTTTTACATTTCATCTCTCTAATTTTTGTATTGCCTGTGACCCGACAACATATTCGGGTATTTTTATTTGTACATTGTGTTGTACTCTTTCCTATTATGGGAGTTTGCACATATCACTCACTTTAGTTAGATGTATATTGTGGGTTATGGTTGCATTATTGGTTTTGTCATTGTTGTTAAATAAAAAGTTTTAACTGTTTGACAATCCTCTTTTAATGATTTCGGGTAGTTAGCCTTATATTAGGGTGTATTGTCAGTTGATGTTAAGACTGTGCCATCTGAGATACCTGATTTAATGTAGTATAGAGCTGGCCACCCGTTATTATTGTAAGCGAGTTGTCACAGATGGTATCAGAGCATCAGGTTCTAGTGTCTTTAGGATCTGTGTGCGTTACCACGATCTTCCGTAAGCGTTCTTGATATAGAGACTTATTGTTAGGACGGTTACATTCTTACGTCCATATTTCTTATGTGATTTGAAAATATTTGAAAGGCATTATGATACAATTGTTCTTGTCTCAGATGCCACCGAAGGGAGGTCATTCTGGCAGGGCAAACAGAGGGGCTAAATCGCAACCCCAAGTTCCTCTGAGGAACATGACTACAGATGAAGTTGCCAATATTGTGGCACAAGTAGTAACTGCTGCCATTTCCATGATGGCTCAGCAACCTGCCGTTTGAGCAGCCCAACCCCATTTAGGATTGTCTTTATAGGAGAGAGTGAAGGAAGATTTTAGTAAGGGGCATCCTCCCGATTTTGTAGGGGGAGTTGATGCAATGGCTGCAAATCAATGGAAGAATAGTATGCATAGGCACCTTCTTATGGTTGAGTGTAGTGAGGTGCATAAATAATTTTTATCCACCTTTAAGTTATCGGGTGCAGATCTCCAAGGGTGGGAGTCTGTCACCACATCTGAACAGAGAGATACCTTACCTATAACAACACTTTGGGATCTTTTTGATCGAAGGTATTTTCCTTCCTCTACTAAGAATATGAAGATTTTTCAAAGAAATAGAACGGTGGCAGAATATGAGGAAGATTTTTCTAGATGGGCGAAATTAGTTCCTGATGAGGTAAATACGGAAGAGAAGCGTATATCGAAGTTTTTTCGAGGTTTAGATTGGAGAATTTGGCAACATTTGTTAGAGAGTCCTACGTTAGTGACTTTCGTCGAGGTAGTGAATGTGGCACTACTAAAGTGTCATGAATATCGTCTTCATTCACAAGAGGGTAATAACTTTGGAGATTCGAGTTCATCAAGTATGTTTGGCGATGAGAGTGCCAGTAATGCGAGTGGGCAAAAAGAATTTGTGGGTAAATGTTTCTTTTATAAGGAAATAGGTCATAAAAAGAGAGAGATTGTCCTAAAAGAGGTAAAGGACCATGTTTTGATGAAGTTTTGGAAGTGCAACCCCTACAACATATTCGAGGTCATTTTAGACCGGGGGACTTTGTTTGGGAGCCCATTGATGAGGAAGGGCAATCGGACTACTGATGGATGATGTAAGTTAATTTTCCTTTATCAATAGGATTATTACTATATGAAGTTTTGATATATCTATGGGAAATATTATGAAAGGGTAGTGCTATAGCCCTATTATGTATGTAATGACCCTAAGAGGGAGAATTTTGAGCAAATTAGGCTCTTTTGTTATTATCTTTTGTAAGACTATATAATTTTGCAAGGTGCTCAAAAAGAGCTATAAACCTTGTGGGGAATGTAAGAATGGTTATGGTATGATAAGTAGTAATGATAAAATCTACTTCCTTTATATAGTCATGACAGACTTATATAAATGTTGTGTTCCAGATATGTAAGTGCCTTATAAAATGGCAATATATTGAAATGATATAAGATGTTGTTTTTGGTTCAAGTTAAGATTGTGGATTGTTGGGACGCAGGAAAATTTTAGCTCATAATTATGCTAATTCTTATGAGCTATATGTTGTTATATGTATGATGATTTAAAAGACCTTGTGTGGGACATAAGGCACTTTATGTAAATATAGTAAGACATAAACCAAAATATTTAAGTAACTGTTTTTCAAAATAAAACTTTTTATCGGCCTTTAGGGCCATTACAAAATGATTTTTCCCCAAAATATTTTTTCAAACTCTAGTTCGGATTTAACAAACTCTCAATCCCCGACATCGCTACATAGTAGTGTATTGGGAGGGTTCCTTGTTTGGATTTCTCTTTTGCGAGACGTCCCCCACACAAAAGTGGCAAATGTCAGGAATTGAGAGGAGCTATTTCTTTGGACCATTCAAAATTTTTATATTACAAAAATGCTAGTATAATTTATGTATGTATGGAAATTGTGGAACTTTGGAGTCAAAATGAAGCCTCATTATGATTGGTGCGAGTGATAACTCGAATATAAAGGGTGTATGGGCACCCTAGTTGTGGAAATTGGTTTTGTAAAACTCAACATTGATTTAAAATAAAATGAATTAAAATAAATTCATCGTGGGAAGTTAGAAGTTTGGAGATAGGATTAGTAAGCATGGGTATATTAGAACTAGTTGAGCTTTGGAGAATTAGGCTTAGCTAAATTTCGGGGATGAAATTTTTGTAAGTGGGGATGTTTGTAACAACCCGAGGTCTTGGAGACGGTGATTTATTTATTTTTGGGAGAAATAAATATTATTTTATTTGGAGAATAATTAAATTGGCAATCGAGGTCAAAATTTGAAGTCTTTAGGAAGTGTGTCGAATGGTGATTCTGAGGGTACCACTATTTTTGGAAGGGCAGAGAAAGTCAAAATGACTGTACTTGGGGTCTATTTAGGTTTCGAAATAAATTAGGACCGTTTGACTCGAATTAAAGTTATCTGGTCATTTAAAGTGTGTACTATCATTTAGAGATGTGTATCTTGGGAGAATAGGCTTAATTAGCCAACGGGAGATTAATTTCTCCAAAGAGAGAAAGAGAAATAGAAATAAAAGAAAGAGAGAAGAAGAAATAAGAAGAGAAAGAAGGAGAAAAGAGAGAGAAAGTGGAGATTTCCGGTCAATACGCGATCTCAAGGAGGATTCAGACCCTACGAACCCGAGGCAAGTGATTAAACTTGCTAAATAATTGTTGTGTACCATTATTGCATGATTTTTGGATGAAATTTATGGGTTTTAGGTTTAGTTTAACAAAACATAAATTTTGGGTATAATCTTAGATTTAATATGTAGATCTTTGATTTGAGGATAGAAATTAGTTTATATGTATTCTAGGATGAATATTGATGATATATATGTGATAAGGATGGTTAAAAATGGTTGGAAGATGATTAAAAATGATTTTGGGTATTTTAGGCTTACAAAAAGTAGCCATTTTCGAGAGTTCTGAAGGGCCGAATCGATTCTGCCTCCTACCGAATCGATTCAGAAATATACAGTTGCCCAAGTCTGAGTGACCGAATCGATTTAGAACCCAGTCGAATCGATTTGGCCTGAGATAAAATCCCAGGTCTGATGACCCGAATCGATTCGCCTTCCTGGACGAATCGATTCGCTGGGCCGAATCGATTCGAAAATAGGGCTTTTGGGGGATTGTTCTTCTAAAGAGAATTTCATCCCGTTTTTTTTAGGTTATCAATTGGGGACTTCTATAGGAGTTAATTGGAGTATGTTTTGGAGACTTTGAGAGAGTTTCCCCTTATAAGAAATGATTGGAGTCATATTGACTAAATTTGAGGAACACCGATTAGATATTTGTGTATATTCTAGGTGGGGAAGCCCACCTTGAATTGGAGATTCTAGTTACAGACAATAATTAACATTCATATGAAAGAATGAGAATAATTTAGAGATATCGTATCTTAGGATCCAAATCCCAAAAGGGGATATCTTTAAAGGTTCATAAAAATGAATTGAACCATATTATGGATGGAGAATTATAAATGCTAATTGATGTGCATATGGGTATAGAAATATCCCTATTGATGATTGATTTGGGAGATGTCTCACGCAATAAGAAATGCTAAATGAAGAGCGTTAGGATAAAAGGGTATCCTTAACATGAATTGAATTTAGAAACAATTCATAATTAGAAGCGACATGTGAGCTTCAAGGGAGAAATAATATAGTGTATACTAAGTGGGGAAGATGTGTGAGAATGGACGATTAGTATATCTTGAGGGAAATATAATAAACAATGATATAAATTAAATTGTGCCAATGGGAGTATAATAAATATGAAAATGATGTGATATGTATACCTTATTTTATGGTATATCTTTATATGATGTGCTGATGTATGTATACCTTACATGTTGGTATATCTACATATAGTGAAGCATACCCCCTCCTTCCTATCATTGGGAAGTTGCGTGCGATGAGGGTGAACATCCTGGCTTAATGAGCAGGGTGTGGATATTCCCCAGGTCATAGTCATCCATTGTGATTATTATGAGATATATATATATATATGCATTCTTTTTGGGGGTGAGAAGTCGGGGGTATGTGACGTTCTCACTCATCGATTTGGAGCTATGATCGCTTCCCGGGATGATGTGTGCATGAGTTGATCAGGAGGTGGGTGTCGTTGAACCCCACCTATGTATATGGGATGCTGGAAGATGATAGCATGTGAGCCTGCGTCCTCGAGCTATAGCTTGGTTGGATGGTTATTGTTTATTGTGCTTGTACTTGCATATCAAGGGCATAATGGACCTCAAAGACTAACATTGCCAGGACTAGTGTATCGGGGGGTTCCTTGTTTGGATTTCGCCTCGGCGAGACGTCGCACACACGAACCGTAATGTAATGTTGGAAATTGGGGAGAAGTTAGTCCTTAATGCTCATACTTATACATATATCACCTATCCCGAGGATCGACAGTGCCAGGAGTAGTGTAACGGGGGGTTCCTTGTTTGGATTTCGCTTCAGCGAGTCGTCCCACGCATGAAACGTCGTGTACTGTTGAGAATTGGGAATATTAATTAATAAAAACAAATTAGATAATAATTTGGGTTACATGCATCTCGAATTGAGGGCATAATGAGACCTGAGGATCAATACGGTCAGGAGCAGTGTAACGGGGGGTTCCATGTTTGGATTTCGCCTCGACGAGATGTCCCACGCATGAAATGCAGTGCCGTGTTGAGAATCGGGAGGATTTTAGTCCTCAACTCTTGATGCTAATAACTCATATATAATACTATATTTATGTTTGCATGCCAAATAAGGGAATAACTAGAATATATGAAATTCTAGTAATTGAGAATTATGATGTGATTATGAGCATGATGATGCAAATTTATATGTTCAACAAATGAACATTATAAAGACAACAATAATACTAATGTTGAAGTATTTAATTTAAATAAAATAGATAAGTGTAGATTGGGAGATAAGTTAGATGATTTCAATCAAATTATTCAATTGGGTTTAAGTTAGAATCCTTTTTCCTAAATAGAATTTGGGCATCCATTTGGAGATCACGTACATACGATTGGCGCGTGCATCAGTGGAGGGGTGAGTTGGATTAATATGGAGAGTTCGATTCCATTAAATCATGTAATATTGCATTTATAATTATTATGCATTTTAATACACTTGCTATAAAACATTTTCAAGTCGGGCTCTGACCCGTTTATATTTTTTCCTCCATGTATATATTGTATTTATTTAGGTGTTCCTCCGCAAGGACGCCCTTGATCTTTATCCATCAAGTATTCATGGGGTTGTGGCAGTAGCGGACTATTGCGGCATTTTGTCTTAGTCGAGTCCTATCTTTTTATATCTAGATTAGGATTCATTTGTATATTGAGTTTGTATTCAAAGTGTTGTAGATTAACACTTTTACATTTCATCTCTCAGATTTTTGTATTGTCTGTGAGACGACAGCATATTCGGGTATTTTTATTTTTACATTGTGTTGTACTCTTTCTTATTATGGGAGTTTGGACATATCACTCACTTTAGTTAGATGTATATTGTGGATTATGGTTGCATTATTGTGTTTTGTTGTTGTTGTTAAATAAAAAGTTTTAAATTTTTGACAATCCTCTTTTAATGATTTCGGGTAGCTAGCCTTATATTAGGGTGTATTGTCAGTTGATGTTGAGACTGTGCCATCTGAGATACCTGATTTAATGTAGTATAGGGCTGACCACCCGTTATTATTTTAAGCAGGTTATCACATTTTTGTCACTCGTTCAATCCAAATCCCCCATCGTCCCTCCAAAACTTTTAATTGATGATAGTTCATTTCTTCCGCCTTACACATGCCTTCCGTTGTTAAAACGAAATCCATATTTTTCGAAAGGCATGCTTGAGTGTGAGGGTACACCGGTTATCCTCCAAAGTCAAATCATTTTTGTGGTGGACCCTCAACTACTTAGACTTCTTGTGTATAGTTAGTGTGAATCCTCAATAGTAGGTTGCATATAGTTAGCTTTTTATTCTTTCTTTTTATTTTTTCTTTCCTTTTTAATTTATTCTAATGTAATTAGTTAACTTTTTGTTATTTGTTTTCGCTATGCTCGGTACTAACTTTTTTTCTTTGGGCTTGTTCTTATGGTGATCGCTCCAATTTTGGGTAATATCGCTTTTTTCCTCTCTTTAACTTGGTTCTTAATTCACATTGAGGACAATGTCAGGTTTTAAGTTAGGGAGTGTGGGATATTCTATCCATTTCTTTGTTTAGTTCATGTTTTTGCTCACATTTTAGTTACTTAGTATGCTTTTCTTAGAAAAATTGAAAATTTTAAAAAGATTTTTTTTCTTTTTTCTCCTTTTTTGGGCATTTTGACTTTGTTTCCATTGATAAATTTCAATAATTGCCCGATCCAATTGACAACCCAATGATGCATGTTCTCGATTTTAGAAGTTATTAGACCGTAGTCTTAATTATTGATATTATGAATAACTTCATGAATTAAACTTTAATCCCATGAGCACATGCACTTTTCTTGCTTTATTGATTTGGTTTAAGATTTTTATAACTCGGTTATCTTTTGTTGCATTGTATATACTTACACCGAGTAAGCTTTGTACCTTTCGTCATTTGTGAGTGTTATACACTATTCATTCATCTTTGAAAACATTGAATTCTTCGGTAATCCCTCTATTCTTTCATTGATCGTTCATTAATTGAGTTTATATCTTGAAATGTGTTACTTGATCATGATTTTCATATATTTTTTTGACTCGAGAATTGCGTAAACTTTAGCAAATGATCATATGTCCTCTTTGTTATATCACCCATATTAGCCTTGACCACACCTTATATTTTTCCCCTCGTCAACCCCCTTGAGCGTAAATATAGCCTTTCGTTTCATTACCCAAAATCTCATAACCAACTCTAAATTGGAGTTTTAGTCCATATATACACCTTCCATACCTTTGTTTGGAATGTTACTTTGGATTGAATGTTCTGGTTGTGTTGCGATTGCAATTTTGGCATACGAGACTGTGAAAAGTAAAGAAAATAGATGTGAAAAAAGAGATGAAAAGGTTAAGTGAAAAGCAAAAGAAAACATGAGAAAAATAAGAAAAGAAAAAGAAAGAGAAAGTAGTAAATGTTGTATAGTGTTCAATAAGCTTTGATTACTCTCTCTATTATTATATTCAATTCTTTTTTGGAACTTGTTTTCAAAATTTTGATATTTCCTGCACTATTTCCCATTATTCCAAGTTTTTCATTTCGAACACTTTGAATCCGTACATACATTCCTTTCATTTCGTCCCCCAGCCTAGACTACATTACAACCCTATTACAAGTCCTATGTGATCTTAGGCTGAATTTATTTTAAAGTTGAAATAGTTTTGATAATCTGTGAAAATGCATTTCGCCTCCTTTAATGAGAGGTATCTTTCATTGGGATTACAATTTTTCATTTTATATATAGCGTTTTTCATTTGTGACATGTGTAAGGCCTAGTTTCCACTTACATTTACTCTTTATGCCCACATGTTCCGTGTGTTAACTCTCTGTTTCGAGTGAATTCACTTGATGAGTGTAATGCCCTTGATGATTGAATATATGCTTGCTTTATTTAGTATGCGATTTATTTAACTTTTTGCCAAATCACACTTTGCATGTGCTCGCTTCCCTCCCATATTTTAAAATTTCAATTCTATGAGGTGCATTCTATAATGTTAATAATATGGACTTTTGCTTGAATCCGTTCATTGTGCTAATAATGCGTATGAAATCCTTTTCGATATTGTTGGGCTCGTCTCATGTTGATTTGGGCATATTCTGAGGAAGCCATATGATGTTTGTGGGTTTTATCCCTGAAAACCCTCACGAGACGACACTCGTCCACCAGGGTAACCTAGGGGTTTAATGTCTTATTGCATATGCTAAAGGCAATCGTGTTTCCTACGAAAGTAGTAATTATATTTTGATGCATATATACATTTTGTATTTCCCTCTGTGGCCTGGTTTTGTTTGTTTCAATACTATGGACTACCAATGTTTAAGTTAGGGGGTGTGATTCATATCAAATATTGCATATTTCTGCCCTATATCTTTACGCATTCTAGCACTTTTACTGTCCTTAATGCCTATATTTATGCTCATTAACTAGACAACCTCGGATTTGGACATATATATGTTTTGCAGGGGTTAATTGTGCTTTTTTAGGTATTCGAACGCTAAAAGTGAGGATTCGTTGCATTTCGAAGAAGTTTCGTCATCGGACGCTACTTCAAGGGAAATATGATCTTTTCAAACTCACTACTTTTTATGGAATGAAGTTACTAACATGTATACCATCAAATTATCTTTTCGTGGCCACTGATCGTGTGTCATTCTGACTCCGTATGTGGAAGTTATGGCAATTTCTAAAAGGTTTCAGTATTTTCTTCTACTTCAAGGGCATTTTGGTAATTTCATACTTCATAATTTGGAGGTTTTTAAAACATAATCATGTAGATATATGAATTAGCTTCGTGTCGGTTCCAACCACGCATCATTTCGATTCCGTATGAGGGAGTTATGGCCATTTCCGTACAACGCGTCAAAATTGGTTCGAAGAGGAAAAGGGGGTTGTCAAAGGCGAGGTTGACCGGCCCCAAAAGTGAGGTCGGCCGGGCCCATCAGATATGTACGAAAAATGAATTATTTTGGGTTTTTTTACGTGGTTTTGTTGGAGGTTTATTTTGGAGTATTAAAGAATGTTGTAGGCTTTTATTTGAGAGATAATTTTCATTTTAGATAGTTTAGATTAGGTTTTTAGGAGCTTCTCTTCCTAGGGTTTGCATCCATTTGGGTATTATAAGAACTATTCATTATCTCCTCCATTGTTATTAATTATTTTTTCTTTGTTTAAGCTTTGTGTTGTTCATTTCTTGCTTTCGAATTTAGGTTTATTGCTTTATTTACTTGCTTTCCATTTATTGCCTTCTAGTGTAGATTTACTTTCTTGGATTTATTTCTTGATATTTACCATGCTTTGTAGCTAGGTTAAATTAGGTTGTGTCGGATTGAACTCACCTTGGGTTGAGTGTTGCTTTCCTTTGGTGATGGATTTTACGGGTCTATTTCGAGTGCGTTGTCCTAGTTATTACGCCTATGGGATTTGACGGGGTATATCATGTATGCCCCGTGCTTATGACCTTGCGTGCATAATTTTTGGGGTATTTATTGATGCCAAAATCTTATTAGACTTTTATGAAAATTTAGGGGTGTGACAACTCTTGATTTAATTAACTATCGCAATGAGACACAATCTTAATAACTCGTTGACCCATGTAACCATTTTGTACTAATTAACTCGGGGTGAGGGATATTCGACGCAACCTATATATATTATTCATTTTGTTAATTTAGTTTAAATACACTCATTCCTAGTTTAGATTTTATTTCTTTTTAGTTAACAAATTACCTGTTACACTTTTATTTTAGGAATATTAAACCAAGTAAATGCTAGCAACTTATCCTTGTGGATTCGATACCCGGACTGGCCGCTATACTCCCTTAAAAGAGTGTAGTCATAGTTTAGGTTTTAGTATAGAGTTGGTGAGCCGAATAACAAACGACCGGCGCATAGGTGACTCTTGCGCCATGGTGAAACCCTGCCTATCACTACCATTACAAACAACACCCATATTGAAGTATGACTCACCAGTGGGTAAAAGATCTCATCATAGTCAATCTCCTCCTTTTGTGATAATCCCTCCGCTACTATCCTTTCCATGTAATTTGGTTCTTCAATTTTATTCATTACCTCCTTCTTCCTATACATCCACTTAGATCTAACAATGTGTCGCCCCTTGGATTTAGGACATAGTTCTTTCTTAGAGGTTCCATGTCTTCCAACATAGAACCTATCCAACTCATCTTGATATCATAATTAATGGGCTCTTTGCATGTCGTTATATCATCCTCACTAAAAAAGAGAGTGTAATTGACCTCATCACAGCCAAGCCTAGATCGTGGCTTGATACCCCTACGCACTCAAGCACATGTTATGTATGGCACTTGCTCCACCCGTTGAGTGTTCTCCACCTCAACCAATTCCTCTTCCAAGTCATCCTCATTCTGCTCCACCTTAACTTTTACATCACCTAGTTGAGAATCACTTGAACCATTAGTATATGCACCATCACTATCAGTGGTTGATGATCTAAAAAATACTAATGGAATCTCGACGATTCTAACATCACTGTCATCAGTAACGTCTAGGAACTCCTTAGCCTTTAACATGTACGTCTCATCAAACCTCACATCCAAAAAAATAAATATCTTCTTCGTAGATGGGTGCCAAATCTTAAACCCCTTCCCCAAATTTCCATAGCCTAGGAAAATATACCGGCTAATTCTCAGGTCATTTTTGGTCCTCTCGTCATTAAGAATTTGAGCACCCTTGACATCTGAACATACTTAAATTATATTAGTCAACCTTATACCCCAACATACTTCCTCCAGACACTTTAAACTAAGGGTTTAACTTCATGACCGATTCACCAAATAGACGACGTGATTAAGAGCCACTACCTAAAATTATTTCGCCAACACGATATGAAACCTCATACACCATGCCCTTGCCATAATGGTGGGTTTCATCATCTTCGCCAACCCATTTTATTATGTAATCTTATTATTGATAAAGTTCCTTGTAATGCCAACATCTTTACAATGCGTGAGAAACCCACCATCTCTATACTCGCCCCATTATAGCTTCTCAAATACCTGACCTTCATCTCATTTGATTCTCCACCACAGCTTTCAACTCCTTGAACTTCTCAAAAACCTCTGATTTTTCATTTAAGAAGTAAACCCACACTTTCCATGAATAATCATCTATGAAAGTCACAAAGTATCTAATACCACCTATGGAAATAACATCTGAAGTCCCACACACGTCGAAATGAATATATTCAAGAGTCCCTTTGCTCTTGTTCGTAGATATAGTAAATTTCACTCGAGTTTGCTTCCACAACACACAATACTTGCAAAAATCGAGATTGCATCCGTGAACCCCTTTTAACAACTTTTGTCGATGAAGGTCTTCCATGCCTTGTTTGCTCATGTGACCAAGTCTAATATGCCGTAATTATAGCTCATCAATTTTCAGCTACGAGGGACTTTCACTCCACCCACTACTGCATTTCCATTCAATCTATAAAGATTGTTTCATAACTTTGTGTGGCACGAAATCACCATCAATCCCATTTTAACATTCAAAGCCCCACCCACGTCTTGAATCACACACCCCTTTGAATCGAGCGTGCCTAAGGAAATAAAGTTCTTTTATTTTTTTATTTTTTTTCCTCCCAAGCAAATATAACATACAATAAGTGCATATATGTCAATTAATATACATTAAAATCACCTCACTTTCCTATTTTTTTTTTTTAAAAAAAAGAAGCGTCAGACATAATGTACAAAAGACTAGTGGTTCCCTTTACATTGAAAAATGTTCTCCCCACCCAACTCTCTAGAGGTGGGGTGGGTGAGAGAAGACTGTACCGTGGTATACAAATGGGTCAACCACAGTGGGAATATATCTTCCATTTTTTTATGGAAGATGATCCCACTTTCAAAAGAGATTTATGTGTAAGCATGGGGGGATGAAAGTACACTTGTTTTTCAATTATTATGCGTCTTGAGAGCTAATCCTTTCCGTTTGAAACATTGGTGAGAGAAGCAGCAGGTTTTGAGGGGCTAGGTTGGGGTGGAGGAGCTGTAAGTGCATAAGTGACCCTAGAAGATGAATTCTCAATTAGACCAGCCACTCCTGCTGCTGCAAGTTGAGCATTTGATGGAAGGAAAAGATCGTGTTTCTGGTCTTTATAAGCACTCCAAACATCAGAGGTGTTTAGTATGTCACGAACTTTAGTACATTGAGCCCCTTCTGTAGCAAATGCATGTAAAACATCAATCGCAAGCACCCTGCCAATGGATGCTTCAAACTCATTCCACTTCATCTGCGAGCAAAGTCCACTCCTCCCCCATAGCCCTCCAATCAAGAAGGCTAAGGAGTACGTCAACAAGACCAACCTTTAGCCCTTTGGCAACAAGTGCATCCCTTGCTCGTTTTTAAGCAACCACGACACGTTTTAGTGTTTTAAGGGCTAGTATGGTTCCACCTTGCCATCCAATAGCCTTCATTAAAAGTGGAACAACATGGGGTGTTCCTACACTAGTTGTCGCAATATCTTCTGCACAGGGTGTACTAGATGAAAGTTGATGCAAGACACGTAAACAACTAAGTCGCACACGTTCTTTTGGAGTTTGTGAACTTGGACGAGTTGAACTGTCCTCGGTTTTACCAGTTCCATCAGCAGAATCTCCATTTTTCATCTCCCCTGAGGCCATATCTTCTCTTCTTCCCTCAAAGGCCACTACAGACACGATTTTGGGCACATATTTAAGATACCCAACATGATCCGTAAGTGCAGGGTGTACTCACAACAAAGACACCAATACAGTAGAGAAAAGCAAAGGGAGCTCAGGGTCAACAGTCTGGGTATCATTATGTGTGATGGAAATGGATGAAATATACTAATCTAATAGTCCTTCCAAAAATCTCTTCGGATTTTCGAGAGGAAATTTAGGATCCTTCAAAAATAGCCTAATATAGATTCCTCCGACATGTGGCTCATCTCTCATGTCATGTTGACCAGATGCCTGCTCAGGTACATCCCAATCAATAACACGGCCGTTCATTTGTTCCAGATAAAGATCCGATGCCATAGTTGCAACTTGTGCAGACAAAGAAGTAGCCATTGATGGGGTCCATATGAGTTCTGGAGTTTCTTTTGTATGTTTAAGGGCACTCACAATCGCTTCACTAGGACCGTCCCTTATAATAGCTGATAGCCCATCAGGCAGAAACCTAGCCAGTGTTATGGCCACTCTCGGACCATGCATTGGCTGCCCAACAAGTTTCCCCAAAAACGAGGCAAGTGTCTCCCTTTGCTGAAGGGGAATTTCTTCTTGCAAAGGTAAGAGAAGATCAAGTATGTACACCACTCCACCATGCTTGGAAGCTGCCCATCCAAGTTATGTTGTTCTTGCCAAAGCATAAAGAACGTGAAGAACCCCTTCACGACAACTAGGGGCAGAGTGAAGCATTTGTAATAGTAGAAGAAGACTAGACCCGTCTGCAACCATAGCCTCCAAGCAAGGAGCATGTGAAGTTATTTTAAAGTATCGTAGCGTTCCTCACTTCACTTAAGGTTCTAACAACCATATCCCACATATTTATATACACTGACCCGTTTTTGACTACTTTGCAAATTGGATTATTTCCCATGAGAATCTCACCACATTGGACTTGTAATCCTCAAACCATTCTTGGTTCTGACACAAGTGGTATGAACATCCAGAATCTAGAATCCAACCATCAACGTGATCGATGGAAAAATAAGTAAGGACCTCTTCACCTTTCTCTTGGGAAGCAACACCGGCCATATCCTTAACAGCGTCTGTTTTTTATCATCCTTCTTCCACTCCGAAAAATTCTGTTTAAAGTGACCCTTTTTATGGCATTTGAAACACTCAGATGTGCTAATGACTAGATAAAGAGACCTTTGGTAGCCTCGATTATTTTAACCCCGAGACTTCAACCTTCCTCTTTCTCCACCACCACCAACTTTGTCTACCAAGCCTTCACCTTAAGAAGATGAACTACCTCCACCTCTACCAATTTTCTTCCTCATAGTCACACGAGACATGATGTCCTTCATTGTATCATTGAACTTGAGTGTAGTCTTCCTAAACATTATTGCGGTAATGAAGTGCTCATATGACTAGGGAAACGAAGAAAAAAACAACAACGCTCAATCCTCCTCACTAAATTGAACATGAATCCGTTTCAAATCATTAATCAAAGAATGAAATATATTTATATGCTTCATCATATCACCTCCCTCCTTCATTTCTAACTTGAAGTGAATCTTCTTTAGAAGCAGTTTATTTGACAAATACTGGCCCAAATAAATCTCCTCTAACTTATCCCACATGCCCTTGGCCGTAGTTTTCGATATCACGTGATCGATAACCTCATCCTTGATATAAATTTTGATTGAAGAATTCACCTTTTGATCAATATCTCTCTATTTGTCTTCGGTCATATCCACTAAACGCTTCTTTATATACAACAATGGTTTAACACACCGTTGTTGAACAAGAACACCCCTTATCCTTTGTTGCCACAAAACAAAATTAATTTTTTTATCAAAAGGTTTTATCTCAAATTCATTCAGCCTCTGATCCATAACTAAGATCCCACTTATTAGAGCCTCGACTTGTAAAAGTTGATTTGAGAGTATGCGATAATTCTTCTTCCATTTGGAACAAATTATAGAACTTGGGCCAATATCAGTCAAATTGATTTAAGACGAACTAAAATACCAAAAAAACTACAAAATCTATGCTCGAATACCACTTGTTGCGCGAAAATAGACCTATGTTAACCAACTAAGACTATAAAACTCACTTCATAATTTCATCAAACACTTGGTGTACAAAAAATACCCCAGACCTTGTTCCTAATGAAAAATAATTGTGTAAACTCAAAACGAATCCATCCAACCATTAACAAGTGTGATAACTAGAAAATACAAGCGATCAAAGCAAAGAAACGACAATAATGTAACGAGGTTCACCCAAACTAGTTTTGAATCCACAATGGTAGGATTTCTTCTTTCTTTGATAAATGGAGGAACCAAAAGGTTACACACTTACACACTTTATCTCTCCAAGAAGTCACTCACAACCCAAACACAAGAGCTAATCTTTAAACAAGAAGCACTCACTCATTTTTTTTATTTGAAAACTCACAAAATGTTCACACCCTAGCTGAAAAACAAAATTACTGGAAAAATAAAAAATAGGCTGGTATTTATAGTTTTTCCTCAAAGTGGAAATTTTGTAAATATCAAGAAAAACCTAGTTTTCTCCTAAAATGACCATAAATGAACAGGAAGCCACTAGAGATATAATATACCCCACATTGTTGGTACCTGCAAATTTTGCAGATAATTGGAACTCAATATGTTGAATATATGTATTCTGAACTTCATTTTTCTTCTCCATTCATGGATCAGAAGAATTTTGGATTCTACGAATGGCTAATTTCCTCATTTTATCTTTGATTGCAGCATGAAAGATTTTTGTACTTAAATCCCCCTCTTTTATCCATTTGATGTTCGACTTTTGTTTCTCATAAGTCTCTTCATTTCTGAGAACCTTGTTGATCAGTGATTAAACTTCACTCGTGATAGAACTAATTGCCTCGGATGGGATTTTTCATAATTCACTTCTTTTTCCAATAAATCATCGTCCAAATATTTCATTGCTTAAAAAATATCTTTGAAATGGTCTTTATTCCACTCTTTCAAGACCGATTTCAATCTTTTTAATTTTCAAGAAAAAACTCTCCAGGAATTTAATGAATATGATCACTACATAACTGTTAAATGAATTTATCAATGTTTGTATCATAGCACCAAATTTTTTTAAACCTAAAAGGATTAGGACAATCATTGTAACACCCCATATTTTCCCTCGAGCAGTTTATTAGGCTAACAATCCAAAGGTAGGGCACACTATGCAATTTATATCATTCTGAGGATCAATGATAAATTAAAAATGGAAATAACAAAAACCATCCACGACATAATAATAGAGTAGAATACAAATAACTAAGATGAGATAAATAATTGGGTCAACTAGAACTAAATCCATCATTATAAATAAAACTCCATAATACAATAGTCTCAAACTGAAACATAAACAAGTTGGAACCACCTCTGTCCAAAATAAGCTCTAGAATAATAAAATATTGGAATGCCAACTAAAATGAAATAATAAATCTTACACTTAGGACGATGAACTAGTAACAAACAACTATATGTCCGACTGTTCAGTCACGTTGCTCGTGTATAACGAAAATAATAATACATATGGGAAAAAGATTTTATAGATTTGGGTCAGCGCTCGAAAGTTTCAAGAAATATCTATATTACTTAATAATATTAAATTTAACCCATTTATGCCCCATGTCGTCTCCCCCCATCATTCATACGAAATATCACTCACTTATCCTCTAACCTAATATAGTTTTAACTAACTGTATATAATCTTAACTTACCACACTAAAACTCCCTTTACATATAAGTAAAACATAAAGTAAAAATTAATGGTTGCAGTTCCCCACCATCAGCCCCCCTCCCCGGGTATACTTCTACATAGCTTAGCTAGTCGTTAAGATCCGTTGTCCTGGGACTACGTATATACCATAGTGATATCAACATGAACCAAATAAATATCACTAGGTAAGTGTTAAGGATATCATACGCCATAGCTCCTAACTCCCGATCGAACTAGACTTCGTCTGTGGGACGTCTCTTGAATAACAATCATACAAGGACCCCCCCCCCCCCCCCTCGATACATTTATGTCTAGGAGAATCACTTGTCCAAATCAATGGTAAGATAATCCCTAAGAAAATAAAAATAATCGAAAGTGTTATAACATATTCGATACGATGGCCATCCGGGTCAAATTCCTACTACGCGAGTCGGCCCTGAAATTAGAACGGGAGAGGGGGGAAGAAGGTCCCCCTATCTCTCCCTTTTGCCATGTGAATGTGGGGGATTCGATAATATGGAGGTCCTATTTTAGACATTCGTGCCTACTTCTAAGCGGGTTGCCTCAGATATAAACTTGGTCATCGTCAAAAGGGGATAACATGAAGGAAAGGAGTCGCCAGCCTATTTTTCTCAAAACAGGCAAAAGAATATAGTCTAATTGAGAGAACGGCATCAAGGTCATACATATGCATATGAAACTAAGTGATTGAAAGTTGTGGGAACTAAGTTATGAAATGTAAAAGTGTTAGGCACTCAATCCGGCCTTTCGGTCTCGCAAGGGCTCTGTTAATATTCTCCAGTGTACATGCGTGTAATATAAATAATGAGAGAATGGAATAATTTGACTCACGTCATGGAAAAGATGGAGCAGACTCATCTGTATGAGTGTCTGCAAAAATAACAAAAAAATACGTGATGTAAGTGTTCATCGAATAACGAATCGCTATGAATGAGTGATTGTGCATGTTGGACTAGACACAAATATGTAGGAGTTCAAGACTCACAAAATAGATATAATAGAATATAAAAGGCATAAAGTGGAAAGGGAGAACTAGACTCCGGGAATTGGCCTGAGGCTCCATTGTAACCAAAGGGGCATCAAAGTCCACATAGTTGAAAAATAGTGTAGGGGTGGGGTTCTACTCATGAAGCCAAATTTAAGACTCCTCTTTGAGTGTTTTTGAGAGAAATGTGTTCAAGTGTGAAAGTGTGAGAAAATATAGAAGTATTACTTTTTGGAATTTACCAGTGGACCATCCTTTTGTTTTTTTGGAGTTTTTATGAAAATAAGTTTTGTGAAATGTTAATAATAAAGATTAGTATTATTTTATGTGAGATAATGAAACAAAACTAAAAGATATCACAAAATGAGAATAAAGGAATAATAACACTAAATGAATAAACTAGAAAAGAGATGAGGGTAGACCTCCTAGTAGACTTTTATTACTGAATTTGGGAGGTGTGTATGCTAATTTTTATAATGGTATAACAGTGATATAATAGGATGAGGTGGGTATCTAAATGTAGTTGGAAAGTAAGTAGGGAGATTGTTGGAAAATAGGCTTTTTTTTAATAATGAGAATGCTCTGATTTCGATGGAATGTTTGTCAACTGCTAAAAGGGGCCTTTTATCGTTAGGGGTGTCGATCAGCATGGCCCCAGGCCTACATTTCACCATAGAGCCTGCCCTGCTAGGCAAGGAAAGAACACCCTGCCCTTAGGCAGGCGGTCTAGGGTGCCAATAAGCAGTCCAAAACAAATGTTTTCAGAAAAATGGGTATAACATACAAACCATAAATTTGAATCCTGCACAAATAGGACCATTTGAAAGGGAATTCAGAGCCCTTTGAGAATAAATTGAGCCACTCATAAGTCTGAGAGCTAACCAAAGTTAAACAAGGCTCAAAAACCCGATGGTCTCTGAATGGGGGTTTTCAGAGTAAAATGGATCGTTCATGCGAACCGTGAGGTTGAATCATGCATGGAATGGACCATTGGAAAAAGAACTCAGAGCCCTTCAATATTTCATTGAGCTTTTCTTGTTTTGGAGAGTTCATAAAGGTCGAACGGGGATCGGTAAAGAACGGTGGCCTTTCAAAGAAAAATGGGTCATTCGTCAAAACATGAGGTCAATATGCAAATGGTATGGACTGTTTAAAGGGTATTCAGATCCCTTAAAGAATTCATTGAGCTTATCTTAGGTAGGAGAGTTGACCGGAGTCAGACAGGGGTTGGGACCACCTGCTAGCCTCTAGATTAGTACTCGAAGTAAAAGGGATCGTTTGTGCGAACCATGAGGCTAATTCATAAATGAAAGGGACCGTTGGGAAAGGGATCCAGAGACCTTAATGGTTTCATTAGCTTCATTTTGATCAAAGAGCTGATCAAAGTCAAATGGGGCCTTAGAGCACCAGGTGTCCTTTAGATCAATACTAGAAGTAAAAGTGATCGTTCGTGACAACCATGAGGCCGATTTGCACACAGGTCGGCCCGTTGGAAATGGGATTCAGAGCCCTTGAAGGTTTCATTGAGATTTTCTCAGGTTATAGAGTTTACCGAAATCAAACAGATCATGGGAGTGCCTGATGTCCTCCAAATCAGTACTCATAATAAGACCTCGGGTTTACGATGAGTGGAGGAATGTTAGGGACCTAAGGAGGTTGTTAGGGGTTACTAAGATGGGGTATCTACAGGGCCCCTCGAGGTGTGAACTTGGAACATGTGAAGCTAGTCAAAATATAGACACCTGATTAATGTTGGAGAAGAGGATCGAGGTAGGTTCTGCAGACCTAAGGGACAGGGGTGACCGATTTAGAGGGTCGAGGTAAATTTGAAGTACATAAAGAGTGGGATGCATAATTCAATGGGTTGAGGTCGATTATGAGGACCTAAGGGTTAAGATGACCAATTTAGTGGGTCAAGGTCAATTTTGAGGACCTAATGGGTGAGGTGACCAATTATGCGGACCTAAAGAGTGAGGTGACCAATTATGCGGGTCAAGGTTAATTCTATGGAACTAAAGATGTGGCGACCAATTCAGCAGGTCGAGGTCAATTATGTGGACCTAAAGAGTGAGATGACTAATTCTACGAGTCGATGTCAATTTTGAGTACCTTAGGAGTGAAATGACCAATTCTGCAGGTCGAGGTCGATTCTGAGGACCTAAGAAGTGGGATGACTAATTTTGTGGGTCAAGGTCAATTCGTTGGCCTTAAATATGTGGCGGCAAATTTAGTGGGTCAAGGTTAATTCTATGGACCTAAAGATGTGTTGAACCATTCAGCAGGTATAGGTCAATTATGTGGACCTAAAGAGTCCGATAAGCAATTATGTGGGTGAAAGCAAATATTACAGACCTAAAGATGTGGCGACCGATTTAGCGGGTTCAGGTCAATTAGGCGGACCAAAAGATCTAGCGAGTCTTTCAGCAGGTCGAGGTCAATTCGGCAGACCTAAGGTTGTAATGACTGATTCAATGCGTTGAGATTAATTCTGCGAACCTAAATATGTGGTGACCGATTTAGCGAGTTGAGGCTAATTTTGTGGACCTAAAGATGATATGACCGATTCAGTAGGTCGAGGTCAATTTTGCGAACCTAAGGTTATAACGAATGATTTAGTGGGCCGAAGTTAATTTTGCTGACCCAAAGTTCTAGTGACTGATTCAGCGGGTCAAGGTCAATTCTATGGACGTAAAGATGTACTGTCCAATTCATCGAGTCGAGGTCAATTATGCAGAACTAATGTTGTAATGACCGATTCAGCAGGTCGAGGTCGATTATGCATACGTAAAGTTGTAGTGATTGATTTAGCGGGTCGACATCAATTCTATGGACCTAAAGATGTAATTCCCAATTCAATTTGTGGAGGTCAATTTTGGAAACCTAAAGTTGTTATTTGCGAGGATTTTTTTTAATTGTGGCTTGGCTAGGGAAAGCGTAGAGTACTTTGGTGCAGGTGACTTTGGATTATTTGTTCCACCGGTGAATATGTTTGATGACGAGAGTGAGAGTCAATGATCCTACTGGGGATTAACACGGGCTTGTGACCATTTTGTTTCTCCAAAAGGGGTTTTCCTCATAAAATAATATTCTTATCTTTTGCAGGGATTTTCTAGGAATCTTCGTGAATTTTATGAGCAATTTTTGGATTTTTCTAGCATTTTTTAGAAGAAAGTTTTAGGGGATTGCCTATAGGCAGGTCTGGAGAGGTTCCTATCAACACAGAACATTGACTCATGGGCTTTTTGGGGCGGGGGAAAGGTCACTATTGATTGGCATACCCCTTAGCCTTCTATAAAAAGGGGGTGTCCCTCTTCATTTTTCACACCTTCAAGTGATTGAATCTCTTGCTTTCTCTCTTTAAAAGTCATTTTTGTGTCCGTATCTTTGCAAGATCTCAAATGAATTTTAATTCTGGCAGTGCCAATAATAAATTGGTGTCCATTGATTGTTGGATAGGTTTGGAATGGCATGTTATGGTGCTGCTAGCTCTGGTTAATGGCAATGCGTATGACTCCTTTGAGTCAGTGACTAATGAGATAATTGCGTGAGCCTTCGCATCATTGGTCGGCGAGGGTACAAAACCCTAATGGCTATGTGATTATTTATATTTTGGTTATCTACCTCTTTTTCACTTTATTTTTGGGATAATGAATGTTTTTCTTCGATTTCTCGTAGATTGACATAGCTTCTTCGAGCATCCGGTCCCATGGGACAACTGGGATGAAGGATATTTGGTACTGTCTACCCAAGGTTGTACAGTATATGGTGGCATCCACTGAGTTTGGTATATTTACGGGTACACTAGATGAGACGCCGCGCTCTTCGAAGATATTATGTGCGCTTGGCGATATATGGAGGGATACAACCCACACATTCCACCATGGGATTGGGGAGATGACATTTACCCCCTTTGATGTCCAATAATTAATGGGATAGTACCGTGTATGTTATTAGATCATGGTTGATCCTATTCTGCGAGTCACGAATATGACGGTGCGAGCTTCCTTGGGGGACATCGAAAGAATTGTGTCGGGGTATTCGATTCGTGTGTTGGTACTGAAGGACCTCTACTATCTAGTAAGATTGATGATCCATATGGGCAATGGGTTAAATAGGAATCCCTCTTATTTATTCCATTTTTGTTGGGTGGATTTTTTATGGTGATAAGTGGTGACGTCATTCATCTTTGGATGAATGGGGGAGTTTTACTCTAGCATCCCTCTATTCTTCTTTGGATGCCTTTAGTTAGTGCTGTCGATTAATGTTCACAGGACCCCTGTACCTTTTAGAGGTAAGTTTTTAGTTCAATTGTCTCTTTATTTTCTTATTTACTTTCTTCTGATTCTTGGTGGATCCTTTTATAGACATAGTTTTACGAGGTGATAAGGCACAACGTGGGGTTGGTCTCCTTGAAGGATAGCCATATGGAAGACTTCTACATATTTATAGGTGGAGGAAGTCGAATATGCATTCGAACCAATCCCTTTCTCTGAAGGATGTGTGGGCAGCACTGAACACCTAGACAGGTAGCCAGCTTGGGATTTTGATCCTTATATCTTTCTATATTTTTAGGAGTTTTTTCTTCTAGGTAGGTTACTGACTCTTTTTAGGGAAACATGTGACCTTCTACCCTTGCAATCTTCCTTCGAGGGCCATAGGGGCTGCGGGCGTGCATGCACATATGAGTTGGTTATTGGCATACAAGTTTGGGTTTATCTGGTACCTCAGGGAGAGAGTGGTGCATCAGATTATGGAGGGAGATGTGGAGGTCCCACCATTGGCACCCCCAGAGTACATAAGGCAGATGAGGGAGATAATGGATGAGGTCAGTGTTGTGGCAATGGAGGGCGAGCCCTATACGCTCGAGACTATAATATGATGGCGGCCTATGACTATCTAGATTTTGCGACCAACTAGTTGATTCCATCATGCATATATGATATGGAGAATATGCATCCACCTTCTACTATCTCGGGGAGAGGTACCAGCATACCGACAACGTCAGCCCATAATTCTGGAGGAGGCATGACTATGACGGGGAAGGTTTCGCTTCTTCAAATTTATACTCTCTCTTATCAGTTACGATTGAGTAGCGGGGATGTGGTATTGAGGCCTCGTCATCCTTATGCGACGGTGGAAGGGTTGGAGGGTCTTTATGAGGATGTGCACCGGAGTGAGGTATAATCCTTTCTTTCCTCTTTATATTTTTATTCCTTGCCTTATTTTTCTCTTTACTGACTTGCTCAATTTTGATGTTTTTATTCTTTTATCTTACAGATTTTTCATGTGTCGACCTCCTGGCTAAGGGACATTAAGGATTGGATCGCATCGGTGGTAGCCTACATGAGGAATCCATCCATCACCTTCTTGGTGCCGGTAACCACATCTGATGAGAGTTCTGGCTCTGGGAATGGAGGTCTACAACTCTTCACAGGGGAAAGCGTATACGCCGCAGAGGTTGAGGGTTGGTTTTTAAGGAATTTTTGAGGAATTCGACCTTAATCCTGATGTATAATTTCCATTTTTTCTTTTTTTTCTTTCTTTTTCTTTTTGTACGTACAACAAAATGCAATAATTCTAGAAAGATGTATATTTAATAAATTCATTTTCTTTTTAGTGCCATATTGATTTAATGACTTACTCTATATGCACTTTAATTTATTGTTGACACTTTTCATTATTTACAAATATGGAGATAAAAATGAAAAAGGGTCTTGAAGTAAAAGGAGAATGTTTATTTTTAGAAATTATGTACAAAAGGGAAATGTAGCACCCCATATTTTTAATGACTTTTAATTAGAATTAATTGTGGGATAATTGAAAATTAATCCGGATTTAAATATTACTTGAGAATAAAGTAATATGTGATTTATGTTGAATATTACTTTGTGATTAAAAATAATATATATTATTATGACTTTACATATGCTTATGATTTTATAAATTATCGCGAGTTATGAATATGATAATTATGGTAATTAAGTTGGGATGCGCGTATGAGTCGTGTCGAGACTATAATTAAATGGAAAGAAAAGTAAATTATTTTTATGTCATCTGAATGGTCGTTTTGACCGTGCCAAAGTGTCCGTAAGGGTTTAAATAGTCGAAAAATTCTACATGGGTGATTACTTCAGGTTTTAGGGCAATCTAGAACCAAACAGACACCCTAGAGGGGTATTTTGGTCATTTTACAAAATGTGTGAATAGTATACACGAATTTGTAGTAATATTATATAAGTGTAGAGATGGTTGGATTAAGGTTCATTCACTAAAAATAAAAATGAAATACTTAGGGGAGAGTGAGAGACTTCTCTGGGAAAGGAAGAGGCATTCCTAGGACCCCAAAAGCCACGAGTCATCCTATACCACCACTACCAAAAGTTAGCCAAAAAAAGGAGGAACACCACTAGAGTTATCTTCCCCAATGGTTCAGACCTACGAATTAGAGGCAAGTGATTTAACTATTGAAAACTTAGCATGTATACTGTCCATGTTAGAATAGTAGTAAAATTCTGAAAATTGGCATGAACCAGAAATGAATTATAATGATTTTAAATGAATCTTTGAAATGAGAATTATGTAGAATTGATCAATTGCGGAATATAGAATTAAGTCCGTGAAATTTGGGAATCATTTCGTGAAGAAAATTTGGGATTTATAATTGTTCTTGTATGGATGACAAACTAAGAAGTTTATGGATTTTAAGGGGGTAACTTGATTTAATTGAAACTTCATGATGATTAAATATTGTTTAGAGGTTAGAAATCATTTATATACCATGATATATATTTTACGATAAATTCTGAGGAGTTTGGGATTATTTGATAGTGATTTTGATGATGCAAAGTATAAAATTTGTATGTAAACATATGAAGAAATCTGGGCAAATATCTGATTCATCGATCGATCGACCCAAGAATGTCGATCGATCGATCGTCCAAATTCATCAATCGATCGACTCCGGGGAAAATGTGATTTGTTTACTTTTAAAATTGTGATTAAATCCTAACCTTAGAAATCTTTGGTGTTGACTAAAGGAACATAATGGAACTTGGGGAAGGGAAGTAGGACATACTTAAGACCCGGAAGAATATTGTTATGTGTGAGATTGAATGGGGGAAAATAACGAGTGTTAATCGAATAAATTACGATGGAGAGTTATATAAATTGAGGTTTAAATCGGATAAAGGATAACTTAATGCTAGTACCAGAAGTAAGAGGGTCATTAATTACCGGAATAACCTTGTGCTTATAATTGAACTAGGGATTATAGAGAAATAAACCTAATTTAAGAAAATTTTAATTCAAAGAAATTCGGTAGTTGTGATGACATGGACGAGTACGGCGTAGATGTTACCTACCGAATTTACTTGAGGAATAAATAATTACCCTTCGAGTGATGAGAGAAGCTCGGGAATATAATTTGAAAAGTAAAGTCATAATCTATAAATACGTTGGATATTAGAGTTAAATATACTACGTATGGAAATATTTATAAGGGTTGTGCGTGGGCCCTATTGTTATTATATATAGGTGGGGTGAATACCTATATTATTATTTATTGTGTGTTCAACATACCTACGCTACTTGATATCGGGGTGGAGGTTTCGTGTTGTGGACGATCTTAACCTGATGATCCCATTTGGAGGGATTTTATATTCGTACCCTGAGCATATGACCTTGGACACGTGCTATCGGTGTGAAAGATAGTTTCGACGGTTGAATGGGAACGTAGGTATGTGCGTGATCCATTTGGCTTGGGACTATGTTCGCCTCCAGTATATGTGTTATGTTATTTATGGTTCGTGAGAGACGTTGAACCAATAGTCCTTTATGAAAATGAGAGATGTTTCAGGATATGATAGCAGAGTATGTATGCACCGCAGCTGTGTCTGGGAGGTGACATATTAGTATATATTATAATGTGATAAATATATATACTATGAAGTAATCTACTGTGTGAAATTGTAAATTAGACTATATGTACTGTGATGTAATCTACTGTGTGGAATTGTAGATGAAAATGAATAATAAAATCTAATTGAATTAAGTAAATGAGTACTTAATCCTATAGCAGTGAAAGCCTAGTACATATTAAAGAGAAATGAACTTGTTTAATTATCATATGTATTGTGTGGGAAATATGTGGAAATAATAAGGTACGTTATGCGTGCACACTGATGAGATGTGAGAATTCTAAAGCGATAGCCCGAGAAGGTAACATGTACATAACAATTGCTTAATTGCACTTTTTAAGCACTTTCTATTTTAAAAATCTTTTACAATCAGGCTCTGACCTGTTTCCTTGCATACTATCTTCTCTATTGTAGCTTGTACATTAGGTGTCCAGTATCAGGGATGTCGGTAAAGAATATGGATATCTCGACGAATTATAGACGTTACTGGGGATGCAGACTTTGTTCAGATGCTTCCATTATGTTTATTGACACATTTGTTGTATCTATTTTCATTTAGTGCATGTCGCCCAGGATTCTAGTTATTTCATTCCTATTCTAGAGATTGTAATTACTTGTGTCAGTATTGTCGATATCAGTTTTGGTTTGTTGGTAATGAGATATTTTAGCTGGAGAGTTATTTTAGTCACATTTATTCTTGTTATATGTAGTTCAGTTGTGATATGATGTTGGTTATTATTATTCCATATTGTGGAATGGTTTTAATTAAATTAAAAATGGAAATGTTTTGAAACTAGCTTAATTATTTAATACGTGAATTAATAAAGAAATTGTTTTTTAACGGTAATTCCAAGAATGAACCAACTGGATATTCTAATTTAATTTAATAAAGGACTGATCGCCTGATATTTAATTAGGCGGGGGGTTAAAAAGGAACAACCCGGAGATTTGGCTTTTTCAATGCAAATTTTTATTTTTCAAAAATAACATGAAAAAGAGAAAATAAGGAATCTGCTAAAAAAAGGGGGGTTATCGATCGACATACTCCTTAACTTACCTATCGGCATAAAGGTCAAGTCCAAATCACTCCCATGGATTTGATTGCATATTTTGCGTACTTTAGGTACTTTGGGAGTAGGGGAACTAGTGGTGCTTTGAATGGTTTCTCTTCTTATAGATTTTTCTAGTATAAAAGGGGGCTATGGAGGTGTTTTTTATCATCACATTCCATTTTCTCTTCGATGTAACTTTATTCTTCTCTTTTATGAAAATGGATTTTTTTAAGTATCTAAGGCCTATTCTGCGTACCTCGAGGGTTTACAGGCAATGGGCCTCTACAATGTCGACTACGAAACCTTTGGTTTGCATCAGGTCTTTTTGTGTCGTAGTCATCCCATAGATTGGAACCTTCTAGAAGTCGCGATACAGTTCTGGTAGTATAAAGACCAAGTTTTTCGATTCATCTTAGATGAGGTGTGTCCCACTTATGAGGAGTTCTCTACAATGTTAGGCGTCAGTCCCAATGTAGCGACAACTATGCTGAATTTACCCCCTTCTCCCCAGGTGTCTTTGGTGGAGTTGTTTCACATCTCCCTTTCAATTTCTCAGTCACTATTTCATGCAAGAAATATTGTCCTCCCGACAATCATGAATTTGGTGTGCCAGAGGCATTTTACTGATAATATTTTTTCCAGAGTTGTGGCCCTCGGTTTGACTGCCATGCTTTTATTAGTGACTAGAAATTTGATAGCTGACCCTCAGGTGGGCACAATAGTGGTTGTGGTTTTCCTATCACTGTAGTCATGCAACGATGGTATTAACGGAGACTTTAAATGGCTTGGATTCCTGGAAGGAAGGTCGGATTGTATTTTTACAATGGATCCCTATCATGCTATTCGTATGGTTTTCAAGAGACTACGCCTAGAGGCCCCTCCTAAGTATCCTCTGTTAGGTGATCCCAATTTCTTTCCTTGACCCTTCTTCAGTTTCAGTCCTTCGATAGAGAATTGGATAAACTAGATTGTGGATCATGGGGACCAATGCCTTTACTGGTCTGTACCATAGTGGGGGACATATATCCTATTTTGTAGTTGGGGGATTATCTGTATGTGTAATTAGTTGGTCTTCAAGGGACTTCCTTATATTTTTCCTATCGGCTTCTGCGCCAAGAGGGGTGGGAGAATATTGTGCCTCCTCACATAACAAATTTCTTTCTAGTAGAGGAATTGAACAAGTCCTTAAGGATGATACTGGGGCCTTCATGGCAGAACCCTCGGTCGTCTACCTATCCGTCTTAATCCGAGTAGATCTAGGTTTGTATCCGGTTATTATTTGAAATAGTTTTGGAAATGGGTGGTTAAAAAGATTTTTGGTGGAGGAAACTGGATAAATATGGTTTTTCATATTTGATACCATGGAGGAAATTGTTTTGGTTTTGTCAAAACATGTTAAAGCCTACCATCGCACGGAGCGCATCCAGAGAAACAATCAGGAATGGGACTAAAAATAAAATGAATGTGGGTCCATCTGGTAGTTGAGGACATGTCTTGAGAAGCTAGTTTTGTGTTTATATTTTTGTGGGAATTTGTGTTTGAGTGGGTGTTTGGTATGTTTTTTGATTTTTTGTGAAGTTGTTTTAATGATAGGTACTGGAAGGTTGTATGAAGGTTCTAAAGGGGAGTGGTTTGTTTGATTCCTCTCGCTTATATTTCATGTAACAATCATATTCCTGATAATAAAAGAAAAGTGATTTTGACATATTTTGTTGTGTCTTTTTTATGAATTTCATATTTGAATTATCAATACTAATTACTAAGGCATACATAATCCTTTCGTTCGTTTAAATGATGAGATGGGTCATCGTTCTTGGGGAAAAAAACAATTGCATTTCATGAGAAAGAAAGGACCCTTCCCATGTGTGTTTTTAGGGTTGTCTACGTACCTCTATGGGTTTTTGAAAATTTATGGATTTCATTTAAAAGTGATGAATTGAGAGTATCAGGTCCAATGTAATTCTGATTAGGGGAAATGAAGAGATTTTTTTTAGAATAGAAGGAGGTAAAAAGAGTCGTAGCACACTAAGAGTTCGGATTAAGGGTATAATTTCTTAAGGCGATTTAGGTTGACTGGACATGATATCTCTTCTCCATCGATTTATATGAATATAGCAACGCTGCCAGATAGGATTTTTTTCAAAATGTAGGGGTCACTCCAATTAGGTTTGAACTTTTCCTATGTATCCCAAATAGGTTCTACGATTTCTTTGAGGGCAAGATCTCCTTATTGGACACCGCGGTCCTTGACTTTCCTATTGAATGATCGCATGATTTGACAATGGTACCATTGTATGTAGTATATATATTTTAGTCTTATTTTATCTAGGAGTGAGAGTTCATCGTCGTGGATTTGATGGAAGTTTCCACACTGACTTTGCTTTCTAGAATAACACGCAGAGAAGGCACTTCTAGTTAGACAAGAACACTGCCTCCATGTTGTATACCAATGAATAGGGGTAGTGTGACACCCCGCCTAATGAAATACCGGGTGATCAGGCCTTTATTAAATTAAAATTGGATTTACAAAATGGTCCATTCTTAGCATCACTATCAAAAACAAAATTTATTTATAATCACTTATCCGTTAATTAAGTCGGTGCCAAATTTTTATCTTGTATTAGAGAGACAAATAGTAATATGAGGAAACATTGAATATAAAACATTCACATCATACTTGAGTCTAACTCATCTTAATAAATGAATAATTAAAATCCTTCTGAATAAACCATCGACTAAAATTCTCAAGCCAAATAATGATTCCAACTAATAAGAAAACCTGAATACAAGTCTGAAACTGAAATACTGAATAAATAAACTCTCAAAGGGAAACATTCCCAAACTGGAATAATGGAATAATTCCTACACTAGGAATGAAACAATGGATGCGCCTAATCAAAGTCCTACAAGCCTCGACAGTGCTGCAGCCATACGTCCCTATAGAGAACCATCACGTCTGGCGATCTTGTGGTTGGACTCCTAAAAGATTTTTAAAAAGATTTTATAGCAAGGGTTAGTAACCAAAATATTTTGTAAGTATTTATCACAATTTAAAATCTGTTATTGATTACACATGTTAGGTTTTGCGTACACTCACTTGAGTTTCCTCACCTCTCATCTATTGTGCACGCCTAACGTCACCACTTTGCCCACCTAGATATTCTACCCAACCTAACTAGACATAAGTACTTCATTTCACGACTAACACTTCCAAGTCCCGGTACCGCCCATACAATATGTTTTCTTATTAACATCACTCGTATGTTATAATCATTGGAAGTAACATTTCTCGCATGTTATCATTTAATCATATAATTAAGTGTCGTTACTTAATTACCTTTCTATTTGGATTTATCATCTAGTAGTCTACTCTCACACATAAGCAGATTATTCATACGGTATATATTTCAAACACAATATATACTCTAAGTGCATACTTTGCTAACATGTCCTCGTATCACACATTAAGGACAATTGGTTCGAAATGTTACCTCGACCCCAAAATTTATTTCATATATTGGTTCGGAATGTTACCTCGACCCCAATATTCATTTCATATATTGATTTTGAATGTTACGTCAACCCCAATATTCATTTCATATATTGGTTCGGAATGTGACCTCGACCCCAATACAATCAAGTATACAGTAGGTATTCACCCCACCTATAGATATTCAGTAGGTATATACACAACTTAAATATCATAACTTCGTACATAGTATATATTACTCTAATACTCACCGTACTTCCAATTTACGATTATTCTCACTATAGAATTTAATGGAGTATCATTATTTACTCTAAGGGTCCTAATTACCCCTTGATTTATTTCAGTAGCTAAGTTTGCCTTACTCTACTAGTCCATACCCTAGGCTCACTCACGTTTCCACATAACTACATTTTCATTCTCGCGAATTAATTACATTATCGTTTAATCCCATATAAGCATCGTCCTAATTCTCTCAATAAGACTGGGTTCCCATACCCCTAGCATAGACTACTGCAACATAATGGATCCCTCCTTACATTATAAGAATGTCCTAAAAGTTTTCCCAACAATAATTTAAGAGTTCTAGGCTTAAAAGGGAAATTTTCATATATTTTGGGCAACCGAATCGATTAACCTTGCCGAATCGATTCGCTTCTTGGCCGAATCGATTCGAAATTTTTTTGTCTCATCTTATTCATTACGCAAGTGCATTTTTCCTCTATTAACACCCACATAAGTTACATATTTCTTCACCAAATTTGAAACCAATTGTCCCTAACCATTTCTACATGCATTAGGACGATTTCTAACATAAACATAATATTAAAACCTTGTAATTTTCATTCAAGAATGGATTTAATCATCTAATCCTCAAGAACCCTATGTTTTAATATTCTCCATTAATATTCAACATAAACCCAAATTAAATTCATGTATAATAAAACATAAACCTTGATTTATTATTCTCTAATGATATGAAATCCTTCTACATGTAATTCTTACCCAAACATGGATTGAAATTGTTCTTTTCTTCCAGGAATGTCAATTAAATCAAGATATAATGAAACCCTTGTAACATGGGTATTATAAATTCAAATAACTTGTATATAATCACTTGACTTTGATCAGTAGGGTCTGATTTCATGGATTGGTGATGGATTTGATTGTTTCCTCCTCCAATCTTCCTTCCCAATTGATGAAAGTTCCAAGAATCTCTTCAAAGGATCCAAGAACTCTCTCCTTTTGTTCTCAAATGGACTCCCATTGTATTTTGAGTTTATAACCCTAGACCCTCTTATCTAACATCTGATAAAGGAATTATAAATTCGTAGGTCCCCTAAATCTCATTTCTCAAATGACTAAAGCTCCCCTATACGGTGCCAATTTAGCCTAACAATGCCCTGGGACCCAATCGACACCCCCGTGTATACTATTTTAACTATTTTGACCCTTCCGGATTCATCCGTGACCTCAAAACAGTCATCCGAGTCACTCTACATAATTATTCCATCTCAAACTCAAATTAGTCTACACGCGACTCCCGATTAAGATCATTTGAATTACGCCAATATCACTCACTATTACGCATAATAATTTCTATACGTAATTTACTATTCACTTAGTAATTTAAATTCATAATATTAATCATTATTTCACCCTCGATTAATATTGAATAAACACGTTATTACTCAATTTAATTAAATTATTTATCTCACGTAATTTAACATAAAACTAATTATTTACCGAATTAATTAAATTCAAATACGCGGAAATATGGGGTATTACATACTTCCCCCCTACACAGAATTTTGCCCCTGAAATTAGGTCATACCTGTGGTGAATAACTCTAGATACTGCTCTCCCATTTCATCCTCCCGCTCCCATTTCGACTCATCAATATCGTGGTGCCACCACTAAACTCCACACTAATGGTACCACCTTGGATCACAGTTTACGCTCACTACGACCCAGAATAGCCACTATCCTCTCCTCCTATGAGACTTCTGGCTAAAAATCAATCTCCTAGACTGGCACATGCCAAAAATCTCTCTCGGTCCATCGATATTTCTTCAGCGATGACACATAGAACACGTCATGTATCCGCTGAAGATGCTCCGATAAACCCAATCTATAGGCTACGGATCCCACTCTCTCGATCACAGGAAATGGCCCAACATATCTTGGCACTAGCTTACCCTTCTTATCGAACCTAATGATTCCTTTCATAAGAGACACCCGTACTAACACCTGGTCACGAACCTCCAGCTCCGCGTGTCTACAGTCCACGTCAGTAAAGCTCTTTTTCATATCCTGGGCTATCTGAATATGTCCCCGAATTAGCTCGATCTTGGCAGTAGTCTCATGTATCATCTTGGGCCCCATTAACTTGTTATCCCCCACCTCTATCCAGGAGGGGGCGAACGATAAGGTCTCCCATATAATGCCTCAAATGGTGCCATGACAATGGTAAATTGGTAAGAGTTATTATATGCAAACTCTACCAATAGAAGGTATCTCTCCTAACCACCCCCAAAATCCTAGATGTACATCCTCAACATGTCCTCTAGCTTATGATTCACCCTTTCATTCTGCCCACCTGTCTGTGGGTGATATGTCGTACTCAACTTCAAGTCTGTACCCATGGCCTCTTAAAAGCTCTACCAGAAGTGAGACACGAAGATCTTTTCTCTATCAGACACAATGTTAATCGGCACCCCATGTAGCTTAACTATCTCAGCAATGAACAACTACGTGTATGACTCGTCTCGTAATCGGTGCAGGCTAGGAAGAAGTCGGCCACCTTGGTCAACCTATCCACTATCACATAAATAGAATCATGACCTCTCTGTGATGTCAGTATCCTAGTAATAAAGTCCATCGAAATTCTCTCCCACTTCCATAAGGTCTTCTCCAATGGTTGTAGCATCCCTGAAGGCCTATGATGATCATCTTTCACAAATTGACAAGCAAAATAATTTGAGACAAACTCTTTTATGTCTCTCATCATTATCGACCACCAGTACTATCTCCCCATATCCTGGTACATCTTATCACCACCGGGGTGTACCGTAAACCTCAAAACATAGGACTATGTCTTAATTTCCTGTCTCAGATCCTCATCCTCTAGCACAATAAATCATCCATTACAATGTAAGACACCCTCTGAGCTAACCGAATAGGACTCTACCCCCTCCACTAATAAATGATGCACCCTGTCCTGGTAGAATCGATCCTCTACCTGAGCTTTCACTACCTAGATAACAATCTCGAGTGTGATAGAAAAAATCAACATGCATGCTCTCACGAATTCATCATCGCATCGAAGATCCCTCCACTTATCTTTCCAGACCTCCACTAACTCTCCAATAAGTCATCGTCTCAATGCATCTAGTACCACGTTACCCTTACCAGTATGATACTATATATCAAACTAGTAATCCTTAACGAACTCTAGACATTGCCTCTGCCTCATATTCAGATCATTCTGTGTGACGAGATGCTAAAGTGAATTGTGATCCGTGAATAATGTAAACTACTCTCCCAACAGAGAATGCCTCCATATCCTCAAAGCAAAAATGATCACTACCAACTCAAGGTCGTGGGTAGGGTAATTCTTCTCAGGGGGCTTAAGATTTTAGGACGCATAAGCTATAGCCCTCTCCTTTTACTGTAATATACCCCCAAGTCCCTGTAAGGATGCATCCGTGTAGAAATGATACTCCACCCCACTCCTAGGTAATGCAAGTACCGACGCTTATGTCAACTTATCCTTTAGCTCATCAAAGGCTAGTTGACAGTTATCACTCCATACAAATGGCAGTCTCTTATGAGTAAGGTTCGTTAAATAACCCATAATCTTCAAGAATCCTTTAATGAATCGGTGATAATACCTGGCCAACCCTAAGAAGCTGTGCATCTTAGTCGGTGTCGTGGGATGTTCCCACTCCCTCACCGTCGATACCTTACTTGGATCAACTGCAATGCCCCTGTCAGATACGATGTGGATAAGAAACTGTACCTCCCGTAGACAAAACCCACACTTCCCTAATTTGGCATACAACTCGTGGTCCCTAAGTGTCTACAAGACCCTATACAGATGCTCTGCGTACTCCTCCTTAGTATAAGATTAGACTAGAATTTAATCTATGAACAGGATCACGAATTGGTGTAAGAAATCCATGAATACTGTATTTATGATATCAATGAACACTACTGGTGCATTGGTGAGCCCAAACCGCATGACCGTGAACTCGTATGACCCATACTGTGATAGGAAAGCGGCATTGGAAACATCCTCATCTCGAATACGTAGCTAGTGATAACCTGATCTTAAATCAATCTTTAAGAAGTAGGCAGCACCTCTCAACTGATCAAATAGGTCATCTATCCTCGGCAACGAATATTTATTTCGTGTAATGAACTAGTGCAGCTCCCTATAATCCACGCACAAGCGAAGCGAACCATCCCCCTTTTCAAAAACAACATCAGCGCACCCCTTGGTGATGTTCTCCACTAAATGAAACCCTGACCCAAGAGTTGTTGAATCTTCTCCCTCAACTCCCGTATCTCTGAAGGGGTCATACAATACGGTGCTCTGGCAATCGATCTCGTCCCCGATTCTAAATCAATTACAATTTCTATTTCCCGGCTCGATGGCAGCCCAGGTATCTCCTTGAATATGTCCTCAAATCTATCGGAATCACTAACTCTTGTGAGGTCTCCTCCTCAATATAATATAAATGGGTGTGCGATCCTCCCTCGAGCAGAGGCTTTACCACCAGGAACATCACCTGTCCCAGAATGGATAATACGATGGTCCTCTCGTAGCAACCTACGGTCACTCTGTAGTCGGCCAACCAATCAATACCTAGGATGACATCATACCCCTCCATATCTAACACTTGGAGGCCTCCTCCTAAACTCAGTCTCCCAATAATGATGTCTAGCCCTCTACATACCGAGTGGATTCGTGACCCACTACCCTACAATGACTCTACACACATAAGATGAGTGTCGGCTGTCACTAAAAGATCGACACCTCGTGCAAATCTAGTTGCAAAAAAAGAGTGTGATGCCCCCGTATCAAAAAGTACCCTACCCTCTGATCAGTGGAGATGAAATGTACCCTCTACTGCTGGTGGAGCCTAAGGTTCTGGAGGCACGCGTACATCCTAGACATTATGCACACGTCGTAGTGCATCTGGCCCTGCAGCTGTTATGGGGCCTGTGCTAAAGTTAGAGCTAATGGATCCTGCTTCCCCTGTTGGTCACCCTTCTGATGTACCCTGCCCTATTGTGGACAATTCCTCCTCTTCTAACCCTATTTGTCACATATGAAACACTGACCCTAGAACTGCCTGTGTCTCTGGCCTAACATTGGCTCGGATGGCCTCCCCTTGGTTCCCTTGGCCCTGAGGAACCTGTTGTGTATTAGGACCCTCCTGGACCTTCCTGAAACCCTGCCCATCGGGTCTATAACCTCCAGTCCTGAATCTCTTGTCATGATCCCCTATAGGGAACTTACCCCAGCTACCTCCCTGTCTTCTTCTGGGGTGTCTAATTGGCACTACTCCCCCCAGTCCTACCAGCCTAACTAGTATCCCCTAATCTCTTATTCGCGTCAGATGGAAGAGGTGGTCCGGGAAAGGTAGTAATGTTGCATTGATGAAATCTGTATACGTCACCAATACAGTCATCGATCAAATCATTCTTTCTTTCGGTTCTCATTGCTCACCTCATATGGAACAAAATTTTCCAAGCGGGTGAACTCCTCTTCATATTCAACTACCGAGCGGTCTCCCTATGTTACCTCCCGATACTTCCTTTGCATCTCGGCCTCCACTGCCGATTGAAAGTATTTGTAGTCAAACCGCACCTAAAACTCTTTGATAGTCATTATGTCTCTCTCCTCGGTGGTGGTAACCAACTCTCACCACTGCAAAGTAGCTCCAGACAGCCTGAACATCATTAACATCTTCTTATGAGTCTCCATACATTACACCATGCGTAAGTGGTGATGCATATTCTTTTTCCCCTAGCAAGCCTCAATAACATTGGAATTGCCCTGAAACTCGGTCTGGTGGCCCTTCTGGAAGGTCTTTCTGACTTTCTGCTAAGTGGATGCCCCTACCTGGGCTAGGATCTCTAGTTCCACTGGTGTCTATGCCTGTGGCTAAGGTAAATAAGCATCCATAACTCTTATGGTTGTGATGACTGCCTGGTCCACTATCACTGCCACCTGTGCAGCCGAAATCATCTTTAGTGGTGGTTGTGGTGGCAGTACCTGTGGCTCCTTATGAGCATCCCTCGTCTCATCCCTGGTCGCTGCCCTCACAGCTCGTTGTCTCCTCGGTGGCATATGAAAACATATCGAATTGTATAAGTACATAATTTATGCAAAATCTAGTATCAGAAGCAGGATATCTCAAACATGTAATAATAAAAAGAACAGTCCTAATAATAGGGCTCTGTGTCAAAAGAACGAAATGCTAAAATCGTAGTAAGTCGTATAGATTCTATTGGACACTAGAAGCAGATGCTTTGATATCATCTATGACACCCGGCCTAATTAAATATCAGGTGATAAGGCCTTTATTAAATTAAACCAGGATTTACAAAATGGTCATTCTTAGCATTACTGTTGAAAACCAAATTTATTACTAATCACCTATCAGTTAATTAAGCCGGTGCCAAATTTTTATCTTCTATTAAATAGATAAATAGTAATATGAGGAGACGTTGAATATAAAACATTCACACCATACTAGAGTCTAAGTAATATCAATAAATGAATAACTAAAGTCTTGCCGAATAAACCATCGGCTAAAATTCTCAAGCCAAATAATGAATCTTACTAATAAGAAAATCTTAATACAATTCTGAAACCGAAATACTGAATAAATAAAGTCTCAAAGGTAAACATGCCCAACTGGAATACTGGAATAACTCCAATACTAGGAATGAAATGATGGATGCGTCTAATCAAAGCCCTGTAAGCCTCCACAGTGATGCAGCCATACGTCCCTATAGAGAACAATCATGTCTGGTGTCCATGTGGCTGGACACCTTAAAGGTTTTTAAAAAGATTTTATAGCAAGAGTTAGTAACCAAAATATTTTTCAAGTATTTATCACAATTTAAATTACGTTATTGATTACACATGTTAGGTTTTGTGTACACTCACTTGAGTTTCCTCATCTCTCATTTATTGTGCGTGCCTAAAGTCACCACTTAGCCGACCTAGATGTTCTACCCAAGCTAACTGGACATAAGTACTTCATTTCACGACTAACACTTCCAAGTCCCAGTACCGCCCATACAATATGTTTTCTTATTAAGATCATTCGTATGTTATAATCATTTGAAGTAACATTTCTCGCATGTTATCATTTAATCACATAATTAAATGTCTCTACTTAATTACCTTTTTATTTGGATTTATCATCTAGTAGTCTACTATCACACATAAGGAGATTATTCATACGGTATATATTTCACACATAATATATACAATAAGTGCATACTTTGCAAACATGTTCCCATATCACCCATTGAGGACAACTGGTTCAGAATGTTACCTCGACCCCAAAATTTATTTCATATATTGATTTGGAATGTTACCTCGACCCCAATCTGGAAAGATACTAAAAATGCAAGTCTTCAAATTCTTCAAAAATCTTTAACTTTCTCGAAAATACCTTCGTAACGTATCGAGTTTGAAATGAGATACACATAAGTAAAATATCAAATCAACTCAAGAAAATCATCTCAAATGTCCCTTATAATTCAAACTCTCACTCCTCCATAATTCATAATTCGTTCTCCCGTTTTTTATTTGTCTGAAATAGACAAGGAAAAGAATAATCAAATAATAAGCACAGAGTGTCACGACAAGCTTAGCAAACGTATAAAACTACACTCGTGTAAGGATAAACTCAAAAGCATTCACAAATTCTTTTTTATTTTTTCAAAATTTTTAATGAAAAATTTATAATAAAAAAAACACAAACCATGAATTTACACTAAGATAACCAAATTGTGGATACGGAATGAATGGATGTGAACAAATTCGAGAAGAAAATCAATGCAATCAAACATAACATATCGTCATGATGAATATGTATACTCCTAACGAACGAACTAAAAATTGTCCTTAGGTGTAAAAATGTGAATTTAAATGACATCGACTCAATCTAATCAACACATCAAAGTCAAATAGGATTTTCACACCAAAAACGTCTAAAACTATGTAATGCTTTTTCAAGACTTTGTCACGACGTGCAAACTCATTGTTTTATTTCCATCCAAACCCCCTCATAAATAACAAATATTTTTATTTTTCTATTAAGGTGATCTAAATCCTAATGTCCCCTTTTTGGCATATTTATCTTTTTATTGACTTAATTTTTTTTCTCGATCTCTTTTTAAACGGTGGCTTTCACGACGTGAATATTATTCACTCGTAGCCCTTTCCTATGTTCACTCATCATTTTTCCAAATTTTAAATAAATCAACACGGGCAACGGCTCTTACACGCACTACTTTCATTGTTCATTTTAAAGACATAATTGAGATGAAAAAACTTCTACCAACAAGAGATAGACAAGTACAAAAATTAAATAAATTTGCGCACGTGTCCATTAAAGGAATTCATGAGTCAAGTATGTAAGAAGTAACAACTAATCACATTTCAATGATTCCAAACATTGTAAAGCACAAAATATAATGAGGATGCATCGCAAATCACTATCAAATAGTCACATGGATATGGAATGATGTTGTGACCTGGTCATCCTAAATGTCCATTCATAAACGGTGTAAAACGAAATACAAAAATCCTTTTGGCTTTTTCAAAACATTTATCAAAATGAAATCCTTTTGGTTTTTTCAATTTTTCTCAAAAAAATAGAAAATCTTTTTGTATTTTTCGAAAAAATTTCAGAAGTAAGATATCTTTTAGGTTTTTCAAAAAAATATCAAAAATGAAAAAGATAAATACACGAGTGGTATACACTAACAATACGCATGAAAAATCATCATGAAAATCATCCTATGCTAGCAAACAAGTCTAAACCTCAACTGTTAGGTGCGGAGGAGTTTTCGAAAGGTCATGGCATCGTATGAAAAACATCCATCAAATCATTTGAAGTTTTGACTAAAAACTTAACTTGCTCTCGAATATATGCAAACTCTCTCATGTAATATCCCGGAGCAGGGGGGTGCATGTGTGGGAACATGTGGTAAAACTATGTGTAAGACACTATCCAACTTAAAATCGAATTTCTTAAGGTGTCCTCTCTACTTACTTCTGGGTGAAAACATACACGGGCCTAGGAACACCTCTCTTGAAACATCTAGGATGCACTCTCCTATTGGGTAACGAATCCCTAGGTGGTTTAAGTTGAGAGCCATATGGATCTTTCACGAACACGAGAACCGGCTCGGGTGAAACATGAGAAGAATATGCACCGTCATAACCTATTCCTAATCTCTCAATATTACCCAAAGCAAGACCAAGGAGCATCTTATAGACCTTCTTAGATGTGTCCTCTATAGTGACCTTGACCTCCCGGGTACGTTTGAGATCTCTTTGTAGTTGCAACACACGAGCTTCAAGTTCACTCCTTTCCCGTCTTATGAACTGGTCACTCAAAGAAACTTTCACCTTCTAGAGTTGACTCAGAAATGGCTCAAATCCCCTCAAAACTTCTATCTCTCTCTCTCTGAATCTTACACCTTAAGACATAACTCCTTATTTAACTTTTTCGTCTTTAAGGTCTCAGCGTATAAACCTCTAAATGCTTTTTGGAGCTCAGTTTCACCCTCACTACCACACTCACTCCTCACTCTCACTCACACTATAAACACTCAAATCAGCATCGACGCTCTCACGTGTACAAGTATCCTCATCGTCATGGTACAAAGTAGGTGCGCTCACGTGACTTGCAATAAATGCGACACACAAACCATGTGATGACTCATCCTCAGAATCATTCGCCTCTTCATCACTATCGTTTAAAGTGGATGGCATAGCAATTTTCTTGCCCTTTATATTTAGCATAGTGTGACATTCAAACGTTTTGTGCCCTTTTCCCTCGCACTCAAAACATCTCTCATCTTCCTATTTCTCTTTCTCACCACTCTCATTGGCCTCTTCTTTCTTTTTGTTTTTCTCAAAAAACTTTTTGTTGGAAGAATTTTCTTTTGAAAATTTGAGAAACTTTACAAAAGTTTAAGTAAACATAGTCACATCATCAATATTAAACTCTCCCTTAGACTCGGAATCATAAACTCTCTCTTTATTCTTCTTCTTTTTCTTCTTAGACACTTCCTCACTCTTTCTTGATTGTGCCTTAAGTGAAATCCCTTTATACTTAGGCTTAATAGTTTTGGGAAACATGTCGATCTCATAAATTTCAAGGTCTCCTACGAATTCTTCTAACTTAAATGTATCTAATATCCCCCAAAGAATTTAAAAAAGTGACCTTAGGTATAAAACCGGATGTAAGTGACCTCAAAATCTTTTTATAAACCCTTGTCTCGTCAATTTTCTCACCCAAATTAAAATGCGTGTTGACTATGTCTGACAACCTAGGATAAAACTTTTCAAAACATTCAGACTCTGACATCGTGATCTCAAACTGGATGGTTAAATTTTTCAACTTAGATGCCTTAACTGCGTTGGTACCCTCATGTGTCAAAATTAGAGGATATACCATGCCTTTTTAAACATGGTGCACGTCATAATATGGCGGAAATCATCAGGGGTGGTGGCTCCAGAAATAGAGCTCAGGCCACGGGAGTTAAAATTTAAAATCATCCTCAGTCAGTTAGACACAGGTTTAGGATTCGTGACATTATCAACGGTGAAAGTGTGAGGAGACCACCCTATTTCTCACATAATCCAGACACATTCATCAATTTCTTTTCAACCAGATTTTAAGCGGGATTTCTAATAGGCATAATTTGTGCCATCAAAGATGGGCAATCGATTATATAAGTTTTCCATTAAAAAAATTGTGAAATTTTTCAAACTCAGATTTTTCAAAAAAAATTGACATCACAAAAATTTTGTGAAAAAATAATCACTCAGTTAATTAGAGTAACTGTATCTGATACCAATTTGAGAGAGGTAAAGATCCCAAGCCAAAGCTCTTATACCAATTCGTAAAGGTGTGTGATATCGATTACTTTTAGGATTCACAAATTTCCAATTTAAAACTTATTTAATTAGATGTCAATTTTTATCCAAATTAAATCTAATTTTATTTAAACCTTAACCATGCATCTATGTGAATAATTATGAGATCTCAAACAATCACAAAATGTTGGACAAACATATTTCAAGAAAAATCACCTGAAAGGGTGAAACCTTTTATTTCAATAAATGTTTGCAATTATCAATTTACAACACACTTACAGAAATATGCAATTAATTTACCACAACAAACCCATATAGATCTCAACCTAGTAACCAACAATGGACTTTCGCAAGAACCCACAAGAACCGCAGCTCTTCCCAGCAAAGAACACCCTCAAATATCCTCGATTACCCTAGTCATCAGCAAGCAACTCCCCCAAGAGCTACCAATCCAGCAGTAGAGATGGCATTCCACAAGAACAAACTTCAATAAAAGTTATTTGGGCTATACAAATGATTCACAAAAGAATTGGGATATTTTGGTGTGAATCAAACACATAAAAAGCCCTAAAAGTGAAGATTAAAAGTTCTGTAGAATTGCGGTTTTCGTGTATCAAAAGTCTTGATGAACTAGGTCTACAAAACAGATATTTATAGCTGAACAAAATTCTTGAGGTTGCGCAGTTCATTTGAACTACATCTCATGTCATTACAGACGACCTTAAAAATGACCAGTAAGAACACAAAACAGTACAGCTTCGTTAGAAGTAGTAAAGAAATAACCATTCGAGTGACCCTTCAAATAATATTTCCTGTCGTCAGAATTTTTTGTTTAAACGACTTATCAATGTCGTTTGAACGACATAAATGAGAAAAATCTATTTTAAAAATATCACCTTCAGGTCTTGAAAATTTATTTGGACTTAGAAAAAGCACCTCATTTTGTTTAAAATCAGTTTCAAAAAATATCCTAATACTAAAGTAAAATATTTACGAAACTTAAACACACTCTATACGAAAGTGTACCTCTTGTCGTGAAAATGTTAAAGATACTTGAAATTTGGATCCATCTTTATGAATTAAATGATTGTGAGCTCCTTCGACGGTTGTAGCTGTATACGATATGTCCTATGTAAACTATGGATAATGGAAATTATGTCCTTACATACAGCATTAAGAACCTCGCCAAAAGAGGTCTAGTTTAAAATGATATCAAAAATAGGAAAACAGCAATAAGTTTGGGGATTTTTGGAATGGGGTGGATAGTAGGGATTAGTTGGCGCGGGCAGGATCAGAATGGCATGCCAATTAAGGAGAGGTGTTTCTGTAGTGGTAATCTTCACAGATGGGTTCGATGGTGCAACTTCTTTGAGAATAATACAGAGACTCGGCCTCAGTGTTTGCGGGTTAAAGGACTCCTTGGCATCTCAACCTTAATATTTTTTAATGTTTTCAATGGTCTCATCCGTCTGAGGTTCCACTTCGTGTTTCTAATTCTAGTCCTAGGTGTTGTCATCTTGAAAAAATATCTCCAACCTCGGTTCACTTTTTTCTCATCATGTCATACCATAGTTCAGAGAATTCGTAAAAGGGGAATTCTTCGCCCTCTTTGATAAACCTTACATTTAGTGAGTCTCCTGCGGCGGTCTTTTCATCGTCGAGGCTTCTTTTATGGGATGGTCGATGAAGTACTTTTAGTTCATCCAATGAGTGTTGGTATCTAAGGATGCATGGGGAAAAGGATTCTTTTAGAACTATTGGCTTAAGAATCCCTTGTTGGCGTCGTCCTAGCCCTATTCCGGGCATAAAGTACGTATTTTTAAACATTTGGATTACGTTGACATTTCCATGAGTATGGTTTTCTGGACAAATTTGGTCTTTGAAATTGTCTCCCATTGGGACAGGGAGTGAGTTGATCTTGAAACCATAGAGGAACATGTCATTGGTCCAATACTGGATTTCCAATACTAGATTACTGGTGTTGGCAGTATCTGAACTATCATGCCCCCAAGGATGGTGATAACCTAACCTTTAGAGAAGAATTTCAGTTTTTTATTGAGAGAGGAATATATTCCTCAGATGTTGTGGAGCCATGAGCGACCAAGGAGTAGATCAAAACAGGGAGGTATATTGATGACGTGGAACTCTGTCAAAGGATGGATAGGGTTACATCCTAGTGTAAGTTTACTTCCCGAAGGGTGTTATCATTGGCACGCATGGGGGCAGATGGTGGAGTGAGATCACTGAATTTTAATCCCAGATAGTATAAAGTTCTGAGTGGGCAAAAAATGAGAGAGGATCCATTGTCTACAAGTTCTAACGGGATTCTTTTCCCCAAACCTTTGACGGAGATTTTGAGAGAATAATAGTGATCAAGGCCAAATTTTAGATTTTTTTCTTCGGAGAGGGAGAGGAGTTTGGTAGAGGAAATGGATCCAACCATATTTATTGCATCTCGGGAGTGGTAGAGGGAGAAACTATGGGTCCTCTGAGGAGCTTTATTAGAGCATTTAGGTGTATCTGGAAGGATATGAAGAGTCCTTGGAAGGTTATATTGGATTGGGTTTTCTTGAAATGGTCGAGAACTTTACTTTATAGAATGGTCATCTATGGCATTATGAGCTCCTCGAAAACTCCCTTTCCTTTGTTTGTTCTGGCTGAATAGGGAATCAGATCTTTGTAATATCTCCCACATTAAAACATGTGGTTAATATATGTAGGAAAGAATAAGAACCTTGTGACTTCATCTACTTCAGGATGAATCGACACCTTGTTGACTTCCCCAAATAATTCTTTGAAAGAGATCAGTCGACACATAATTATAACTAAATTATTTCTCCACGGTTTAATTCATCATCGATATGTTATCGAAATCATCCCCCCATCCGATAGCGACGATATCCTCCGACCAAGAGCATCGATGCATTCAACAAGCTATGCAACTTCATCGTACAAGTCTTCCCACTCAATGGCTAAGTTTAAGAATGAAGGAACCAAATGCCCCTAGGGTTTCAAGGTTGTGAGAAATTTGGGGATGTGACATATCTCCCCTTTCTGGCAAAACATAAGTGGCATGGTCTGCATGACATCATTCGAGTTGATTTTTTATACGAGTACCACCCATTCATCTGATTCTCGAGCCCACTTTCATGCTTCCATAAACATGCCACTAAACCTTTCATAGTCGCTGGTCAACTCTGTGAGAAATTTCAACCCAAACCTTTGGAGTTGATCTGGTATTACAGGTAGTTCCATGCCTCCCTCCTCTGATTGGGTGCAGGCAATAACAAAGGCTCATGTGAGGAACGATGAAGATTGATTAGTGAAGCTTGTGGGTTGTACGAGAAAGTGTGGGAAAAATTTGAGGTATTTGGGTGAGACTGTAGGCATGCTGGGTATTTTGACATGCACGATCTAGGTAGAGGGGTTAAACTTTGGGTTATTGGTCTTGGTACTGCACTGAACCAGGATAGCCATCAAATCTTGTTAGAAATTCGGTGCTTGGTCTTCATTCTCTACGAAGAACTTGTGGAGGTATATTTCAAGTTCGATGTAAGTAGCAGAGGAAGTGGTAGAGCTTCTTGGTGGTTTGATGGAAGATCGAGGATAATAGGGATCCAAGCCAAAATCTGGGTATGTGATCAACATCGGAGGAAAAAATGATTTTAGTTTATTTTTTAGGAAAAGGGGGAAATATTTTTTTGGCATTTTTCATTTTTTAAAAGAGGGAGAACGGACAATCCTCAGTATGATTATTATTATTAGGTTCCACTCGTATTATATTTGCCTAAATACAAGCAAAAGCTTGGATAGGACCCGAGTCTAGGGAAAAGATAAGATATAAGATGTAAGACACGATTTGAACTGTTTCGAGGCTCGTGGACAGGGTCCTATTTTAAAAATGAGTGAAATAGCGTGAAAATTTGAGAAGTATGGCAACCCAGAATTTTGGCAGAGTTTTTTAGTAATCGATAAACTAGTTATGAGTTTCCTAAGACAGATGCCTATATGAGGTTTATGCAATTGGTGGGTTAGTGTAAGGTTTCCCCCTTTGGCATGACTTAAATAATATACCTCTTACCTGTAAGGGAAATCATTCATCGGTACGTGTGGATAAGCCTTAGATATATCTTAGTGTATGTGAATTACCTCATGATATACCTCGTGGGGATGGTATGTGTGAGAGAAAATTTTATATGCTCGACATATGTGAACGAGGTCCCTACAATATACAACCTATCATGGGTTCGATTAAGTGGTACGATACGTGCGGAATCGTTAGATATACGTCAAATGTATAAGGCCAATGGAAGGTTAAAATCATATTGCTTCGGTTAATCGTGGCCCACAGGACCGGCACCCATCACGAAGTGACCCCCGGTATGGGATAAAATTTTATCCAATACTGTAATGCTCAGCTGATGTGGTGTGAAAAATGCACGAGTCTTAATTAGTATCTATGGGAGCTATTTTAAGATTCATGCCTAGCCATGCAGCCGACTAGCCCATCATATGGGGTGGACTACCCATCCTAATTAAAGCATTAAATTTCTAACCTTTTATTTAACATGTACTTATATACATTGAAATAGGATTAAATCGGTTACCAATAATCTCGAGTAGATATTCAGGGACACCTACGAGCTATCTACAAAATGGATGAGTTACTTATACAATTCGACCACTTAATTACTACTAGAAATTTAAACCTTGACCCCACGTCAAAGGGGATGTAACTCCGATTATTTGAGATACACTAATAAAAAAAAATAACCTCTATGTGGACTAGCACATTGCCGAACCACATATATTTGGTGTTATGTGTGTGATTATTTACCTTATGCATTCGAATTCTTTATATGATTGTTTATTTTGATCATTTTGTAATCACAATTGGTGTTGTCTCTGGGAAACGAATCTTTGTTCCTACGAATATAATCACAAAAGAAAGCACACAATGTATCCCCACAACAACTTACCGCAAATTAGTGATGTATAGGCTGATCCAGCTCCACACAGGTTCAGGTTTGATATTCGCCAACCAAACCCCATATTTAGCTAGGAAATATGATATTCTAAAGAAAGTCATGCACCGCCTAGGTCTTCCTAGATTTCAAGGTTGGTCGACGCATATGAAGCTCAGCATCAAGAGCAGTAGGAGGCAACGTGCCTCCAGGTGGATGAAAATGCTCGCCTCTATCGGGGACTTAAACAAATGGAGAGGGATATCCAAAGAGACAACCAAAAATGTCATGAATATTCCCCTAGTCCTTAGGCGAGCAAGACTCATATCTGAGGGAAGAGCTCCAGGCGGGACCGAGATCACTCAGAGTGTGGCTAATTATAAAGGTGGCATAGAGATGACGATCATCAAAGGAATGATATTAGGAGCTTAATTCGGAGGGAGATGGATTAACATTCACTCAACCAAGGGGCTAGGTCTACTAAAGAGATGGACAGGAGTGCTCTCAACACATAGATGGAATCCCCTTTTTTAAGGGTGCTTAAAGAGGAAGGTCCCCCAAAGAAGTTCATTGTTCCCTGATTTAAAATTTAGGATAACAAAATTGATCCTATAGACCATGTCAAGAAGTAAAAACAAGTGATGACTCTGCGGAGCCACAACGATGTCTCTGTGTGTCGTATCTTCCCTTCTAGATTGCACGATGTAACTCAGAATTAGTTTGAGATATTATCACACAGGTCCATCAAGAGCTTCAATGCCCTTGTTGAGGCCTCCACTACTCGCTTCATAACCAACAGTTCTCACCCAAAGTGAATTGATTTATTGCTCACAATGAAGAAAAAGACATAGGAGACTCTTCGCGAGTATGCCAAGCGGTATTGGGAAGTTTTTAACAAAATAGAGGAATTCTCTGAGCAGGTTCTCGTGGAATCCTTCAACATTGGTCTATCAACCATGTCTATATTGCACTAATCCCTTACCAAGAATGAGGCTAACACCATCGAAGACCTCATGGCGCTATTAAAAAATATTCCAAGACTAAGACATGATTCACTCTAGTTTAGAGGAAACTGGTTGTGTCAAGGATAACAAGGGAGGAGACAATTATGACACTCCTGAGAATGGGGGCAATAATGGTTCAAAGAACGGAAGCAAAAGTCCCTCATAATCCTTCCAAGCTATCAATACAGTCTTCAAAGAGCCGATCTACAAGTTCCTTGGAAAGATCAAGGACCAAATATTTATAAAGTGGCCCAAAAAGATGAGTGGTGACCCAACGAAGAAAAACAACGCATTGTGATCTGAGTTCCACACGGAAGGCGGCCACAAAATAGAAAATTACAAAGCATTGAAGTTGCGTTTGGAAGAATTAGCACAAGGTGGGCACTTCAATGAGTATATACACAGGAAGCCGAAAAAGGCAAGTGGTTTAATTCATTTTTAGAAGACCAAATTGAGGAGAGCCAAAGAAGAGGGAAACTAGAGGAGATTTTGGGAGATTAAACCAAGAACAAGATAGGAGACCATTGAATCAACCCTTCATCTTCATCAAAGAAACTGATTCTACAAACGCTAAGGCAAGTGGTTTACCTTGGAATTGATTAATTTAATTTTTTCTATTCATATTATAGAAGGTGAATTAATTAATATGTTAGGGTTAGTTCTTGTAGTGGTAATTATATTCAACACAAATAAAAGAGAAAAGCGAAATCACTCAAATAAATAAAAAAGATGATGAATGTCAAACACACAACACAGTATGTACGTGGTTCAGCAAGAATGCCTACGTCCACGGTGGTGCAGTCAGTATTATTTTTATATACTCCGGGGAGTGTTTATAGAGAATATCAATCGTGCCTTTTGCCCCAGGCTTAGGGATTATTATATACATGTTTGTTCTCGGGGAGTGGGGGTGTTGTACTCCCCCACGTCCATATTCTGCTCCTAGAATATCTCTCTACGAGATTTTAGGAGTGGACTAAGTCATAACTGAATTTAGTTGATATACGAGAGGCCCAGATTTGGGCCATTTCTATTAGGCTACTCGTCTAGGCCTATAATGGAAAATCCGGGTACCCATAATTACCCCTAAAGTTGTTGGACCACAATTTGGGCTCAATAAATTTAAATGATTTGTCATAATGGATCTTTTGTAAATTGTGTAACTTTTTCCAATGTTGGAGTTCTCTACTTGATTTTGGCGGCAGCCTGCTTCGTGTCCTGTGCATCATGATTGAAAACGTTTAAGAAGTCATTTGGAGTGGCATTTTTATATTGTCGTTTAAAGATTCTTAACAATTCCTTATCTTTTGTAAGCTTTAGCCATTGCGCTTTGCATTCAATCTCCCTCATCATCTAGGCTTGTGATCTTGCGTTGTCCAAGCCAAACTTTCATCTCATAAGTCCCCTTTGCTCTCTATTTATGATTCTCTGTTGAGTTTTCTTCGAATTTGTAATTTAGGGTTTACAAATGATGAAGACAGGTAATAGATCAGTGCCTGAGTTTAGGAAGTTTTATAATATCGAAGAATGGGTAGATATTAAGTGCGTCTCTGTCCCTAAGAATGTTAGAGAGATAGAGGGCACTCATTGGATTCACGTCCTGCTGCTTTCCCAAGGGGGTTTTACTTTTCCTCCATGAAATTTGTTTTTTCATTTCTTTGGTTATTTCAACATCGTCCCCGCACATTGTTCGCCAAATGTATGGAAGATAGTCCATGGGGTTCATAGAATAAACCAACTCTATGGCACCAATTTAGGGCTCGTTGAAATCTGTTTTTGTTATTCTTTCTCTCGAACTAGATCTGGACTTCTTTACCTTAAGGCCAGGAGTCCTTATAGGGTATTGGTAGTAAATCTACTTGATTCCCATAAGGATTACTGGCAAGAGGGATTTCTTGCCAGGAATTGGCAGTTCTCCCCCCATACTGAGGGGGCGAAATCTGATAGATTCACAGTCCTCTTTTATGGGGAGGAGTACATAGGTAATCTTCGCTCTGCTCATTAGTCTTCCTGTTAATTTTTTATTTTTCTGATACTTTCCTGGTTTCTTTTCAGCGAGGACAAAGAACTTGGGACCTGCCCATAGCGAGGTTCGAGATGTCGAGCTGATTAAAGCTTAGAATATCAGGGAGTCTTTGGCTGACGGTGAACATCCCCGATCAGCTGCTTTTCTTCTGAAGTATAAGAATAACGGGTCTAGTTGTATTGCGAGGCATGTGGATAGCATTCCTGACTTAGATATTACTGAAGAAGCTGCTGCTGACCCCATCTAGTTGGACAAGGAAGAGAGCAGCTTTGAAAGTGATATCAGAGGAGGTGCTGAAGGTGGTTCCAGTGAGGCGAGCTCTAGTGGTGAAGAATCTTCCATCTCGGATGAGATCTCTGAGGCTTAGGAGTCTTCAAGTACATCTAGCAGTTCTAGCGAGTAAATGGCTCCCCCAGGAGGAACCTGATCCGTGATGATGATGATGAGGATGATGTGCTTTTCGCTTAGCGGTCGAAGAAGAAAAATTCTGGCAGTAGGGCTGTAACTACTGGTTCCCAGTCTACTACTTATGAGTAGGAGAAGAAAAGGAAGGAGGAGGAGATGTTGAGAGAGAAAGAGAGAGGAAGAGGGGAAAAAGGTGGAGGAGAGAAGGAAAGTTGAGGACAGGAGGAGAGATGAGAAGGAGAAGAAGGATAGGGAAGAAGAGAGAAGGAAATAGGAGGCAAGGATGAAGGTTGGACATGCTCTGGTGCCCGTGTCTGCTTTTCCATAGGGGGCATCTATTGCCCTCTCTCCTCAATTGGATCATGTATTGCTCGAGAGAGCAATTTTACCTACTGATCGTCAGAAGGCGATCGGTGTTGATCAGTTAGCTCTGGAGGCGAGCCAGAGTCTACCTTTAGTAAGTCTTCTTCTTTCCTTTATGCTCATAATTTAATGTTTTTTCGTTATTGAAACCTCCTGCTCAATGTTCATTTTCCTTGCAGTTTGTGACTGACTTCTCCGTCCTGTACCGTACTCACGACGAGCTAGTAAGGTCGAAGGCTGATTTGGAAAGACAAAATGCCGAGGTGCGTGGGAGGAATGTCGAGCTAGAGTCCATCTTGAAGGCTGCTAATGAGGCTCAGAAGTCCTCTAACTTTCTTTTATTGAAGCCAATAGAGTGAAGGAGGCAGCGATAAAGGAGCTGAACAAGTTAAGGCAGTCTTATGACCTGGTCTACACGAGCAAGCTCATTATGGTAGAGGAGAATAAGGTACTGGCAGAGAATCTGAAGAAGAGGGAGTCTGAAGCAGTTGTTCTAAATGAGATCTCTTACAATGATGGTTGGGTCGCGGCGTATAATGATGCCGTTGTTCATATTGGCTACATCAGTCGACTAAACTTTAAGAAGGGCTAGAATAAGGCTCTTCTGGCCGCTGGGGTGGACATTGATTCGCCCTCATTCGATGAGCATGATCCAGGCCCCAATCCTGTTGTAGATGAATCTTCTGCCCCAGCCATTGAAGGTGTTGCCCCTGCCTCCCAGACTCTTCCTATTGGTGCTCCTTCTGCTTATGGAACAACAGTTGTTCCGTCCGAGGGTGCTACCTCTGCTTCTGCTGATAAGGGAAAGCAACCGATAACTTCTAAACAAACTGAGGTTGCTAGGTAGTTTGCTTCTAGGATTTACTCTATATTTTTTGCTTTATTTGTACTACTCTTTTTTATTCATTGATGTAACTTTGACTTTCATTAATGAAATGAAAGAACTTTCCCTTTAGCATACTGATTCCTTATTTCTTTACTGCTTTTTTATTTCCTGTAGTCGATTGATGTAGATGAATATATACTAGCCACTTCTCAACTGGGAAGAATTCTTAGTCCTAATGTGAGCGCTCAAGTTCGCCAGACCTTCGTAAGAATTTGCAAATTGTTGCGATCGAGGAATAAGAGTTTCATATATCAATCTGAGCGTGTCGCTAAACTAAAAGACGGGCTTCATAAAATGGAAGAAGTTGGTACCTCTCTCAAGAGGAAATGAACACTTTGAGAGCTAAGCTCCTAGGTGCCTCTGAAATCAATCAAGTCGGAGAAATTCTTCAGCAGGAGAACGAGACTCAGAGGATGGAGGTGTCGCGGCTTAGGGAGCATGCATCGAGCACCGCACCGTATATTTTATGAGATTCCTCTTTATCGATTGTTCCACGAGCTGGTCCAGATGCAGGGGGTACAACTAGGGAGATGGACGAGCTTTGAGAAGATGTCCGTCGAGCATATGTGATTATTGCTCGGCTTCAAAGGGATGTCACATGGCTAAGGCATCTGTTCAAGAAAGGACCTCGATATGTATGGATGATGGTTACGACCAAGGTTGGGAAGATGCTCTGATGAGGCTGGCATAGTTTGAAGAGCTCTCCTTTATTAGGGGATGGTTGAGTGCCCTCAGGGAGCTGCAAGTTCCGAGGAACTCTGTACTCTGGTACCGTCATGAGATATCTCCTTCAATTTTAAGGCCCAGTCCTTTCAGGATGGATGACCAGTGGATCCCTATCGACGCCATCCCCAGGAAGCTGTTAGAGTCAGATGCGAATAAGGTCGAGGAGGAATTGTCTCCTCACCCGAACGACGGCCGAAAAGCACAAGTGGCTAATTATTTTGTTCAGAGGCCTCAGCCCCATTAAGATTTTACTAGATGTAACTCTTTGTATATATTTAATAAAGTAATGTAGTACTAATGCTTTGGGCGATCTTACCGACTGAACATGGGTTGTACATTCTCATTATAACTGTGATGAAATAATATAGTATCTGTGTTTTGGGCGATCTTGCCGACTAAACACATGTTCTATATATTTTTTATATCATTTATTTCTTACTCAATTATCTTGGGCCCCTTGTGGCCGACTAGATCGGTAGGGTTGCATTATTGAGCAAGTGCCCTCCCAGTCCAGTATGCTTGTGAGATACCATTCTGCTTCACTTTACCTTTTAGGTTGTGTCATCACACTCCCTTAGGTCTAAGTGTGGCAATGGCGAGTACACAACCAGCGTTGGATGTTCTATCCGAGCAGGTTTTTTGAACCAAACATAGTTTGGTGACCAAATCATTTTTGGTCTAATTGCCTAAGGATCCCTTGTAGGGCTTCGTATATTGTCGGGGCAATGCTAGGAGGTTGTTCGTGTTTCATAATAAATACCTGAGGAGGGTGAAACCCTGCTTTTATACTTTGAGTAAGGTGCCTATTACTTGGAAAGGATGTTCAAGTTATAAAGTTCTCAATACAGAATTAACACTTCATATAATGCCACTGCCAAACATCTTTCATTAATTCACAAGTAAAAAAAATGAGTTGCCAATTCCAAAAATTTGATAAAAGAGCTAAGAAAAAACTAGAAATATAATTTCTTTAGGTTGGTTGCGTTCCATGCTCGGGGTATTTCTCTGCCCTCCAGCGTTTCTAAGTGATAGGCTCCTTGTAGATCATCTCTTATTATCTTGAATGGTCCCTCCCAGTTCGCCCCTAGCTTATCGTCTGATGGTTTTACTACCCTGCCAAGGACTTTCCTTAGTACGTAGTCTCTAATTTGGAATGCCCTTGGATTGACCTTTTTGTTATAGTGTTTCACGAGCTGTTGCTGATAGCTCGCCAGCCTTACCAAGGCCAGTTCTCTGCGTTCGTCAGCTAGGTCAAGTTCAGCGAGTAGCACTGCATCGTTTTGGCCTTGGTCGACAAAGGTGGTTCTCATTGTTGGTAGACCATCTTCCAAGGGGATAATTTCTTCCATTCCATATGTTGGTGAGAATGGGGTTTCCCCAGTTGCTCGCCGTGGGGTAGTGCGATAAGCCCACAAAATATGTGGCAGCTCACTCACCCATGTACCTTTGGCTCGCTCTAGTCATTTCTTAAGCCCATCGATCACCAATTTATTGGAAGCCTCAGCTTGACCATTGCTCTGGGGGTATGCCATCGAACTGAAATAGTGCCTGATCTCGTGTTCCTTGCAGAAGTTCTGGAAAGGGCCACTCTCGATTTGTGTTCCGTTGTCAGTGATGATGGTTCTGGGGATTCAAAAACAGGCAATTATGTTTTTCCATATGAACCTCATCATATATGCATCTCGAATGTTTACTAGTGGATCTTCCTTGATCCATTTGGTGAAGTAATTCGTTGCGACCAACAGATACTTGCGGTTGCCGGCGGTGGTAGGAAGAGGGCCTACGATGTCCATCCCCCATTGGGCAAAAGGCCATGAGCTGGTGAGTGATTTTAGGTCGCTGGCAGGTTGGTGAACTATAGGAGCATGTAGTTAACATTTCTTGCATTTATGAGCGTATATTATCGAATCTTTTTGCATATATGGCCACTAGTAGCCTTCCTTCATTGCTCGAAAAGCTAGTGACCTTCCTCCAATATGGATTCCACATATTCTTTCGTAAAGCTCGTATAGGACTTTCTCGACGTCCTTCGGGTGGACACATTGAAGTTAAGGGCCGATTAATGCTCTTCTGTATAGTTTTCCCTTAGGATATAAGTGAAAGCGAGCAGCTTTGACTCTTATCTAATGAGCGGACTTTTTATCGTATAGAAGTGTTGTATCTTTCAAGTAGTCTCTCAAAGGGTCCATCCAACTGGGTGCTGACTCGATCTGGAGCATATGTTCCACATTTGGCAACTCGTCGCTTTGGTTGATGCTTGGACCGGTGAGGAAGTCGATGGGGATCATCCTTTTTAAGTTGAAATCGATTGCAAAGCTTAGGGCTTCCAGGGCATCGGCATGGCTGTTCTGTCCTCGAGGAAACTGTGGGACACTGACTTCCTCGAAGTTGGTCATTAGCTTCTTTGCTAAGGCGAGGTAGGCTACCATCCTTTAGTCTCATTCATTAAAGTCCCCACTTATCTGGTTGGAGACCAATTGCGAGTTGCCGAACACCTGTAGCTGTTTTACCCCCAGCGCCCGTGCCTTCTGTAGGCTGACTATTAAAGCTTCCTATTTTGCCTCGTTGTTGGAGGCTTCAAGTCTAAGCCTGATTCCTTGATCGAGGATTGTGTTTTCCGGAGTAAAGAGCACAATACCTACTCCAGCCCCCTTTGAGTTGGAGGCTCCATCGACAAACAGTTGCCAGACTCCTACTGGTGGGTGATCTTCCATTTTCTTTATGGTCGCGAGGCTGGTCACCTGTGAATTCTGTGATGAAATCAGAGAGGGCTTGTCCTTTGATTGCGTTCCTGGGCTGAAATTGGAACATCAAATCACCTCAGTTCGACTGACCATTTGGACAGTCTGCCAAACAGATCCGTTTTCCGCAGGACTGCTTTAAGGGGGTGTGATGTAAGGACGATTTTAGTGGGAGCTTCAAAATAGTGCTTTAGCTTCCTCAAAGCTATTACTAGTGTAAAGACGAGTTGTTCCAGTGGTAGTTATCTCGGCTCGGCGTCCAATAAGGTTTTGCTCGCGTAGTATACTGGATGCTGGATTCTAGCTTCCTCACACACTAGTGTAGAACTGATGGTGTGGCTAGAGACGGTGAGGTATAAGTAGAGGGAATCATCTTCCTGAGGTATGACGAGCAGAGGTGGCTTGCTCAGATAGGCCTTGAGCTCCTCCATTGCTTTCGAGAAATCTTGATTCCACTTTACTATTTTATTTCCTTTCAAGAGCTGGAAGAATGGCTTGCACTTCTCAGAGGTCTTTGAAATGAAACAGTTCAGAGTGGCAAGCATGCCTTTGAGCTTCTGCACGTCTCGTATCGTGAGAGGTGGTTGTACCCTGTTGATCGCATCGATCTGGTCCGGGTTAGCCTCAATGCCTCTCTTGCTAACCAAATATCCGAGGAATTTTCATGACTAGACACCGAAAGAACACATGCTCGCATTGAGTTTCATTCGGTATTTCCTAAGGATCTTGAAGGTGTTTGATAGGTTTAAGAGATGGTCCTCTTTGCTCTTACTTTTGACGAGCATATCGTCGATGTAGACCACCATGGTATTTCCCATTTGATCTTTGAACATCATGGTGACTAGCCTCTGGTTATTTGCTCCTGCATTCTTGAGCCCAAAGGGCATAACTCTATAGAAGTATAATCTGACAGTAGTGATGAACACTATCTTGTCTTGATCTGGTGCATACAAAGGGATCTGATGATACCCTGAATATGCGTCCCGGAAACTCATTCTCTCGTGAGCTGCTCTGGCATCCACCAATTAGTCGATCTTTGGGAGAGGGAAACTGTCCTTTGGGCATCCCCTATTAAGGTCAGTGAAGTCAATTCAGACTCCCTATTTCCATTGCTCTTTGTAACTACTACTGGGTTGGATAGGCATTTAGGGAATTGAACTTCCCGTATGAATCCTGCATCCGGTAGCTTTTCAACTTCTTTCTCCACGACCCTAGCCTTCTTGGGTGCGGTTCACCGTGCTTTCTGTGTGATAGGCCTAAAAGTGGGGTCGACGTGTAACCTATGGTAAACCACACTGGGATCATTGCTAGGCAGTTCGTAAGGTTCCCACGCGAAAACGTCTAGGTTTCTCCTTAGTAGCACCGTCAATTCTTTATTCTCTTGATCTGTAAGAGAAGTCCCGATCAAGAAACTCCTATCTTTTGGCTCACACCGACTTTTATCTCCTCCATATTCTTGATGACCCGCTCATAGGGGAGGCTCTTGGTCTCCTCCACTCTGGGCCTTCCATATCTTAATTGCTATTTTGAAGGTATCAGACCTTCCTGTTCCTCGGCCTTTGCGACCTTCTTCTCTGGTTTCGGGCGGATGGCTGCTATAAAGAACCTTATTTACATCGCCTGATCTTCGTGAATCTCCATCACTCCTCGCTCGGTTACGTACTTGAGTTTCTGATGGTAGGTCGAGGGGACTACCCTCATTTCATGTAGCCACCACCTGTCGAGGATAGCTTGATATAGCGAGTTGATGTCGACCACCAGAAACTCAATCATCTTGGAGACACTTCCTGACCTTATCGGTAACACGATCTTTCCCAATAGAATAGTCACTTTTCCAGCAAAGCCAACTAGAGGGACAGTGGCTTCCTTCAAGTCAGCAACTCTTAACTTTAATTTCTTGAACAGGTCGAGGTACATTACCTCGGATGAGCTTCCCTGATCAACGAGTAGCTTGTCGACGTCGTAGTTGGCTATCCTGAGCATAATGATCAAGGCATCATGATGTGGGGTTCCTACTCCTACCAGATCTTCATATGTGAACACAATTTGTTTGCTATAGTCTACATCATCTGCTCGCCAACGCTTTCGTGATTGTGTCTTTACTGGATTGATCTGAAAAGTTTTACCTCCATCCGAGCTGAATTCCCTTGAATTTGATTCATATCAGATGCCCCATGAATTACTGTGAATTCATGGCCAGCATCATCCTCGAGTACGTTTTCAAGTCTTGTTTCTCCATTGGCAGCAACTTTCTCTGCCTTCTTCTCCACAAACTCGTTAAGGTGCCCAGACTGGGCCAGTTGTTCGAGGTGAGACGTAAGAGCTCTGCAGTGCTCAGTCTTATGTCCTCCCTCTTTATAAAAAGCGCATCTCAGCGCATTGTTTCTCTTTGAGGGATCTCCTCCCATCTTTTTAGGCCACTTAACAAATGGCTCGTCTTTGATCTTTGCCAGGATCTTGTAGATTGGTTCTTTGAAGACAGTGTTCACTGCCTGAAATGCTTTCAAAACATCATTCTTGCCTCCGTTCTTGGAGCCATTCTTACCCCCATTCTTTCCTCCTCTCTTCTGGTTCTCAGCTTTGTCATTGCCCTTGGCATTGAGCTTACTCCGATCATTTTCCCCTATACTGAGATGTGTCACATCCTCCACTTTGGCATACTTTTTTATGCGATCCATCAGGTTATCGATGGTCGTGTCCTCCTTCTTCCTTAGGGATTGATGCAGAAGGCAAGAGCTGGGTAAACCAATCTTGAAGGAAGCTACTGCTACCTGCTCCAACAGTCCTCGACCTTATTGAACAACTCCCAGTACCTCTTCGCGTAGTCCCAGAGTCTCTCTTGACGCGTTTTCTTCATTTTTAGTAAAGAATCCATCCTCTTTGGATGGGAACTACTGGTGATGAAGAGAGCTGTAAAGAGCTCGGCCAAGGACTCAAAACTTCTGATGAACCTGTGGGGGAACCTCTCGAACCACTTTTGGGCCACATCATGCAGACTCGAGGGGAAAATCCAGCACATAAGTGCATCCCTGTGGTTCCAGAAAGTCATGGCTTGCCTGTACTGCCTAACGTGATCGATAGGGTCAGCCTTTTCTTCATAGATCTTAAATCTCAGAATCGCGAACTTCTTGGGGGCTTCTTCTTCTATCTCCCTTGAGAAAGGAGATTTCATCTGGGTCCTGAGAGCTCGATGAGCAAGTTCTCTGGTCGATCTAGCACCGTGATGTGCTGGGTGTTGGTCCATCTCCCTTCAGACCAAATTTCATATGTTCTCATTACTGCGAGTTGGGCTCCTGTAACGGTTAGACGGTCACTGGTGCTCAAGTGAGTCATCGTTTCACTCATTCTTCTCACTCTTTTAGGATCCACATCTAGGGCTCCTTCCTCGGCTGCGAGACTTGCTTGCCTGAGGGCTAGGAGTGCGGTATGGACGTCGCCTAGTGCTGCGATGGCGTTCGTTTTCCAACCTCTCTAATTTCCTTTTGAGGTGAGCGTTTTCAGCCTCTTATTTGCGAGCGAACTCTTTTTGCTCTTGGAGCCTTGCCTCATAGGCATCAATCAATCTTAAGATTTTTGTGGACCTCGTTGCTCCCTGGCTCTCCTCTGAGGCTGGTCGCTCAGGGCGAGCCCTTTGATCCAGACGTTGAATTTCAGATCTAATCCTGCGGGGCGCAGGCTTCTCTTAGATATACCCTGCTTGAGGGGCATTACTGCTGTGACCAAACATTTCAAATTCTTTGTTGGTGAGGGCTTTCTGAAGGAAGACAAACACTTCCCACAGATGGCGCCAATTGTGCTAGCAATTATATTCAACACAAATAAAAGAGAAAAGTGCAATCACTCCAATAAATAAAAAAGATGATGAATGTCAAACACACAACACAGTATGTACGTGGTTCAGCAAGAATTCCTACGTCCATGGTGGTACAGTCAGTATTATTTCTATATACTCCGGGGAGTGTTTATAGAGAATATCAATCGTTCCTTTTGCCCCAGGCTTAGAGTTTATTATATACATGTTTATTATCGGGGAGTGGGGGTATTGGACTCCCCCACATCCATCTTCGACTCCTAGAATATCTTTCTACGATATTTTAGGAGTGGACTAAGTCATAACTGAATTTAGTTGATATGCGAGGGGCCCGAACTTTGGGCCATTTCTATTAGGCTACTCGTCTGGGCCTATGATGGAAAATTCGGGTACCCACAGTTCTAAAATTGATAATTTGGGGATTTCATGATTTTGATTTAAAAATATGTAGAGATGATAAGGATATGTGGATTTTGATTCCCTAATTTATGTAGATTATGTAGCTATAGTGAGATAATCAAATAGTTGGATTTAAGATAAATCTAGGAATGTTTTGGGGGTAAAATCTATACAGAATCGAAGGTTTTAAAGCTTTAATGGAGGACTGGCTTTTTCTGGATAAAAATGGAGGAGATGGAACATTAGGTTCGTTCGAATGACCTGGTGTCTTGTTCAAACGACAACCAGATCCGTTCAAATGACATGACTGGTTGCTTAAATGACGACGTTTAATCTGACAAATTTCTCCCCTCCCCTGATTCAGTCTTGATTGTTATTTTGTGATGAATAGTTCCTATGTTGGATGAATCTGAATTTTGTGGTTACAATTTAGGGCTTCAATTTGTGGAAATTACCCTTGGATTAATAGAGGATAAATCCAATTAGAGAATTAAAGTTTATGTTGAGTAATTTGAAACATTTTAAATTAAGGGGGTGAACTTAATTGAAAGAAATCAAATGATAATTTGGGGATTTTGAATTTTGGGCCAAGTGAGATAGTCCGGATATATATGGTTGAGTGACACCAAGATAATGAAATTAATTAGTATATGATTAATGGAAATTTGGGTTAGATTATAGACTTAAGTTTATTAGGCTAGTGTTACGGATATAGTACACGGGAAGCCTAAATTTGATATATATATATGTGTGTGTGTGTGTGTGTGTGTGTGTGTGTGTGATTTATAAATATTTGTGTAAATAATATTTATAGGGAAGCATACCTATATATATATATATATATATATATATACATGTGTGTGTGTGTGTGTGTGTGTGTGTGTGTGTGTGTGTGTGTGTGTGTGTGTGTGATTTATAAATATTTGTGTAAAAAATATTTATAGGGAAGCATACCCACTCTAATGCTATCATGGGAGGTTACACGATGTGAGTGAATCCCCTTGCTAGATAATTCAGGGCGAGTATAATCCTCAGGTTATAGCGTTCGAAAGCAAGATTGAGATGCTTTGGGTATGATTCGGTCTTATTCTGGGGGAAACTATGCCCGCCTCTAATACGTTTGTGATTTATTATTTTCTGACCTGCATAGCTAACTGTGTTCAGATTTCAGATGGATGAGTATAGCGAATGATATCACTTAGAGAACACCCGATGAGTGCCTACCCGGGAGGATGGTTATATATCTACGACATGTATGTGCGAATGTTATAATATGATGTTACGTATATATGGTATATTTATATACGGGCGAATACATGATGAGAATAATATTAATTATATAGCTTATGAGATTGTTATATGGTATCAAATGAGGAATGATTTAAATAAGTTAGTGTGATTAATAACTTATAACTCGTAAACTTAACTCACTCGGGATAGAGTAGCGGAAAAGCTAGGATATATGTATATATATATATTAGTTACGGTGTAGATAGCTAGAGGGGTAATTTATAGGTACGTTAGGCGTGCACATTAGTCGAGAGGTGAGGTGTCCTCAAGAGAGTGTGTGGCACTAACTTAAATATAAAGAGCATTCATGCATTTCAATTTACTGCAATTAAATTCACTTGCTAAATATTTTCAAATGTTTCAGGTTCTAACCCTTTATATAAAAATCTTTTCAAAACCTTTTAGGTGTCCTACCACGGGGGTGCCAAGCCTCATCTTCATGCAAGGTACGCAGCTGCAGTACATGTGGGTGCTGAAGGATTTTGCCTTAGGCGCCTGTTTCATTCTCTCCTATATACAGATGTACCTAGTTGTACTTTGGGCATGTTGCCACTGGCTTGTACTCATTACTTTTGGTTTGACATGTATTATCTACACTTGGTATACTTTAGACTTTGTTGGTTTGCTTGTATAGTCGATGTTGTTCGGCTAACATTCTTATTAGATATTTGTGTCGTGAATTCGATTCTCTTATATTGCATTGGTTATTTGGTTTCTTATTACACTTGTTGGTTTGGGGATTTTATTGTAAGATAAAATTTGGCATCATCTTAATTAAAGATTGGGTGGTTAGTAAATAAAAAAATGTTGCCATAGTGATGCTAAAAATTAACCATTTGTAAATCTAGATTTAATTTAATAAAGGCCTGATCAATCGTAATTTAAATAAGCAGGGTGTCACAACATGTGGGTGTAGTCCATGTAGTTCTCGAAAATCTTAACTTGATCAAACATCTTCGATAACAGCTTGAGTTTGTCCTTGACCTTATTCAGTTCTTCGCCTTTGGGATCAACGAGTACTGGTAGGTTACCCCCTGGCTGGGCAAGGTTTGGCATAGGGAGCTGAGCTGGCGGCGGCCCATTGGCAGGCGGGTCACGCGGCACATGCTTGTATTCTTTGGGGAAGAAAACATGCATGGAAGAAAGTGAACCCATGGCATGAGGAAAGTGAGCCTTTGGTTTTTTCAGAACTGGGATCCGGTTTCACTGCATGTCATGAACCTCAGTTGAAGGTTGTTAATCTTGGCATTGAGTTGGATCAAGACTGCCATCAGATCAGGCTGTACATTCGGTGCTTGATTGGTATTTTCAATGGAGGACTAGTGAAGGTGAATTCCGAACTCGAATGGAGTAACAAGGGAACTGACAGATCTACGAGGAGATTTGATGGAAGACCAAGGCCAATAGGGCGTCAGGACAAGAATCTAGTATGTGATCGACCTGAAAAGGAAAAAGATATATATTTATTTTTTAAAATTATAAAGAATGATTGTTTTTGTTGAACAGGAGGAAAAATGTTTTTGACATTTTTGGTAAAAAGGAGGAAAAATATTTTTTGACATTTTTGGAGAAAAGGAGGAAAAATGTTTTTTTGTATTTTGATAAAAGAGAAAGGGGGGGAATGCTTTTATGTATTTCAATGAGAAGGAGGAAATATGTTTTTGACACTTTTGGTAAAAGGGAGTGAAAATGTTTTTGGTAGTTGGACAAAAAGGAGGAAGAATGTTTTTGACACTTTTGGTAAAAGTGAGGAAAAATGTTTTTCGTATTTTGATGAAAAGGAGGAAAAATTATATTTTTGACATAGAAGGAGGGAAAATGAGAGAAGCGTCTCAGCATGATTATTATTATGTTTATATTTTCAGTTGTATGAGGTTTACCTAAATGCAAAAGAAATGTCGAATAGGACCCGAGCCTGGGAAAAAATGGATTTTAAAAGAGGTAAGACCGACTTGGACTTGTTTCTATACATCATGGACAGGGTCCTATTTTGGAAAGGATGAAATTGCACAAAAATTTGGGTGGCATGCCGACCTAGCATTTCGACAGAGTTTCGTGCATCAACCAATAAACTAAATATGGGTGTCCTAGTTCTGACGCCTATACAAGGTCTATGCAGTTTTTGGGTTAGTGGAAAGGTTCCCTCTTTGGCATGGCTTTCACAATATACTTCTTGCTTTTGATGTCAATCGGTATGTGTGGACAAGCCATCTAATATACCTGAGTGTACATGGATTTCCTCACTATAAACCTCATAGGGAAAATACCTGTGAGAGCGAATTTGGTATACTCAACGTACGTGAATGAGTTCCCTAATATCTACCTCCCGTCGTGAGTTCGGTCGGGAGGTACGATGCGGGGGGGGAACCATTCGATATACGTCAAAGGTACTAGGCCAATGGATGGTAGGAATAATATATCTTAGCCTAACTGTGACCTGCCAGACCAGCGCCCATCACAAAGTGACACACCAATACTGGAAAAAAATTTGTCAATATCCATGCTCATGGTGATGTAGTGTGCAAAATGCATGATTCTTTCTTAGTATATTATGGAGAGAGTATTTTATTTGGTATGATGAGCACTATACTAATAGGGAAGAATGTACAAGAATCACGAAAAGTAAATCTAGCATGGAGCATTAAGATTACACTAAGCAAGGATACATGTGAGTGTGAATATCTACAAGTGAGTGTGTGGTAGTGAACCTAAGCATGGATGTTTTATGCGGTGTGAGATTAGTGCGAGTGAGCATGGATATATATATATATATATATATATATATATATATAGGTGTGAGAAGTGGAGTTGTGTGCTAATGAAACCTAAGCATGGATATTCTAGTGGCCTATAAAACATGTGGATATAAGTGATCCTACGTACAAGTGTAAGTAGTGTGACATGTACATGGGAAATATTTACAAGTGAGTGAAAGTGAAAAGTGAGTGATAGGTGATATAATCATGAGATAAATATATACAAGAATTGGATAAATGAGAAAATGGAACATGCAGATAGGTGCATACGCACACATGCAGAAAATGATAGCACCGATGCAAACAAAGTCTAGATCTCTTATGCAAACAAAGTGAGCTCATGCTCTCCTTATATAGGGTCAAGGGGGTGCCGATAGACATTTTCCTTATCCTTCCCATCAGCAGGCATACCCAGACATACTGCCGATAGGCAGAGAATCGACAATCTCATGCAGATTTTTTAGAAAACGGGTCATAAAACAGAGTCCGTAAGTCCGAATCAAGCACGGGGAGTACCGTTGGAAAAGGTATTCAGATACCTTTAAGAATCCATTAATACTCTCCTAAGTTAAGGAGTTAACTTTGATCATACGGGGCTCGGAAGCGCTCTACTGTCTTTTGGATAAGAGATTCTCGGAAAAAAATGGATCGTTAGTATGAACCGTAAGGTCGATTCACGCATGGAATGGACATTTGAAAATGGTATTCAGAGATTTGACTGGAGTCAGATGGGGCTTGGGACATTTTTACATTTGGAAATGGTATTCATATATCTTAAAGTTTTCTTTGAGCTTCTCTCAGGTCAGAGAGTTGACTGGAGTCACACAGGGCTTGGGAGCAACCGATGGCCTCCAGATCAGTACTCAGAGTAAAAAGGATCATTCGTGCAAACTGTAAGGTCGATTCACATAATAAATGGAATATTGGGAAGGGTATTCATATCCCTCAAATGTTTCATTGAGCTTCGCTCGGGTCAAATGGGGCCCAGGAGTGCCCAGTGGCCTGCAGATCAGTACTCGGAGTAAAAAGGATCGTTCGTGCGAACCGTGAGACCAATTATCATATGGAAGGTACCGTTGGAAAGGGTATTAAGATACCTTAAAGCTTTCATTGAAATTAGCTTAGGTCAAAGAGTTAACCGGATTCAAATGGGGCCCGAGAGCACCCAGTGGCCTCTAAATCAGTACTCGAAATAGGACCTAGGGTTTATGGTGAGTGGTGGAGTGTTTAGGACCTAAGGAGGTGCTTAGGGGGGTATTAGGATGGGGTGTCTAAAAATACCGTAAAGAATTACCCTGGATTATGATCGTCCAAGTTACTATAAAGTGTAAGCCCAACTCATATGTTCACATTAATTACCAAATAGCATTGCCCTAGATCACATATTCACATAAGTAACCATAGAGCATTAACTTATCTCAAATAATCACGTACGCTACCAAAGAGAAATAACCCAACTCATAACTACTCTATACTACAGGGTCCATAACACAATATAAACTCACATCACAATGTTGAGTGATAAACCAACTCTGAATCATCTTAACACGAGTATTCAACTAACTATCTCCTTTATATTATTTACACGATTATTCCAAGCCATAACCATCCCATGGCCAAGCATTATACCAACTCAAACTCCATCCTTAACCATATTGAGAGTTTAATAACTCTACACCAACCCATCATTAAGGAATGTACCATAACCGTATATTGTTAATCATTATTTATTCACTATGATTAATCCACCATATGTGTGCATTTTAACATTATAAATTCGTTGTTTATACCTTTTGATTTATATCTAACATTCATAAATATATATGGATTACTTACACGAATAATCTCCGAAACCATTATATACTCATACTCATATACATTTAACTCGTACCATCCTAACCGTATCCTTTGAAATACATATATCAAAGATAACACAACCTTAAATCATAATTCATATATATATATATATATATATATATATATATATATATATATATATATATATATATATATATATATATATATATATATATATATATATATATATATATGTGTGTGTGTGTGTGTGTGTGTGTGTGTGTGTGTGTGTGTGTGTGTGTGTGTGTGTGACACAATCCTTATTACTAAACTAGGACAGAAACAACTCAGCACCCCCAAACATATTCCTAAACTATCCCTAAACAACCCATAAACCCTTACCAAACACCTCTAGTGAAAACAAAACATAGGACCTTTTTGCCCATAACCGTGCGCAGGGGCCTATTTTAAGGTCATGCGGAAAGACAGTTTTTTCTTGGTACAAAATTTCCATTGTGTTCCCATATTTAGTATATTTTCTCTATTTTGAAAACTATACCCTCATGTTTGTCTTCTATAATCAACATCTTCTTCTTAAGTTTCCATTTTATCTCTCCTACTTTCAAGGAGTATTTTCATATTTCTGACTTGGTTCGGGAGTATGTTCGTATCTATAACTTAGTTCTTCTTTTTTTTAACTAGCAACATTATTATGTTCGTTACGTTTGTTTCTTCTTCGTTGATATTAATTTTCTAATTTTTCTAAATTTTCAAGATGAATGTGTTCCATTTCCTCGTTTGTTATAAACCCTAGTTGCTTATATAAAACTTATTATGTTTCCAACCTAACATTATTTGTATAAACAATTTAGGTTTCATACATTTTATTTAATTTTTTGGATATTTCTAATATTATTTTAGGATTAATTTTAGGATTAATTTCTTTTTCAATTATCTCTTCTAATTTTTCTGGCGAGTAGTTATCAAAATTCATTTTTATATTTTCTTTTCAAATATCATACGTTCAAATGGATATTTGAGCTCTCTCTTTATATGTGTATGGGTAAGAATCCACATGTTCCTGGTCTTCTTCCCTAGTTAATAGTATAATTTTTTTTCTTTTATACAATTTTGTAGGTGTCATACTTCGTTCATTACTTCTAATTGGTAAATTTCAATTTGTTTTACAAATATTTTAGTAACCTTATTATGTATTATTTTGTTCAATAATCAGTTGTAGCGATGTAGAGTTGTTTAAGTTATCTGAGTGGGTTTTTCCATTATATCTTATACTAATTTATATTTCTAATAGGGTTCCCGATAGAAAATATACGAAAACTTAGCTCTAATACTAATTAAAAATAACCTAACACTTAGAATAGAACTAAAAACCACATAACACATAGAATATAACTTTTAGGGTCAAATATATAAATTTAGAACTTGATAGGTGGGTTGGTAACACATAGAATAGAACTTTTAGGATGAAATATATAAATTTAGAACCTGACAGGTGGGTTGGGTAATTTTTAATAAAGGAAAAGGATATACTGAGACACTTTAAAATTTTAAGGTATATATTCAGACAAAATATTTTGTATAATACATGGAGATCTTGCTAATAATTTAGGAAATATACTTATAATTTAGTGTGTCTGCCACATTTGTAACAATTTCATACTACACGTATATGTCGATCATCTTATATGTTAGAAGTCTCCATTTAATCATGTCTAGCCACTATCATCAACTTCTCCTCCCAAATAAATAATTCAATCAAAATAATATTGTTCCTGAATTTTATTCTTATTTGTATTTTTGCTAAAATTGTCTATATATTTAATACATGGCTTATTTTAAATTCTTTACCACCACATCTTTAACATAGCATTAACACCCACTTTTGTTTCATCAGTTGGAACAAGATTAATAATAAAATCAGGGCCTATTTTGAGGGGAGCTCATGGAGGTGGCCGCCTCGGGCGCTTGATTTTCGATGCATTTTAGGGACCCTAAAATTTTATGTGTCTATATATTTATAACATCATTTTTCAATTATCCCAAAAATAATTTGTTAAAAACTGAATGGACAAACATTTAAACTTATCACAACTCTCGAAAAATATGTTGGCATCTTTTCGATTAAGAAAACTACAATTTATAAATTAGTAAAAAAAATCTCTTGTTAAATATGGGGGCCCCAATTCAAGAGTTCGCCTCGAACCTCTAAAATCTCGGGACCGGGCCTGACTAAAATATTATTTAACATAGGACCTTATCGTAATGTCAATAAATTAATACATAACAAAAGCTAAATTATAATGACTTAAAGTATATTCAATCTCATTTTTATCTAAAATTAAACTTATTATTATACGACACTATTATATTTATTCTTCATATTTAGAAAACTCATATGGATGTCTCTCCTTTTGTCTCTATAGTTTTTTTATTAACATTATTATTATTATTAAATGTGTCGTTTTCATTTTAGCCTCTTATATTCTTTTTAGATCCTTTTCCGAATTAAATCTAGATGAGATTTCAAAACTACCCATCTCGATAGTAATGTGGGAACAATTAAGCGGGTACATATATTATATTATAAAATTATTTATAATTCTTGATATGATAAATTTAGAAAGAAAATATTTTTTTAATAAATTAGCTTTGAAACGAGAACCCCTAACTAAAGACAAAAGAAGTATTATTATTTCATGTCTCAAGCCTCTCAATTCCACCACGGTCTCTCAAAATATCATTGTGTAACTCAATTTTTTAATATTAAATTACTTTGAACAACTTTCGTATCCTTAGTATATATAAAGTTGTAGTTTTTCCTTATGGTATGACACGTGGAGGTCATAAATACAACTTCATAAATTACGAGCTTCTTATGAAAGCTTTAGAATTTCTCGTGTGTCTTCTCACTCTCTTTAATTCTTTGTAAAACCCAGCGAACTGTTTGGTTTACTAAATACGCACTAAACTCTATTTTGTGGTGAATTTACTTAATTAAAATTTGTGTAGTTGAAACTTTGTTGATCATTTAATATTATTTTAACAGTGTATCACACATTAATGTTATATATATATATATATATATATATATATATATATATATATATATATATATATATATATATATATATATATATATATGTGTGTGTGTGTGTGTGTGTGTGTGTGTGCCTACCATATTGTAGTACGAAATTGATAGACCAATGATATTCAAATAATCAAATGGTAATATTATTTCTATTTTGAATTTTTTCCAAGGTTATGAGAGTGTCATTAATGAAATTTAATATATTTGTTAAATATTATCTCTCATTTATTTAAAATAACATTATCATAATCGGCATTAACTTAATCAACATAATTTTTTGTATGAATGCTATGAAAATGATAAAACATAATCTCTATAAATATGTCCACGCAACGCGTGCCCTGCAAGCTAGTTAACCTACATAACACGGTAGGAATGCCTCGGGAAAGATATGACGAAGAGTCAAAATCAATTCAATTTCAAAGACCTTCTCGTTAATTTGACTCAAAATACCCTCTAATTTTATTTTATTTTTGTTACTGTCAAAATAACTATCAATTTTTTTAAAAAAAGAATTTTGTAGGTAGTACTTTCTAACCACAGCAACCTGATTCAACGAAATACTTTTTATTACAATTTATAAATGGAGACGCCAATAAAGAAAGGTTGGAGAGGTGAGCCCCTAAGGTCCCCGACATTTAGGAGCCCAAATTGTTTTTTAAAAAATAATAATTGACCATCATAAAAAGTGCTAAAACTCAACATC